>OX276333.1:6170487-7370975 GCA_946251845.1 Andrena fulva
GAATTTTTTTGAGCTTTTTTTATCGCATATGTATATAGTCGGCGGCGCAAGCTTCTTCGGAAAAATTATTTTCCGACAGGCGATGGTTTGGGGACTGTTATAGTCATGTATATGCGATAAAAAAGCCCGAAAAAATTCTGAGTATTACTTCAAACATGCCTTAATACGCGGGCAAAACGCCGGACACTATAAGCTTACAGTTTTTGTTAAATAAATTCCCGAAGATGGGGTTGAAAAGCGGGTAGTTACACCAGAGTAGCCCCGTAAAAAAATACCATAAATTTATATTATCACCGGCTTTACAGGCTTGCACGAGGACTCCAAATTATCTCAAGACACAGCTTCCGAAAAGGCTACGACCGTAAGTCGCGAAGTGCTGACTTCTGTGCGATTTGCTAAGAAAGTCATAATTGAGAATTCTTTGTCCGTCAGTCGGCCTCAGGTAACTACAGCCGGTTACTTCCGAAACCTATACGCGTTAGATTCTTAATATTCATTTCTAAAATTCTGTATATTCATGTAGGAATTTGTGACTGCTCAAGCACCCTGTGATAACGAACCAATCAACGTGGCTGTGAACGATTCCCTTCCTACCAACGAAGCTTCTACTAGTCAAACGCAATCGAGTTAGTGTATTATACGCTTTACACACGCAGCGGCGTGCAAAAGTTTCCGAACAGAGGGTTCGTTCAATATTCCTTCCGAGAGCAAAGTCTTTGGAGGAAAAGCTCTTGGCAGAAAAATTGAGAAAATCATCTCGCCGGAAACTTTTGCACGCCACCGTACTTACGGCTAAAAATGTAACGTACAGACTTATAATTAATCGCGAATTATATTTCTGCTACAGATAATGGTCCAGATCAAACTATAAAGAACGTGCATCAAGATGATGACGGATTTGAGAGTTTAAATGGAAATGTATCTAGTGATAACGATAAAGGCGTTGCGCGAGCGACAGTAGGAAATCCTAAGCATAGGAAAGATTTGTTACATAAGAACAAGGGGAAGCACATCCTGCGACAGAGCTTATTGCAACCGAAATTTTCAGGTTCGATTTGTAACAATTTTCTTAATCACAGTTTATACGTAAAATGCCACGTGTTTGTCGGGAATAACAGAGATTTTGATATTTTAAGCGCAAGGAACATTTAAATGTATTACTCGGAAGTAGAATGTTTACTGAAGTAGGCCTCGAATTGCTTGTTAGCGTGAATCTTTGTTGGGAAGGTAACGCGGCGTATTAGCTAAACGATTGTTTTCCACGCAGCGCTGAAGTTAATGAAGACGGACGACAATTCATCGAAGAGCGAAGGGGAAGCTTCTACTAAAAAGGTGAGGATTCGCGTTCTGTTGTTATTCTTAGTAACCGTGTATCGCTTTTAGAAACGTAGACGGATACTAAGGTTTCAAGCTGTTTTGCTTTAAAGGAGAAGGATGAGAGTCCCGTAAGAATTCGACCGAGGGATGGTCGACAGCAGTGCGAAAGCGAGGAAGAGGGAGAGTGCGAAGAAGCCGCTACGCATCATTTAACGGAGGCCACGACCTCCGCTACTGAGTGGATGGGAGTGACTACGAATAGTGACGACTGTAGCTACAGGTGCGAGATTACGTTGTTACAGAATCAAGTTCTTTCTGCTACTATTGCGCGAATTAGTCGCGTTTTAACGGACGGCCGATGAGCAGTTGCCGCGTGGGGCCCTGGCCAAAAGCTCCCCCCAGATATTTTCCTCCTTGCGTGCATAAAATCTGCCCAAAATAATTATATCGATTACTTCTGTTGTAATTGTGCGTAAATCATATATTCAGTTATACAAATATATGAATTTCCTTCGTTCTCGTTTCGAACGAAATTATATCTTCATGAATGGGAATTCTTACAGTTCAGAACTCGAGGAGTCCGACCTGCACAGCGAGACTAACAAAAACTATGGAGAATTCGTAGAGCATCCCTTTTCTTGGGAATTTGAATTACCACCCTCCATAATGCTTAGTTCTAGTTACGCTTCGTACGATCGTGGTAACGTATTTTACAACAAAAATTATAAATTATACTTTCTACGATATTGATTATGTACAGTTCTAAACTGCCTCAAAGTTAATTTTGAATAAATTCGATTAGGGCTGGGACTATTTGTCGAAGTTTCCGGTATTTGAAGTCGAATACTTCAGTTGCTCAATTATTTGGCGAATATAATTCGAATACTGAAACATTCGAATATCCAAGTATTCGAATACTGAAACATTCGAATATCCAAGTATTCGAATACTGAAACATTCGAATACCCAAGTATTCGAATACTGAAACGTTCGAATATCCAAGTATTCGAATACGGAAATATTCGAATAGTATTCAAATACTGAAACATTCGAATATCCAAGTATTCGAATACTGAAATATTCGAATATCCAAGTATTCGAATACTGAAACATTCGAATAGTATTCGAATACTGAAACATTCGAATAGTATTCGAATACTTAAATATCCCAATAATAACATTCCAATACTCAAATATTCGAATATTAAATTATTCGAATAGTCCCAGCCCTAGATCCAACAGCGTAGCATATAAAACGAACATTTTCGATAAAAGTGTAATAAATGAACGTCGTTTGTATTTCAGTTTCGTGCACCATATGGACACGTCGTGATATAAAAAAGGCTGAATTATCGGTGTTGGACATCAGTTCAGCGATTATCGGTAGAGTAGAGTCAATGCCTGAGAGTATGAATTATTTTTACGGAGGTCTGATGCTTAGCGTGGTGTTGTCACTGATACCATCCATTAAGCGATTAAGCGACCACGTGGGAATGGACAATAGTAGTAATATAACCAGTTCCTTGATACCAAATGACTTGACTTACGTCAATTTGGAAACCTATAGTGATATTTTGTCTAAAGTGATAGCTATAGCATTTGGGGCGAATCTTTGGTAGGTGCAGAATGCGATGGATAAATCCAAAGGCCGTCGCGCATTTTGGCGAAGCGAATCGAAGGAATTCATAATAATTAAATAATTGCCGCTGCGCTTCGCTAAAACGCGCGACGGCCTTATATGTCTACTACAACGCGTGGTAACAATAATCTTTGCTTAAAAAGCCGATAAACCCGCCGATTGATTTCAGGGAACGTATGGTGGTGATTACATCAGCGTTTGAGAGGCTCATATTGTCCTGTTTATTATTTTTTTTATTAGCAGTGGCAGAGCGTACTTACAAGCAAAGACTCTTATACGCTAAGTTGTTCTCGCACCTGACGTCGTCGAGGCGTGCGAGAAAGTCAGATTTGCCGCACTTTCGATTGAACAAAGTGCGGAATATAAAATTGTGGCTGAGCGTCAGATCTTACCTGAAGGTAATCCAGATACGATTTTACTAACCGATTTAAGCGAGAGTGCATCAAACTTATTTTTATAATGTTACAGAAATTCTAATAAGTTTATTATTTATTGTAGAGAAGAGGTCCTCAGCGTTCCGTGGATGTAATAGTATCAGCAGTATTTATTGTTACCTTATTATTGCTGTCGTTCGTGAGCTTGGAGTTAATTAAGGTAACATAGAAAAATACAAAATCTTTATAACAGCGAGATCGAAGTATTTCGTAAATATTATCGTTCGCAGGACCTTGAAAGTCTGCATTCCCGATACAACGTCGAAGCCCTGTTTTGGAGTTTCTCCCTCGGGATATTTATATTGCGCTTCATGACGCTGGGTACGAAGATTAATAAAAAATACCGGAATCTTTCCGTCTTGATCACCGAGCAGGTAATTGCCGAGAAGGATTATCTGGTTCGAAGTATACGACGTTGCTTCGAATGGAAATAATACCCACTGCTTTGCTTTTAGATCAACTTATATTTGCAAATCGAACAGAAGCCGCATAAAAAAGAAGAGCTGATGGTAGCGAATAATGTACTCAAATTGGCCGCAGATTTGATCAAGGTAAATACTATAATTATACTTGCTATTAGTTCGCCGTTACGTGATCGATTATTTTGCAATTATACGATTTACAGGAACTTGAAAGTCCATTCAAAATATCCGGCTTGTCTGCTAATCCCTACCTATACACGATCACGAAAGTGGTATTGCTATCCGCTCTCTCGGGAGTGCTTTCAGAATTGCTTGGGTTCAAGCTCAAGTTGCACAAGATAAAAATCAAATAGAGAAAGATGATACCGTGTGAAATATTTATTTTCGTATAACTACCTCAACGATGTTGAACGATTAACGAAGATATTGAACTTAGTTATTGAACATTAGAATCGATCAAATAAACACTTTCTTAATAGCTTTCTTCATTGTTTCTTGTAATTGCTAGAGATTTTATGTTTTAGTTCGGTCTTTTATAGTTTCCAGCGTCGAGTTGGATTAGTAAATTATTTTAGTTTGTCGCGGAGAAACCTAGGCGGGATGTATTTCTTCGCGGCGTCATCTTAGTCACTTCATTACTTTTTCATATTATTCTATTAAAATATATCGTGACTGTTTATTTTTCATTCAGAATCTTTATATTAGCACGAGACGAAAATAGTGGCGATGCAATCTGTTGTTAATTGACATGTTTTACGACATATTTTACGAATAGCAGAAATTAGATGTGATTGTTGATGATACTTAACGAACTGTTTAGATATATATATATATATATATAGTTATTGGTGCTCTGTATATTTACAATGTTTAAATACTATGTAAATAATGCAGTGTAAATACTTATACAACAAACAGTGTTTTGTATAATGTATGCAAAGTAGAAACGAACTAATATATCTGTTATAGATATATAATATAATAATACTATTCTTCTCTACTTTACTACAAGCACTATATGTGTATATGCGTCGTTGCAAAGTTACGAATCTTGCGATCGAAATTGTAAATCGCGCCAATTTTGATAAGGTCAATTTTTAAACCCACCTGCCACTGGAAATCACGGTGCGCGCAATAATCGTAACTCTTGTACAGATGTGTTCGGAAAACTTTCTATATAAATAGTGTATTATAACATACTACAAAAATAGTACCTGTGCAAGAATTTATCTGATTACGTCTAAGTTATTTTTAAAACGATTCTAAGTGTATCTATATGTGTTAAATAAATGAGAAAATAATAGGACCCAGATTTACGTGTCAAGGAAAATTCTAATTTCATTTTTATCTTTTATGGTTATTACGAAAACTATTCTTTTTGTTGCAAAGTTCAAACAATCGGATGGATTAGAGATTTCCCGCGAAAGCTTCACTTCATATCGCGTCGCTTCTGGCGCTGCAAAATGTCCCACTAAAACCTGGAGAGATGCCTATCTATATGGTACATACTATTCTTTATCTATGGCGTTCACGTTAAGGTGCGTTTACATCAAACGAACGAATGCTCGTCCGCCCCTCACTTCGCCGGAATCCGGGCCAGCGGTGCATGAATAGCTCACCGTAAATTTTGCGGGGCCCTATACATAGATACTTTTTATTATACAATTTCTTTCAAAGGCCCCGCGGTCCACGGAAAGCTAATCGTAAATTTTGCGGGGCCCTATGCATAAATATTTATTATTATAAAATTTAGAAGTATATAAAGTATAAATGCAGGTTTTTTTTGGCATCGCAAAAAGTTCCCGCCGGCCCTGATTTTTAGAAGCAATATAGATCGAATTCCACTTACGCCCAAATCGTCCGTGATTTTCATTAAGGTAGGATTTGCTATACGCGACTAGACGCAACGTCAAGAATTTCAAAGCCGATTTTCTCGAAAATGAAGCGCGATATCAAAAAAAGTTATTGATTCTTTTCGACTTATAACAAGCGAATAAGTCGAAGAAAAGGAATAACATTTTTTGGTATTGCGCTTCATTTTCGAGAAAATCGACTTCGAAATTCTTGACGATGCATCCAGTCGCGTACAGGAGAACCCACCTTAATGAAAATCACGGGCGATTTGGGCGTAACTGGAATTCGCCCCCTACGAAGCTCTGGTAGGGTAGATGTCCCGATTAACGTGCCCTGACGCCGACTTGCTCACGACGGAATTAATAACTGACTTCTCTCACTATAATTTTGCTTGGTGAAAATTTATATTGGTATTTTGAACCTTTCTCTTTATTAAGGCATTTTTTTTCGGGTTGAAAATGTTAATTTTTCATATTTTGTTAATTGAAATAAAAATACATGTTTTTGTCCCAGTAACCGTGCCCTGAAAAAATGCGTTGTCCCAATTCCCGTGCCCGTTTTTGAATAGCGTTCCCGCGGTTAGGTTATGTCGTTCAACTTGGAACTGTTCGAAACATTTTTTTGCTCTACGAGAGGTGTTTTTATATAATTTTAATATGACCTTTTCATCACAAAAGCAAAATATGCAAATATAAATTTCTGTTCACCCGTTCTGGGAAACGAAAGTAAGGTTAGGTTTAGCAGTTACAGAGAGAGCCAGTGGGCTTCGAGGGTCACGGTAATAGGGACAAGCGTTAAATTCCTGTCCCAATTACCGGATTCACTTTAAAAATACGAAAATGTTTCAAAAGTGCTCATTTTGCTATTTTTTCATAAAACTTGAACCTTTTATAATATAATAAACACTTTTCATAAGTGCAAATCATGATAATTATCAATTTATTCACTTCTGTAAAGTACGTGTTCCTTACCGTTTCCGGTAAGGATTTAGGTAAATCCATCGAAATCTTCATATGCGTTTTTGAAATTTTTTTACTATGCTTTAGTTGTTTAAAAACGCAACTTTCTCGTTTGTAACACATACATTAATAGTTTAACTTAATTAAAAAAATTTCTTTCCTTATTTATTTACGCGAGTTTTTTTTGTACGGCGTCTTTAAGTACAAAAGCACGGTAATTGGGACCATGGTGGTATATAAAGGTGATGCAACAAAGCCACTTTCCCCTAGTAACAGTGTCTTCATAAGAGTTTAGTACAGATTTTATGTAGCAGATGGCGTGTGTGCATGGATCCCACACAGATAGAGTCGACTTTGATTGTATAAGTGTAACGACGCCACGGTACCGTGTTCCGTGTACTGTGTTTCATATAAACTATTATTTTAACTAGCACTATGGTTAAACGGTGCAAAGTAGAAAATTGTGGTTCTTCTGGAAAATAAAAAAATATATCTATTTTTGCAGTACCAAAGGATACAATTCAAAGAAAGAAGTGGTGCGAAATTGTAAACTGTAACCTCAATGAAGTGTCCTTATTACTTCAACAATTTCTAACATGCTTGTCAACCAATTGAAAACAAATTTTGTAAATGTATGATTTCCGTTGGCTAACAACGAAATTAACAAAATAACACTAAACACAGAAATATTTTGGCAGCAGTACTGCTGGTAAAATGATAAGGGTTATATACATATATTATGAGAAATAAAATTTTGGATGATAAATATATAAAATACATGATAAACATGTACACGAAATTCATACATATAACCTTTACAATAATTTAAAATTATTATTAATAACCATTTCTGTTGGGTATATATTCTTTACATTTCAAATTTACCGCGGTAACGCGCCTCTTAGAGGTAACGCCACCTGTTTAGTATTCTGCGAATTAAACTGTTATGAAGACGCCGTACTTGGTCTTGTCAAACCACCTTTATATACCACCCTGATTGGGACCGAGCACGTTAATCGGGACATCTACCCTATTTCAATATCCTAGTGCCAGTTATAGTGTAACAATCACCCGCTGCAAAACCAAAGAGTAGGCAAAGAGTAGGTATAATAAGAGGCGTCACTCCGGGCGGAACCTTTGAAGTCCTTGCTTGACCTTGGCATTTAAATTGGTTGTCTATTTCGAGCGGGATATTCAAATCGACTAAATGTACCTTACCGCAATTGGCTGATTATTGCCGAAGTTGACCGATCATTGCCGAAGCTTAGCGATCATTGCCGAATGGGCATTTAAATTGGTTGTCTAGTGATTTCCCTAGGTTATTTCTGTCCTTGTCGAGTGACGCCTCTTATTATACCTCCTCTTTGGCAAAACGCTGCAAATATTACTAACAATTCGAACATCCACGTTTCGCCTCTATATGACTCCATCCTCGACGGCCGTAAATAAAGAAGCAAAAAACGATTGGTATCACTGATTATTATTCCTCACTCACACAGCTGCACACAGCTACGGTGTTTAACCTAACGCAAAGCCAGAGGAGTATGGCTGCATACTGTTTCACGGGATGACTTCGATCATGAAGACGAATGGTTGTACAGTGTCCAAGTGAATTGCAATCGTTTCGAATAGATCACTTAGCATGGAGTTGGGTCTGTCCAACACCCTGTTGGCGGGTGATCCGCGATTGGTGGATCACATCGTTGGGCAAGTGAAATCTCAAGGGATCTTCGATCAATTCCGCAAAGAATGTATCGCCGATGTCGATACGAAGGTACGCAATAGCTTTTTCCCACCAACAGATTCGCCGCCCCCGAAACCTGCAATCGTCCTAACAGTTTCGAGAGGACAGCCGAGAATCGTGTTTCGCCACCTCGAGACGCAATTACCGCCGCATTACATTTATTTATACCTCCCGAACGCTACGCTCGCACGCGTAACAGACCCGAGAGCGATCCCTAAACGAAACCAACTCGCGTCTCGCGGCACACTTTTCTCCGATCGTAAAAAAAGTATCGCCAATGGTAATCTCTGTCGCTTCCGTTACAGCCGGCGTATCAGAATTTACGCACGAGAGTCGAGGGGTCCGTGAACTCGTTCCTCGACAAGCAGCCATGGAAGCCGGATCTGAACAAGAATCAGTTGAGGGAGACTTTGCGCAAGCACATACACGACGCTCCGTATCTGGACGCCGGTGTAGAGCGTATAGTGGATCAAGTAGTAAATCCGAAAGTGTATTCCGTCTTCATGTCTCAGATCGAGGATGTAGTGTACAAATTTCTAGGTATAGAAAGGCCGAAGGCGAAAGAGAGAAACGGCGCGTGTGGCCTTAAAGATTTGTTGCCTAAGGATCTGGACCCGGTATCGCCGGAGTCCGACAAGAACAGCTTGAAAGACGTGTCCTTGGAGTCGGTGGACGCGATGGAGGATCTGGAGGCGAGGAAAGAGGAGAAGTTGCTTTACGAACAGAAATCGCTGGAGGAGGAGGCGGCCTCCGTCGAGAGGAACAGAATTAACAGCTTGGAGAACGGGCAAAGTTTCTCCGAGGACAAAGGCGAGAATGGTAAAGCTTTCAATAAGACTGGTAGTAATTTAAATTTAAATATCTCCGGGAGATCAGACGACAAGACGGAGGAGGACGAGGAGGACAGCCCGACATTCGAGCCGATAGATATCATGAACCTGAACGAGTCTAACATCTCGAACGACTCGCATTTGTCGGGGATATCGGAGCTAACCAGCCACAGATCGCGAAGCCCCGATTTCTGCAACGAACTGTCCCGCGACAACTTCGATTACAGTAACCAGGACTCGCAGCTGAGCAAAGTCTCCTCCGACTCGCGGCTGTCGATCGTGACGGACTTCGGATCGTCGAATCACGCGTCGACGCCGCTGCTCGACTCGCTGAAGGACGAGGCGAACAAGGACAAATGCGACGTTAAGAACGCGAAGGACAACTTTAAGGCCGTCCGGGAATACGAGTCTAGTAAGAATAGGAGTAGAGGTATTTTCGAATTGAGCAAGGGCAAAGACGCGCAAGACGCTAAGGATTCGAAGGCCGCGAAGAACAGCGTGTCGTCTAAAGAGAATTCTCGCGACGCGATGGACAGCGGCGTGAGGGACAAGTACGAGCACAGGAATAATAAAGAGAGGAGCCGGGACGGCGAGTCTAAATCGAAAGCGAGGGAGAAGAGCCACGGGAGGGACGAGAAGCAGCGCAGGGACAGGAGCAGCGAGAAGAAGAAGCAGAGAAGCCACAGCAGCGCGAAGTACGATAAAAGTAAATCGAAAGACAAGGGCGATCAGCCGAGGGACGGCGCGGAGAAGAGTAAAGACTCGGAGAAGGATAATTACGGTAGGGTGAAGGACGATAAGGTGAAGGAAACGGATAAGAAGGATAGCGTTAGCAAGGAGGGAAAGGATCTGAAGGATCTGTACAAAGAGAAGATCAGGGAACTGAGAGAGAAGAAGGAATTAACGGAGAAGGAGAAGCTGAACAAGGACAGCAAGGATGCGAAGCCGAGCAAGGAGAGTAAAGACAGGAAAGATTCTCCGAAGGATAAGAAATCGTATAAAAAGGATCACAAAAGTTCCTCTTCCAAGAATTCCTCGCTGAGTTCTCACGAGATTAAGACCGTTAAGACGTCGGAGAAGGTCGACGGGAAAGAGAGGAGGAGCGAGTCGAAAGATAAGGGCAAGCGGGACGAAAGGCGCAGCTCGAAGGACGCGAAGTCCAAGAACCATCTGAGCACCAAAGTCGACTCAGCGGAGAGGTCGGACAAGCAAAACGCGAAGAAGATTGTTAAAAGCGAGAAGGAAGAGAAGATGGAGAAGCCGGAAACGAAGAAGGACATGAAGGCGGGCAGCGAGAAGGTGAATGGGAAGAAGGATGGGAAGAATCACGTACAGAACAAAAGCTCGACGCGGAATGAGAAGTTGGACGGTAAGAAGGAGAGTAAAAGCGAGTCGCAGAGTAAGGAGAAGAAGCGGAGGGAAGAGAAGAAGTCGAAGCCGAAAGACGATCATTCTAGCTTGAGGAAGAATTCTAACGATCGCCGCTCCACGGATAGGGATGGCTCGAACGGCTCCAGCAGCAAAAGCTCGCAATCCAGTAATTCCAGCTCCAGCATCACGAACAGCAAGTCAGGTACGTCGAGTCTATCCAAAGAAGCGAATCACATGAGTAACTCTGGTAGCGAGACGTCCGACAACATCGAGGAGGCGCACACGAGCGAATTAAAATCATCGTCCGAGCAGTCGAGTTACAAGCTGGACAGGGCGTCGGGATCGCACGCGGGCTACGCGACGGACGGCAGCGGTAATTACGAATCGTACGCTAAGCAGGAATCCGAATCTCCCGACAACAACCTGCCGCTGAAGAAACGACCGTTGCTCGGCGAGAGCGGCTGTTCGGGCGAGGTGAAGGTGAAGAAGCCGAAATTCGCGAAGAACATACACGAGGCCAAGAAGCTGATGAAGATTCGGAAGCAGATAGAGAAACAGAAGCTCGGGGAGATTAGGAAGCCGGAGAAGAAGCCGCTTCATAAGGTGGAACCTCCGGCGCAATCGAGCGCGGCGAATAACGACAACTTCGAGAGCGTGCCGGACGAAGAGCGCGTGCAGATAATAGAGATACCAGACGAGGAGTACGAGGAGCCGTATCCCGAGAACCATAGCAACTTAACGCTGGAGGAGAGGTCGATAATGATGCTGCAGACAGAAGCAGGCGCGAAGGAATTACTGGAGACGCACTGCGACTTGAAGCTAAAATTGTCGGACATGGAGCTGTGCATACAGCAATCGCTGAGCGAGTCGCTCCCTAGCAAGACGTTAGAGAAACTGACGCCGCAGCGAGGGAGTCCCGATGTGCGGGCAACGTCCTCCGACAAGGAGGAAGAGTCGCGAGGCAAGGAGACAATTTCTGCCACAGACGAAGCAGTAGGTAGCAATACGGCGAAGCGAGAAGAAATAGAAACGCCCGCTGACAAGGACGTAATAAAGCGAGAGGCTGTTACGCCTAAGCTAGAGGAAGACGCGCTATGTCAGGGATCTAATTCCGTTGGCGCCGGTGAAACCATCAAAGACGGCATATCGAATCAGTCGGATGGAGACGATGATGCAATAAATAATGCGAGTGACGTAAGAGATGAGAAGATTGTGGAAATACCTACAACGTCTAGGGTTAAGGAAGAGGTTGTTCCTCAGGATGCTCAAGAGAGCAGCCATTTTGAAATAAGTACAAGCGTGATTAAGGAAGAGCCTGGCGCTGAGGATGAAGAAGCTGTAGAGTCCGCGTCATCTGAGGACCACGAAGATTGTCGTTACTTCAAAGCGGACAACGAGAGGTCGGAGAAGTTCTGCAGCTTTCTAGAGTCGCTGGAGCTGGTGGAGAACAGCTCCTTGGAGGATATAATAGAGAGTTTGGGAGGGCAAGTCGTGTCTTCCATGCCGAAAGCTATGGCGCCACCTCTGCCGAAACGCAAACACTCGTCTAGCCCGCTGACGGACATACTGTTGAATAACTCGAACAATAACAACGACGGCCATAAGAAAGCGCCGAATCTACCGAACGAGGATGCTTTAAGCAGTATAAAGAAACGGAAACTGGTGGCGCCTAAGAAGCAACGACTTCAGGCGAACATATGCGCTCCGCAGGGGCTTCTAAACGGCGAGAACTTCGTTATGCCTCTGAGCCCGGAGAGCGATGTATCCGCGACCAGTGAGAAAATACCGTCGTCGAACTTAATTAAAGAGGACAAAGGGTACGTAAAATGCTGAACTCCGCGGGCGACATTCTCACTTTTATCCGCTCTCAAATCTTATTACGCCGAGCAACGATTTCAGGCTTTTAATTCTTGTATATATACAACGCGGCTGTAGCAACGGTTATCGCGTGTTCTTAGCTATTCCCGACTGTGTTCTTCGCGTTACGACTGATCTGTTATGTAATTTCAGCCGGCACAGGAGCAGCCAGCGTTACTCGAGCGACGACTTGTACAAACCACGCCCACTATTCTCAAGCTCTTCTCGCCGAAGTAGGAGGTCTAACCAGGCATAGCTAGTAGTACGTAGTTTCAGGTGTTAAATTATCTTTTACTTTGTGTAATATAAAAAGTTCTAGCTGTTGATCCTAGTAATATACTCTACGCTACAATTGAATTGAATATTTTTGAACTCGATATAAATACTGGCCCGACCAAGCGAAGTCTGTGGATCATTGCTGCACGTTGTGGTATCTTTAAAATTTATTCTACACGCAGGCAGGTCCGAATCCTCGGGCACGTTTTATTAGGAGATCTCGAGCGATTTCTACGGGTTGACATTCTTTGAGTTGATTACGAATTTTAAGGAACGATGCGGCACTGGGCTTAACTAGAGGGCGCTACAGGTTATTTTAAAGAGCCGGCTGTTCGGAAATATGGTTTTAACTTCGGTAGCAACTAATTCCTACAGGAACATTGAACCCGACGCAGTATTAACGAAACGCGCACTTGAGAGATATTTTAAACCAGCTACGGACACTTTTTAAAGATACTTGCTTCTGAAGTAGTACACTGTACTTGGGGGGAGGGGGTGGGGGGGGGGGGGGGTAGTTCGGAGGAGACGCGAGCGATTGCGGTGTATGTACGCGGATCGAATTGTATAGTTATTGAATTTCATTGAAACTCATCGTAAGATTTGTGTTCTTTGAGGAGAGCGCGCGTGTAAATTTCTGTGGATAATGTACATTTAATTTGCATTTCGAAATCTGTCGAGTGACACAGCTGTACGTAGTTTTTATTTGCAAAAAGGAAAAAGGACATTGAATAGTAATGGGTAGTTTTCTTGTTTCGCGTTACTTATAATTAACTTTCTGTATAAAGCTCAATCTTGTAGACAACACCATGGATTTACGATTCAACGCCGTGCAATTTCTCGTTAATGTGTACGCGTACACAGTAGATTGGAACGAGGACAGAACGTATTTATAGGATTACACGTTAGGCGATTGTTATGCGCATTGTTCGGCGCGACACACATTGTTCATCCCTTAAAAGTAAGTTTTACATGTGATCGCAGAAATTTTATACTTCCAAATGTGTATCCTTCTTTCGAACTGTTGTTTCCCGAAGTCGATAAGTTGACGGAGAATACGTACGAGAATACAAGCCTGATAAGATAAAAAGAAAAAGAAAAAAGAAACACGGGAGAAATCATTATGGTGTTCGATCAACGGTCTCACATTTCGACGACGCACGGGTGAGACGATTCCTTAGTAATAATTAATCTTGTTTACAGCCCCTCGATGTATTCCGCTGGCAATGTTTTCTACGAACTAAGTTCGACGAGGGTGGGTAGAAATTAAACGCAACCGTTCTGTGATGTTAAACTAATGATAAAGCAATAGCTTCCACGGTTCATTTTTTTAAAACTAAACGAGACGATAGCAACGAGCAAATTACAATGCAGAGGAGCCACTTCAGTTTTTTGCCCCAGGTCACGTAATTGCGCGACGCGTCGCCATCATTTCACGCCGATACTCGGAGAATTGTAATATTACATTTTTACGAAGATGTTACATTTATTAATAAGCGTGCTCTTAATTCGTGTACATGCATAAGTTTGTATAAATGTGTATATAAAAAAGCAGGAGTACATTACACTTTATTACTGTGAAGATATTGTAGAATATTTTTTCCAACTTTTTAAAATATTTATTGCCATATGTAATATAGTATCTAAAAAAATTTATAAAAACCCATTACTACTGCGATTGCTTTGAAATAAAGCGATTTTTTGTATTACATGTTAAACGATCCTTAAGCATTGAAATACCTCCCCCCCCCCCCCCCCCCCGATTGTGACGAAGAAAAATAAATATATATCGCGGCTTGTGTGCCGCAACAAGCTTCGCCTAAGAACCTTCGCGACTGAATGTAGTTTCGAGTGTGTGCACGAAGAAAACTGTTTTTATCTAGCAAACGTTACAAATGATAAAGTAGGAATGAAATCGCATGTAATCGCTATACGTGCTGCGATAATACAAGATACACGACCGCAAATGAGAATGATTCCATGGAACATCGTACTATATGCGATACTAGCTCCCAGATAATTAATTGAGTTACATGCTCGAAGTTCTCGTTATCTGTCGAATCATTCTATTTCCTTGTACCACTCAAGCACAATGCATTTTTATTTAACTCCACGAGTGATCCCCCGTTCTTAAATGATTAGTTTTACTATATATCGCAAAGAATCTGTACTTTTATTAACAGGGCGGCCGATGAGCAGTTGCCGCGTGGGCCCCTGCCCAGAAGGCCCCGCAAGGCCCCTCCTTAAAAAGAGAAATTTAGATTTTATCGAAACTATATTTTTTTCTGAATTATTACACTGAGCCCGTTTTTAGTAAACTACCGTTTCGTTTCCCCTCGGACCGTTTGCCACCTGGCCCTATTTTCTTAACAATTCCAGGAGTCTCGTTGTAGCGGTGGAAACTCATTATGTAATGTTCCTTCTCGTCTTACGGCTAACAAATCGAAACGTGCGGTTTCATTTAACCAATGGAGAAAGAAGCAAACAAGGTACAGCCCAACTGTTAAGCAGAAGACGATCGGGTATTCCCCTAATGACGCTACTTTTTTATGTATAATTTTTAAAGATAATTATGTTTCACCTATTGCGCACGGAATTTCTATGCCATTGTCACAAGCTGAACGGACACGTGTTCCTTCTGCAAGCTAACCTCAACCGAGACCTCTCATTTGTGACATTTAAGAAGTGAAAATCGTGAAGGTAATGCTCGCTGTACATACGTCGATCGACCTTGCCATTTAACCGAGCCCCACCTGAATCCATATGCAATACGATCAAAGACCTCCGTGTATTATTCAAAATTTTATGTCACACGACTTAAGCGTTTACGTGTATCGGAGATAAATTAATACGATCGATGATATTTCGTGCCGAAAAGAATGTGGTGTTTACGAATGCGTGTGCGCTCCTAATCACGATTTTTCTATAAATAGAACGACGATTTACGGACAATATATCATACACCGCGCGGCGCGTTCATCTACTTACTCGTTTATACAACACACGCATTGTCTAGAATGTTGTTGCAGGCATTATCTATGGAATATCGCAAAGCGAGTTCAATGGAGCATACGTGTAGACATTAAACGAAATCTTTCAATACCATTGATCGTTTATCTCTACAGCGCGATCTATATCGCTGCGTGATCTCTTTATATATTGATAAGCTGTATGGTAGATGTGTTTTTTAAACTAGTGCAGAACTGTAGGTGAAAGTATTTTAAGTAGATAACGTCACGTTCAGTGCAAAGGGTACAACATATGCAAATTTGAGTAATGATAATTTTGGTTGAATAACGAGCAAACGTAATAGTTTTTAGTCGAAAGATTGTGCAATGCTTTCATAAAAATGTGAACGCGATACAAGGAAAGTCATAAATTAGAGGAAAAACTGTTTTAATCTATATTTACAACCTACTGAATAATTCTTGTTTGCATTCCGGCAGTCGCAAGTGCACGGTGTTTGAAATATAGTTCAAGATTAAGAATGAAATAGATTATTATTTGCCACTTTATTAATTGCAAGTAGAGGGTTAGGGTTTCGTTCCCTAAGTTTACATGTTACGCTTCGAATATTATTTTATTTTCTTCTACTGTTTCTTTGGGCGAATTCCATTTACGCCCAAAGCGCCCGTGGTTTTTAATAATTTTTAACCGACTTCAAAAAGGAGGAGGTTATAGATTCGACCCTCAGCATATGGGCCGATTTTGATGATCTTTTTTTATTCGAAAGAGGGCGATGCCCCGGTGGTCCCATCCTACACTGGTTAATAATAAAGACTATTGTCACCTAATTATTATTATTTTATGTACGTACGCGCATATCTTCTCAGCAGTTGTGTCACTATATATATAAAACTAAGAAGTTAAAAATAAAAAAATTAAAATCGACTTCAAAAAAATAAAAATGCACTAAAAAGTGAAAAATATTGTTTTCGCTTATTTAATCTACGACTCTCATATTTATTAAGTCGGCGCCTCATCATTTGCACTGTGTAAATCTGGCGCCGACTTAAAAAATATGAGAGTCGTGGATTAAATAAGGGAAAAAATTATTTTCCACTTTTCTTTAAGTCGGTAATTTTTTTTTAATTTTTCGTTTCAAAATTTATGAAAATCTGAAACATAGAAGAGAAATCTGTGAAAGGGGCATTATCGGAAAATACAGGTATTCAAATATAAATTACCACTCGAAAACCGGAACACATAATTAATGATATTCATTTCATTACAAAAACGGAAAATTCCTTCGGTGGAATTCGCCCAATGAAGCTATACTTCTATCTTCACAATTCCGCTGAACCAATATTCCGCAAATACTCTAGAAATTACAATAGCCTCAGAAATGAACTAATTCGAAAAGTATCATTCAGCTTTAATACAGTTTCAGGTACACAAGTGAAACCTCCCCAAGTGCGCAAGAATTTAACGAGTCAAAAGCACTTCATTCGACAATCAAGAATCATCAAAACTCCATATCATCAAATAAAGCTGTCGTAAAGTAACCTGTCGTGCTTCGACTCGCAGCTCTGTCGCGCCCGATGTATTATTCGATGCACCTCGGCGAAAGGAACGAATCGAGCCCGCGCTCGGCGTATCTGAAAATGGAGAAGAGCTCATAACCGTCGGATGGATCCTGAAGACCGAACTCATCGAAACCGAACGGCACAACAGTACCTATCGTCGGCGAAAGTGATGCACGCAGCCGTGCGCAACACGATGCATCCGCGGAGCGCAGATGCACGACGGATGTTGGTGGTGGTAGTAATCGGGACTATTTATTAAGCCCACTACTGCGTAGCATACTGCACGCATGCACCACGTGGTCGAGCACGACGCATGCGCGGCACGTGCGCGCACGCCTAACCTCACCGTCCCGAGCTCGCGACCATTCGTAAGCTGTGCCGCGAAGAATGCCAACTCGCAGCGAGTTCTCTAATTGTTCGAGCGAGCGGTCGCACGCAAACGTACATCTCTGCCGCCGCGTGGAGGCCTGCCGTTGCCGCTGCAGCCGGTTACAATAATCCGCAGGACCGGGGCTGCGTGTGCGTGGAGGGGGATCGCACATTGTAGAAGATTTGCTTATCGGGGGTAGCAGCCTTTTCAATTCCAATACGGTCCCATTGAGACACGATCGGCGCGTGCAATTACGTCTCCTCGCGGGACACGCACGCTGGCTCTCTCTTCACGTACGGACAACACCGCCGTGGCCAGCGACGCTTCCCACCGTCACCGAGTAAATGCTGCCGGACCAACGGTGCTGCGTGCATAACGATCGCAGCACTTCAAAGCCGTACGCTGGAACTCGCCTCGGCGCATAGTGGTAAACATGAATACGGAAGTATACGAGAGCCTGCCCACGTCTTCCGTGGCCGTGCACATGACGGCAGGTGCGTTCGCTGGAATAATGGAGCACTGCGTGATGTACCCGCTTGACAGTGTCAAGGTAATAAAACCTCTCTTCTCCCCTGCGCATTTCCATCGGAGCCGCGGCAGGGCTTTACATAACCTCAACACCGCCGTGCCACGGACATTCGATACCCGGTTACGCTCAAACCAGACCCAGTGACATTTAACACCGTGACATTGCATGTTTTAAATGTTTATATATCGTTTTCCTGCGTTTAAACAGGATGGCGGTTTTCAAAGCTTATATCGCTTATTATTGCGAACTTATATTAGTCACACATCTTTTTCCCTCCTCTCTCTCTCTCTCTCTCTCTCTCTCTCTCTCTCTCTCTCTCTCTCTCTCTCTCTCTCTCTCTCTCTCTCTCTCTCTCTCTCTCTCTCTCTCTCTCTCTCTCTCTCTCTCTCTCTCTCTCTCTTCTCTCTCTTCTCTCTCTTCTCTCTCTTCTCTCTCTTCTCTCTCTCTCTCTCCTTCGGGTCCCAGCAGCGAGAGCGGCGCACCGGGAGAAAAGTGGGCTCCCATCTTTTCCCGGTACGCCGCCCAGGGATGCTTTACTTCGCTGATCTAACGAGAACCGGTGTTTCCACCACGGCCACCGCCGCTGGTCATCGCATGTTTCGCGGTGTTTGAATGATAATCAGCCGGACGCTCGAGCGTTGAGTAACCCCCCGGAATTTCCTCGCCGCCCCTCGCGCCGAAACCCGAGAATCAGGTGTCGCGCATGATCGTCGTTGTAATCTTAAGTAAATAACGAGACACTTAAATATACGAGATAGCCGCCGCTAAATCGTCGCCCCTCCCCCGGACGGCAACGTTACGGCCCTTTATGCAATTGCACCACCGTCTCGCTTTCCCGCATCGCCCCTCGTGAGATCCTTGGCGCAACCAATTCGGGCGATATCATTTCGCAATTATTTCCCGCACCGCCGTCCAGTCCCTTGCATTCAAATGCGCACGGGCTTTAGTCATCACGTGATTCACTAATTACTTCCTATTACGGTAGCGGTCCATCCTGCGCTCCGCCCGGCACCCACGAAAATCACGAACCCGGCCAATTATCCCGCCGCGAAACATTCTTCCCACTGCATGCATGCTCGATTTTCTTTACATAATTCATCGACAACACGCATTGTTGTGCAAATTGACGGCATCAGATGGCAGGGGATTTACGTAATGGCAGAAACTTATTACCCGACGCACCGCCCTCCTAATTCTTCTCCGTACATCATACTTCGCTCCGCGCCACGTCCCTCAGACTTAGCAGCACGAAAGCTGTCAGGTGCCAATCCGCGCACGGGCCAACGTGACGGGTCGTCGCTGTCCGCGTCGCTGCTCGAATGATTTGGCAAAAAATCGCATACGTACAAAAGAGCCACCACGGATCTCAAACGTTCGTTACGTAACGCGCCTGCTTGGGCTGTCGCGCGGCGGGTTCTATTTTTGGTACGCTGTCAACCCGCCGCCTATATTAGCATCCACTTTCTCGCCCGTTTATCGAAACGCGCGCCTCTGACGGGGCACGAATGTCGCGCTTTGGGAATCCGTTATGTCACTGGAATGATGCTACGGAATTAAAAGCTCGGGGTTCAACGACTTACGACCGTTGACGGCGCATTACCATTCGCGTCACTGTTCCCAGTATCGCGAAGCGAGCGGAGGATCGTTCGAGCGCTCATTGAAAGATAGCAGCTACCTGTTCTATCTTTAGTCACTCGCAAGTCACGATATTTAAGGCACGCGGCATTGTTGACGGCGCTGTACTTTCGTGTCGTCATCTAGCGATTAAGGGTATATAATGGTACAAGAATAATGGAAGTAACATTACATTTGCACTTCTTTTCTTATTTGTACGCGTCGTCGCGCGCCGGCGAAGAAAATATTCTGTTCGTCATGAAGGGAATGCGGGTGGAAATCTAAAGAATAAAAAACCCTAGGACGACGATGAAAAGGGACGATAAGCATTGGATATTCCGCGAGTTCTTTGACCAATGAATTTTTACAGTCGTAGTTGGGAAATGTCCGGTTTGCGTACGAAAGAAGGGAGCTGTTTAATTCTATACTTATAATTGTTTTCTTTATATTTAGACGAGAATGCAGGCGTTGACCCCCGGCCCAGGCGGGGGAGGAGGAGTAGGAGAAGTTTTAACTAGAATGGTACGGCAGGAGGGTGTTTTCAGACCGATTCGTGGTATGAGCGCAATGGTAGTAGGAGCTGGTCCAGCACACGCATTATATTTTTCATGCTACGAATTTATTAAAGATAAGCTATTAAGTTCGAAGGGTCATTCCGAATTGAATTTGGCTGCCTACGGGACCGCTGGC
Organism: Andrena fulva; assembly: GCA_946251845.1. Classification (NCBI taxonomy): domain Eukaryota; kingdom Metazoa; phylum Arthropoda; class Insecta; order Hymenoptera; family Andrenidae; genus Andrena; species Andrena fulva. The sequence goes on from OX276333.1 coordinate 6,190,917, forward strand.
TGCATCGCGACGCTCCTTCACGACGGCGTGATGAACCCGGCTGAAGGTAACGCGTCCGAAATTTCATTGCGATACGTGTAGTCGGATTACAGTAGCGGAGAAATGAAGTTACGTTGTACGGCGGGCGGGAAAATTTTGCCGGCACGTCGACGATTTACAGGTGGTATCGTTAATATCTGTATGTTAATCGGAAATAATTATTATCTGGTTGGATGTTTTTGGAAAGGTTTTACTGTAGGACGATGGGTATGTCAATTGTCAAGTTGTGAGTTAATTCCAGAGATGGGCTGAATACTATTCGTCAAATGAAACAAGTGTATTCGTCGAATAATAAGAACGATCTTTGTTTAGTTAATGCTCAAATCTGGTTAATTCTTATGAAAATCTATGCTAATTTTTAAACTTGTCTCGATAGAAATCTGCAATTATTAATTTTTTAATAACTTTTCCGCAGATAAAAAGGTTCGCCTCTCCTGATCTACTCTGCTTCTACTACTTTTTAACGTCAGCACGAAACTGCAGCACGTGCGCGATGTACATATTCTGGTGGAGAATTAAAAGCTGTATAAAAGCCAGTTGAAGCAAAGGAAAAGCCTATGTAACATTAAACGAGACAAGATGCTTTTAAAGCTGACAAGAAGTTACCGCTTTTGGGAAGTAATAACGAATCTAATATTTGGGAAAAAGTGTTGCCCCGTTCAATGTAGGGCTGGGACTATTGGAATAATTTGTTACGAGTATTCGAATGCTACGAATAAACTTCGAATATTTGAGTATTCGAATGTTATTATTCGAATATTTAAGTATTCGAATATTTTACAAGTATTCGTATAATTTAATATTCGAATAATTTAATATTCGAATATTTTGCAAGTATTCGAATGCTACGAATAAACTTCGAATTTTTGAGTATTCCAATGTTATTTTTCGAATATTGAAGTATTCGAATGATATTCGAGAAATATTTAAGTATCCGAATGATATTCGAGAAATATTTAAGTATCCGAATGATATTCGAGAAATATTTAAGTATCCGAATGATATTCGAGAAATATTTAAGTATCCGAATGATATTCGAGAAATATTTAAGTATCCGAATGATATTCGAGAAATACTTAAGTATTCGAATGATATTCGAGAAATATTGTATTGTCATCGGAGCTATGTATGTGCGCAAAGTTTCAAGTCGACCGAATATTTTGAAGTGGGTCAAAATTAACTTACAAGATTTCACCCTGACAAACTAACGAACTCACAACTGAAACGAAATAAAAGCTTGTAAAAAAAATGGTATCCTAAAGAACTTGATTTATAATTCACACCATATTATTCGAATACTTAAATATTCGAATAGTATTTGGATACTTGGATATTCGAATTATATTCGCCAAATAATTGAACAACTGAAGTATTCAATATAATGTAATAGTCCCAGCCCTAGTTCAATGCCATATAAGACTTTGGTTTGTTAGTTAAATAAATTCGACTTCAACTGGGTTTCATACAGCTTTAAACTCTCCGTCGGAATATGTATATTAAACGCACGCCACAGTTCGAAGTCGATAAAACAAATCGAAGAATTGGTTACTTGTTTCTCCGCTACTGTATATAAATGTTCCTTCCGCGCAATTTACCATAATGCAAGTGACAGAAGATACAGAATACATTTTTCTTTCTTGGGAATTACAGCCGGCTAAATGCGATTCGTAATTTCTAGCATTTTGTCCAATGAAGAATAAAATTATCTTATTCCAGTGGTGAAACAGCGATTGCAAATGTATAACTCTCCTTACCAAAATGTCATGACGTGTATAAAGAATGTATACCAGAAAGAAGGCGCGTATGCATTCTACAGGAGCTACACGACTCAGCTGGCCATGAATGTACCCTTCCAAATGATTCACTTTATGACTTACGAAGTGGCGCAGATCTTCACAAATCCGGAGCACACTTACAATCCGCTAGCGCACATGGTATCTGGTACGTATGTAAGATTCTCGAGGACGCAGTGCACCGATCAGTGGCGGATTTAAGAAAAAAGGCCCAGCTGGCAAACGTTCTGAGGGGCCCATTTTTTCGGGAAAATGAAGAGGTAGCTTACTAGAAACGGGCCAGGTGTAGTAGTACGAAAAAAAATGTGTTTGGATACCTAATCGTAATTTTTTGGAGATGGGGCCCTACGGGGCCTTGGCGGGGGCCCAGGCGGCCTGTTAAATCCGCCACTGGTAGCGATACTTAATATGTAATTTAATACGGTTGATTTTCAACGCATTAGCACGTCGGACAAGTGGGTACTATCGCAGAGTTTCATCGATGTCTAAATCGCGATGATGAATTGCAGGTGCATTGGCGGGAGCTGTTGCTGCTGCGATCACAACACCTTTAGATGTTTGTAAAACACTTTTAAATACCCAAAGTGGTATACACGCTCAAGGTATGATGGATGCCATTAAGAAAGTTTACTCACACGGAGGTTTGCGAGGCTACTTCCGTGGTTTAAATGCCCGTGTTCTTTATCAAATGCCTGCGACTACGATTTGTTGGTCAACGTGAGTATATGAATATAAAATGATAAGTGTATTAATTCACGCTCACTTTTACATCTTAACAAATTGGTATTTCAACCGTAAAGGAGAAAATGGTATCTCTGTATTTACCAGCGTTGGGCATTATTCGAATAAATATTATATAAATTTATATAATCTCGAATATCATTACGTAAATATAAATCTTACAATCTTCGAATAAAATTTTTGAACAATCTTCGAAAAATAATTGCGAATAAAATGAAGTTATTCGAGAATAACTTTCTATTCGAATAAAAAATTCTTCATTATTCTCGAATTAAAAATTCTTCATTATTCTCGAATAAAAAATTCTTCATTATTCTCGAATAATCTTTTTATTCGAATAAAAAATTATTCATTATTCTCGAATAATCTTTTTATTCGAATAAAAAATTATTCATTATTCTCGAATAATCTTATTCTATTCGCAATTCTTAGTCGAATAATGTCCAACTCTGATATTTACACATAAACCCCATTTTTCTCAGTTGAAACGGTACAAGTATATTATTCGGAATATTTTGGCTTTCGACCGTAATGTTAATATTCATGATACGAGGCACTTAGAACCAAAGGGATGCAAGTAACATTTTTCAAATTATAATTAAGAACAGAAATGGTTAGTTAAATCGTTAAACACAATGTCGTCGCTTACCACGCGCCAAGCACGAGATATAACTTAATTTTCATAAAAACTTCACGCGGAATTTCTGCAACACATTTGAATTCCAAACTCGATTTTCTCGATATCAGAGAAACGTGACATGCCTGCCTTCGGTTCTAGGCGCCTCATATAATACGATACTATTGCGCGTGCATCGAGTCGAATACGACAGCGCGCACTAAGATTTCCTAAAAGATTATATAACGCCACGTGCGATATTACAAAGACATCTTTCCCGCAAACTGCGCAGATACGAATTTTTCAAATACATATTCCACGAGAAACAAGACGACGGATACCGCGGGCCAGAAACCGAGAACGACTCGAGCGGGACGAATCAGAACCAAGCTGCTTCCTCTAGGTCCAGCCGCTTTCAGGACGTGAGCGCGTACCTTAATAAAAACGCCCCGACCTCAGTGCTACTTGACGTGACTACAAGTTAGGTATCTTCGAATCATTTACGTCACCTTTACACTAAAACATTGTTGGATGAGAGGAGAAGTGTCCGTTTTTCGTATTTCGAGAGTTTATCAATGACGAGTGATATTTTGTTAATTCATCTGTTACTATGGTATTATTACATGTGTATAATAATTCATGAGGGGATGAGTACATACGATCGAAAGTCCATCTGTGAGCCAAGTGCAGGACGCAGGCTCGTCGGTACGAAGGGTGTGTCGGAAAATCTTTTTAAGTTACGTCGTAGTATATGGCTGTTTTAAATAGCGCGTCGCCCGGTCACAATAAAATACACGCGTTCCTTTCTGTCGAGGGTGAGGAGAAACGATACACGAAAGCGAAGGAATTAGACGCAAATTCGTTGGAGACACGAAGAGAATAATTTATATGTTTGTATAATTATCGCGTAAAGAACTATTCGATTCTCTTTGAAGCAAGAAAGCGAAATCCACGATTAGTGATAATCCATTGAGAAATAAACAATTATTGATACTAGTACTGCTAATTGTCTACCATACTGCTCACCGGGGGGGGGGGGGGGGGGAGGTAACGCGAGATGTTCGTCGGGAGGATTGAATGCGAGCTCACCGTTTCGCGAGCACAGTGAATAGCGAGGGAAGAGAAGCCAAGAAATTACATGTAAACTACATTCAATTTATTTATGAAACAATTATGTATGTTTTTGTTATAAAGTAATTTATATATTAACGTATTTCGCATGGACTTATTTCTGACGTTCACAAATTATTTAACGTGTAAAAAGAAATCGAAGCGTGACGGATGATTGTCCATTAGAGTGAGTCGTATTTAATTTTGAATCAAAGAAATATATAAATATATATATATATATATATATATATATATATATATATATTTATTACAAAAAATGAAAACTGTTGAGAAATACTTCACTCGAACGCAGCGGAGTGATACATATTGGGCGAGTTGCATATAAATGGAAAAGTAGCGGCGACATTTAGGATCCGAGGGGGCACCGCTCCGCTCGAATGCCGAGATTCGATCACGTGTAGCGCACTCAATATTGTACCGTATACTAAGCCGAAGACAGCGGGATGCGCGGGAAAATTGGGGAGAGAAGGATTAACGACGAAGCGAGCGTAGCATAATTAAGTCAGCATAATTGAAACAAGTAATCTCTGACTTACGGATCCACCGCGGAAAATTTCGCGCGCTTCAGACGGAGGTGTGGAGTTTTAGTGTTTGATATTTATATAAGGTATAATACACGGTCTAAGGTTAAGCAAATTGTACATTCATTACGGTGCGATGTCGATCTTTCGAGAGAAAGTGAGAGACCTCTAGACGAGTCTTGCATGAAACGGAACCGGAGGGATTTAGATCGCTATGAGGGGACGATTGTTTCGCTGCAGTAAACAGGCTAGACCAACCGGCGGGTGGTGTAAAGTAATTATTTTGTATAGCGATGTAGATAAGTTAATGTTACATGCGTATGTACAGTACGGAACAGACTACGAAAGAAGAAGAAGAAGAAAAAAAGATAGCAATGTTATTGTGCGATAGGTACAATTCGTCTTGATTACCCAAGTACAAAAGTAAGAATTGCTCCTTAGTCAGTTTGTAATATAAACGATATATCGCATCTAAATCTTATGACGTACCACAATATTGCTTCCTATGGCTGTGATTACTGGGTCATTTGATGTTGACTTTAAGGGGGAGTAATATCATGTGAGAACTCATATTTCACGCCATATTTATTTATTATTACAACACTCTGTAATTACTTACTCATCGTTACCGATATATTCATTGTTTAACGCCGTGCGTCGGGCGCTCCTCCGCGCGCGCGCGCGAGAAAACACATGTATTCACGATCCTTCGCAAATATCTTTTCTACGACACACGTACTATTTTTCTCGAGGAACATTTGAAAGGTCTACGCTGCGAGGGTTCGATGTTTGTGTAAAAGCAATTCGAACGTCGCCAGCTAGATTCCAATTCAATACACGGCATATCTGTGCACACGCGTATATACATATAGGTATCGTATGTATATAGACTATGTAAGTGTACCAAATAAATGACAGAGTACGAGTTCCAGTGATCTTGTCCGGTCTACAGCGAGCGCGCCCCTCGCGCTCGCTGTAGCTTCCTAAATTCGATTGTCGCGCAAAATCTTTTACGTATAATCTCGTTTTAAGCGTTCAAATAAATACTCACTTTGCGTATCGCGTGAATGCCAGCTGCCCGGTTTCTAGATGTTAGACGCGAAGTCTGATCTCGGATGCTCGGGTCGAGGGGACACGGAAACCAGTCGATTACCGCGGATTATTTGGCTGAGAATTATTTGCCGGATTTATTCTCCGCGCCGTTGAATTGTTTAACTTCTTTTTAATCGAATTGTACATAAACTAATGCTCCCGCTGGTATTATTGTATAAGTTAACGACGATAGCGCACTGAGAAGTAATCGATCAGCAAATACAATAAAGCGTATTATATTGTAAGAACAGTGTAAATAAAACGATTCTATAAAGTACGAAAACCATGTAGCGAATTCTCTCGCCTGATACGCCAACGGTAGGGATTCGTCGAGTGAGATAAACATCGAAGCATCGCGACGCCTTGTAATCGCACTTCATAGTCGTCGCGGCGAAAATTCTCTGTAAATGTAACGCTTAAATATCGGTTGGGCTTGTGCGCTCAGGTTTTTCTTATATATTTATCGGCTAAATTCTGCGAGTGTAAATAATAAAATTAAGCCATGTCGAGGGGAGGGATATGCGATTCCCGTTGCCAGGCATTTTACACCGCAATGATAAAGAAAGAAGAGTCTATGCGTATGAGATGGTTTATGAAAAATCAGCAGAAGTTGCTGGAGCATCTGGAGAAAACGAGACCCTCGAAGAAAATCGAACTGCCACCTGCTCGCGAACCAGAGCGGGAAGAGCCGAGCATTGTATGCGATTGTGTTACGCATAGAATGAATTAATTAATTAAGTCAGGCAACGTTTTCTATTTTTCGTAGATACGCTTGAAACCGCTGCCGAATTGGAGGCCGATGAAGCCCGATGGCTCTATCGATATAAGCATAATGAAACCGATAGATCCAAAAGTGAGAGGCCTTTTGTACGCGGATGAGACTTCCTTTATCGCCGCGGAAAACTATCTTCGCGAAAGGTTCTGTATATGACACTGAGTTCTTGCGAATGCGAGGCGAGAAGTTTCTTGTAAGCGCGGCGATACGAAGAGAGGAGTGTATAAACAATTGACCGAGGCGCAGCGACAATAAATTAATTATTATTAATTTCTTCGATTCGCCGCGCTTCGCCAAAATGCGCGACGGCTTTTGGTATTAGCTTCTTCCTATTTTTAAGGAAATACGAAGAAGCTCAGTGCACTTGTGTTTTTGCTTCGAAGTATTTGCATTGTCCGTTTTGTGCTAACAGTTTAATGTTATTGTAGATGGAAAGACATGCCAGAGGACCGTCACTTCTACCCAGATTGCACGAGCTGGGTATACGGGTGGCGACTAACAGATTATCCACCTGTTCCGCGAAGCAAAGTTGGAAGGACGGCTCTTGTAATGAATGAATTTTACCATCCATGGCTATCCAGCCTCCGAAGAGATCCGGAATGGTATCGCCCTCCTCAAATTACTCGATCAGTGTGCAGGGACGACGAATATTAATATTTAGTGTAAAGGGACTTCGACTGTGTCCAAAGCTTGTGGAAAGAATTTTTGATAAGTTCATTAGCTATACTTTTTCTAGGGGAAGAAGAATTTTATAATTGTATACGAGTGTTGTTATAAGTTATCATAATCGTCTGCAACTTTCCCGAACGAATTATTTATTGTAATTTTAAGTGGGACTGTTTTTAAAGGTCCCTCCTGTGTCATAAGAAAAAAAAAAGATTTTAACAGTAAATTTTCACAAAAATACAGCCTAGGAATGAGTCGGTGTGATTATATTGGTATACAAATCATCGGTATTGGGAAACCAAGTGGAGGCGTGGCTTAGATTTCAGCGCTGCGGTGGTAAGTTTGCAAACTATTGAAAGTAGGCTGGATCCCACCAAACATTCCAAATAAGTATTTGTTAATCGAATAAGTAAAAACTTGGTGTTCCAAAAAAATTAAAAACACTCATTTTTCACAACATGTCTATATAAACACTGATAATCATATGGACTTCGACGGATTTCAGCCTACTCTGAGTAGTTCAATTTTTTGTCACTAGTTGGCGTATCGAAATTCTTGGTTTCCCAATACAAGTCGCCGGGGAATCGGTTGTCGACGCTGGTTGGCTGGCTCCGCTTGACTTGACGGTGGCGCCGTTTCGTTTCCCATCGTTTCCGTCTTGGCGTTGATTGGTTTGACGTCATCGCGCGCATGCGTTCCTCCTCCCTGCGATGCCAGGCCGAAATCCGGTGGGAATTTCCCGTGAACACTGGATACTACTTATATAAATAGACCATAAGTAGTTTAGACCAATTTAGACGTTTACTTGACGATACTGTACATTTGACAAAACTCTAATAGCACGTCACAGATTTTACAACGACGCTTATAAATTTTTCTCTGTGCTATCTTTTTTTTCAGCACTGTTCGAAGGTATGAGCCGTTGCAATTCCAACGGCAGCAAATATTCCGCTTGCCCCGGCACCGCATGAAACACGAAGTTAATGAACTTCTGAAATTGTTCAGTAACGTCACAAAGCTTTTCTTCTAATAGTTTCTTCTCCACGTGGCAATTACTAATCTCTTCTCTCATCATGGTTAGAATATTGTTCAATTGGATGATCGATTGGCGGAACCCGTCGATTTGTTTCTATTTGCACAAAATTTCGTACAGAACATCATTTAATATATCAACGAGCTCAAGCAGTTCTCTTACCTCGAAGTACATGTGCATAGCATGCTTTTCTCTACTGCTTCGTAACCGTTCCAAACACAGAACAAAGATTATATCCGCAGTGCTTTGCATTTCAAGCTGATGCTTCTGAATGAATAAATCCCTGGCCACTTTCTTTTCGAATTCTTCTTTATCTTTATGTAGTTTCACATGCTCCTTCCTGTGGGATGATGTGAAACGTTAAATCTGAACAAGTGTCGGCTACGGTAATTATAAACCTCATGATTCCATTGAAATCAGCAATTATAGTTTCTCTTTGAGCACGAAAGGATTCTTCGAAATCCGTGTATAGTGATTCTACAACATAGGCCATTTCAATTCGCATCTTTTGCATCATTTCGTGAGTCACGTTCAGTCGTTCTTGAACAACTGCTTTCTGGATGTTCTTGACGCATTTAGCAGCAACATTTGCCCACTGAATCTGGGAAGCGAAAGTAATTTTTCGCAATGAGCCCGAATATGGGCAAAGTGTTACCGGGAAATACCCGCGCAGCAGAGATGGGCAAAGATAATATCTAAATAAACTCGAATAAAAGATACTTTACGTTTATTCGTTATTCGCAGCTTCGAATAACACGATTTATCTTTATCCGAAACACCACGGATAAATAAATTTATTGGAGGTGAATTTATTCGACAGCGAAAGATAATTTTTTTTTCGAATTGAATTTATTCGACGGTGAAAGATAATTTTTTTTTTTCGAAGTGAATTTATTCGACGGTGAAAGATAATTTTTTTTTTCGAAGAGAATTTATTCGAAAGCGAAAGATAATTTATTTTTTCGAGGAACTTTTATTCGAACCGTCGAATAAGGTTCTCATCATTATCCGTAGTTTATTCGACTTTTATTCGAAGGCTTCGAATAACATTCGGCAGCGTGTTTTACCGAACCGGCGCGATCTCGCCTCCAGCGGCTCCAGCTGAAGACTTCGGCGGCGGCTTCTGATCTTGGTTCGAGCCTCGGCTCGAGAGCCATACATTGTTGCTTGCGGTGGATTATACTTATATTAATAGGATGTAAAACTTCCACATTTTCGATCGTATCAGCATGAACGTTTCAGTAACATACATTATTTTTAGCATTATTACATTAGAAATGTTACATTCATATTTAATTATCTATAGTTCTAGAAATAATCCGATTTATATCGTGTTTGCACTGATTTTAATCGAAAGGATCTCGCAACTTTATTAACAATCCATAAATTTTAAAAGTCGGAAAAGTCTGCGTACAAATATAACTGACAAATTTCGAATACTATAAAAAAGCTAGGGTTTTGGAAGTTTTATGGACACTAATTTATTTATTGGTTAACTCTAGATTGATTGTGGAAAAAACGACGATGTTTCTTACATTTGTTTACTAGAAAATGCAAATAAACGGGAACACAAAATCTTTTGCAAAAACAAAATTTGTTCTTACGATTCTTGTAATTATTATCATAACAAATTCTATTCAATTTAATATACCCATATTACCCATGCTAACTGTATTCGGATTTTCGTAAATGTAAAATCGTGCTATCGGTTTATTTGCATTTTCTAGTAAACAAATGTAAGAAACATCGTCGTTTTTTTCACAATCAATCTAGAGTTAACCAATAAATAAATTAGTATCCATAAAACTTCCAAAACCCTAGCTTTTTTATAGTATTCGAAATTTGTCAGTTATATTTGTACGCAGACTTTTCCGACTTTTAAAATTTATGGATTGTTAATAAAGTTGCGAGATCCTTTCGATTAAAATGAGTGCAAACACGGTATAAATCGGATTATTTCTATAACTATAGATAATTAAATATGAATGTAACATTTCTAATGTAATAATGCTAAAAATAATCCGATTTATATCGTTAATTCATTTTCACCTAAAAAATTTCAGCAGTATGTTACTGAAACGTTCATGCTGATACGATCGAAAATGTGGAAGTTTACATCCTATTAATATAAGTATAATCCACCGCAAGCAACAATGTATGGCTCTCGAGCCGAGGCTCGAACCAAGATCAGAAGCCGCCGCCGAAGTCTTCAGCTGGAGCCGCTGGAGGCGAGATCGCGCCGGTTCGGTAAAACACGCTGCCGAATGTTATTCGAAGCCTTCGAATAAAAGTCGAATAAACTACGGATAATGATGAGAACCTTATTCGACGGTTCGAATAAAAGTTCCTCGAAAAAAGAAATTATCTTTCGCTTTCGAATAAATTCTCTTCGAAAAAAAAAATTATCTTTCACCGTCGAATAAATTCACTTCGAAAAAAAAAATTATCTTTCACCGTCGAATAAATTCACTTCGAAAAAAAAATTATCTTTCGCTGTCGAATAAATTCACCTCCAATAAATTTATTTATCCGTGGTTTTTCGGATAAAGATAAATCGTGTTATTCGAAGCTGCGAATAACGAATAAAGATAAAATATCTTTTATTCGACACGTTATTTAGATAATTTTTTATCTAGATAATGCCCATCTCTGCCGCGCAGTGGCAAGTTGGGAAACGAGCCGACACTTGACTGGCTTGGCTTGCTTTGGCGCTGGCGTCGGCTTGTTTCCCATCGTGGCGTCTCACGCACACAGATGCCGCCACTGCGCGGGTATTTCCCGGTAACACTGTATGGGAATAACCAAACGACACGGGGGATGCCTCTTCATGTACTTAAAGAAATAGTTAACTTATAGGCTTCTGAAACTTATAAGTCGTAATGTGGAACACATAAAAGCATATGCTCGGGAATCTTTGCTGCAGTTGAACTTAGAAAAGTGGAACAACTGCTACACACAATTAATCTTAGCACACCGTAAAGTAAATAGTTACTTCGAGTTGCTTTTCTAACTCGTGCTGCACAGTTTTAATGTAATTATCGTATTTTATGTGCAGCTGCAGTATGTTGCGCTCAGCTTCCAATCGTTTCCTCGCTTGATACATATGAAACTTCTCCTGCGATTGTTTCTCTATGCCTTCCCGCAGACTCTCTTCAATCTCCTTCTGAACACGTGCAAAAATACTTTCACCAATTTCTAAGGAATTCATTCGAAACCATAGTTAAGGATAATGCATACAGTTCTACAAAGTTATGCATTCATAAGCGCAATAACGGGTGTGTAAACCCCCTTTCAACAGGGATGTTGATAAAATATCGATGTATCGAATATTCGATATTTTTTTCGCCTAATATCGATATTTTTCACTCCGATATATCGATATTCCGATATTTTTTCGATATATCGAGATGCGATATTGATATATTTGAAAAATATCGATACCATATATATCGATATTTCTAAAAATATCAACATCCCTATCTTTCAGTGCGCATACGTGGGAATGCGGCTTAACGTTACCCAGTATGTTCTGATGCACGTCCAGCTTAATCCTTTCGGCGTTTGTTAGCGAAGCTGCTGCGGCGCCACGTGACGAATCATCCACCTGAGCCGGATAGCAAGGTTTCGGCGATCTCAGCGGCTCCGTCAAATTCAACAGATTTTTCGTGTCGTCGTGGCTGTATGCGAAGAATACTTGTGCCAAAGATGACCCGAGATTGGCACGAATTTTCGATGTGCTTGGTATACCATTGTTGCAGCATATTTGTGTATTACATATAGAACTTGTTTGATCTACGGTAGTTTTTTTTAAATGAAAATGTGCACGCGAAGATATTTGATGTCCACTGTTATTACAACTTACGCATGTTTTTTCGGTTCTCTTTTTATATTCCAAGATATTTTATGGTATTACGATAAATTTGTAGGGTCGAGATCAATTTTACGAGAAATTTAACCTTTTCAAATTTGCATTTTTTACCAATTGACAAATGATCGATCGAACGAAGAAACAAAGGAGGGGCGCACGATTTTGAAAACGAATTACCGCTGCGAGATATAGAGCATTTTATTATGAATTTAATGTGATTAAGGAATTAAATGTATTTTGAAAAGATAATTTCATTACAATTTGTTTTTATACAAAGACTCAGAAAATCCTAAACATATTTTTTCCATTTTGTGCTGAAATTGAAGCTCGATCCTTCCCCTTTAATTGCCATCTCACTCATTTTTCTATTTCAAATATTACGCGCGCTAGAATTCAAAACGCGAAAAGCGCGAGAAGCTTCTATTCCATGGGTTGCGTTCAGCCGACAAAACCGGTGAGTAACCGGTGAGTGATTTCCCTAGATTTTACTCTGAACGCAACCGGTTACTTACCACTTACCACGGTGTAAGAAAGATAGGTGGACCGACTCTATCCCCACTCCTGTGATCTTAAAGAAAAAGTTACTTGTCCCACCTGCAGAGGGTATTAGTGTAACATGTGAACAATATCACGTTTACTTCCTTATGTTTCTTTTACAAGGGACTGCATACATTATTATTTAACTTTAAGAATGCGACAAGTAGCTAGAATAAAAAATAGAGAGTATTCCAAGAGCAAAGAAAAAAAGAAAACAGCCAAACTGTACAACAAATAAATAAATATTTGTATAATTGAAACAAAGTCTTAATGTGTGTTTGTTATAATATTATCCTAAGTATAATTTACCCTCATAAAATAAGCATTTTACATAACGATAAATATTTGTTTGGTCGTTAACCGACTTTCATTTTCTCAGTTTAATTAATTTTAAAAGTTAAAATATTTTACTTTATAAAACTTTTTATTCGAGGTGCATGAAGTCATTACAAATTTTGGAACCCACTTGGTCAAAGAGTAGGTATAATAAGAGGCGTCACTCCGGGCGGAACCTTTGAAGTCCTTGCTTGACCTTGGCATTTAAATTGGTTGTCTATTTCGAGCGGGATATTCAAATCGACTAAATGTACCTTACCGCAATTGGCTGATTATTGCCGAAGTTGACCGATCATTGCCGAATGGGCATTTAAATTGGTTGTCTAGTGATTTCCCTAGGTTATCTCTGTCCTTGTCGAGTGACGCCTCTTATTATACCTCCTCTTTGCTGTCGTTCAGCAGACACTGATCACTGATCACTGGTGACTCGCAACTGTTGTTTCACCGGTTACTCACCGGTTTTGTCGGCTGAACGCACCCATGGAAATTAAGTTTAAGCCCCGTTTCCACATCTGCGACAACGAACATTTTCCCGCCTTTGCAATCTAAAATGGAAAACCCACAGAATTGCATGCTTGCTAAACTTTATTCCATTACCATTTTTCACTGCAAATTTACCACACAAACAATAGAAATACCTCGTACTCCGAAACTTCATTCGACAACATACCTCATAAATCCATAATTTATAATCCCCAACAAAATACTGATTCCATTCTTCGACAATTGAGGTTGCAATACTTAGATGCTCTAAGTTGCAATAAAACACACATCGTTATCGTTCCAATCATAAAAAGTGATATACTTTTCAAGTTCAAATTTAACAACATAGAAAACCCGAATTATCACCGCGAGGTGAAGACAAAGAGGAGGTATAATAAGAGGCGTCACTCGACAAGGACAGAGATAACCTAGGGAAATCACTAGACAACCAATTTAAATGCCCATTCGGCAATGATCGCTAAGCTTCGGCAATGATCGGTCAACTTCGGCAATAATCAGCCAATTGCGGTAAGGTACATTTAGTCGATTTGAATATCCCGCTCGAAATAGACAACCAATTTAAATGCCAAGGTCAAGCAAGGACTTCAAAGGTTCCGCCCGGAGTGACGCCTCTTATTATACCTACTCTTTGGTGAAGAGCATAATAGAGACTTATAGCGAATTCGGTATCTCGCACTGATTCCGCACGGGTGCCAGAAAATGACTAGGATTGGTTGTTTCTGATAGAAACGAAGATAGCTCTATAAGAATCAACCAATCCAAGTCATTTTCCGGCACCAGTGCAGAGTCAGTTCGAGGTACCGAATTCGCTATTAATCTCTGCTAGAGTTTGCCATTGATAATTTCCGCGTGGACTTAAAGAAAAAAATAGGTCCATGTGTTTCGGCCGGTGGTGCCGCCACTTCTTCTAACCTTTGAGGTTATGGCACGAGGTTCGGTGTCCCTCGATCACAAATTATAGAACATGAAAATAAATAAAATAGCTTCCAAAGATGATACCGTTCAAGCACCTGGTCAGGGGCCAGTTGAAACGACGCAATAATTTATTGCTATCACCGCGGTTAAGGTATTCACCGTTCAATTACATTTTTTCACTCACGTAATCTTGCATGCACGTACCTTCGAAAAACGATTGCATCAACTTTGCCGACAAAATTTCCAGGCAATTGAATCCAGCGGTGACATGCCACCAGAGCATAAGGGAGAAGAACAGTAAGAGCAATCTACCCGCGACCTCGTTGTTTCAACCCGTCCCCGTTAAATCGTCGCCGACCGATTTCAATGTCGGCGCAGAATTAACTGGCATTCTGAACAAATCCGAGATCATCAAGATCCTGGGTGCTTTCGCGCAGAAGAAGGCGGTCAAAGACTTAGCCCTAAAATACGGACTGGACGGTAACCGTCGTCGTTCGCGCTCTCCGCACAAAAAGCGTCGATCGTTAATATTCTCCGTCTTTTCCAGACACGCTCTTAATCACAGCGTTAAACGGCTTCCGACAATACTGCGTAGAATCGAACACGCTGCCCGTGGACCTTCACGTTATTCTAAGCGATATCATCCAGGGCGCTGGCAATGTCGTGGACATATTTCCCTACTTCCTGCGCCACGCCAAGCAAATGTACCCGCACATCGATTGCCTGGACGATCTTAAGAAAATCAGCGATTTACGGAGCCCGCCTAATTGGTAGCGATCGACGTCACTTACAAGGAGAGTATTTTGATTTTTGGATATGTTATAGAGGACCGAAAAATAAGAAATACGTGTTTTTTTATTTTTCCCCGTTTTCATATTTGGGGGGTGAAAACTGCGTTCAAAGTTAGGGGTGAAAAATCATTTTTGTGGGCTTTTTGAAAATCTGGTGGGTCAGTCATATTTCGCATTCAAAGACACAAAATTCGTCCATTGACACTATTCCCCTATCTCTAATAGTTCTCGAGATATTCCGCAAAAATGAGTTTTCGACCCTAACTTTGAACGCAGTTTTCACCCCCCAAATATGAAAACGGGGAGAAATAAAAAAACACGTATTTCTTATTTTTCGGCCCTCTATAACATATCCAAAAATCAAAATGATCGGAGGCGGACACCTAAAATACTCTCCTTGTTACCCCCGGTCCACACCAAGGCGAACACGAACAAAAACATTGTTCGCGAACTTTTTTGTCTGTTCTTGCCAAGTCCACATTGCTGCGAACATGGAAAAAACTCAGCGTACGAACCGTATGTGAACGTACGCTGAGTTTTTTTCATGTTCGCAGCGACGTGGACTTGGCAAGAACAGACGAAAAAGTTCGCGAACAATGTTTTTGTTCGTGTTCGCCTTGGTGTGGACCCGGGGTTAGAATCTCGAAACCGCCCGCCGAACGAGCACTAACATCCAACTCTCGTCCGCAGGTATCCAGTGGCGAGGGGTAAGAGCAGGAAGATTATATTTCACGCCGGGCCTACGAACAGCGGCAAAACCCATCACGCCTTGGAGAGGCTTATGTCGGCGAAGACGGGCGTTTACTGCGGTCCACTGAAGTTATTAGCCGTGGAGGTTTTCAATAAGTGTAATTCCATGGTTAGTAACGAGCGCGCGCTTTCGTAATTTCACGTTGCTAAGCGGGACTGATTTCAGGGCACGCCTTGCGATTTAATAACCGGGGAGGAAAGGAGATACGCGAAAGACGAAATGTCTCCGGCGAATCATGTAGCGTGTTCTGTAGAAATGGTAAATGTACAAAACCTTTGTGAGTATCGGTTACAGTCACGACTGCCTTATTTTATTGAATATCGCAGTGTCGCTTGTTGTCTTATCAAAGGAATTTATGCGAACTGTCTGTCTCCGATTTTTACAGTCGAAGTAGCCGTAATCGACGAGATTCAATTGGTCCGCGACCCGGGTAGAGGCTGGGCCTGGACGAGGGCCCTTCTTGGAATCGCAGCGGACGAGATACATTTGTGCGGCGAAGCTGCGGCGATACCGATAGTTCGTTTGCGCCTGTTATCACGAAATTCTGTTGTTGCACGAAATTTCACCGATCGTGTTGCAGGTGGAGTCGATATGCGCGACGATCGGCGAGACGGTGAACGTGCAGCAGTACAAGCGGCTGACCGACCTCTCCTTGGAAACTCACGCGATGTGTTCGTTATCGAACGTCCAGCCGGGAGATTGCATAGTTTGCTTTAATAAAAACGACATATTCACGGTGTCGCAGTCTATAGAGAAAATGGGGAAGCAAGTAGCAGTGATATACGGCAGCTTGCCGCCGGGCACGAAGCTCGCGCAAGCTGCCCGGTTCAATGACGTTAAGGATCCTTGTAAGATACTAGTAGCTACGAACGCGATAGGAATGGGCCTTAATCTGTAAGTCCGCGGTTGTAGATATTACGCGCGCACCAGTGGCGTCCGAGAAATCGGAGAATTAAAAAGAAATGGGGTCGTAAAAGGTAGAAGAGTATCGGAAATGGGCCCTGCAACTGTGACGGAAAGAAAATAACGAATGGGCCCACCAGAATTTAGATTTCAAAATGGGGCCCTTTTCTCGTGGAATGCGCGGCATTGTTTACGGGGCTTCATTTCGGGCCCCCCGGAAACGACGAGACGGCACTGGTGCGCGCGAATGTTTGGATACAGCGATAGATTAATGTTTACAAACGAGAATTACGTTGTTCCAGACACATTCGTAGAATTATATTTTATTCTCTCTGCCAACCGACGATGAACCAGAAGGGAGAGAAGGAGATAGACACGATTTCCATATCGTCGGCGTTACAAATAGCCGGTCGTGCCGGCCGTTACCTGACTCAGTGGCCTAACGTAAGTGCAGTCGCATTTATAAACGCAGATAAGATTGCCGCGAAACTGCGCGAGATGTGACGTAATATTGACTATTCGTATTATATTGTAGGGTTTTGTTACAACTTTCAGGCCCGAGGATCTTAGCGTGTTGCGAAAGTTAATGGCCCAGAGTCCAGAATTAATAAAGCAGGCTGGACTCCATCCGACCGCCGATCAAATTGAATTATACGCATACCACCTACCAAACGCTCCGCTGTCGAATCTTATTGTAATGCTCCTTTATATTCCACTCGCGATCGCGCCGGAATCGTAACACCGTTCTCGATTTCAGAACATCTTCATCTCGCTGTCCCAAGTCGACGACTCGTTGTACTTCATCTGTAACCTGGAGGATTTCAAGTTTCTCGCCGACATGATACAGCACATACCTCTGTCGCTTCGCGTGCGATACGTGTTCTGTTGCGCGCCGATCAACAGAAAATTGCCGTTCGTGTGCAGCATGTTCCTGAAGGTAAGGGAAACGGTCTGGCGCACCCTGGACGCGTAACAGAATTGCCAAATAAATTCACGCGCGCGTGGTATAAATGTTCCGGGAAACCTCTTCTTTAAATTTCTTGCGCAGTTTGCTCGGCAGTGCAGCAACAACGACAAAATGACCGCCGAATGGCTGTGCAAGCAACTCGGCTGGCCTGCCAAACCGCCGGCGAATATTTCCGATCTGGTTCACTTGGAAGCTGTGTTCGACGTTATGGATATTTATCTTTGGCTGAGGTGAGTCGCGATAATTCCGTCGCTTCGCTGACACGCGGATGTTTAACACGATTTAAATTTCACTTAGCTACCGGTTCATGGATTTATTCCCCGACGGCAATTCGGTTAGGCAAATTCAGAGGGAGTTAGACAAAGTCATCGAGCAAGGAGTACAAAAGCTGAAGATATTGTTCCAGAAACAACAGACAGGTACGTTCGATTTCGGCGCGTGGTATTTTTTATTGATCGATGCGAAAGTGGAACAAGTAACGATATTCGATTTTACCGAACAGAAGAGGAGGAGACAACGGTAGATTATAAGGCTGAATTTCCGACTGAGAAGTATCCTAGAGGTAATTCACCGAATATTAATGCTCGACGTGTTCGTTTTCGGAAGGAACTAACCGATACTTATATTACAGATTTATACCAATCCAAGAACTTCGGAAGAGGAAGATTAACTAATGCGTTGATATCCCAAGGACTTTTATCGCCAGAAATGTTACAACAATTACAAATAGAATGGTCCAAGCAAGACAAGGTGAAACAACTTCGTTTAGAAACTTATAAAAGATCGTTATATTATTCTTAACAATAGGCGTCGTAAGAAATCGTTCGCTTTACAAACCATCGTTCACTAGATCCGACATGTCTCTTTAGCCATTTCAGAAGCAAAGTAGAGACAGGGTAAGAAACGAGAGCTCAGATAAGTACAACGAAGGAACATTCAGAAGGAAGCCTAAGAAGAGTAGATGAAATTCTTTGGTGGTGATCGTAATTGTCTTGTTTATAAATGGAAATCCACGCTATAGGATTATATATAATTTTTATATTCAGATAGCTCGATTTGTAACATAAATTAAACATCCCGATCACTCGAATTAAAGAGACTTTTTATAAACAATTTCTACGTTTACTCCCCCAAAGCAACTGTGATGCGTATTCCCCGCAACGATTCGCAGCTCGTCGCTTCTGTACAAACTAGGTAAAAAAAAAAATGTTGCCACGAAATGTATCGGTTTCTCAGCTTTATTCGACACCATTCACTCCTTGAACACTTTTATAAACTCGTATCTACGGTCGTGCTTCCTCGTGCGTTTGTATCTCTCGCGGCTCGTGTACGCCCTGTGTTGCTTCGTTAAATATCTACGAGGAGTGTAGGGAAATGAAAGGGGATTTTTCGAATTGTGTTGCAACGCGTGGGATAGAGTAATGCATTTCGTACATCTTGATGAATCATTATTTAATATCAATGGACACAGAACATGTCTCCATTTTATGCCGTCCTTGTAAGCTATCTTGATGTCCTTGATCTCCCGGAACCTGTCGATATTATACACACCTGGCGGACAAACAGAACCGGATTTAACGCTGCAAATTAGGGCTGTAGCTGTGGACCGGGAACACGAGATACCCGGGTACCCGTGAGATACCCGGGACGAAGAAAATTCCCGGATAAGCGCTACCCGGGAAAACTACCCGAGACTCTCGAGAATCTCGAGAACTTACAGAGTACAGAACGTAATTCTGGAGCGATGCCTGTCAGAGAGATGCCGTCTGGCACCCTGTGGCGAGGTCAACCCCCTGCGGTACCTCACCGAATTTTATGGCTTTCGACCCTCGAAGGGGTTCGAATAACATTAAGAAGTGAGAAATGCCCAGGATTTCCGCATTTCTCATCAGATCTTTGCGAAAACGACGCCAATCGATTCCTTATGTTTCTCCGATGAAAATAATACCAAGAACGACGTAATTCGTACCATAATGAAGGAAATTCCATGAACAAATGTTTTTCATAATTTCAGATTCATTTCGTTAAAAATAGTCCGATTTACATGAAATTTGGTATGATTTTCATCGGAAAAACATAAGGAATCGATTGGCGTCGTTTTCGCAAAGACCTGATGAGAAATTCGGAGCTGGAGATTCCTCACTTCTTAATGGGTATTCCTGTCTCCCCGGGGGTCGAAGCCTTCGACTCGAAGGCCATGACGCTCAGTGTGGCTTCAATTATGGAACGGTATAGTGCCTATACGAGCTATAGTGACTTAGGTGTGAAGTCACTCAGCGGGGTCTTACCCGACACCCTGCTGGGTACTGGCCGCTAAACGTGCCCCGCTACTACCTCTTGCAGGACTGTATATAGAGAAGACTAGGCCAAAATCGGGGCCCTAAGGCCCTAAGACCAGGGCAAAACCGGGGCCCTAAGGCCCTAAGACCAGGGCAAAACCGGGGCCCTAAGGTCCTAAGGCCCTAAGACCAGGGCAAAACCGGGGCCCCAAGGTCCTAAGACCAGGGCAAAACCGGGGCCCTAAGGCCCCAAGACCAGGGCAAAACCGGGGCCCCAAGGCCCCAAGACCGGGGCAAAACCGGGGCCCCGGTTTTGTCCTGGTCTTCTCTAAATACAGTCCTGCAAGAGGCAGTAGGGGGCACGTTTAGCGGCCAGTACCCAGCAGGGTGTCGGGTAAAACCCCGCCGAGTGACTTCACACCTAAGTCACTATATCTCGTATAGGCACTATACTCTATGAGATCTCGAGAGTCTCGAGTATCTCGGGTAGTTTACCCGGGTAGCGCCTACCCGGGAATTTTTTTTTTCCCGGGTATCTCACGGGTACCCGGGTACCAGTTCTCCCGGGTATCAACAGCTCTACTGCAACTTCGCCCGAATGGACGGGAGAATATTTCTACTCACCTTGGCAGAGAGTCCTCTGATCGAACTCGTCGATAATCTCCTCCACGTCCACTAAACTTTGTACTCTCAAGTGTTTCCCCTCCCTGATCAGATTGTAAATCAGCGGATCGATCTCTCGGTTTATAACGGAGCAGTGCAGTTGCATGTCGCTGTTTATAAACACTTGTCTCTCGGTAAACGGCATCCCCGCCTTCGTCATTCCCATGTACAGGTAGACTATCGTCGTGGTGTGGCCCTTGGAAGTGACCACGCAGGACCAACCGCTCGGCAGCAGCACCTCCGTGCACACCTCGAGCAGATCCTCGAACAGCATCTCGCCGTCCTCGGTCTCGTCGCACTCGGGATAGTACGAGTCCAACCGATCGTAATTCAAATTCTTCCCTAACTGCTTCGCCGCGCCGAAGCTCTCCTTTACTTTAAAATTATTCCCTACGACCTCCCGCCGCGAGCCGTCGTCCGTCGCCGTCCTCGAGTCCCACAGCGGCGTCGCCGCGTCGCCGGCGTCGGAAATGCTGAACATCTCGCAGGAGGACTCCGACGCTTTCTTAGGGGAATAAGGCTCCTCTTTGATAGCCTGGCTTCCCTCTTCCTTCTTGTCCCCGGAGCTCGTGTCCTCCATTAAATCCGCGTTCGAATTAATACTGTCTCCCTTCGTGTATATCGTCCGACTCTCCTTCGCCTGCTTCGAACCCCTCTCGACGGGCTCCTTGACTTTGGATTGCTCCGTCGACGCGTCGCCCAAGCCGTTCCCCGGCTGCTGCGTCTTCGCCTGCGAGCTTCTGCACAGGGTGTAATTAAAGTCGCCGAATTTACGAGGGAACTGGTGAGGCATGGATAGGATTCTATGCTTCCCGTCGCTGCTAATCTCGAACTTCGCCTCGATCCTGGGTATGAGAAAGTCATTCTCCGCCGTCTCCGCTCTCTTCAGCTTGAACGACGCGTAGTCGCCAGCGTTCCCGTCGGAACCGTCGGAACGCGCCTGATCCGCCTCGCGGTGGAAGTTCCTGCCTGGCACGGCTCCCGGCCGCAGACGGCACTTCTTGTATTTGATCTGCAAGAAGAGGGCGGCGTTAAGGGGGACTTAAGAGTCGCGGGCGAAGCTGCTCACCGATATAACGTGCGGCGGGACCCCGCTGATCCAGTGCGTGATAATGTCGTCCTTTTGGAAGTGTTTGCTGCAGACGTAGGTGTCGTCGGTGACGGCGTAGTTTTCTATGGCGATGGCGATCTGCCATTTCTTGCGGACCTCCGGGTCCTTCGGCGCCGAGAAGAAGCTATAAGTGTTCTTGTAGTTGGTCTCTTTGCATAGGATACACTTGCGCGTCATAGTGACGCTTGCGAACGAGCTTGCCGTTGATTCACGTGAAACGTCCAACGTTCACCATTGCATCTGGCGTGGAGCTGCGGCGCGGCAGTTTCTTAAACGCCTATTATACATCGCATTGCGACGCAGCTATCGCATTATTTCGTAGAATTGTAACGCATCGTCGAAGCGCTTTTAGGTTAGGACGTACCTTCGTTACGACATCCGGGAAAATTAATGTTACCTTTGGGAAATCAGTTAACCGGCCGCTGGCATTATTTCCGTTGGATTGTTCGATCGATTGCGGGCTTCGAATTCGATAGACGTTGGTTCGAAAGTTTTGCACATCGGCTTCGGAGTGGCTGTGTTGTATTTTTCAATTTTTACGGAAGCGATGGGGAATGTTAGGGTCGATGGTCAGTTGCAGCACATTCTTTGTATTGGATAATTCACTGCGTTTTAGGAAACGACCGACATTCAATGATTCGATGCATTTTCAAAACATTATTTATTATGATGTTGTATTTTTATGCGGCTACTGTGGAGACACTTCTCGAGTTCGCCGTTAGAGGGCTTTGGGCAGCAGTTAATTGTCGAAAGCTCTGAGGGGATTTTTAATTCTGTGTTTTTGCTTTCGTTGTTTTTTTAAAGTAATTTTGAGTTTTTTTGTTTGTTTATGTGTTTATGGGTGCGCTACAATTGGCGCGTTGCGCGCGTGAAATTTGTGGCATCGTACGATTCCCTAGAATTTATGGCACTTGCGGTGCATGAGGCGCCCAGGAACTGCAGGAACTCGGAGTGCTTGGGGATTTTTGGGGGCTGAGGGCAGGGGTGGGCACTCCGTATATCAATCTGTTGGCAAAATTTAGTGGGCGGCACTTTCCACCAGAGGCGCTGGGATCAATAAAGTTGAAAATATTTGGTAACAGATGGCGCTGATGAGATTATTTTGTGGCGGGGAGAAGAACATATGGAACCGGCACCTTAGAGCATATATACATGGAGGTATCATTGCCTTAGAGTGACTGCCTCGAAACTGTCGGCAACATCACGCAAGAGAGAAAGACATGTGCCACTGGTGCGAGCGAGAGAAGTATATGTTCTATTCGACCGTAAAGCGCAAGCGCCGATATTGTGCGAGAGAGAAACACATCTTGCGAGCGAGAGAATCTATACTTCACTCTCTCGCACCAGTTCGCACGATGTGTTTCTCTCTCGCACGATATCGGCGCTTGCGCTTTACGGTCGAATAGGGCATATACTTCTCTCGCTCGCACATGTCTTTCTCTCTCGCACCATGTTGCCGACAGTTTCAAGCTTTCAATGAGACCTCCATAGTATATGCTCTAAGACCGGCACACGCCGATTTTAATGGAGCTTTTGTAAGATGTTGCTCTCAAAATATTTTTCTGAGAACTACTTCATACAAAAGCCCCATTAAAATCGGCGTGTGCGGGTTTCATATGTTCCATTGTTAGGTAATTTTATTACCTATAACCATTATATTCTGATTGCTGTAGTGACGCCGCCACTGGGCGCCGCTGATTATGTTCTATTGTAGGCACCCAAGAGGGTAGAAATATGAATTCTGAGCAGGCCTACTTTGCTCTAGGTTGCAGATCCATTTGTGGGCGAATAAATTACTCTCCACAATTACTAACAAAAATGGTTTTAATAACCTTAACAATTTCAGGTACGAAATGCTCTCTGAGCGATGCGTACAGTCCGACATGGTCCGACACGTGATGCCAGATGATGCCAGAATGACGTTCCAATGGCGGTCGGCGTCTTCTTCTCCTTCTTCTCCCCGCCGCAAAATAATCTCATCAGCGCCATCTGTCACCAAATATTTTCAACTTTATTGATCCCAGCGCCTCTGGTGGAAAGTGCCGCCCACTAAATTTTGCCAACAGATTGATGTACGGAGTGCCCACCCCTGGCTGAGGGTGAGGATGAGCGAGGAGGGGGTTTCTGGGGCTGATGTTCTACACATCCGAGCAGAAGTCGCTGTATAGGTTTCGTTGACCACGCCCACTTTGACGCTCTGTTATGTAAAGTTCTGCTTTTTTAATTATAACTCGCAAACGACTTACTCGATATAAACAAAAGTAGACCTTTCTGCTTTAACTTTAATAACGCTATCAACTGTTTTGCTATCTATAATACTGTCGCTTTTATTTTAAAACTTGCATTAACCCGGGTAACACCGGGCATTTCGGCTAAAGTCTTTTGTATTCCTTTCATCATGATCTACTATTTAAAAGAAGGACGAAGTCGTTCTGACGACTTTATAATTTTATTTAAAGCCATTTTTAATAAAAATGGGTGGCCATTTACAGCTAATGTAATTCTGTGATTTGTATATACATATCGGTCCCAACATTTTCTGCCGGTTTTTTTTTTAAAAATCGCTCGTCCCATTCGCGGCCTCTCGCTTCGTCTGACGAACGACCATAAATAATTCGCGGATCCAGCATTTTCTGCCGTACTTTCCTGCGAAATTACAGCCCATCTCGTGCTCAAGGTTTCGTGTTTAAGGAAACGATTTCTTTTCTTTCTTCCCCGGCCCTCGATTAACGCATACCTAACCGATCGCCGTTTTGCCTGACTCGGAACAGTTTCTAAGAACGCCTATAACAGCCCAGTGAAAAGAGCTTCTCGTCCGGCAAATCGGGGAACAAGAAAGCGTTGAAAAAGAACGAAAGTTAATGCGCTCTGCGGTATTTGCGGTGGCACGACATTGAAAGTAAATGCACGAAAATTTCATAATTCCATTGGGTAACGCGGGACCGATCGATCGTACGAACTTGCACCCTGTCGATGGGTTTTTGGAAAAAAAATTTTCTCAAGTAAATCAGTAAAAATTGTCCGTTTCTAATGAACCACCCTGTATATTTAGATCGTGCAAATTTCATATTTTCCATTTTATCCGATTGGGCATTATAAGTAGGGAACAACGGGGTTGTTTTAGGAAACCCCATCGTGTTTTATTAACGCCTAATTTTATTCTAAAATTTAAAAAATTGTTCAAAATGAACAAATTAAATTTGAAGTTCTACCTTCAATTTCTGTGCTTCAAGGACTATCATCGTTTAAAGGGCTACCAAAAATTTAGCCCAGACAGAAATTTAATTTTGGACATCGAATTTTTTTTAGCCATTTCATCGATTTTTGTAACATCATATTTTTTTTAAACATGGTAGCTGAAATTCTAGTACTTAGCGGAATGCTCTCAAAAGAAATTTGTTAAAAGAAAGTGCCTCGTTTAGTCAGTAAAAAAAAAAATGGTAAGGTTTTTGTGCATAAAATTTAGGCGAATGGTCCCTCAGACGTTTCTACGTTTTGTATACTCCGTTGATAACACTGTTGGTGAAAGCATGCAATCGATTCGACGATAACGTGGCGTTAGAATCCACTGTCTTATTACGCTTGCCTTGAATTCAGGGTAAAACTAGTCAAAGCCTTGATTCGCCTGGTAAAATTATGCTACGATACACTTGGCTTCACAGGCGGTCTACTTTTCATAGCCGTCGCATGGCGCCTACTTAATTTGCATATTTAGAGTACTAACTAAAATCTTCATTCTGGGAAAATGGGCTTTAGTGGACTTGGGGAAGAAAATTTCCATGGGATTTGGAAATTTCTAATGCTCTTATGTTTGGTGTCTTTGCAACGTGAAATCCAAATCCAAATTCAGGTTTACCACCCACAAGCAATAAATATAAATATGAGTGCATCAAAATCGACGTATGGTCGTTCGTTCGAAATTACAGAAGAATGTCCAAAATTCGAGGATGAGAAATCGTGCACAAGAATATCGCTTTATTCCGTTGCAATATTTGGCCCGCCGTTAGGCTTGCAATTTTTGGCGAACCATTAGTTCCGCGATTGTAACGAATGTCCACGCGGAGAGCATGAGTTCACCGTGGCCACGAAGTGGCAGGCTTTGCTCTCCCAACCTTTTCCAGTTGTGCAACCTTAAATGGTTACATTGCATGGGATCTAATCGTCCCGCGTTTCCCTTCGATTCACATTCTTCGGAGAGTACTTTCTCACGATGCGCGCCCGTGTCCATGGATCTTTAGAACCGTTGCATTAGACGGAGGTGAAATGTCCGCGAAGACTCTTCGAAGATACCAACTGTCTGGGAAAACGAATTTCTTAGACTTTATTTCGAGCAACAGTTAAAGACAATCAATACATAGGTACCATTATTTTATGGTGCTCCTTTTATTAGCTGATTTTACATTAATTTGCACATTACACTAAGGGTGGAGTTTATCATATTTTTTTATTAAGAATGTACCGGAGAGAGAATGAAATTTAGGCGTTTACAGTTTAAGCATTGACCATTTTGCCACTTCTCAACTTCCCCGGTCCCCTAAACTCCCCGCTCCCTGATCCCCTAAACTCCCCGCTCCCCGCTCCGCTCCCCGCTCCCCGCTCCGCTCCGCTCCCCGCTCCGCTCCGCTCCCCGCTCCGCTCCGCTCCCCGCTCCACGCTCCCAGCTCCGCTAAACTCCCGCTCCCCGCTCCCCTACACTCCCCGCTCCCCTACACTCCCCGCTCCCCGCTTCCCTAAACTCCCGCTCCCGCTCCCCGCTCCCCGCTCCCAGCTCCGCTAAACTCCCGCTCCCCGCTCCCCTACACTCCCCGCTCCCCTACACTCCCCGCTCCCCGCTTCCCTAAACTCCCGCTCCCGCTCCCCGCTTCCCTAAACTCCCGCTCCCCGCTCTCGCTCCCGCTCCCGCTCCCGCTCCCCTAAACTCCCCGCTCCCCGGTCCCCGGTCCCCTTCGCTGAAAAACAAAATATAGTGTTTGGATAAAATCATAATTTTCTTTTTTTGAAGATGGGGCCCTGTGAGGGCCGACTGGAAACGGGCCCAGGCGTCAGCTGCTCATCGCAGGTGCGTAGCCAGGATTTCATTCAGGGAGGGGCAATAAATAATGTTTATAATTATAAACATCTAATTAGATAAACAACGAAATCTCTCTACACAATGCAGAATTACTTCAGAATTGAATTTATCTTTATTTTTTAATAACTTAATTTAATTTTGGACGAATGACTAATTTTCTCTTCCTGTGCCAGGGGGGTGGGTCAAGCGTCCACCCCTGGAACCTCTGCGATAGACTATATCGCGAATTTTACGATTGTTGTATAACACTTGCTGGAAGAAACGTTGAGCAATTTTGGCGGTTTCGATCGTCGTCACGGTTGGCCAAATAATAGCGGCTCGTTTCGCGGGCCCGTCGGTTCCAGGGATGGCTGTCGCAATTCCGGAAACGATCTCTGCACCACAGGGAAGCGATGTTTAACGCGGGTGAAACTATTTGCTGCGTTCGTTCCACGACGGGCTATTGTTCTATTTGGTTCGTATCCATTGAGGCCTTGCTGGTTTCCTAAAAACGTTTCTTGTGTTCGTGACTGGTTCTCTTGTTCCTCGAGGATCGACGCTGAAATCGTTCCTCGCGGCGTTGTTGCGCGAAAGCGAGGATTTCGCGGTAATTATTCCAAGTGATCGGTTGCAATCGTCGAGGAGTGTTGCGTAGAGGAAAGAAGAAACAAAAGGAGTTAACTTTCAGAGGTAGAGGGGAAAAAAATATTCTGCCACAACCACTTGAAGAAATTTATTAAAATTTATAGCGGCATATTCGACACTCTGGAAGTTTCGATATTGGCTACTCCACCATGTTGTACGAGTTATTTTTAAAAATGTTATTATCCTTTATTAAAAACACTTGATCCTCCTGCATTGCCTGGAATCGTGATTGTTTAATTATTTTTAGTAATTAATTTTGGGCGTCTCATAAAGCTAGAAGAGTCGTGTAGCAAACTTAAATTATTTTCACCCTTAAATATTACACCCTTCTTTAATTTTGGTACATCAGGCATTTCTGGTTTTTCGTTCTCTCTCGGAGAGTACAAAACATTTCAGTAAAGAGGGATATTTAAAAAATTTACTTTTGAATTTAATTTGCCTATTTCAAATTTAATTTTAAAATGTCAATTTTACATTAAATCACATTTAATAGAATCTAGTTTTAAATATCGGGGCAGGTAAATTTCAAAAGGAACAAGGTTCGAGATGCAACGAAACGAAAATTTTCTCTAAAATTTGTCTCGTGTCAAAATTGGCACACGTGACACTGATTAGAAATCACCGGTTTGGAGTATCGACTATCAAGCATCTGTTACGTACACGGCGAGTACCGCTAGACGCAGCCCACCAGATCCCATTCACTGCAAATACCAGCGATCGAGGATCTTCTAGTTTTCCGTTGCAACGTGCATTGGGCAGTGGGCGAATCGGTGTGTTCGCTGCTTGACCCATACTTGCGATTCGAAAAAGGAAATAAATTGTGTCTTAAATTCAATCTCATGATATTTATATAGAAATTGCTGTGGCCACTTAGATTTGTAACAATCGCATCTTTTAAAGAGAATATTTAATTTCTAATTTTAATTTAATTTAATTACAATAAACAGGTTAGGCAACACTTTGGTACAATTAATTACAAATGAGGTAGAAAAATATTCTATCAAATCACTTTGTGCACAACATACGATTGTGTTATTGTCAAATAAATTTAAAGTGTCATCTTCTTAACTTCACAAGTAGATAAATTTAAAAAAAATTAAGTATTGAATTTTAATAATTGAATTTCGAGAAATTTTTATCGGAAGACGAGATGATGCTTGTTTTTAAAAGTTGGTACCTTCAAAGTTCCGCTCGGGACAACTGTTTTCCTCTGACTAAATGTCACAGAAAACGACACAGTTTCTGGAGAGATTTTGACACAGTAATTTGCTCCATATTTTGCTCTCTGAGCTTTGCCCGAGAAAGACATGGGCTACTTAAATTAACTCAGGTCAGATCTATGGTGAAATCTGATCTGATAAAGGCAGTAGAGATCCACAATCTTCATTACCCTCTTTCTTTCGCAAATGGGCGTTACAACTCGCGAATGATAATGTGGAAACGGAGAGCCGTATATAGAAAATAAGTGAACAGATTAACGTGCATAGGGCAAGGTGGAAGAGGTGAGCAAGTGGCTCCATATGCGTTACCAGAAAAGAACATCGCGCAGCGCCTCAGCGTATGCCACCCGCCGCTCGCCAAATCAAAGTAAGACGAGAGACCCCCCCAAGAGAAAATCATAAGTAGACCCTCGAAAATCTCTGAAACGGAATATCCACGAAGGGGAAGTTCTTCTGCGCATCTACTGGGACCTAGAAAACACCTAAACAATTATTTATTTATGCAACCGCCTGTATAGTCGCCCATCAACAGAATAACTATAACTCTCCGAAATCCTCAGCCGACGGCGGAGCATCCCCATCAGAAAACGGAATAAGAAGGGGCCTCCGAGCGCGAAGATAGAACACCGAACGGTGATGGGAAGACGGAGCGGCGCTTAGAAGAGGTGGCAGAGGAGGTGGCCGCGTCTCGGATCCTCTCTTCTCTAAGAAAACCGTCGAAAGTGTAACAGTAGGTTTCCCAGAGCGTGGCTGTGCGCCCCGTAGCTCTCCGGACGACGAGGTGCCGTTCCTCGAGTGCTTCGCACCGATCTGGGATAGAAGAGGTCAGCGAGGTTCAGCGGAGCAGTGAATCAGGGGTCGTCAAACGTACCTGTGCTCGTTGGAAGGAGAAACGGCAGAGGGAACAAATGGACCAGGTGGCTTTGATAAGACCAGCCAGTGTCCGTTCCACACCGCTGCTGCGAAGATAGCAAGAGGACCTCTAAATCTGACTTTGGAGTAACACTGAGGGGGCTGTGTCGATATTAGACTGGATGTCTCTGGCATGTTGGCAGTGAAAAATGGTACACTGGGGGAGGAAGGGAGCTGAATTTGAGTTGAAATTTTCAAATGGAGATTTCGAGGTAGATTTTGGGAAAATGGGCGGTGACATGCAGCTGCTTATTGGCCAGTTGCAGTGAGTGGACGGTTTAAGCTACCGCGCAGTTGGAACCGATCTGCCTACGAGGGGATCGCAGCACGTGGATGTAATAATTGATTTTTCAAATTGGAATTTTCGCGAGGGGTTGTTTTTAATTGATGGTAATTTTTTGGGGGATTAAAGACTTGGTTCTACTTTCAATAACTTTTTTTTTAAATGTAATTCCCCTTTTTTAATTATCTTTCGATTACTGCTGGGTACGTCGAGTGTCCAACAAGTTCGAACTTGTAGTTTGACAGGGTAGTTTTTCAAATTAGACGCCGGTTTTTTTCAAGAAAATTTTAAATGACACTCGCTTCCGATGCAAGTTGAGTGTTGGGGATTTCCCTAATTCATGGTGAGCCAAGGCATCTTTTATTCAGAGCGTAAAAAGAGCAGCTTGGCGAAGTGATTTACTGAGATCTACGATCGACGGACCTACGTTAATGGATTCTTCAGCTGAGCGGACTAAGTGCAACCTTGCGGAACGCTGCGACTCTTCGGTACCAGGGTCCGGAGCTCGTGTTATGTCGAGCGAGTTGGGAACGATTCGTAGCTGATATGATATGAAAGCGTACTATGAATCGCAAAAGAAGGATCAACGCTGCGCGGATTCCTCATGGGCTTGGATGGCCACAAGCGATACATTCCAAGAGGATCTTCGTCTTATTACTTGTGCTACTTGTAACATTGCCTCGCTACGAGGGTCGTGGTATGTAGTATTCATCAGAACCATTGCGTTTTATTAGCAAAATATATTAACGAATGCAGGGACATTTTACGTACTTTGGGTTTTTAGATACTTTGCTTCAGAGTTGGGCAAAATTTAATCTAATTACAAATTACGATTAAAATGTAATTGTGTAATTGATTACACATTAATTTCTGTAATCGTTAATTTATTATGGTCAACTACCTAAACAGAAAATAATGTGTAATCAATTACACAATTACATTTTAATCGAAATTGCTTCTGTTTTGAGAAATTTTCATTGGGGACGCAAAATAATAAGTTTAGAGATTTTGCAATAAAATGGTAGGAATTGTTCAATTAAAATAGTATTGGTGTTGAGGATATTGATAGTAATAATAATATAGAAATTAAACTCCTTAAACGAAAGAATAAATTAATTTAGGATTTTATTAAAAATGACCGCGCGATTCTACTTGCTGAAATCGCTCAAGCAAACCGTGCTAAACGATCTGTAGCAGTTAGATCCTGTTATGGCAGAAGATTTAATAAAGAATTGTGAAATAGACCCGGCACGAAACATTGCAGAGCTGCAATAATGCGCTTTTATGCTTAAGATCACTGAATGCAGTGACCTGCAACTGCTTCGGTGTCATAAGTACACCGTAGCCGGAAGTGTGCCTCACTTTTACAGATCTCGGTGCAGCGAGCGTGAAACGAAAGAATGCGCTGGTTGCAAAAGTGGGAGGAAAAGTGCGTTTCCGAGCACACTTGAGCTACAAATTGGGCCGATAAAGAAACGAATTGCTCCTATTATAACTCTTAATGTTAGTAATAATGAAAACATGACTCTACAGGGCGTCCGGTAACTGGTGTTCCAACCGGAAAGGCGGTGATTCTGCATGAATTTAAAAAATAATTGAATAATATTGTTTGATACGAGGCTTGGTTTTCGAGAAAAGCGATTTTAAATATTCGCTGGGTTGTTTATGGAGGCATATTAAATTAATTGTGTATTTTGAAGAAATTACAAGTTTCGAACTATTAAAAAAAAATTAACTAAGCTTTTGATAAATTAAAGCGTTTACAGAAATTTAATTCGAACAGCAGAAATGTGTATTCAGCAAAATGGCATTTTCTACCATTTTTGTAATATTAAAATTTATGTTACAAGAATATCCTGCTTTATTATGTATTCTTGACTAGCCAGTACAATAAACACAAATCTGAACGGAGACAATAAACTTTTCCGAAA
Organism: Andrena fulva; assembly: GCA_946251845.1. Lineage (NCBI taxonomy): Eukaryota > Metazoa > Arthropoda > Insecta > Hymenoptera > Andrenidae > Andrena > Andrena fulva. Next base: position 6,222,990 of record OX276333.1, read on the forward strand.
ACTAAATCTCGTACAGGTTGAGCCATTTTTGGGCCCTAACCGACTTGCCAAATTGCGCCCTTTATTTATAATACATTTATTGGAGCTTTTTCATAACCTAACTCTAAATTTTTATTCCTAGCTTAAAACATTTACAGTACAACTTGCAATATTTCATTTAGAACTTTTTTAAAAAATACCAACAAAATGAAAATACCATTTTGCGCCCCTGGTAAACTTTACGCCCTAGCCAGCTGCCTAATTTTGCCTATAGGGACGAGCCAGGCCTGGTCTCATATCATGGGCGTCCGAAGGGGGATGCAAAAGGGGCGGTTACCCCCCTGGCTTTTGAGAAAAAATCGCTTATTTTTCAAAACTGATCTTTATTAAGTTTATACTGAAAAAGGGAATATTTTTAAATTTTTAATTAAATTGGCGCTACGAAATGGGTTAAAAAAAGCAAGAGGGGTATATTTTTCTTTACCATTATCCCAAAGTTGCCACCCCTCGGAAAAAAGTCTTCGGACGCCCTTGTCTCATATGAAAAAGAATTATTCTACGTTTCCGACTTATTTTTTCATGCAGAATCAACCCCTTTCCGGTTGTACCGCCATTTACCGAACACCCTGTATAGTATTAGATCTACTCCAATAGACACATTCTACAAGCACACACTTCTAAAACCTGGAATGTGTAGAAGCAACATAGAATCTGAGAAAGCGAACCATGAAATTGCTAAGCCACGAGCCATTAAAAGAGTATAAAGTAGAATGAAGGCACAATAAGCCTCTAATGATCACGAACGGCACGCGTGCCTGGATTTTATGCGACAGACAGTTTACTTCTATGATAATTTCCAAACTATCTAGCGAGACTTTTGCCTGTAACAGTGATTTAGTTAAACGTCAGTACTTAACATGCCTTTGTACCATGCCTACATGATCTCGGTTTCAAATCGCTGCGCAATTAAGATCCACTGCTGAGAGTTTAACCAGTCAAGTGATACTCATTAAAGAACGCGACGAAATTTCTTTCGAACCATTACAGCTAGGTATGCGCCAGGTGTCCAGAGGTTGATTAAAGACAGCCAAGTACACAAGTTAAACGACGAACCGTCCTCTAACTACTTAGAAGACAATTGGCAAGAAGGAAGTCTCCGCATTGGTCAACCCAGGGAGCCCTGGGGTTCCGTGTCTATGCCGCAGCAGAAGGAGAATGTTTATTTACACGAATCTCCTTCTGTTAATTTTACCTTCAACGATACAAAGAGTAATGAATTACTGTAAGTCCAATATTCTGCAAACTCTGCCGAGAGCCGGGAATCCCCCGGAAAGCTAACCTAAGCTACGCTATGTTTTAGCTTATCTTTCGGTGGAAACGGTTCCATCAGAATGTATCGAAGCTAATTTTTTTAAAACTTAGCACGGCGTAGCGTAGCTCGGATTCTAGGTGGATCCCCCGGCTTTAAGCTAGAAAAGCAATTTTAATTTCCATGTCTTAGAACACACAGCGAAGGGACTTTGTCGCATAAAAGGTTCAAAAGGGGCGTGGTACATCTCTATAACATGTTAGTCTGCGCTACCGGCTGCAATCCTTTGTCGTACAAAGGGTACGGATGTTACTGTGGGTTTCTGGGTTCTGGGTACGTCATAGATGGAATAGACAGGCAAGTGTATTTCCGATGTTTAACCCTTTCAGTACGGCGTACATTTCCGCGAAAGTGTTTTTGACTAATTTTTTTTTTTTTTTTTTTTTTTTTTTTAAACTATCGGAGATGCCGACTAAAGTCGGCGCTAGGAACGACGGCTCGTTCCGTGACGCCGGATATATCCGGCACTGGTACACAGAGGTCATCAGATGGATGCCGGATATATCCGGCGCTGGTACCGAAAGGGTTAAAGAAATTCTCCTTAATTCTTCGCTGTAAATCCACTTGAACAAGCTAGATGACTTCAGACACTAATTAATGTCTTTCGCAGGTGTTGCAAAATGCACGATTGGTGCTACGATGCCACCGAGTGCCCGATGTTTTCGGAGTACTTCGTGCCGTATTATTGGAGATGTTACGACGGTTACAAGCCCGTGTGCGGTTGGTTTCGCGAAATTTATTTTCCTCAGGATTTCCTTTAACAACATGCGCTCATTCTCTGCCTGCATTGTAGCCGTCGAGCACGGGAACTGGGGAGGGTCAGGGTCGTGCGCCCAACGATTATGCGAGTGCGACCGTGCGTTCGCTGAATGCTTAAAGCGCTACCCATGCCCGACGACCAAAGCCGTGTGCACGTCGTCGCCTTGGAGACTGGCGCAGAATCTTTTCATGGTCATGTAACCCAGCGGCGCGACCGAATCTCGAAATAGAAATATACACGGTGGCGCGCGTATGCCAAAGATAATAGGGGTGCGCTTCAGTAAGTCCGGTAACATTGCGACTCGGCAAGGCCACATGTATCAAAACAATGCTTCGTTTTATTTCGCTGTTAACGCGTTACTGGAAACGTAACCGTTCGTCCGAAGTACAAAAGTGTGTAACAAATTCTCCACAGACCACCATGATACTCCATCTTCCTTACGACACAATTCCTATTTACATCGAATACGTTTCATTCTCTCCATTGAATTATTTACATCGCACTTATGCCGCCCGTTAGGCGGACGACTCTGTTTTTGTATCTCTTCGATATATCTTGTTCTATCTGAAATTGAAAAGAAACTATCGGTGTAGCGCGAGTTTTATAATAAAATTCTTCCCGAAGGATATCGTGCTCACCTGCGCCTGTAATTCCTTTGTCTTCTCTATGAGCAGTTGTAAAAGAGGCCTGAGAGTATCGGCTTCTTCTATAGCAGCGTCCCTTTTCTCTCTCACGGTTCCTTGCAGGGCTATCATTTTCTCGATCAGACTCAGCTTCTGCTTTAACGACGACGCCAGCACATCCACGTACCTGCGAAAGCGAATGGGCCGTGGGTTTCCATTGAGCATCGCGGGAAATTGTCTAGTTACCTTGCGGAGTGTTTGATGTTGTGCAGGTGCTGGACTTTAGTGTCCAGGATCTCGGATAGAATCACTTGAACGTTGTCTAACATGTCCTGAGTGTTCTCTAACGTAGAATGTTGCAAGACAGACGAGTCCTGCAGCTGACTGAAGCTCAGAAAATTCACGCTGTCGTTACCTTTGAATTCGTACAAGCGCAACTTGAGGAATGCTTCCAGCTGCGAGGGAACAACGCGGATAAAAAAGGATCTTACTCGGAACACGGGAATACGAAGTGTATACCTCGAACAAGTCGTTGATAAAGTCACTCCTGGTAGTCGGATTATCAAGGATCGTGTACGCCTCGGTGCCAGTGGCGTTTCCACCTTCGTGACCGGCTGCCTCCACGACTATCCCAGATTCTTCCAAAGAGACATTGTAATCGATATCCGCGGCTGCGGCTTCTTCTATATTTCCATCACCCCAATCGATCTCGCCTCCGTCACCCAAGCTGACGTCGCCGCCCAAGTCTATCTCCCTGCTCAAGTCGATCTCACCGAAGTCAATTCCCTGGAATTTTCATAACTTCCAAACAGATTCTCAAAAAAAAAAAAATAGGATTTCTAACGTCGCTTAAGCATTTACGTACAGCGTTCTCGATATCTTCCGCCTTCTTCTCCTCCGAATTACTCGAGTCGAAGCTTGTGTTTAAAGGTGGCTCGCTGATCGATAATGGGGGCTCCCCGTAGATCCATTCGTACGTGGTAGTATTTCCTTTCTCTGGTAAATTCGGAATACTCAATGAGGAAGAAAATATCGTGATCATATTTTTTACATACCGATTACATATTTCGTCATCGAGACGCAACCACTGTCGTGCTGTCTGCCCAGGGTGTAATTAACAAAGCCGCAGTAAAACTCCACGGCTCCTTTCGCTAACTTTGCTTTCTCCGCGATCTTCTCGTAAATTACGGGCAGCTCTTTCAGCTTCTCCGCTAATTCGTGCTTGATTTGATGGCCCGGGATGCCTAATTGCTTACAGAGCGCGTTGAACTCTGATCTTGCTGTATTCTCGGATTTTTTGTAGTCCCCTTCCTTCTTTTGCAAGTCCTGCCAATAATATTCGCTCGTAGTAAAGATTATTCTATTAGGAACACTAGTATTTATGATTTTAGGGTGCGCTCGTGGGCGGATGGCCCCACGCTGTCCTGCCTTCGAGGATTTTATGGCAGGGACTTAGCCTGTGGCCGGTCCTGATAGAGAGTGCATGAGACTAAACGTTGGACCTCCCAGCTATCGGGTGTCGAAGGATTGATTGTTTAGAGTGAGATAGAGAATATGGGAATGGCAAGCGGCCCGACGCCGTATTGCTGAGGAATAGGGACTCTGTTCCTGGAGGATCTGGCCACGGAATGGGGAAGGCTTTGTCTTTTGGTAAGGGGACTGTGATGAACCACACGGGCATAAGTGTGGACTAAGGCCCAGAACTGTCCCGGAGCGAGCGTCTTACAACCCTCTTTAAAGACGTTTCGAACATATACTCTAGGGTTGTTCGGGTACCCGAATAAAGCGAGCCGGGCCCGGAAAATCCGGGCAGCTCGAATTTGGTTTGGGCGGCTTGAAAAATCTGGATAGTCCGAATCGTTTCGGGCCGCTCGGAAGAAGGGGTTAGCTCGAATTGTTTCGGGTGGCTCGGAAAATCCGGGCGCCTCGACAGTCGAACCACATTCGAGCTGCCGGGATTTTCGGGTACCCGGACAGCCCTAATATACTCACTAGGGTGGCTCTTATTTACTCTTGGTAAAAAATTTTTTCAAGATTTTCTTCGGGGCACCCTCCAGAATAGTACCAAATAATTAAAAAAAAATCTGTGTAAAGTTTCAGCTTGATCGGATAACGGGAAAGGGTGCCCCTGGGCCGTTAAACATTTAAATCATTATTTAACAGCTCGCGATGTCGATTTTATATAAGGTCTTCCAAGTTATTGATTAAATAAAAAAATATGTCAAACAAAAGTTGTAGATCCGGACAAGGAGCATCTTTTTTGGTGTATTACTATTTTTCGTGCGACAAACGGTTTTCGAAAAAAATCCGAAAACTAAAAAAAAAACTTATTTTTTCAAATTTTGAAAGTTTAAATGCTTCTAGAACGCTTTTTATTTATGAAGGTAAACAAAAAAAATGAATTTTTATTTTCGAGGACTATTTTTTAACCAATTAAGGGGGGGGGCATATACCGAAATATGCAAACAAGATAAAAAAAAATTTCTTCTTATTTTCAGTGTTTGATATGTGATGAATGTTTCCTGAAAAGTTGGGGTCGAAATTCGCAAAAATATTGGAGATATAGACATCAGATATGATCATTTTACCCGAAATCATGACGTCTATATCTCCGATATTTTTGCGAATTTCGACCCCAACTTTTCAGGAAACATTCATCACATATCAAACACTGAAAATAAGAAGAAAAATTTTTTTTATCTTGTTTGCATATTTCGGTATATGCCCCCCCCCTTAAATGTTTAAAAAATAGTCCTCGAAAATAAAAATTCCATTTTTTTGTTCACCTTCACAAATAAAAAGCGTTCTAGAAGCATTTAAACTTTCAAAATTTGAAAAAAGAAAAGTTTTTTTTTTTAGTTTTTCGGATTTTTTTCGAAAACCGTTTGTCGCACGAAAAATAGTAATACACCAAAAAAGATGCTCCTTGTCCGGATCTACAACTTCTGTTTGACATATTTTTTTATTTAATCAATAATTTGGAAGACGTTATATAAAATCGACTTCGCGAGCTGTTAAATAATGATTTAAATGTTTCACGGCCCAGGGGCACCCTTTCCCGTTATCCGATCGAGCTGAAACTTTACACAGATTTTTTTTTAATTATTTGGAACTATTCTGGAGAGTGCCCCGAAGAAAATTCAAAAATCGAAAATAAGAGCCACCCTAATACTCACAGCTTGCATTTGCTCCGATTTCTGAATTTGCTTCTTGATACTCGGAACTTCGTAATTAACGTTTCTGATGAGCATCTGCGCGACTTCCGCGAGATATATGTTATCCTTCTCGTACGCGTGCACTATTTCTTGCCAGTCTTTCATTCTCTGCGAGCCGTACCGCCCGAACACATTCTTCGTGTCCGCCTCCGTTTCCTTCAAAATCTCCACTATCTTCAAACAGTGGAAGTAATTTATATCTGAAAGAGTACAATTGAGTATAAGCGATATAACAGGTTTACTGAAGCACAGGATACGTCGGTTCGACTTACGCGCTCCGGATAAAAGTTTTGCGATGCCGTCGTGGACAGGCATGTCCTGTATCGCGTTGTTAATCTTTTCTCTGATCATCAGAATTTTTGAATGCCAGTCTTTGTTACAATGCCGTCTGCTAATTAGCCATTCCAATAACTTTCCGGTGTTGACGTCGATGGGGATGTTTTGGTCCTGAATGAGACGCAACGTTAGTGCCAATGTAAAGTGATAATTGAAGGGTCGGATGCGATAAAGGGACTAGCGTTCGCAAGAGGGAAAAATTGACTTTGGGGGATGAAAATTTTTTTGTTTATAATTTTTAGCTCGAATAGCAATGATTGGATGAACAAACTGTAAATAGAAAAAATTAGTGTCTTGGCGAGCTTTACAACACTATATATTTTAAAATACAGTTTAACAACATTTGATTTTCCAATCTTTTTTAGCGTTTTTACGATGTTTTTCCCATTTCCGATAGTCCTCTTATTGCCATCCGACCCTTCAATTGATAAGCTAATAAGTGTAAGTATAAGAATAATGGTAATGGTGGTCGTTAAGTCGTAGTAATTTTTAGTACAATGTAATTTCGAGTATTTCGAAGAATTTTAAATTTACCTCCATGTTACGAATTTGTTTGTGAAGCTTTATCCTAGCTTTCTTATATTTCTTAGATATCTTATGCTCCTAGTAGGTTACAACAGCTGTTCGATTTTGGAGCGAATGGAAGTGACTATAGCGGCCGGGTTAAAACACCGGCTGTCTTAGTGACACGTACTTACGCACTTCCGGTAAGACGGGATTTAAATCTGCTGCTGTCGAGCGTCACATGAACTTACTACATGCCACGTATTCCAAATTTGAAGGAATACGCATTAACAATAGTTGCAATGCAATCAGTCGTCTAAATTTCGAAAAATTTCACGCGCGTCATAACGAACGTGGGATGACTGATAGTTAAAGTAAAATTTGAGAACTAGTTTGCATATGAAATATCTACTAGCCCGCCGTGGGCACACTGGGTCGTTTATGGCGTGAGCAAATTGCCTCCTCCCGAATTTTTATTTTTCCTAATTAATCCTTTAAACATTCGCCTCAAGGAACGATTGTATATTAAAGTAGAGACTTGAATAAGTATCCCCTCGTTTTTTCAGATTTTTTGACAGTCAAAAACAGTAAAGAAAGCAGCCATGTACATAAACAACCCGGTGCGCCCACGGAAGGGTGAGCTTCGAATTCTAATTATCGAATATTAGGGGCTATTCCAAGTTTACCTTTAATCATCTTTTCAGTAACTTTATTAATTGAGAGAAATTTATTTTTACACTACTCCCAATTTGCAGTAAGAATATTAATCGAATTAAATCGAACTCCTTTCGATTTATTAAAGGGGGAATCACAGTCGATGTCGGGGCTCGATACTGAACACAATTATACCACCCGCCTAAATAACAATACCTATCGCATTTAAAATACGTTTCTCCATTATTTTATCAACCCGGGTATAAGAAACTAGGCCCCTTTTTTTACTTAGCAAGCAGTTTAATAATTTTCAATTTCTACACTCGAATGGATAAAAGGATAATGAAGCTGCAGAGAGTAACAATAAAATGCGCAAATATTTTAATTTATTATGTTACACATTCGCAGTAGGAAATATGGTTTTCCCGGCAGCTTCTGGTCCGCTGTCGGTCCCGAAGTATAATTACAACTTAAGAGCTTACCACGAGAAAGGACTTAACAGTCCGGGTACCCATATTCAAAAGTCCTATCGTCGGTATAACTTAATATTCAAATGATACACACATGGACGCGCATACACAACATTCTTCATACACGCGGAAACAGAGTTTCTCCTACTATCTTCCGTCCGTTCGCCAAGTGGCCCCTCGACGCCCAGAATCTTATGGACTATTTAAAGAGCATCATGGCTGAGAGTTAGAATTTGTTCAAAACGACACTGTCTTGGCTCCGTTCAGCCGGACGAGTCGCTTTATCGCGGGCAAAGGGAACATCGTCCGTTTTGAGATGCACTGACGGACGCGTTACGGCTTCCTCTCCGTGAAGAACGTCTTCAGGACGAATACTTGACCCACGGAAATGATTAGAATCGCCAGCGTCTCCGTGACGGACCAAACGAGCACACGTTCGTTTAGCTCTTCGGCGCGCTTGCGGCCCTGAGCCTCTCTCAGTCGATGGTGCGTCTGGTAGTCCAGAATTTTGTTCAGGTTCTTGTGCACCTCATCCGCGGAGGACTCCATCTGAAAAGGAATCAGTGTTATTCTCCAGACGTACATCGGACGCCGACGCGCTTCGGCCCCTACGCAGTCACCTGAGTCATAACGGTGACGTGCTCGCCGAGGCCGGCGAGCGGCAGCTGCTCGCCCACTCTGAAATCCATGTAGACGAGCTTGTGCGAGAACGTGGAGAACTCGTTGCTGAAACAGGCTTGGTAAGCCCCGGACAGAGGTGCTGTGAACTGGTGCGAATCGAATTGCATTTTTATCTGCCTGTAGATGATCTGTTTGTTCGGGGCTTCCAGGGTCACGTCCACGTCGTACTGTCCGCCCGTGACGACCTGGGGAATATTTATTTGGGTTGTTAAATCTCGAGGTGCTGACGGAGCTTTCGGCATATTTAATTTCGCAATGACGAAGCTCCGAAAACTGCGAACGTGGCCAAGGTTATTAAGTTCCGACGGGCTCCAGAAATTGATGAACGCTGTTTCGTAGGTCCGCGTTGACGGAATGAGAATTTTGTTAGAGGATACGGGATTTATATTAATTTACGAACCTGAAATTCGAGCATCGCGGTGACATTCTTCTCGATCTCCTGAAAGAAACACTGTTTCGCATTGTCGGGAAGTTCGAAGGTTAGCTCGACGCCACCAGTTCGTAATATCGTACCGAACAGCGAGATTAACAGCAAACAGATCGACCAGTAATCCATCGTTCGTTGTGTCCTTTGCCTCTTGCAAGTTTTACGCTATCCTACGTACATTTAAGTGCGAGCCAATTCGACAATTGGAGTATTTAATTACTGGATAAGACGGCCTGGCCGAAATTTCATCTAAACAAGCTATTTTAACGTGGCCGGATGTTGGTAGCGCCAAACGCGACCGCAGCGCCGCGGAACCGGAAGTGGCTGGGCTCACGGCCGATTTTAAAGAACGGCGCTTTCGATAGTAATTTGTTTATTTATTTAAGGGCGATTAGTGACGGTAAGCTTGGGGATTGTTGATATCTTTCGCGCACATTTTATTCGCGGAAAATTAATGTTTTACTGGTTATTTGTTATTAGGGGGTTCCTTAATTCTTCTCTTTTGGAAGGGAAAGAGCACGGACCGAGCGCGAGCCTTTTCTTGCGTAAACACGAATCGAAAACGTAGAGTGAAGTTTTAGAAATAAGACTGCGTTTTCGGCAAAATTGAGTTGGAGAAATTAATAGAATTAGGTAGGGACATATGGGTACAACCCCGAATAGAATGAATCCTTGTGCAGAAGTAAATCGAAATCATACAATAAGTTCGTTAGAAGAGGGCGTTGTTCCCGAGAAGATCGATTTGAAAATGGAACGAATTTTTAATCAAGAATAAGTTGGTGGATTGGTGGATTTTTAAAATCGATTTTCTCGTAAATGAAGTCTTATATACAAAAACTTTATTCTACAATTTTGATTTATTTTTGCACAAGGAATCAACTATAATTAATTAAACCATATATGTTGCAATATTTCAGATCAGTTTACCAGGCTATTAATAATTTTATATAATAATTGAAAATTATCCTTCCGTTTTCTTTTGTCCTCATTCTAAGAACTTTCATGGGCGTACAATTGCCATTACTTCCGCTCGCTTTCATTTTTCTATGTATCTACGCATCGTTATACTGTGAGGATCAATAAATTTCATGCAATTCCGGCATCGATGTAAGTCGATAAGTGAATTGATAAGTTTTGTCACGTGTTTATACTCAGCATCATTAAATACATATGCTATTGCTTACGGAGCTAGGGGAATGTTAAAAAGCTTCCTCTACGTGTGTCGCATGATCCAGGAAACCGGAAGTTCGCCGTAGGAGCATCGGTTTTAAGGCTTCATTACAATCAAAACAATTACATAATTTACCAATTCTCAGTTACATCGATTCCTTACAAATATTCAAACACATACTAGGAATCACCAAATCCTGTTAAACCAATACATTTATTTTCAAAAAAAAAAAAAAAAAAAAAAAACGAAATCGAAATTGAAAATATGAAAAACTCTAATTATTAATTTATTTCTCGTCGATGGGAATATTTTCGGAGATGAGATCAGCGTTTAATAACGAATAGAATTACTTCCATTTAATCGTCTGCAATTCGTCTGCAAATGATTTGCAGTATACACTTCCTGTTGGTAGATTTTAATACTGCAAGCAGGCAAGTGTGTGCGCAGAAGTGTTGCGTGAGGCGCCCTAAGGTCCCGCCTACTATTCTAACAGAGTCTCCTCGTCTGTCGTGTTACTTATTCATGGAAGTGTGTGGTGTAGAACAAGTCGCGTGTATCGAAGGGCAGCGAGGGTGCCCGAAGGGTGGGGGAGCGATATAAAGGTCCTTTTCATTGCGAAAGAAAGGCAGGCATGACGGGAGACGCGAAATCGTACGTTACCTCAAGAATCATTTCGTACATACGTGTATCGCGGTATCGTGTAATTATATTAACATTCCGCCATTTCGTTTTTAAACGAACCACACAATTGCATCGAATTAAATTATACCGATATCTTGGGAGTGCATCGAAAATAAATTTTTCGAATGTCACTTGCGTGGGGTTAGGATGGAAGTGCGAAGGATCTGATTTATTATAGTAACTGGTCTCTCTTAACTACGCTGGACAGACTCGATTCTATCCGAGGAAAACAGAATGAAATCGCGATTACTTAGATCGAATTATATAGATAACCGGCGCAGTTGCAGCACTGTGCATGTACGCCCGAGTAATGCAATAGGGTGCGCTTTATATACGTCGTGTATATACGCCTTATCGTTAATCTCGACTCCTTGCCGGCTCAGCAATAACCTCCGTGAATTTTTTGATAACCCTGCATAGCGTGCCTCAACGATCCTTAACGATATCTGCAAGTCGACTCTAAATTTAACGTGTTACTTATATCGAGAACGAGATCGATACAAGTTTCATCGAAACTGATGCGAGCCCATTGTTGTGCACTTTCCCGCGCAAAGCTCCTGCAGGTTAGATCTCAATTCTATGAGAAAATTCGATGCTGTTAATTACATGGTTCGTCTGAGAAATTTTGATTAACGAAAAAGAAAATGGTAGTGTTAAATATTTAGAAAAATATAAAGAGTCAGGTGGAGAGATGTGAATTTTTTAGTGTGTATTTAAGGTACATGGAATTACGAAGCCTTGCTTTTGGTTGATATCAATTTAGGTAGAAAAAGAAGTAAATGCAAGTATTTTTATCTGTTTGATTATTCAATGCGTCGCATCTGCAGATCATGTGATGCATTTAAATTGAGGTTATTTCAAGCGGAGGACATTTTTGCTCGATATCGATGCACACATCGATATCGATACCTTGCGTGATACTCGCGATTAAATATCACGTTCAGTGACGGCGACGTTGCGCGTTCAGTGGCAGCAATTAAACCACTGTGCGTTTATTTATTTACCGTGCAACGAAAACAAATTTTCTCTAGAAAAATCGAGAGCACTCGTATACACAGAGAGTTCGTATACACAGTTCGCGAATATATCACCGTGCCTTCTGCACCTGAGGGGTAGAATTCCCCGGGCCCGTGGTTCTTAGGGACCCGGGCACGCTCCAATATATTCTTTATTTTAATAAAATTTCTATTTTTTTAAAAGAATTCGAAAAGTCGTTTCATCTTCGTCGCTCAGGTGATGATTCGCATAATTTTTTTGTAAAAAAAATATTTATATACAATACAAATTTCAATTAATCATTTCTTAATTCTTAATTTCAAGTGCTTCAATTTGTAATTTTTAAGTGGTATTATGTGTAATTTATACTTCGCTTTCTAGGCTGATATTGTTTTACAATTCTTTTGATATTTTATATAAATAATTTCGGGGCCCGGTAAGAATCTTTTCCCCGGGCCCGGCGTTGGCTCTCGACGCCTCTGGACGTAGTAATGCTCAGATTTTATGTGCTCACACGAAGCTTAAATTTAATGCTAGACAAAGGAAACAAACGAAGAATAATATCTAACATCAATGCCATACAATAAATTAGCATACCTCATTTTCAAAAATTACTTAAAGTTACAAAAATAGTGGAAAATATTTAATATTAACGCCAAGAATTTTTATCAATCTCATCTTATATATTTATATACAGTGGCGGATTTAACAGGGCGGTTGATGAGCAGTGTCACCTGGGCCCCTACCCAGAAGGCCCCCAGGGGCCCTATCTCCAAAAAAATTATGATTAGGCATAGCTACCCAAACACTACATTTTTTTTCGTACTACTACACTAGGCTCGTTTTTAGTAAACTACCTCTTCATTTTCCCGAAAAAAATGGGCCCCTCGGAACGTTTTCCACCTGGGCCTTTTTTCTTAAATCCGCCACTGTATATATATATATATATTTACCACTCAGGCGCACGTATAAATTCGAAAACGCGATACAGGGGGGAAGTATCGATCCCACCTCGCGGGCGTGAAATTTAAGAACGTCTTTCCTCCTTGACACGTGTACCCAAGTTTTGAGCGTCGGTGTACGTACACACGTGTGTCCGTGTGCAGTGGCAGAGCCGAGCTCGAAATGCGAACAACACGAGGGGTTTCTCCACCACGATTAACTCCGCCGGAGTGGGGAGGGAGAAGCACACGACCGCATCAGGCTGGCACCATGAGTTTTCGAACGACAACGGTAGGAGGCAGATCTCCTTTCTCTGTGCGCCTCTCGGTCTATCGCCAGTGTTATTTTTACACACGAATTTCCCTTTCGCGTAGCCGGCAAGAAATTCGTCCCGGAGAATTGTGTTCCTATCCGAGTGGGGTCCCGCGAGCCCGTGCCGCGTGTGAAAGGAAAAACGCTTTCTTGCTGTTCCAGGCCGAAGATGATCCAGTGTAACGTAGGTCGGTGACTCGGGAAATCCTCGTGGCGGATGTCCGTAGGGTAAGCACATTTTCGAATCGCACGGCCACTGATTTTTTCTCGAGCATCGATACGACAGATATCGTCGATTATCGGAGCCACGGTGGTGGCCTTTTCGAATGTAATCTGTTCGAAACAGGTACCGGAGTAAAAGCACGGAGTAAACAGTAAGGAGAAAGGGTTACACGAGTAACGCGCATAGTTCTATTCGCGTCGTGCGACATTTTTTGGGGGAAATTCGTGTAATTCGTAACGGAGTAGTTTGGAGCTTTAACCGGGGCTGTATTTTTATGCTGAGTAATTGTTGAATAGCGAGCGACTTACGCCTGTCGAAGTATTAGTCTCGGAAGCGTGTAATTAATAGTCGTTAATTATCTAGTTTACTCGTAACGATCTCATTATTTCGGGCTGCCTAGCGCCGTCGAGGAATATTCAGATTCCGAGCGTTGGGTTTTCATTCAGCGCCAGCAAGTTTTTCAGGCCTTCGTGGTGGCTTAATGAGTTTCAATAATAAACGATGGATTCCGGGACGTGTTTACTCCCTTTCGAACATTCTCTTACAAGTTGTCCTACTGTTGACCTTTGAAATTGATTCATTGTCTTGCGCGTAATTGAATTCCCAGCGGGCAGGGACGTTTTGCCTGCGAAATATGATGTTTGGAAAGTGTCCCCGCAGGGCCGCCCGCGCACAAAGAACTGACCATAACAAAAGTCGAGCGAGCGGACTCCTAGGACGTTTCTACCTGTTTGGGAATAACGGTTCTATGGATTTGTCCCTTTATACTTTGTCGAATTTACAATTCCAATGGTAGTTCATTTACTCTGGGGATATTTAAATTGATTTTATATTACCATTCACTTGATTATTACTGTGGGATATTATCGCGTGATGGTTGAATTTTGTAGAAGATAGGTACCGCACGATTATTGTCACTTTACTAAACCATAATCCAATGGTAATAATTAATTGTGTAAGTTGATCTTATAATTAAATTTGTATAGCAGAGTATCGCTTCGGTTTGTGTATTATCAGCTTCAATCCCATCATTTATATTTTGTGAAATTGCCGCGGAATATTTCCCACAAAATTGCACAAGGTCAATGCACTATAGGGTGTTTCATTATTCGAGTGCTGATTCAATTATTGCTTTTTCTTAGAAAGGTCTCTTGAACGTTAACCGAGCGGTCACGGTATCACTTTTGGTCTTTTCACTAATTTCCACGATCAACGAACGAACCGGGCGGTGGTTCATATACCGAGCGGAGGGTGCTGTAACGCGCAGTTAAAAATAGTCGAATATAGTAAATAAACGAAGCAAGGTTGACGGACGCGTCGCTGAAATAACCGGCTATATTAATAAATTTCCCCCAACGCGCATGATACATTTGCTTGCACCAAAGTAAGAATAACAATGACATAACGTTATTAAATATAAATACAAGTTCACTGAAATTCGTGTCAACAATCCTTTCTGGCATCGGTGACCTATAACTGTCGCAGATTGCAAATAGTAGAGGTGGGTTTGAACCCAAATTTTCAAATTCTCGGAACTTTTGCAACTCGAAATTCTCGAAACTTGAAGCGCTGATTCTGTTTATTAAGTGGAATATCTTGATTTAAGAACTGAAGTCAACAAAATTTTTGCGTAAATCTCATAGTTAAACAGAAGGCAAACAAAAATATAAAAATATCCAAATTTTCGTGGCGCTTAATACTAATATTCCTACCACCATTTCTCTTTCTACTATTTTTCCAATTCTCACAATTTCGATTATCACCATCGCAACTATAAAAATTACAATTAACACTGCACTTCAATTTCTGCTAAAGAATCAGCATCCTACCGTCACTAATTTTTCATTCACCGTCAAACTTATAAACAACACGAACCAGTAGCACTCCACAAGACTACCAAAAGCTAAAAATATGTAAACTGAGCAGAAGCAGAGTGACAGTGATTGCGAGTAACTCTGCAACAGTAGCAGATCGCACGGGGCAGTGGCCAATTAGAAGACGGATAGAAGAATCTTGCGAACGGGCAAGTGTGGCCGTGTACAGCGCGCTAAATTAGCCCGGCTAGAATAAAAGCTGGCAGCGGAGCGTTACAAATGGCACGTTTCTACCCAATCCCCATTGCCAGATCGGCCGCTAATTATTAACCGAGCGTTTCTCAATTATGCGTCCACGGCCGTTGACCTGTCCATTCGCGGATGTCGCCGCGGTGAAAAGCGGAGTTTATCGGACCCCGTGCAGTAAGATCGATCGAAGAAGCACGTATGCACTATTCACGCGACAAGCCTCGAGTCTAGACAGTCGGGGCCCGCGCCGTTTTATGGCCGTCTTATGCCAAAATCGTATTCCAAGAATATAACTGCACGGACACGGTACACCCTTTATGACTTTGTGCGGAATTTATTCCCGCGGCCGCGACGGTTCCTTTCCTTAAAACACCGCGATATTTCTATTTCCGCCAGCCCCCCCCCCCCCCCTCCACCCCTCCTCGCCGCAATTTATAGAATTGCGTGGCCACGAAATCGAAGGGCGGCCTTTTGGATCGGTAATTAATTAATAGGGAGTTTCGAAAATTCGAAAATTCTGATTGTAATGAAATTTTGTGTGAGTGTGGAGAATATTAGAGTAGGCGAGGAGTGATTTTATTTTCTGCTGAAATTTATTCTGACGGGCAAAAAAATATTTGAAATAAAAATTTGTGTACGAAATTTTTATTTCAAATATTTTTTTGCCCATCTCTGCTTTCAAGTCATCGCGTTTTTTTTTAATATAATTTTAGTTTTGTTTTGATGGTCCGATAGAGCAGTGATTCTCAACTTGAGGGTCCGACGGGTTTTTTTTTAAATATTGATATGTTAGAATTATATTTTGAAATACCTATTTTTAATGTGTTTTATTTTGCTTATTAAATTTATTTTACCTTATATGGGGAGAAGGAGGTCGCAGGTTATTTGAATATTATAAAAGAGGATCGCGAATCAAAAAATGTTGGGCAACACTGTGGTAGAGTATAGAAAACTGAATAATTCTTAGATTTAAGGTTTTGTTTTTTGAGTTTCTGGTAGCACCGTTGCAACGTTATATTAAAAAAGGGAAGCAACGTGATAACTTTTGAGGGGTGATGTCACCCCTTCAGAGTGAATTTTCACGGGAAACAAAAATTGCTATTTGCATACTCCAATACGCTTTACATTCGCACGAGGTTTTATTAAAATCAGAATTTTTCGGTTGGGTATGTTTTTTGGTCGCGAGGGGAGTGGCGTACCCTTCTCTTCGGTATTTTGATTTTTTATTACTAGGTTCGTTAGGAAATGGCGGATGAAATTGTGAGGAATTTGGGAACTATATAGTAACTTGGATTTTGTTAGAGTTGAGTATTGTAATTTATTATTTTGGTTAGGTTTCGAAATCCTGTGGGGAGTCTTAAATTCTGCTGTGGTAGTCAAGGTGTTATATAGTAAGGTTCGTTCAGTTTGATGTATGCGGGGTGATAGTAGAGACTGCGTTGGAAAATTAATGTATGGCGGTACATGTTGGAGTGTTTGGAGAGTCCTGTATTTATGGCCGTGGTTTTTTCTGGCTTCTGCCACTGTATTATTAATTAAGTAGAACCGTGTATTTTTTCTTATTTTCTGTATGTGAAAATATCAGTATATCAGAGATGAGCAAATTTTTTATTTAAATAAAATTTCGAATAACGAATAAAAGTTAAAGAAATTCGCCATTCGTTCGTTAACCCGAGTCAACTTTATTCGACACATGACGAATAGTTTCTTTAACTTTCATTCGTTATTCGAAATTTTATTTAAATAAAAAATTTGCCCATCTCTGATGAATAGGTATCGAGAAATTAATACTTCAAAATAATATAATGCTAGGTTTATTCAAATGCAGACAGGCCCGGCTTGAGCCTCTTTTGGGCCCTAGGCGAATTTACCAAATTGCGCCATTTATTTATAATATATTTATTTATTTGAGCTTTTCGATGACCTTACTTTGAATTTTTATCAGTAGCTTAAAATATTTATAGTGTAACTTGTAACATTTCATTTAAAATTTTATTTTAAAAAATGCCCATAATGAAAGTACCATTTTGGGCCCCTTGTCAACTTTACGCCCTAGTATCATAATTTATCTAATTTTGTCTATAGGGATAAGCCTGAATGCTTCTTCACAGCAAATTCAAACATTTTAAGAACAATTATTTTATTAAGACCTTTTTCTTTATCGACGTTTCTATGATCTCCATTTCCCAATTAAATTCGTAGCTACACTTCCGAAGCACCCCGCGCAACGTTCGCATTATTATTATTTCTACCGCCATCGCTGCTAGTACCAATGTCGTTATTTCTATTACTATTGTTATTATCCTCTGTACTGTTATTCCAATCGCTACAGTCATTGCTGTTACTGGTACCCTTACGTCCAACTATGTATATTACCATTATCACATCTGATCGCTGTTATTGCTTTTGCAGTATCGTATCAACTGCTAGTGCTTGCAATGCGCTCGTTGCACTAAAGAGTCTCGTGGGTGAAAACATTTGAGCACCTCGTCCTATACATCGACAAAGGAATTCAATCTATATAGCTTAGCAGATTTCTGTAATCAAAAGTACCTATAGCGTAAAAAAGAAGCATTTATCACAGTTTTCATCGATGAATTCAGAAGTTGAAATGTTTGAAATATGATTAATGTTACATTTATATTTGAACGATTTCTTTTATTTGAAGTTACTCGAGAATGGTAAATAATTTTTTATTCGAATAAAACTTTGCTTTATTTGCAAGTCTTATTCGAAATTATTCGAATACAAAATCATTCGTTATTCTCGAATAACCCAATTTTATTCGCTATTCTTATTCGAGATCATTTGAAGAAAATTTATTCGTACCAAAATTTGGAATAAAAATTTATTTGAACCAAAACTTGGAATAAAAATTTATTCGAACCAAATTTTTGAATAAAAATTTATTCGAATCAAATTTTGGAATAAAAATTTATTCGAACCAAATTTTTGGAATAAAAATTTATTCGAACCAAATTTTGGAATAAAAATTTATTCGAACCAAATTTTGGAATAAAAATTTATTCGAACCAAATTTTTGAGTAAAAATTTATTCAAACCAAATTTTGGAATAAAAATTTATTCGAACCAAATTTTGGAATAAAAATTTACTCGAACCAAATTTTGGAATAAAAATTTATTCGAACCAAATTTTGGAGTAAAAATTTATCCGAACCAAAATTTTGAATAAAAATGTATTCGAACCACATTTTTGAATAAAAATGTATTCGAATAATGGTCAACTCAGGCCTCCACCGACCCAAAACGTGCGGTCTACATGTGCCGCGCACCTTTTTCCCGCCCGGTGCATCGCTTCCCCTGAAAGCGCCATTTAACGGCACGTAGGCCTCTAAAATAGATATATTTTTACACGTGTAAAGGACTCGAATCGATCCTCGAGCGGCCCCGCGTAGAAAAATAAATGTTTAACGCCGCTATTCTTAGACGGACGGCGAGATCCAGGATACTTTTTCCTCCTCATTCATCCAACCGCGGAAGAAAACTGGCAGGGATCCTCTCTCGGGAGGCATGTCCAGCTAACGTATCCACCTGTTTTTTCCTGCCGTCTAGACTGGTTTCAGTTATGGACCACGGGGCAATGCAGACGTCGCTACGCCTCCATTCCCTCGTATTATTCTCCCTGAACCGCGTTCCTTCCTTCGGCCCGTATACAATTTCAGCCTCTCGAAGCGTGCTTCTGGCTTGTCATCGCTTAGAAAGCAGCGATATTGTAATTAGCACGCGCTCGGTGGCACAATATGCTGGGTAACAAAACTACACGCTGGGAGATGTTGTTTTTTCCTTCGAGAATCATTTGAAAGGAGTAACCTTATTCCGTCTTAGAACCAAAGAGACGACTTAAACGATACAAAGTCCGCGACAACTGGGTTGCTTCTGGTTAAGCAATAATCTCGTCCACTGGTTGGAGTTGGGTTTCAAACGCAGAGCGCGGAGTTTATTTCGAGTTTAATTTGCAGTAGATTGGAGCTGTATTTATTTGGATTGTATTGGGAATTCTTTTGGGGAATGATGGGTAAAAAAAAAAATTAGAAAGACAAAAATTTGATCGGGTACGTTTTTGAATGCGTCTGTGTTTTTGTAATTGAATATTTAAAATACTTAAGGGGCTATATATATCTAGGACTAGAAAAACTAGGGGAACTTTGACAATTTTTTTTCATTGAAAATCTTTTTTAATTTAAAAATCTTTATATGCGTCTTAAAATACATACTTTAATGTAACAATTGTGTAAATTTAATTTGGAAACTAAGAGTATTTCTTAATTGCTAAAAAAGAACTCAATAATTCTATCAAAAACCTGTGTTCCAAATTTCAACTGAATCGGTCCCCTAAGTAGATTCTTTTAAGTATTCTAAGATAAATTTCATTTGTTTCGGATAAATCTATATTATATATTTCGCATATCCATATTCAATCTTCTTAGTCTTCGAATTAAATTTACCCAATGTTCCCTTAAATTATGTATTTTGAGATGCATGTCAAGATTTTTAAATTAAAAAATGGTCAAAGTAGTTTTTCTAGTCTTAGTCTTTAAAGTAAAAAAGTGAACCAGTAATCGTTTACTGCAATATAAAATAATAGTTTGAGGCTGCCTGAAGGAGTAATTCTGTGAAAAATGATTCGTCGAATGGTGTGACTGAAAAAAAATTTTTGAATGGTTGGGATACTCGTACGAAGCTAGTAGAATAATTTCCTGTTTTGCGAATCACCTTGAAACACATAAGTTCGCTCGAACAATGCTTCAGGCCAGCTAATTGGGCACGAAGGCTGATAACCAACGAACAAATGGCACCAAAACGGTGTTGGAACGGTCCAGGGGACAATTGCTCTGCGTACGCGAGGAAGAAGTTGTTAATGCAGGCGAGAAGTGTGAAAGCGACACGTACAATTAAGTGAATAAACCGGAATCTGCCATCTAATGCATTATCCTCCGGTGGAAAACTTTCTCCCCGCGCACACGTGAAATCCCACCGCGCGATGCCGGCGAGAAAATTTCAAACAGATCGGGTAAACTACGGTTCCGTATCTTGTTACATCGAATGTCTCGCCGAGCTTATTCGATACCCCATCGATTTCCCATAAATATCTCCCCCCTCGCTTTCGAACCATTTGTGTTCCCATTGTGCCCGTTTTGGCATCAATTTCATATTGCTACTGCAGTTTCAATACCATCCCCCGAATGTGTATTAAATCATTCATATCGCAGCTGAAGCGGGGGGTGGTTTTTTCGCGTGGAAGAGCGCCTTTATTCGTTTCTTTAAAATAACTTTGTAACAGTGCGAATGGAAGAAAATTTTAAGTTTAATAATTTTTCAGTTTTTTATACTCTATCGCAGTGATTCTCAACCTGTGGGTCGCGAAGTGTTTTCTGGGGGTTGCCAACGTTTTTTTTTTAAATATTATTAAGCTAGAATTATTTTCTGAAATACCTATTTTTCATGTATTATTTTTACCTTACTAAATTTACTTTACTTTATCCGGGGGGAGGGATAAGTTGTAGTTTATTTGAAAATTATATAAGGGGTCGCGAGTCAAAAAAGGTTGGGAAACTCTGCTATATCACACTACCAAAAGAAAAATAGAGTTCCACTTAAAAACGAAAAATAGAGTTCCACTAAAAAAACGAAAAATAGAGTTCCTCTAAAAACGAAAATAGAGTTCCACGGAAAAACGAAAATAGAGTTCCGCTAAAAAACGAAAATAGAGTTCCACTAAAAAACGAAAAATAGAGTTCCACTAAAAACGAAAAATAGAGTTCCACTAAGAAACGAAAAATAGAGTTCTACTAAAAAACGAAAATAGTGTTCCACTAAAAACGAAAAATAGAGTTCCACTAAAAACGAAAATAGAGTTCCACTAAAAACGAAAAATAGAGTTCCACTAAAAACGAAAAAATAGAGTTCCACTAAAAACGAAAAATACAGTTCCACTAAAAAACGAAAAATAGAGTTCCACTAAAAAACGAAAAAAACGCCATAACTTTAAGGGCTGACACCCCTTGAGAGTGAATTTCTGCGTAAAAAAGTTGCTCTTTGCATACCTACTCTGCATTCAGATGGAGTTTCATTGAAATCAGAATTTTTGGGTTGGGTACATACACAGTAATTTAAAAACGATCGAAATTTGATGGTGCTTTCGATCTCGCATAACTTTTTATGTGAAAGCGTCGTGTAGGTATAATGGGGCTGAAAATGGCCCAGGAAGCGCCACGGAATCGTGCATCGGAGCCTTTCGCACGTCCTTCCAGCGAACCTGTGGCGTTCTCATGATTTCCCTCTCGAGGCTGGAACAGGGGCGAGCACTCTTCACGTGCGTGCGTTCTCCTGCGTGCAGGAAATAGAAATCCAATACGTTTTCACAATAGTCTCGACCGAGAGAGGCGAGACCCGAGTGTTTCACCTTGCCTTGGGAATCGAAACGGTGGACACCGCCGCGTTCACGCGGATGGAAACGCCGGCAAAGCGTTGCGCCTCCGCGGAAGCTGGACAGCTTGCTGGGTTTTATCAGATGGGACTTACAATGGGGACATTAACCAAGTATCGGAAATCGACTTTGTTCCCTTTGTAAATCTGTCATTGGGCATAAAATCGGAGAGGTATGGATTCCTTTATTAGAACCCAGGGGTTGAGACAGGCTCTTGAAGATTGGACACTATGATTGCACAAAGGACAAGATTTGCTTGGAAGATTTGGTCATTTCAATCACTTGCACGGAAATTGGGGCCATTTTTACCCAAAATCGAGTCACAAATCCTTGTTCCTTCTTTACTAATTTATTGTTTCGACTGAAGCTCTTTGACATCTTTAAATAACTAATAACCGGCAATGATAAATAATATTTTTTTAAATTTTTTTATTTGCTGAAATTTAATAAGTTCTTCAAATATTAAATCCTGATAATGAAATGAACTGAGTTTTATTTTTCTATGCTCGGTTCTTGTAAATATATGATATTGGGTCAATTTGAACCAAATTTAATTATGCGTGTAACTTTACAAATTCCGTAGAAGGGCTAAATCAGTGATTCCCAACCTGTGGATTGCAAAGTGTTTTCTGTGGCGTCGCCACCGTTATTTTAGGTTGCCGATTTCTCGCATATTTATTTTAATTATTAAGATTGTATCCTGAAAATAGGTTGAGAAACACTGGGTTAAATCTTTTCGATTTTTTTTAAGTCTATTGAAACCACTGGTGTATTCTAGGTCAGTGGCAATGCTGAAGAATGACTAGTACGAATGTAATGTGCATGCAGAATGGCTAGAAAGACGTTGATTATTTTCCAACGGCTGTTCTATTTACTAAATTCGAGATGTTCAGTTTTGTTATGCAATAGCGAAGTCACTAAATTCGCATGTTTAGCAAAATACCTCTACAGCACGAAGTCTGAGAATATAGGTGACTAGTTTCGAGGTTTAGCAAGCGGTCTAGTATCGAGGCATTGTTGTTAAAAAATCAAAAGCGCTAAAAAATCAAGTATTTTTTGCGAATTAATTATAAGGAGATGAAAGCAAACAGAGACTTTTCCTTTTACACAATGTTTATTCCATCACGTAGAGTAAAAAAATATTTTTCTTTATACATATCTATTTTACAGTGTTTTAGGAAAAATGTATCCGGGTTTGCACTGACATTGAGTTAAAAAATAAATATACAACAATTTCCTTGGCATTTTTTTTACAGTTTATACTAGTCACGAATTAATTAATTCGCAAAAAATACTTGATTTTCGAGCGATTTGAGTGCCTAATCCCTTAAAGAGGAATTTTTATTTAACGGGTTACACCTAGTCAGGCGGCCGAAAAGAGGCGAATGTTCGTGAATTTTTTTTGAAAAAGCGGAAGCATATAGAAGTGCAGAACTTTTTGCACTTATAAGAGTAACATTTAAAGAACATGTGGTAATTTCTTCGTAGAAAAATATTCACGTTTACAATAAAGTAACAACCGACATCCAAGAAGCCTTCTTAAAAATTTGGTTTTACCGGCGAGCACTGCCATTCGGAACCAAATTACCTAAAATCAAAAAACAAAAAAAAATCGTTAGTATATTAATATATCCTCTGTTCAACGGAGGGAATTTCCGAAATATTAATCTAAAACAAATTGGCGGCTATTTAAATTTAAAATCCTAATTTATTCCTGCAAAAAATTCTGTAACATATGCTTCCGCTTTTCAAAAAATAAAAATCAAAAACATTCGCCTCTTTTCGGCCGCCTGACTATGTACAACCCCTTAAGAAACTAGCGATTCGATTCACCCGATATTTGGACCACGTTTTTGCGCATCTATAAAAAAGTTGCAATTTTTTTATTATTAATTTTTAATAACAAATTCTCCCACAAACCTCACCATTACTTAGCACACCTCTATACCTGCGCAATTTCTGCCAGCACTTTAGAAACACCCCGCACAGGAGTAATTACACTGGAGCGTAAAATTGCCGAGAATATATTCGAAGGATGATGAATCCAGCGTATCGTATTCTCCGCTTCGTTATCGCCGGCGCTTTAATTACAGCGTCCAGCGAGCGAAGTGGCGGCGAGACGGGCGCGCGCCTGCCTGTACCGTTGCGGTAGCTCGCCGTTAATAAACAATTCATTACATTGCCCGTCTCGCTCGACAGATGTGAAATCAATTCGTGACCCAGATGACTCCTCTTCTGTTATTATCTCCTCCGAATCTGCTTGATTAGCGAGCTACCACTCGGCTACGGCTCTTTCCAGACAGACGTGTAATTTGGAAGGCGATCAGAGGCGTCCCGATCAACTTCAACGCTAGGCTTCCTCTAATTATGCTAATCAATCGGTCGAACGGTGCAAGCCCGTCCCCTAATTGATCGTTACTGCGCGATACTGTAACTAAAAAAGAAAACGTCACTTTCCATCATTTTCAAAATGGCCTCGGTAAAAAAAGAAAAAATTTTATTTCACACTTGTCGGTCGTTTTCGGGGCGAGGAATCATCTTCCAAGTTCGTTGCACCACGAATTACTTATTTATGTTGGAGAGTTACCAAAAATTTGGATATTCATCTTAGAAGGGCCATTTTCCCGCCAATTTTTTTTTTTTATTCGAGATTACACAAGGAATGCGCCGCGGGAATTGCATCCAGTTTACGGTCGCAGCGGGGCAAGGTCTCGCAAAGGTGCTCAGATTTTCTTCGTCACTAACCAGATGCGGGTCACACGCGGAGCTTTGTACTTTTATGGTGTTCCTCGAAAAACCGGTAGACATTCCCGCCAAGGCATCTTCCGTTTTTGTCGCGAACCTTGTCACTATAATTAACTGCCGATGGGCCCCGATGGTATTCGGTCTCCTCGGCGCGAGAAATGCATTTTCGGTCTTTACTTGACCGGTATGTAAATTCCGTACCTCGCCTGGGCGGACGCCGGGTCCATTCTGACCCGTGATGTTACCTCGGCATTTTCTATTCTCGGAAATGGAACGCGAAAGATCTCGTTAGTTGGTCAAAAAGTCCCCTCGTTTTCAGTAATTTTAATACCCAAGTGGGATTTTTTTGAGCTTCACATTTGCAAAATAAAATTTGAAAATTGACTTTGTAAATGGGGCACGGGGAATATATAAAAAAATCAATTCAAATCCTGTTCCTATTAAAGGGTTCGATTTTACAAGTAAAACTTGTCTTTGAATTTTTTTAAAAAAATTTAAGGGATGTTTTTGACCAACTTAATATGTGCAGTGCACTGTTTATCGTTAATCGATCGATTGTTTTCGCAATGATGTGCTAGGAAATGAATTTTAAGTTTCAAAAGCGTAGGATTGGTTGGCCATTTTTTTTTTTTTTTTTTAAATTTAATTTTGACTTCGACGTCGACTTCAGGTTTATTTTTGCTCGTTCTTCTTGCTCGGTTTCGCCGTAGCATCTAATAATGTTATGCACGTGTTTGTTTCACTGTGGCTGTTCGAAAGGCCATGAGTCATCCGAATCACTGACGACCTTCGATGTATCGTGGAAAAATTCAGACGAAAGTGGAACTAGTTTTCACTCTCGTGCCATCATTCTCAGCTGGTCGCTCCTCGGTTGAATGTTCGTCGTACAGTTTAATTTCTCGCCTATAAGAGGGTCATTTTTGGAGAAAGTGGGACCAATGGTGGGCTCAACGTACTCGCTTTTTCCTAGAGCGACCTATTTCAGTCTAACGTGCCTTTTCATCTCCCCCACGAATAAACAGAATAATTTTAAAACTCACTTTTCATTGAGAAAAAAATGCGCTTCAAAAATTTTAGTTACATGAAAATTGTCTACTATTTTATAAAAATTGAGTAGAACGAAGGGTGCTTTTTCTTAATTTCTAATCTCTATCTATTGACAGTGAGGTCTGCGAAGTTGGCACCCCCAAGTGCAAATTTTTATAAAGTAGAAATAGTTTTCCTTTGGCCACGAATTGTCCACATTTTTCCACCCCTAAAAAAAATTGTGACCAAATTAAAATCTTTGTCATCAGCACATCTGCGACCAGTTTTCATTGACAAATGAAAATTGAGGGTGGACAAACGTGGATATTCCACTTAAAAATCAATGAAAAATGTTTTTTGAATTTGGTCATAAATATTTTTCGAGGGGTGGACAAACGAAGACTTTAGTCAAATAAATGCGGACAAATCACTATTTCTATTTTATAAAAATTTGCTCTTGGGGGTGCCAACTTCACAGATCTTTGACAGTGGCAGCTAACATCATGACAAATTTTTTAATTTTGATTTTGCATTATATCAACGAAAAATTTCTTCATGGTTATCACTAATGGCCATTTTTGGTTGATAAAATCGCAACTATACAATGGAAAAAATCCCTCAATCATTCAGTAGATTTTTATATAAAAAATAAGCCCCAAAATTTCAGAAAGATTGGTGCAGTAGTTGTTAAAAAGGCTTCTCGGATGTCGTTGTATTTTTATTATAAACGTAAATATTTTTCTACAAAAAAATTACCAAATGTTCCTTAAATGTTGCTCTTTTAAGTGCAAAAAGTTGTGTAAAAATATATGCTTCCGCTTTTTCAAAAAAAATTCACAAACACTCGCCTCTCTTCGGCCTCCTGACTAGGTACAACCCCTTAAACTTCGTCGGGGTGTTCATGCCCTGAAACCTTCGATCCCTTCCTTAGATCACCCCGTACAGTTAGATACGACACGAGGGGTTTCTCCACCACGATTAACTTCCATCGCGGTGGTGGGGGTAGGGTAGTCGTGGCAGCGTCGAGCGTGCACCATGAGTTTTCCAACAGCAGCGGAAGGAGAAGGTTCTTCTTGCGTCCACCTTTCGTTGCCCGTTTATTGACCATTAGTATTTTCTTATTGAACCGCGCTTCAATTACCCCAAAAAGTGACCCTTCTGTTGTTTTATTACCGTTGATTGCTAAGTGCGAAAGGAAGTTCATCTCGTTGTGTGGAAGACCCAAAATTCTTCGTAATATGTAGTTTGTGACTAGTGCGAGCCTAGTGGATGGAAAGGTATTTTTTTTTTTTGGAAATTATATTGATAAGCCGTATATGATTTTTATTATTCGAAAGCTTGCGTTGGTGTGGAAATATCAGAAGAGCATTGCGTTTGCGAAATGCTTTTCTGTGAGAAATATAATTTTAATGTTTAGTAATTTTTGGGGGTGACTTATAGTGTTTTTGAAACTGTAGGGATGAATTTAATATGGCTAGGAAAAATGAAGCACGTGGATAGTGTTCGAATATAGTTTCACAGATATTCAATTTTCCTTGATTGAAAATAATGCGTTGTGGGTTTGCCTTTATAAGATTTTTGTAATCCATGATAATTTCTTTGAGTGAAAAGTGAACGTGTTTTTTAATTACTTTTTATACGTTACTACTGGAAATGTAAACACACATAATCCACAACAACAGATATGTTTAATTAGCTACAACATGTATAATATTAATTGCACAAACTTGCAAATTAAGAAATTGAATATTGCGAAACGATCACCCTTTTGAATTATTTGGGATTAAATGAGCTGGGGATTTAAATTACAATTTATAATTTCTGACTGATTCGAGTGCACTGATTAAAAGATTTAGAGGAACTTCTGAATAATTTCTTTGGAACATAATGTACTCATTAATTTAAATTAACGAAAATTATTAAGATAGTATCGACGCGCAGCTGTAAATAGGTCATATCATGTCGAACATTAAGAAAACCTATTACACGATGCAGTACTATTTTCGAACTGTTAATTACCCAGGTTCGTAGAACAATTAGCTTCGCAAACGTGTAATTAATATTCCTTGAGTAGATGGTTTACTTGAAAGGATCTAATTACTATACTGCCTCGTGAATTAATGCTTGGAAACGCGCAATTCTTCATAAATCGGGCTTCCATTTCTTACGAGTAACTTTTCCAGCAGTTTACGATCTCCTAGTGAATTCTAATTACAAGTGGCTTTGGTCATTTGCATTACAACGCGGCGAGTTAAAACAGCCTGCATTCCTACTCTCCCGCAATCTTCTCCTAATCACAAATTGGTCACGTGGGGTTTACAGCAACCCAGTGCCATTTTTGAGTTACCATTTTCGTATTTTTGAATCTGGAATCTTTTTGAGTGATAATAGTAATAGTAGCCTTTTTCTAGAAATGTGAATTTTGGAATGTTGAAATACAAAATTTGAAAAAAAAAAATAGTAGATAAAAGCGTTTTTTTTTTATTAAAATTCACCAAATTTTTAAATGTTATTATTAAGCTCTAAAAATTTACAGAGATTTTACTGAGGTTCAATACACCCCCTGCGACCACGAAGGGTTAACATTTAACTTCAAATTACACCCCCCTGCGGTGTCTAACATAAACATCCAAATAAGCCTCGCTGCCAAGCCCAGTAAACAAATTCTAAATAAACCGTACCATTTCCAAGTAAACAACACCGAATCACTTAAGCTTCAACAGCCCTTGCCGACCAATTAAAACCGGCTCCACTTCAAATCAACTACTTTTCGAGTAGACTCTCGAAACATCGACGACATCGTGTCCAACCTTTTCCAAACATGCTGAACTACCCCTCCACTCAATATTTATTGCGAGCTCGAAAAAGTACCCATTTTTCAACCACCAATATTGGTTGCCAATAATGGAATGCAGGGCATTAAAACAATAAATTCCCTCCCCTTCGAGTCCACGGTTTCCAGGGGAAAACCCCCTGCCCCCTCGTAGTAGCCTTTGCCCCTTCAAGCCTGCTTTTGGTCTTCGACTTTAGCCGTCGAGGGAAAGTTGAAAGAGTTCGCGTCCCTTTGACGCCGACACCTGCGCATTGTCTCGGCGACAATGAATCCCCCGCGCACAATGGCACCCCCTATCCCGCCAAATATTATCCCACAAGCGTCCCCGCGGGGGGTAGACTGGCGCAGTGGGCCAATAACCGAAAACGGATTCGCGGAATCCGTCGCTTCTAAATCTACCTGGGAGCGTTGCACACGCGGCCACTGCACTTCTCGGCGAAGCGACGCGCGGGGTAAATTTGACTATAGCGATCGCGAAATGTTAAGCGCTTTATAATGGTTTCACGGTCCGCTATAAATGTCCCCACTGCAAACTCCGCGGACGTAACGATTCGGGCGATTTAATCGCGTGATCCAATCGGGTGCAAATTTTTTTTCGAAGGGGAGGTTATTTGTGTTTTTTTTTTAGTGACTTATAAATATTGCAATGGTGTAAATATTGTAATGGGGGTAATTATAAGAAAAGGTAATGGCTTGCAGAATGTAAATAGAGGGACATTTTTATATTTATTTGAAATTTTATAGGGTTTCTTTTTTGAAAAATTGGTTTTTAATTGTTGAGTGTTCAGCAGGGGTGAATTTGTATAAATCTAGGCTGATTGTAATTAGGCTGCAGCATAGATGGGCAAAAAATTATTTTACATAAAAATTTGTGTGCGAAATGCAGACTAGGGTGGCAAATTTTGGGCGAGAGAAATTGAAAAAGGTTGCAACACAGAGGCTTGAAATAACTTTAAAAATAATTCACTTTTTTTTTCATGTAGCAAATTAGCAATAACTCATATGTGAGTTGTCAGATTTAATTAATTTTAAAATACTCTCAACCCTTTTAAATATTCAAAATATTTGATGATATTTCGCACAAATCCGCCCCCGGTGTTTAGGGTGATCGCACGATATTTATGAAAACGAAGGAAATTTAGTACCTATACTAATTAATTTTAAAATATTCTGAAAGTCTCAGAAATTTATTAAAATTCGCGTAAAAATTCGCGGATCAAGATATTAATGAACTTGGTTGCAAATCAGCTGGGATCGCGCACAGTGTCTGAAGTAGGGCGTGAGCTGGAAACGTGACCAGAAAATTTGAATTGATTTCAATCCTGAGAAGCTGGATTATGTTTTAGGATTGCGTGAGATCTGGCGATTGTGGCTCGTACATGTCTAATTAATTTTCATCCGTTTGGAATGTGGAGATGCTTCGAGCGATTCGGGCTTCTCAGGCGATGGGATTTATTGAGACGCGAGCTACCAAGATGTTGGGGTACTTTGAGGCGCGATCTGTTTATGACACCTGCCCACATTGTCGGCCGCAATAAGCTCCGCGTAATGCGCAAAGGGGCCAGCCGATATCGCAGATATATTTTCGGAGCACGATTTTGGCATTAACCGCTTGTAAAACGGAGTCTCCGCTCGTGTAGCTCCTCTTGCACAAATATATTGCATACGTGACCTGGTCAGGCTTAGCTTTCGAGGAACTTTATTGTTTTTAGACTTGTGGCACAGAATGTCCCATTTAATTTGACCACTGGGAATATTACCTCGGTAGGAACTCGAGATTACCTTTCAAATCAATGTTAATATTTTTAAAAGGTGGAGATGCGTATATTTTATTTATTGATGTGTTTAACAATTTTTAAAAATATATTCGTTTCTTTGAGTGTGGGTGTTTAGACCTACCTGTTGGGTGCCTTTTTCCTTTTTTTGTTTTTTGAAAATTGAGTCACTTATTTTAAGGTATATATTGGGTTAATATTTAATAGACGTCGCTGGTAATTGCTTGTGACCGCATAAGAAGTTCTACGTGATTCCATTATGCCAGCACTGCAATGGTTTCTCAGTAGGCAGCTGATTATTGCACAGTTGCATATTTGCGGGCCTTGCAGCGAAAGGGGTGCAGCTCCATTTCGGACAGTTTTTGAGTTACGACGTTTAATATATGTAATAAAAATTCCACATCGTTTGGTACTCGCTTGATGCAAATTCCATACTAAACGAGCAATTTACATTACTGTTTTGCGCAATAAGAATGCTCCAGATTCGAAAATATTACGAAAAATAGAAATAAAAATTTATCAACTCAATAACTACTGGTTATTGTGTGAAGATATATATTTTTCAATTAGTGTTCTTTTTTTAATGTTAAGTCAAAGCACTTGTATTATGGCTCAAAATGTCCCCCGCATCCGTCGATCAAGGGTGAAATACACAAGCCCCTCCAAACGTGATCTTTGGAATTTTTTAACAATTTTAATAGAACTTGTCCACAGTTTCTTCTTCTTCTTCTTCTATACAGTATATTTGTATAATTAGCGTTACATCGAAGCGACTTGTACGGCAAGGCTCTTTTTTGGCCCGTTTCTCTGTTTCCGGCCGCGGAAAGGGGACGAAATCATTCTCTCTTTCCAAGAGGCGCGCTCAGCCAAAGTTTCTACCTGCTTCTTGTTGCAATCTAGACTGGTTCCAGTCATGGACCACGAAGCGAGACAGACGCGCTCTGGCAGACCCGCTACGCCTCTATTCCGCGATATTATTTTCTATGGACTGTGTTCCTTCCACGAGTTCACCTAGAATTCCAACTTCTCACATTGGGAACGAACCGTTTAAAAGCCTAAATACTATCCTCAAGCATAAATTAATCCATACAGATATTCGATCCTTCATCTTGAAACAAAAAAATATTGAAACTCGTTTTAAATTTCCTGTTTGAATTTCTTTGTACAATTTGACTAAATTCCCCCAAAAAATCGAATAGAAACCCCAGAAAATTTCAAACTTATTATTTTCAACACCAGAAGATCATGCAAAATGATTTTATTTTACATTTTACATTCGTTTTTCCATAAATAATCAACAAAAATAAAAAATAAAAAATAAAAAATAAAAAATAAAAAATAATGAATAACTAATAAAGAATAAAGAATAAAGAATAAAGAATAAAGAATAAAGAATAAAAAAGAAAAAATTCTCGGTTATACTACGATTACTGAAACACCCTGCATAATAGAATCCTATTCTTATCAACCAGACTCGAAAAAAACAGGTAATTAAAATCAACGACGACCATTGCCGATATTGCCTCCTCTTTTTAAATACAGAACGAAGAATTTTGCCCAAATCGGCTGCAAAAAATGAGTTTCAAAAGGACGCTGACTGAAAGCGGGACGAGCGGCGTATCGACTGCGGTTACCATGCGTCGAACGGTGCACAAACAAAACCGGTGGTCGCAGAATATGCAACTTTAGGGTTCCCTTGTGTTCGCATGCACGCTTTTTACGTGCCGCCCGAGTGCCGGCGGAAGAGAAGGGGTTGCACCATTTCCTACCCCCGTCGACAAAAGCTCTTTTAAGCACGACCGAGTGCTGCACTTAAGCGTACAGTGCGCGCATGCACGCGGGCGGCGTGCAGCGTCAAGTCTTGCAGATTGCAACGACTCCGTGATTCGTAGTGTTTCGAACCGTAAGGGTGGCTCCTACGAGGCGACGGCTTTGAGTAGCTCGGGACCGAGGCGAGCCGGGGCTGTATCCCGCCACTCCGCGGCTTTTTCAAGTGGCTTCCAGGTCGTCGATCATTATCGGGCGATAATGGGTAGTTGAAAGCTAATTTTGGGGCGCTGGCTATTATTTTTCGGATTATTTTTGCTGGGGGTGGGTTCGGACCTTATTTTTAAATTCTTGGAACTGGAATGCGAAACTTTGTAAGAAAATTTCTTGGGTTTCGGGAGTTCCGATTTCCAAAAAAAAATGCAAAGTTTCTAATTCCCCGAATTCGAAACTTTTTTGTGTTTCGGGAGTTCCGAATCACGAAAAAGTGCAAAGCTTCGAATTCTCCAAACTCGAAAGTTTATTGGGTTTGGAGAGTTCCAATTTCCGAAAAAAATGCAAAGTTTGTAATTCCCGGAATTCTAAACTTTTTTGAGTTTCGAGATTTCCGAATCACGAAAAAGTGCAAAGTTTTCGAATCCTCGAAAATTTCTTGGGTTTCGAGAGTTCCAAATCACGAAAAAGTACAAAGCTTCGAATTCTCAAAACTCGATAGTTTTTGGAGTTTCGAGATTTTGAGGCTTCGAGAAACCTATCGCTAATTTTATACATATAGTCCAAGTTGCGGATTATTCGAATTGTTTTAAAATTTAAATAATTAATTACTAGAGGTAATTATCCAAATGATTTCTCATTAGTCGAGTATTTCATCCAGATAATAATTATTTGTTACTGATAATAGATTATTGCCCCAAATTCGGATAATTAATCATTATTAATCCAAATAAATAATTAGTCGCGTAAATATTCCAGAATTATTTGCATAAGAATGCTAATAACTGTTGATAGTTAGCGCTGCATGCTCTCTGATAACTGTTTCCACAAATAATCAATGTAAATACCGCACAGTTAATGATCCGAAAAACATTATTTGGCATTTTAACGCTATTCGAAAAATTTCTTACTCGTTTTTGGCGACTAAAATCAATCTGTGTTTATATTTCTCTATATAACATATAGATAATCATATTATAATTGTTATTCCCACTAAAA
Organism: Andrena fulva; assembly: GCA_946251845.1. Lineage (NCBI taxonomy): Eukaryota > Metazoa > Arthropoda > Insecta > Hymenoptera > Andrenidae > Andrena > Andrena fulva. Next base: position 6,256,202 of record OX276333.1, read on the forward strand.
TTATTAAAATAGAGAATACCTTTATTCATCATGTCAGAACATATCTTTATTTAATTTTTTAAATTTATTTTCATAAATATTAATATCCTCCAATATTGAAATTGGAAGAAATTAAACCCCAAATAATTTCCCCATCTTCCTAGAAAATAGCACTGTTAACAAAAAAAAAACACATCTTCTGTTACAGAATTCGAATCGGATGGCTATTCGTGTAAAGGTTGGGCGCAAAGGCGCGGTGAAGGGCACAGGGCACAGCAATGACGCTTCCGGTATCGAACTATCAGGAGCTTCTCATTCAGGTTCGCGAGCTGACCCATGAGACCATCCGTTTGCAGAGGCAATTGTCCTCGGACCTGTTCGACAATGCTGACCCACCAGACGTGAATCACAACTTCTCCCTCGGCCAGAAGAACTATGAGCGAGGTAAACACGCGGAACTTAATTAGTTCATTCCATTTCTTGCACCTCGAATAATTCGAAAAAATTCGACTGCTTTGCATATTTTTTTTTAATAAAAAATAACCATGACTTTTATGGAGATATTCTTTTGAGATTTGACGTCAGGTGGAAAAATTGACTTATCGTGGTTGCAAATTGTTGAAATTTCGTGAGCTTACAAAAAGTCCCTCGGGTGCCAATTTGCAATTTTTAATAAGAAGCTGGAACAGCTTTGGCGATACCACGATACTTTATTTTATTAAAAAAACGGAAAGCGCAAACTATAATACCCGCCACTTAAAAATCTCCATTTTCCCAATTAACACTTTCACGCTTTCGCGCAGTAGAAAAATGGCAACTGCAACGGTCGCGCTGCCGCCAATTCTTTCCCACCGTCCCGCAAATGTAAGTCGCGACATTAAAGCGTCCATTGACCTTGTGATAAGCGTTAACGCTGCGCCGCCAGCTTTCCAGTACAAGCCGACAGGAAAAACGTTTCTCCCTATGCATTAGCCGAATCCATTACCCGCGCGACTAAAATCCACTGTTCCACCTTTTATCCCGAAAGCAAACAATTCGGTGGCGTCGCCAAGATCGCGCGCGGAATGCTCTAATGCGCCTGGCCGAGGAATCGAACCGCTCCGGTCGCATCTATTTCCGTATTAGTTTGATGGGACACAATCGTTTCCCGTTTCCCGCATAGTTCCTTCGTATTATCGGCGTTAGACGAATGGGAGAACGGTCCCTTGGTTGTGCTATGTCTGGCAAGTGGCGTCTGGGAAGGTCCGACAGTGGCGGTTGGACCGGTGCCACACGACGCCGAAGCGTTTCTCGTCCGAGACCGAGAGAAAAACGCGTTTGGCGGATCTGTCGCGGGCAAGAGTAAAAGCTACACGCCACCTGGGTTACGAGAGTGTCTTACGCTTTCGCGGACGTTTCGTCCGCCAAATCCGGGTTTCCTATTCTACAGGGTGTACGTTATTAAATACACGTATAATACGCAACTGTGGTATGGGAAATTCGGGGTAGGAAAACTATGTCGACAAGTAGTCAAACGACAAGTAGTCAAATGACAAGTAGTCAAACTAACAAGTAGTCAAATGGCAAGTAGTCAAATGGCAAGTAGTCAAATGACAAGTAGTCAAATAGTCAAACGGCAAGTAGTCAACTAGTCAGCCGACAAGTAGTCAAGTAGTCAAACGACAAGTAGTCAAGTAGTCAAACGACAAGTAGTCAAATAGTCACGTAGTCAGGTAGTTAAGTAGTCAAGTGACAAATAGTCCAGTAACCAACCAGCTCAGCGGGCAAATCAGCAAGTAATCACGTAATCAAATTCATAAATAGTCAAACGGTCGAGTTGTAAATTGGAAAAGTAATTCAGCCCGCTCCAATTTCGATTTAAACATCGCGATATAAAGATAACGTAAATTACAGTAGTTGTCAGTGAAATAATTAAGTAACCAAACGAATTAATTGGAGGCGAGGTGAATTACATACCGTATGAAAGTTAATGAATACCAAAATACATTTATAAGCTTAAGCACCGACAAACTATACACTTAGGCTATGGGCTGCGATCTTATTTTCTTAAAACAACTCCCTAGTTCCGAACTTGAAAACTCTCGAGGCCGCAGGCTTCGTGATCTTCTGAATTCAACGAACTCGTTATCAACTTCGCTGCAATTGTGCCAAAGTCACGCACAAGTTCCGATACTCCGTCCGCCCCGCTCCTAAACTCAATACATCCCGTATCGAGCCACGCGTTTTTCTAATTTACGTAGCAATTTTCAGCTCGTTGCGTAACAAACAGTTGCGAGATGATGCTGCCGCCGACGGCACAAAATTAGAAAGAGATTCGGTTCGTACGTGGGTCGAGTGGTCGCGGACGGTTTTTTTTGGGGGATATATTTAGCGGGAAATAAATTCGGCATCTCTCTGCGCACACGTGTTGCATAAATCCATCCGACAACATTGACGATGAACGGTCGAAAAAACTCGGTAGCCATTTGGGAAGATCGTTGACTAGGTTATCACATTTGCTCGGCAACCGCAAGAAATGTGAAGACTGGAAGACCCGGGGAAATCTGCGAGTTCCGGACACTCGGAAACGAGCATAGCCTCTTTGATGGACTACATAAGTGAGCTTTTATTGCAGATCTTAACTGATTGCGATATAGAGTGTATCTCCGAAGACATCGGTGTCTTCGGGAATGATTAATCCTCCAAAAGTCCCAAAATTATGAGACATGTCCCAGCACGCGAGTTACTAGTAGACTAAAAGAAATCAAAAATTGCATTACCACTTTTCAATCTTCAGCTCCGTTTCGAAAACACCCGCAATGAGATTTCCGCAATTATTAATTTCTGTTGCGGTAAGTGTTTCCATTCACTTTCGAGGGTTTTAATTGACATTTTCACTGTGATGTTATACAAACAAAACCCATCTTCCTCTACCCCAGAAAAAACCTTTTATTTCATTATATTTCCCTTCGAAAGAAACGTTTCTCGCGTACAAGTTCGCGCGCGAGGCATTGCGCGCTCTTTGTCATTCAAATAGCGCGCGCCGGAAGTGGAGGACCTAGAAATTCCAATCGCTTGTATCTCAGAAACGAAGCGTCCGACCTTAAAGTGGTAAAGGACATTTCGATTTCTTTTTTCACAAAGAATTCGTATATTTCAGCTGAATCCATAACTGCAGGGTACTCCATATTTATTAAATTTTAGAATACAGCAGAATGTGACAGAAGTGGCGTATAAAAAAATTTCCCTGGAATCACAGATCAAAGTCGGATTCTTTCGACAGCCTGAATAAATCGATTGAACGCTCTTCGCGTTATCGCTGCCCGCCGGCGTTCCGAAGACACTTGGAATGTCAGGGAAACACATTCGTCTCGATCGTTCTATTTAGAGAACGTCGACACTGTTTCGTCTGCAGCTTCATTCAATTACACGAGCGTGCGAATGCACTGGATATTTATGCGCTTTCGTCACTGGCTCCGCGTGCGAAGATTCTATCGGGTTTAACATACAATGCACTTCGCCTTCTGTGCAGAGTGGGCTAAGATAAATGAATATTAAAACAGGAAGGCGAGCATCCATTCGTTAAACAAACACTTGGCACACAATCGCCCTAAATTTAAACGCGACGTTATTACAGAGTGCTGAGAATTTATAACAAAAATTCTTGGGGGAAAAACAATAGAGAAGTCTTGATAGGTGTTTCTGGCTTTCATAGAAGAATCTGATTTCGCTCGGGTTTACTTTGCGACGCGAACGTGACAGTTTCCTAGAGCTTTGGATTTAGAACCGGAACGCGCCCAAGTTTTATCAGTTTCCTTATCTAAGGACAGGGGGATCCCAAACTCGGAATGAATAGTGACGCATCCTACTTAAACGTCACAAATTCAGGTAGGAACTCTGGAATTGTAGGCAGAGATGGGCAAAATTTTTATGTAAATAAAAATTTCGAATGAAGAATAAAAGTTAAAAAAATTATTCGTCATGTGTTGAATAGAGTTAAACCGGGTTAACTTTATTCGACGAATAAATTCTGAAATAAAAAAATTAACTGTATTTGGTGAATAAGGTAAAGTTAAAGTAACTTTTATTCGAGCGATTATTGAAACAGTTTTTTATTTAGGTAATGCCTAATTCTGATTGTAGTAGGATAGTTTGCGTATTACGTGTGCTAGATTTAAGCAGTTTTTGAAAAGATTTTTATTTACAATTAGTTGGCGTTCTCACGCCCGCGATCATTGCCTGCGACGTTTTGGGAATATTTTGGAAGGAGGAATTAAAACTTTAGACGTAAGCGTAGATCCATTTAAAGAATTGGAGGCGTTCCAACTATTCCAACGGAAGTGAGTGGAATCCTGAACGTTGAAGCCTTTAAATGTCGGTGATCGAACTTTGTGGAGCATTCGGGGCACAACTGTCGTTCTGTGAAACTGTGGAGCCTGTATCTTTAAAAATTGCAGGGCTTGTGGCTCTAGAATTTTTAAATTTATAGAGGCAGAAGGCAGATGGACCATAAAATTTTTGAACCCTAAAGTTGTTCAACCCAAAAATTGTTCAACCCTAAAATTGTTGAACTCTAAAATTGTTGAACTCTAAAATTATTCAACCCCAAAATTGTTGAACTCTAAAATTGTTCAACCCTAAAAGTGTCGAACCCAAAAATTGTTCAACCCTAAAATCGTTGAAACCTAAAATTGTTGAACTCTAAAATTGATGAACCCTAAAACTGTTGAACTCTAAAATTGTTGAACCCTAAAATTGTTGAACCCTAAAAATTGTTCAACTCTAAAATTGACGAACCCTAAAACTATTGAACCCTAAAATTATTCAACCCTAAAATTGCTGAAACCTAAAATTGTTGAACCCTAAAATTGTTCAACTCTAAAATTGATGAACCCTAAAACTATTGAACCCTAAAATTGTTGAACTCTAAAATTGTTGAATCCTAAAATTGTTCAACTCTAAAATTGATGATCCCTAAAACTGTTGAACCCTAAAATCGTAGAACCCTAAAATCGTAGAACCCTAAAATCGTTGAACCATAAAATTGTTGAACCCTAAACTTGTTCAACCCTAAAACTGTTCAACCCTAAAACTGTTGAACTCTAAAATTGTTCAACCCTAAAATTGTTCACCACTAAATGTGTTGAACCCCAAAATTGTTGGACCCCAAAATAGTAGAAGCCAAAAAATATTGAACCCTCAAATTGAACTAGGCGAACTTATCATGAAACTCGACACACTTGATTCGAAAGAAGCTATATTGAAATTATCCTAATTTTTAATTTTTTAATGCCCTTATGTTTTTGATATTTCCAAAACAATTTTGCTAAAATTCGTGGGACACCCAGTATATTCCGCGCCATGGTCCCCCATCGTAGCAGCGTGTCCGGGAGTTCCCAGCAGAATCGTGGAACACTGGCAGGAGTGTTGCACCCTGTTTTTCATTTCTCACCACTTGCGTCACGACTGGCTGCGCTTTTCTGCTCACCATCTTCCGACGGTTTACTTTTTTCCCCTCCCCGCCCATCCCACGGGGAATTTGGTTATTTTTGTGTGAAGCGGCATGATAGGTGAAAAAGGGAGAAGCAACGTCGCTCGCGGATCGAGTGTGCTCGAAAACTTTGAGGTGCATGCGAGCATTTGGTACGCTGAAAATATCGAATAATTAAAAGGGCAACGACTCTCCCCCATTTTTCTCCACTAAATCGCATTCACCCCTGCGGAAAAAAATATCGGTCTTATAAATATAAACCAAAGATGCTAAATTAATTAATTTATATGGGGAAAAAATAAAAAGAAATTTCACAGCCTTGCTTTTATTATTCACAAATAATACACAAGCTAGGCTTTTATTTTAAATATAGGCCGCCGCAGTTGATAAACTACCGGAATAAAGTTCGCAAAATTTTTTCTCCGTTCACTGCTAAATATTATATTGGAAACGCAATTGAATCGTTTTAATTTTTCGCGAAAACGGCGTGTTTCAGGGAAACGTCTGACAGACAACGTGGTACGGCAGTGCGATAACAGCAGGAAAAACGAGGCTGGGCAAAATCATCCTCTGGCCGAGTACAAGTGAGTACAGGCATTAAACGATGCCTTTGAAGATGCTTCCGCGTTTACTTCAAAGTTGCATCCACCCACGCCAGAAAGCGTGTCTTTTAATGCACGCTATTGTCGCTATCGCGATGTTCTGCTCTACTAGGTACATCGGCAGTAAACAGTAAATAGTAGAACATTTATAATCAACCAGTAACAATGAAAGTTTTTTCATAATTATTCAGATACATATTATGTCTGTATTAATTATCCTTACACAGCTAGAATTATCAAATTATATCGAGTTTATTTGACCAATTATATTCCCTAGTAAAGTATAGTTGCTGAAGAATATTTGCTTGAGAAATTTTAATATTTTGAAATCGGTAGAAAATGTTTCACTGAGTTAATGAGTTATTTTTTTGTAAGCTGATAGTAGGAATTATCGATCTGATTGAAGGATGAGCTTCACCTTTTTTATAATTCTATAAATTTATTTTTGAAAAGCTTCTATTTATTATTATACTTTATAAGCTGTAGAAGCTTGAGTTTTCTAGTCCACTTTGTCCAATAATAATATCGTCAGGGAATTGGTCAAGATATAATATATTTTCTTTAGAATTCGTTACACTTTCTGTACTTCGTTCGTTTTGAAAAATAATATAGCGCATAGCGAAGCTGTGTTAATCCTAGAAAATTGTCAAAAACATGTTCATTGATACTATCACGTGCTAGATAACGAAGAAGAGTTTTCTTACAGTTAGCTGCGATTTAATTACAATTACAATATGTGTCTTATATCAAAACCGTATAAAAGAAATATGTGAGTCGCTAAAATCTTAATCATCCGTAGCCAATCTCGTGCAATTAAAAATCCCATAAAAATCGAAGGATTGTAGAAAAATATTTGATATATTTTTACATTACAGTAACTTTCGGTTTCGACCACGGTTCTGTCAGAACTTGGACACCAGCGAAGGCATACATGCAGGGGAACTCACCAGTCGCCTGTTGACTTGGAGGAGTCGAAACCATCGGTCTATCATCCTGCAGGTGAGTTGCTCCGACAATTACTTTCGTCAAAAAATCACTCTACCTAAAGAACTGCTAAAAGAAAATAACTACGACGGGAAAATAATCTTTCAAAATCACCTAAATTTAGTCCCACACATTTTCTACAAAAGTATAAAAAAAAATTATTCAACGAAATGTGGAAGCAATTCGCGATTTTTTAATTAGACGAATCACGAGTAGACGTTAATTACCGAATTAGCAATCGCGTCCAGTGACTGCACGTTCTTCTTTTTCCCCCCATTCGTTGTCTTCTAATTTCCAACGACTGCCCCTCGCGGAGGATTAATACACTTACGCCGTAAGTGGTGATGCACATGCAGTGCGGTGCATTAATGACGATGATACGCTGAAGTGGAGAGCAAGGTAATTCGCAGCATCCGCGCTGAACTGTCCCACTGCGATCTGCGGCATGGCATCGTCGAGAATTCATACTTTAAGCTAATATAAAATCGATACTGGGCCATCAGCAGCAGTCCTTCGACATTTGCGCGCTGACGTTGCATTCGGGGGGGTAGTTTACCGGGTTCGCCTTCGTCGAGTGCAATGGTGCCATTTAATAATAAAATAGGTAGACGATTTTACTTGGAAAAACACCCCGGAAACATTTTCTACTTTAAATTAATTTCTTTCCAACTAACCCTATTACGTGGTGACTAAATAAAATATCTATATCTATTCCAATAAACCCTTAACTCCTAAACTGGAAATAAAAAAGCGAAACGAGTTAACTCGTCCTGCCCATTGAAGGGCAATTTTCAAACGTCGAGTGGACTGGTCCCCTTTGATTTTAAGGGTTGAGTATTATTTTCGCGCGCCAAGTGCGGTCGACAAGTTGTTAATTAAGCGGCCAAGATTTTTTATCGCGCATTTTTTCCTCCCGAACGGTAGATTTTCACGATCAAGGTCACCGCGGCTCGTCAGCATCAATGAACGCGTCGAGTATAGGTGCGCTGCATCCCTCTTTTGCGTGCGCGCTTCCGCGTATTTATTTGTCGTCCAACCCTCCCCCTTGCGTGTAGGAGGGAGAGAGGGGGGGTTGGACACGGCGAAATTGCGAGAAGGGGTGGCATTTAATTCGCGAGCATGCGCCACGCGACCATAGGGGAGTTATTGCAGAGGGGTTGCTGCTCTGCCTCTCTCTCTACGGAGCGATGTTATTGATCAGAGCTTCTTCGGTCCTTCGAAATGGCTCAAGTGTTGTATCACGCCATGGGGGAATCTGAGGGGGGAGGGTTGATTTTTTCCCTTCCTTCGTGTGCGCCGGGGGTTTTGGGTACGCGGCAGGAAATAAAAGCGAGGAAACGTTCCTCGAGGTTTCCACGGGAGAACTGCTGGGGGTGCCCAAAAGTTTGCTGTTTATTCAATTTTTTTTTTTGGTTGAGAACCCTTGAGGGTGGCTGTTCTGGGGTCGGCTGGAATCTGCTTGATTCTGATCATACTTTAGGTAATACTTTGGGTACTATAACGGCATAATGTTTTAGTATTCTCGTATTCAAATGCCTTGATATTCTAATTTCTCCAGTATTTTAATATCACCAGCCATCCTAATATCACCTGTATTCTCATATATTCAGAATCCTAATATCCCCAGTAACTTATTATTTTCAGTATCCTAATATATTTAGTATTCTAATATCTCCAATATTCTAATGTATCCAGTACTCTAATATCCCCAGTATTTTAATATTTCGAAAACCCTTATATTTCCAATAATTTATTGTTTCAAAAACCCTAATATTTCCAGTATCCTAATATCTCCAGTATTCTAATATATCACGTACTCCAATATCATCAGTATTTTAATATTTTGAAAACCCTTATATTTCCAATAATTTAATGTTTCAAAAACCCTAATATTTCCAGTATTCTAATATTTCCAGTATTCTAATATATTCAGTACTCTAATATCCTCAGTATTCTAATATAGTATTCAGTAACCTAATATCTTCAGTACTCTAATATTCTAAGTATTTTAATATTTCGAAAACCCTTATATGTCCAATATTTTATTATTTCAAAAACCCTAATATTTCCAGTATTGTAATATATCCAGTACTCTAATATCCCCAGTATTTTAATATTTCGAAAACCCTTATATGTCCAATATTTTATTATTTCAAAAACCCTAATATTTCCAGTATTCTAATATCTCCAGTATTGTAATATATCCAGTACTCTAATATCCCCAGTATTTTAATATTTCGAAAACCCTTATATTTCCAATATTTTATTATTTCAAAAACCCTAATATTTCCAGTATTCTAATATCTCCAGTATTCTAATATATCCAGTACTCTAATATCCCCAGTATTTTAATATTTCGAAAACCCTTATATGTCCAATATTTTATTATTTCAAAAACCCTAATATTTCCAGTATTCTAATATCTCCAGTATTCTAATATATCCAGTACTCTAATATCCCCAGTATTTTAATATTTCGAAAACCCTTATATTTCCAATAATTTAATGTTTCAAAAACCCGAATATTTCCAGTATTCTAATATATCACGTACTCCAATATCTCCAGTATTTTAATATTTCGAAAACCCTTATGTTTCCAATATTTTAAAGTTTCAAAAACCCTAATATTTCCAGTATTCTAATATATCCAGTAGGTACGCTAATATCTTCAGTGTGCTATTATTTTCGATATTCCTAACACCCAGAAATCTCTAGCATCCAATTATATAAAAAATCACTCTGCAATTTAATGATTTCTTTTCCCCGTAACACTATCCGTGTACTTTAAATATTATACGTAATCGCGTCCGGGATAAAGCCACGCGAAAGCCGCGAAGCCAGCGATAAAAGCGAAGCTCGCTTTATCGCGAAAGGAAGAGGAATATACGTCCCCGGGCGTTTGATAACCGAACGAAACACCGGTGATAAGGAACGGTATTAAAAACCGCGACTTCGACGCGGTACTCTTTCGCCTCGGATCGATATAATGAAGCCGTCGATCCGTCTTTTGATCAAGGGACAGCCGAGAACTCGTCACTGACGAGGAAAAGAGGGGAAGGCTTGATTAGATACGCAAGATAAGGCGGTCAGCAGCCATAGGATATATAGTAAACGTAAAAGATAAGAAGAAAAGGAACACAAATTAGAAAGTGGACGGTGTGTGAGTAAGAGACAGGACTGAGGGAGTGAGAGAGTGAGAGAGACAGAAAAGGAGATATCGTATTTTTTGTGTGTGAAAAAAGTAGGTATGTTATCTTATGAGATATAGGCAGAGAAAAAGAGACAGAGACTCGTTTGTTAGGGAAAGAAAGACAGAGAACTATTTTGAAGCGAGATATTTTGCGAATATTTTGTTATTTTATTACAATGACTTTGAATAATATTACATTGCAAACACAAAAGGGTTTATAAGTGTCGTTGCTCACTCAGGATTTAATCTTGTGGGGTGCCGAGTTGAATGGATAAAAATATTTTCAATAAAATTCAGTAGGGGATTATAAAAATTTATTTAAATAATAAAATCCAGTTTCCTTTTCTTTTTGAATTACTTCAGTCGTGGTTACATTAATCTCCTTCTTCCTTTTTCTTTGGGGGGTGCCCCTCGGCCGCCCTTTCTGGGTTTCCAAATTTTCAAATGCACTATAAATGCGAAGAAAATGTTTACATAAACGTGACACTGGCGTACCGTTTGCGTAACGATTATCTGGAGTCGATGCAGGCTCAAAAAGCATTGTAATGTATTAGACAGCCTGCTGAGCGATAAACTCGCTTGACCCTCTAATTATCTACACTGCACAAAATAATTAGATCTCGTCTCTTCATCGCGTATCAAATACTAAGGAATTAAACGTCAGAGATAAAACGGTGCACTCTATATTCGTCACAAAAGCAGAACATGGTTTAGGTATTCCATTATAATCCGTCAATCTTTACTTATCTTGAGTACTAAAACTGTTATAAAACAAATTTTAAGAGTTATGGTTTAAGGGGTTAGGACACAGTAACGGGCCAAGAAAGCAGACGATTTTTAAACGACGATAATAAGAAAAGTAAACAATCGATTATTATAAGGTTTTGTGTTTTAGTTCACTATATTATGAACTATAAGAAAAGCATATAATATTTACAAAATAACAATTGTACGCCGTACAATGTCTCCATTTAAAATGTCCTTTTTTTTCCGGATGACCAATTGGTGGGTCGGATTCCGGAAAATCGGATGAACTGTAACAAAAACCCTAAAAATGTCATAAACTATAATATATTTCCTACGCATTGACGATCCAACATTTCAATTTTTGCGAAAATTTACAAAATGGTCGATGTTTGAAAAATAATGATCAAATTTCGACAAAAGTGTGTGATGTTTTTGTTTATATTTTGTACTATAATTAAAAAATTTAAAATGTTGGATCGTCAATGCCTAGGAAATATATTATAGTTTATGACATTTTTGGGGTTTTTGTTACTGTTCATCCGATTTGCCGGAATCCGGCCCACCAGTTGGTCATCCGAAAAAAATGGACAATTTAAATGCACGGCGTACAAATGCTATTTTGTAAATATTATATGCTTTTCATATAGTTCATAATATAGTGAACTAAAACACAAAACCTTATATTAATCGATTGTTTACTTTTCTTATTATCGTCGTTTAAAAATCGTCTGCTTTCTGGGCCGGTTACTGTGTCCTAACCCCTTAAGAGTTAGTAACTTTAATTAAACGAATATAACCAGAAATTTCTTTTAATCATTCATAATGGTTAGTCGCAATCAGAACAATTAAGAAATAGTATTTTTTAATCACTTCATTTTCTGAGAAATTTCTTTGAGATTTAATGACAATTGGCTTCGATTTAAATAAAAATCAATTTTTACTTAAGGGGTATGATTTTTGGGAATTTTTTCCTCAGAAACTATAATAGTTTATTCAAGAAACTTTTTTTTGTTCGAAAGGTAGTACATATAACAAAGTTATTTACAAAGATATTTTCGGCCGCAATGTAAAATCGACATTTTACGTTTGACCACTTGTCATTTCGTCCTAAATCAATATTTCGAAAAACCCTTCGCCCAAGGAATACACAATTTAACATATTAACTAAATTTTTTAAATTTTCGATTTTGGGTAATCCCCTTCCGAGTAATCGTGATCACCGCAAACCCCTCTTTCGAACCCTACATCTAGGAGATTATAAATAACTTCGTTATTAATAAATATTTTTTAACGCCAAAATTCAGAGACATAGCTAAATACACTACCTACCAAACGAAAAAAAGTTTCTTCAATAAACTTCTATAGTTTCTGAGAAAAAAATCCCCAAAATCACACATTTTCGGCCTCCTGACTGAGCGCAACCCCCTAACAACTCTCTCAAAAAAAATTTAAAATAACTATTATTTTGGATCTTAGGATTTCCCATCTCACATTCCACATAAAAAGCAAACCAAACAAAGAAACAAAACCTTACGAAATACCAAGATAAAACGATTGCTCGCGTCAACTGAACCAAAGAGCCGCGCCACTCGATGCGCGCCCAAAGGAAAAAAAAAACCAACCCCAAAACGAAGCTAAATTCCCTCAAAACCTTGGAAATCGCCAAGAAGCCTCAGCAGACAAGACTCGCGGCGTTACGCGATAGAGCGAGGCATCGAACGAGACCAAAAGGAGCAGCAAATCAGCCGAAGAAATCAAACGACCAAGAAGAGACATCGCGCCAAAAGGAGGAATAAAGCCACGCGGCGGAGAGAACGGAGCCAACAAAAGGGGTAAATGAAAAGACAGCGACGGCGGGGGACCCCCTCCGGGTGGGGCGAAATTCATACGCGAGAGAGGCGACCCACGCGTATCGGCTTGGCGGGAGAGAGAGAGAGAGAGGGGACTTAATTTATCCAAAAGAGCGCGGGTGGGGAGGCAGGGAGAGGCAGCGGCGAGGGTGGGAGTACGGAGGGAGAGGGAAAAAGACGCAGCGTGGCGGGATGGAGAGAAACGGCACAAAGGAACGGGGCTGAAGAGAGAGGAGGGGAGGCGAGTGAGTCAGTGATGGCGTACAGCAGCCCAGGCCGAGCCCAGCTGTTCTTCGATCCCCCTAACCTACGCCAGTTTATTTCAGCTGCCAACAGTACGCGGTCCCCCTGAGAACGCCTCGCGGCCTCGCAGGAGCCTTCGTTATCCGGCGGCGACCTTCCGGTTCCTATCGGGCCGCGATCGCCCGGCCGCGTGTTTCGTCACTGCTTCTCGGGGCCCCCCCGGCACGCGCCGAAACGAGCAGAGACACCGAGCGAACCGATGGCATCGCGCTGAACAGTGAATCGATTGCGACCAGGCGAAGTACGCCTCGGCACCGCGCTCCGGATCGGTATAGGACGACATCGGGCGGGTATTCCCTCGGCGAGGCGCGCGTTTCGGCCGGCCCGGCGGACTTCGAACCGGGGAGGCCCCTCCCGGAGAGTCTCGGTACTGTTCAACCGCGGAGATCGAGTTGTGACGTTTAATAGTGCCGACTGCGGACGTTCTTGGGGTTCGTCGCTGCTCGAAGCTACCAACGAGGGGAGGACGACGGTGTAACGCGCTTTTGCGCGTCGAGAAGCTCTCTTGTTAGCCTCTGCGATCGGGATTGCCAAGGGGGCGTGGGTATTTTAATGATCGGGGGCCCGCACGTGGCTGTCATCGAGGCAGATCTCTGGCGAAGGATCCCGCGACCAGGCGGGGTCTACTCGAACTCGTCCAAGCGGAACCGTTTCGGGATCGAGGTGTGCTGTGGAAGTGTCTCGGGTGAAGTAGAATGGTAATTCCCACTGTGCGAGAAAGCAGCTTCGTGACGTTTTTGTAGCTCTGGAGACTTGGCAGGTATAGGGGCGCTGAGGGAAGTCAGTTGATGGCGAGAATTGGCGGAGGAGAGGCAAGATTCGAGTTGGTCTCTAACGTCTACCTTTGAAGTCAGACAGAGGGAAACAGATCCCCCGTCTCTATCTTCCACCGCAAAAGGCGCGTCCGGTCGATTTACGAAACGAATGGCAAACGTGGGCCGAGAACGAGCAGCGGCGTGCAACTATAAATGGAACCTGTAACGCTAACGCATCGGCGTCTCTGTCACCGAAGGGAACCCAAGCTTGTTTGAAAACTTTCGTGGATGGAGACAGTTTAGTCGTCTTAATCGACTGTTAGTCGCGCGGAAGCTCGACTCTGCACAATGGAATCTAAAGAGATCCTGATACTTGCAGCGCGAATATAGCCAACTGCGTCAAGCTCCAGCTTCAGAAACTAAAAGGCCGCAAAGTCCACTCTAGGCTAGGTTGCCAGAAGCCCGGCTTGTTCCTCGGGAAGATCGAGAACACTCGAAGTGTTCCTAATCCAAGGGAGCCCAACTGAAAGCCATGCTAGGCATCCCACTGCACAAGTCGCATCCGAAGAGGACTCCTCGTCGCAACGTGGCGCACGGTCGAAGGCTCCCGGAGGGAACGGTTGCTGCCCGGCAGCCACGTTGCGCGAAACTCCCCAGAGATCGGCCTGCCAATTAAGGATCGTCCCTCGGCGAAGCGACAATACGAGGGGTGGCTCGCGAGGGGAGGAAGAAGTCCCGCCGCCGACTCGACTCGCGCGCCCGCGCCCCTGCCAGGGAGGGGGTGCAGAAATGCCAGAGGGACATTTTGAAAATCTTTGCTTCGGCGCATGCGTGCCTGGGCACTCGACGCCCGATGGAGCGCGATGAAGCTGCCCCGCGGCGGATGAAGAAGGGTCGAAACCCGGAGAAGAGTGGCTTTCTGGCGGTGCGCCGACGTCAGACGTGCCAGGACACCGGGCGCCGCGACGCGTGAATCCCACCACGGCTGGATCCCATCGATCCTCTGTAAAAAAAGAAACAGCCGAGCGGTGACCATTGTACCTGCCGCGGGTACACGCGTTCCCCTGAATCGCGAGCCGTGGGGGGGTTCGGAGAGGGCTAAGTGAAAGAGGAAGCAGCATGCCAGGCGAGAACAGGGAGAGGAACCCGAGACAGGCCGGCTCCGGGGCCAGAGAGGCTTCACCGTCGTCGAAGGCCGGCGATCTAGACCCGAGAGGCCGCGGCGCGTCGATGATCCCTCTTCCGCGAGGGACGCCACCCGCCACGCACAACCAGAAGACCGTCAAGACGGAGAGGAACCGGCTGAGGCTGATCATGGAGAGCAAGGGCCTGACGGACGCGATAGAGAAGGAGCGGATGCTCGACGCGGAGGAGACGCTCGAGGACGGGTGCCGGCTGGCCTCCGCCAGGGAGCCGCGACACTGCAACCTGTCTTGCAGCTCCTACCGATGCCCCTTGCGAAAGGTGATTTCCGTTGCGCTGAAAGGTGGCTCTGTTCAGCCCGAGGGGCGGCGGAGGAGGTTGTTTCGCGGCTCTGTTGCTGCTCATCGATCATCGATGGAAATAGAATTCCACGGGGCTGGAGGGGTGAGACCGTGGCAAGCCTTTTGTGTCTTTAGACTATGTTCGTCAGCGGCTGCTTGCGAGGCCGGGCTGATGGTTGCAATGTTAACTGGCCGCTCGCCGAGAGCTGAGGTGACTTGTCATCGGGGCTTCATCTAGTCACGTGGTTTCTGCGTTTGGGGTAGTGCGATTATGAAATCTTGGGGTAGACTCGATTAGTTTGGAAGAAGCCAGAGGTGTTTTGGAGGGCCGAGGTAATTAATCTTGGCTGGTTAACAGGTTAAGGGGTTATTCTACTTTGATCGGCCGAAAAATTGAGGTATTTTTAAAGATTTTTTTCTCAATGAATGCTACATGTAATGAAATACATCTTTTTGGAATTTATTAGGCTACTCTTAGATTATCAAAAAAAAATTAAAATGATTTTTTTTTTAATTTGTATCGTATTTTTTTTATAGCGTCAGTGTGACAACTGCAAAAATAGGTAGTGGCGTAGGTGATTTCCCGGCTCAGGCTTATGTGAAACAAGAAATTCGAAAAGATTCTTAATCTGTATGAGTGTCGCTATCGCACGTAATTCAATTAACAACTTTTGTCGAAAAATAAGCGAGATTTTTCTCGGGGAACATTCGAGAAAATACTCTTTTGGGGAACTTTTTCTTTCAAACCGGCGCCATTTTGTTATTCCTCAACAAAAATTGTTAATTGAGCATACAGATTATGAATCTTTTCGATTTTTTTTAATCCCATGTAGGTGTCACATTGACGCTTTAAAAAATATACGAAACAAATTAAAAACAATCTTTTTAATTTTTTTGTATAATATAAGGGTAGCTTAATAAATTACAAAAAGATTTATCTCATTATATGTTGTATTTAGTGAGGAAAAAATCTTTAAATATAGCTTCATTTTTCGGCCGATCGAAGTAGAATGACACCCTTTAAAGGGCTGCACGTGTTTTCGAAAATGAAGGGTATTTCTTAGAGAGGGAATTTCTTAGAATGGGTGTTTTTATTTAGAAGTATTAGAATGTTTTTAAAATCTCTTTCAACTACTACTGTACACTGTATTTAACATCAGTGAAACTCTCAGCGTCATGAGTGTTGCTCAGATAAATACCTATTGGAGAACAAGTGCACGTGCTTCTGACATGTAATTCACGTGAAATATCGTGTAACGTGTTTTAATTATGTCTCCAGCAATGAGAATCGAGAAAAAGGCCCGTAATTGATGTTTTGTGTTCGAGAAACAAAACCATTAGTAGACCAAGTACTTTACGTTTTAATTAGAAAATTTTAATTATCATATTCTTAATTCCATTTCTCATTTTGACATATTTATTAAGAGGGGACTGACGTTCTTTTAGAATTTTTTTTTTAATAAAGTATTAACATTATTGCACCCGCAATTTTTTTATTAATCACGTCACATCTTTGGCTATAATAGTAAATTTCTGTATGTAAAAATATTAGTCGTATAATACAGGGGCTATTTCCAAATGCGTCACTCGCTGCAGCGATTTGCGGCACCCACTCCTAATTAAACAGATTTTACGTGAAAGCGAAAAGCAAATTAGTTTCTTAAAATATTTCGGTCCCAAATTCTGGGAAAACATTCTCGACATATCAACCCCCGAAAATATACAAAATATGTAACACACGTGGCATCCTCCATTGGACTAGCAGTTTTTAAAAAATATATTCCAGTTCTTTAACATTATCAAACAGGCTTTAAACTGGCACAAAAGGCACACTTAACGACGCTATTTCATAAAAAATGCGGGCCGCCTCTCGACTCGATATCTTCAATTGTCCTCCATCGTGCTTAATTCGATTCATTGGACGCCTGTTGTACGGGCAGCATTCCTCTCGAAAATTTCCTGAATCGACCACCTCTTTGTTCCTCCTTCCAACTAGGGCTGGGACAATTTGTCAAATTATTCGGTATTCGAATATTCGAATACTTCAGTTGCTCAATTATTTGGCGAGTATAATTCGAATATCCATGTATTCGAATACTGACGTATTCGAATAGTATGGTGCGAATTATAAATCAAGTTCTTTAGGTTCATTTTTTTACAAGCTCTTATTTAGTTTCAGTTGTGAGTTCGTTAGTTTGTCAGGGTGAAACCTTGTAAGTTAATTTTAACCCACTTCAACATATCCCATCGACTTGAAACTTTGCACACATACATAGTTCCGATGACAATACAATATTATTCGAATACTGAAATATTCGAATGGTATTCGAATACTGAAATATTCGAATTGTATTCGAATACTGAAATATTCGAATGGTATTCGAATACTGAAATATTCGAATAGTATTCGAATACTGAAATATTCGTTAGTATTCGAATACTGAAATATTCGTTAGTATTCGAATACTGAAATATTCGAATACTGGAATATTCAAATACTGGAATATTCGAATACTGGAATATTCGAATACTGAAATATTCGAATAGTATTCAAATACTGAAATATTCGAATACTGAAATATTCGAATACTGAAATATTCGAATACTGAAATATTCGAATACTGAAATATTCGAATACTGAAATATTCGAATACTGAAATATTCGAATAGTATTCGAATACTTAAATATTCGAATAATAACATTCGAATACTCAAATATTCGAAGTTTATTCGTAGCATTCGAATACTTATAAAATATTCAAATATTGAATTATTCGAATGGTCCCAGCCCTACTTCCAACGAGCTTTCCTCGTTCGCGTCGTATTCCGTGTTTTTCGGCACGTACGTCTCTTCGAGAAGCAATTTCGCTAATGGCGAATACTTTCATTCAATAGTGACTCATATTTGAGTCATACTTTAAATCTCTCAAGTTTTTGCTGCCCGAGTTTTCTCTACTTTTCATTTTATGGACGTGATTAATAGCTTGGCTTCTGAGAAGCTCTTTTGTCATCCGCTGCACCTGGAAACGTCAACCGGAAGGAGGCAGCCTTCGCCTTCCTCGCACCACTGATCAGCATGCTCTGTTTTCTAGCCGCGTTTCAGTTTCAAATCTGTACCTGCCCGCGGAAAGATCTAATCTGCTGAATTTCTGTAATTCATACGCGAACACCAGCGACCTGGTTTTCGTGTTTGTTTCACGACTGTTCTCGGCAACATTCCTCCATTTAATTCGCGTTTATATGGACGCTTCGGTGTGTACGTTGCGCACCGTGCGCGCGTAAATGGTTCACTTATTTCGTTGTTTGTAAAAACGAGGTGGATAAAATCTGTGAAAGCGATGGATGTGAGAGAGACAGTGGTATTTGCTGAATTTAAATGTTGGAACTGGAATGAAGACTCTGTGAAGTCAAGTTTATTGATCAACCGTACAAAATAAAAATAGGAAAATTGGTAAATTAAAATATTCAAATTCGGACATTCAAAAAATTCTGAAACTTCGTGAATACATAGGAGATTTCCTCCTTATTACAACGCAATTTTTTCTTGCTGCCCAAATTCACTCTGAGGGGGTGAAATTAACCCCTGAAAATTCGGCTATTTTTCGATTTTATTTTGTAACTCAAATTGAGAATTTTACTGAAAATTGACATTTTTTAGTCTCACCCTCGCACATTTTTCCAACCGATTGCAAATTTTGAAATCCTCCCTATTTTTCGAATTACTAAAATTTCTTCAATCTGTTTGAATTTTTTCGAGATACTTAAATTTTTTGAGTCAACTCAATTGTTTCGAACTATTAACAATTAACTTAGCTATTTCCATTTTTTTTTAGCCAATTCGAAATTTTGGTAAGTGATCGTCGGTTTTTAAGAGCTGCATATTTTTCGAGTGACCCAGAATTTTTAAAAATTCTTGCTCCGCTCATAAAACAGTTTTATTTAGCTCGAATTTTGAATTATACAAATAGCTTTTGGACAGACCTAGGAAGGCAAGCCTCCAAGCTGTCTGCAGAAGTAATTTAACACACTGTCGCGACGTGCTGTGTGGGTTCTTGATTGCTTCTCACGCTGACACTGTTTCGTCACAATACACGGCACGTTCGCTCGCTTTGTCGCTTTATTTCTTACAATTGGACTGAAATAGGGCAAGGAAGAGCCCTCGTGGGGTAATTCTGTCGCGCTAGTGGCGCATTTCAAGTAGCAGAAAATTCTTTAAGCGCTCACCCGTAAGGAGAGCTCATTTACCGAATCCGAGCCTGTTTCCTTCGCTTTGTGGCTGAGAACTTTGCATAATCGCGACAATAAGTTTCACGAAACGTTCCCTCGAGTTGGACCTCGTAAAATGGTGGGAGGAGATTTCAAAATGACTTCCTGTTCTTTTAAACATTTATTCGTAATTTGTTGGATCTTTATTAAAAATTGCTTAAGGGAAATTAACATTTATGTCAATTTGGATTTCTTATTAGTCAGTATTCTTTGTCCACAAAATAGTTCAATGTTTGACTTCTTGTTTTAATTTTTTACTTCTTTTCCTTTACCTAATTTCAAAAAGGGAATTTTTTTTAAAAAAAGATTCACTTTTCCAAGAGCCTTGTCCTTTGAATAGTAAATTTCAATGGTTTTCATTTTCTGCGCCACGCTCAAATCTGTTAATTTAATTAATTTATTTCCAAAAATTTCTAAATGCTGATTCATTGCGTCGATCTTTATTTATTATTCGCCCGGCTTTTATTATTGTTAATCGTCTTTATTACTCTAATAGAAGAAACCTGAATATTTACAAAAGGCATAGACAAGAAGAGTGAACTATAAACTGAACTAAAATGGGGTCCACAAAACAAACATTGCAAAAAGTAAGAATAAAGAAGTATCTTAACATAACTTAAATTATATAACTTTATCTCGAATTCGAATAATTCGTGGCTCCTGCACAGACCAGCAAGGTCTGCACATCCTTTGTTCCCCGCTAATTTCGATAACGAAAGGGTATTTTTCTGAACTTGAACGTTCGACGAAACGTGCAGTGTTCCGTCCACGTGTACGTGTCGCACGTGACTAAAATACACTTCCTTGCTTGGCGCGTCGAAAATAGAGATACGACTGGCAGAGAATCGATTTCGATGTTCCAGAATCAGTGAATCCTCTAACAAGGAGAGTATTTTAGGTGTCCGCCTCCGATCATTTTGATTTTTGGATATGTTATAGAGGACCGAAAAATAAGAAATACGTGTTTTTTTTATTTTTCCCCGTTTTCATATTTGGGGGGTGAAAACTGCGTTCAAAGTTAGGGTTAAAAACTCATTTTTGTGGAATATCTTGAGAACTATTAGAGATAGGGGAATAGTGTCAATGGACGAATTTTGTGTCTTTGAATGCGAAATATGACTGACTCACCAGATTTTCAAAAAGTCCACAAAAATGATTTTTCACCCCTAACTTTGAACGCAGTTTTCACCCCCCAAATATGAAAACGGGGAAAAATAAAAAAACACGTATTTCTTATTTTTCGGTCCTCTATAACATATCCAAAAATCAAAATGATCCGAGGCGGACACCTAAAATACTCTCCTTGTAAGTCGACAATCAGCGAGAAATAATGCATCACTGCCTATAAGAATTTTGGAGTAAAATTTATTCAAAAAATTTAAGCATCACTGCAGACAGCGCACATAACTCATCATCTCATAAAACCCTAGGCATAGAACAAATATCGCCATAGATAGGGTAAATCCGGGAGACGCGGTCGACCTAATATAAAATGGCTATTAAAACTAATATAGATATTACTTATTTTATCAGAACAAACCTAATATGTTCAGAATTTTATGCCGATTCAGAAAAACTGGTCGATATTTGCTTTAAGACAATATTTACTGTAAATCGGGTTGAAAACTGAAGTCATGACATCTGACCACCTCTCCCGAGGTGCCGGGAGAAATGGTTTTCGTCGTTGGCAGAGACCACTCACATAATTATTCATGGAAAATTAACAAAGGATAAAGCAAAATTATTTATGAGTGAATACAATTACGGATTCATTGATATTTAATTTGTTTACGCTAAACAAGTAAAGAACACATCAAAGAAAAAGTGAATTACCTACTGGCTATTAGCAAGGCAAATGAATACAAAAGTGAATAAATAAACTAAATAAACAAAAATAATAATAAAATAATAATAAAAAATAAGAAAATAAACAAAAATAATAAAAAAATCATAACTCGACCATCTCACCTTTCTGCAGCGAGACATGGTCTTCTCGTTAGCTTTGAGAGGAAGAGTTAATATGGCCAAATACTTTGGCTGCGTTGTCCCTCAATATCTCTACTATCTTATTATTCCAAACATTAAAGGAAAATAAACTTAGAAGTATATTTTAAATACGATTCTCTACAACCGCTGTTTGACAAAAGAGGTTAAATGTAACATCAATTTACCTTTTATAGCCTATAAATCCAGAAAAACACAGAAGGAAGCGAAATAACGCTATTCATTCAACTATTTGGCTTCTAGAGAAGTAATTGGTCTGCACTTTAATGCATTTTTACGTATAGACTCTGAAATATAGCGACACGACCAACTCTCCGGCCCGACCGCGTCTCCCAGATTTACCCTATAGAAAAATCACCAAAAATGTACGAATTAAAAAATTACGAAATTCTCTAACGAGTTCGAAGGCGTTCGACGCAGCTTCGTTATCATAATTCCTCGCCGAGCCGAGTGAACGTAGCCCGGGTGCGCGATTCAGCTAGCAGAGATCGGCTTTGCAGGCGATAGGCGAGTCTCGCTCGTCGGGACAGCCTTAAAAACAGCTGTCCCTGGACGATAAACGGTTTACCTGATGGCTCCTCCGTCACAGACACGCTTCTACCTCCGCGCTTATTTGCATAGAGCCCGCTTATCTTTCCAAAGGTGGCGGAAGATCGGCGGATAAGAAGCTGCCCCGTTGGCGGAGGAGAAAGGAAACGAAGCTCCAGGGTGAAAGCTGGATAAACTCCTCGCTGGTTGCCTCCATTATTCGCTTTTTGCCCGAACGGTTTCCTAGGTGGATCGTGGATGAGCTCTCGCGGAGGCTAATTTGCAGTTTCAGCGCGGCTTTTCAATGGCTGGCCAATCGATGATCGGTTGGCTCCTGAACAGGGCCGTCTGGAGTAGGGCTGTAAATATTCGAATATGAATAATTTATTCGAATTATTCGAATGCTCCGTACTATTCGAATAATTTTCGAATATTTGAATACTCCTAATTATTGGAATAATATTTGAACATTCGAATACTCATAATTATTTGAATATTCGAATATTTCTAATTATTCTAATAATATTCGAATACTCCTGATTATTCTAATAATATTCGAACACTCCTGATTATTCTAATAATATTCGAATATTCGAATACTCTTAATTCTTCTAATAATATTCGAATAGGTACTCCTAATTATTCTAATAATATTCGAATAGGTACTCCTAATTATTCTAATAATATTCGAATAGGTACTCCTAATTATTCTAATAATATTCGACTACTCGTAATTATTCGAATAATATTCGACTACTCCTAATTATTCGAATAATATTCGACTACTCGTAATTATTCGAATAATATTCGAATACTCCTAATTATTCGAATAATATTCGAATACTCCTAATTATTCGAATAATATTCGAATACTCCTAATTATTCGAATACTCCTATTTATTCGAATACTCCTAATTATTCGAATACCCCTATTTATTCAAATACTCCTAATTATTCGAATACTCCTATTTATTCGAATACTCCTATTTATTCGAATACTCCTAATTATTCGAATACTCCTAATTATTCGAATACTCCGAATTATTTGAATATTCGTAACAGCCCTAGTCCGGAGTACTTGAGGCGCTCGAAATGAGGAAGAATCGTTTCATCGAACCAAGTCGAAATAAAATAGCTCCACACCGCGAATTCTGTGGGTGTAGCAGTGATTAGATTTCAGCTTAGCAGTTGTCACTTGAAATTTGGTAGCTTCGAAGTTTAAGTTTTGATTTAAGATTGAAATCTTATTAGGTACTCAATGACTGTCAACTGAAAGTCTCCAACACACTATTGCTTGTTATACCCATATACTTAATTATTCTAAGTATTTCGAAGAAAATTCGCAATGCTGTAATCAGAGTAATCTTTTGTTGCAATACAGAACACTCTCTTGGTACAAATCTTGCTACAAATTACAATTTCTTTTAAAACGAGCAACTGCTTTCTAACAGAACTCTTTCGTCATCATCGAGAATAGCAGAGGCAGTAAAATGGGTCGAGCTAAACGAAACACCCTCTATATGAAAAGCCGCGTACAGGGTTTTATTGTCCTGTTAACGATGACAAACTGTTCGGCAGTATTTGAACGAATATTAAAACGAAGATTGCAGTGTTGAGGCCAACGTCTGAGCGTGCCGTGAATCACCAGGCAATTAAGTATGATTCAGCACGTGCGACGTTATTAATTCGTTGCTTAATATGCATCTATAAATTAAATATACACGACCTGCGACGCCGATAACGCAATCACGTTTAATTGCGAATTCTGACGCTTTTTTCTTTCTCCGTCTGACGATTGAATCTGAAATGAGACTCTTCCAATCGCCAGCGATTTCAGAAACCATTTCGCAGCAAGCTGACGTTTATTTACCTGCATCCGTCGTAACGAGCTCGCGTCTCAATTAGAGCCAGTGGCTTGGAGCATTTTAAATCACCCGCCGCGCGATAAAAAGCGCGCGAAACAGATGAATAATGGTCGTTGAACGGCGAGAGACGATTATAAGTGGCGGGATGATGAATAATTGTAATTTCTCGATGTCGGCGACGTCCCACATTTCGATTTCCATCCTTTGATGCGGAATTAAATTGAATTTTTAGCAGGTTATAATTAAATAGAATGGAGAGGATGTGTTTATAGCAGTGTCACTTTCTGATTGTTTTTTTTTTTTTAAGAGGGAAGCTTGTTATATGATGTAACAAATTTTTCATTTAATTATGGTTGCATATTGTCGAGTGCTTTAATTATTGTACTCGTGTTTATGATAATTTAAGATGGAATACTCTCAGGTTTTTGAAATGGGTATTTGAGTTGCTAATTAAGATAGAATGCAATGTAAATATTTGGGGGACTCTGGTTTGAAGATTCTTGAGTCAAGTCGACAAGGTCTTTGATTTTTTTTTTTGGTTTTTAATTGCAATGTTTTGAAAGTAATTGGAAATTATTTCGCTATTACTTTTTAGTAGATGCCTACAGATTTTTTTCTTGCAAAGATGACATTTCTTAGAGAGTGTAAGATTATTATTTATGAATTACTAATTTCAATGTTTATATTCTATTTATTTTGAACTTTAGTTTAAGCTTGTTTTCTTCCGTTTCAAATTATTTAAGTAGTATTCTAATTATACACTACCCATTAATGAATGCATTTCTTTACCTCGAATTACTTTAAGAAATACATTTATCAAGTAAAAAATAATACAGCAGTTGCAAGAAAAATACTTGAAAAGTTATCTTCTACATTTTATCCACAACATGAATACTAATCTCCCAGAACAATCAAGTACTACAATATTAAATTTCTTCACGAAGAACTATCATTCAAAATCTGCGAAGTCTACATTCGTGCCTCGTATGAGGATAAGAGAAACCAGACATCAGCTTCATGGTTTGATGTGAAAACTGAAACTGATGTAGACAAAAGAATAACTCAAGACCGTAGCTTTCACAATTACTCATCTGAATTTAAGTGAACAAACCTGTGCACCATTCCTTCTCTCTCGCATAAAGAAATCTTTCTACAGTAATTTGACAAATAATTATTTGCATTCATTCAGAATAACACTCAAAGTACGAAGTCCCCTGTAATTACTAAACTTACTTAATTTATTGTAGCTTCTAGAAATGTTGTATTCAATCAACCCTCACGAAGCATTTAAAAATACATACTCAACCACTAGTCCTGCTCCTACAACCTTCATTTTCACCCTCGCCCCCAACTTGTCCCAAATCTATTCAAAAGCAATCAACAATCACTCGTACTCCTGCAATCCTCGGTACTTAGCATCTTCGAATGCACTTGCCCTAGTTGCATCTCGAATGCATTCCAAGACATTGTTCTCGGTGCATCGTTACGCACCGTCCTTCGCGTTCGTTATCCCTGCTCCTCTAGGATATCAAAGAGAACGGGGTGAAAGTGGCGAATAAGCAGCAACAATAGCCGCCCGGATTCTTTAATTATGCATACAGACAGACAGAGGCGCAGTCTTGAACGAACTGCTCCTATTATTGCCAGAGTCGTGTAAAAGATTTCGCCAATTTCTATTCCCGCGAAGCGGGCGTTTTTAATTTGCCGTGATCATCCTGGTCTCGGAGAAATAAACGACTTGGGAAACCTCTCAGCAGGCTTCGATGCTTAGTTTTGACAGATTTATATTGTTTGGTGAAAGTAGTGATGGGTTCGAAGTAATTATTATAGTTTACTGTGCAGGGTGGTTTAGAAATGATTTGCCTTTATGAAAGTCTAATTATGAAAGGAGTGAATTTGTAGATTTATATTGTTTGGTGAAAGTAGTGATGGGTTCGAACTAATTATTACACTTCACTGTGTAGGGTCGTTTAGAAATGGTTTGTCTTTATGAAATTCTAATTATGAAACGAGCGTCTTTTGTAGATTTATATTGTTTGGTGAAAGTAGTGATGGGTTCGAACTAATTATTACACTTCACTGTGTAGGGTCGTTTAGAAATGGTTTGTCTTTATGAAATTCTAATTATGAAACGAGCGTCTTTTGTAGATTTATATTGTTTGGTGAAAGTAGTGATGGGTTCGAACTAGTTATTACACTTCACTGTGTAGGGTCGTTTAGAAATGGTTTGTCTTTATGAAATTCTAATTATGAAACGAGCGTCTTTTGTAGATTTATATTGTTTGGTGAAAGTAGTGATGGGTTCGAACTAGTTATTACACTTCACTGTGTAGGGTCGTTTAGAAATGGTTTGTCTTTATGAAATTCTAATTATGAAACGAGTGTCTTTTGTAGATTTATATTGTTTCGTGAAAGTAGTGATGGGTTCGAACTAATTATTATACTTCACTGTGTAGGGTGTAGGGTGATATGGTACAGGTGTACCAAGCAATGCTGGACTACGTAGAGTTAATAGACGAGGGGATGGAAAACAAAAGAGTCCATTGTAATCCAATGATAGTATCTAAACAGGATATCACTTGCTAATCCTCCAGCCATCTTCATCCCAACAGAACTCGACCCGTGATGCTCTTCTCTCTTCGAGCATGCGCGCTAGGAACCTCGCTACTGCTCGGTATCACCTACAAACGGTTGAACTGCCACAGGATGTGTCTGGTTCGTAGCGTTGACCTTTCCTTTCCATAGAATGCCGCGGGTTAATTGCTTCTTGCACGCAGCAGCCAGCTTCGTGCCGCGCCTAATGATTCGGTATTAAACCGCGATCGTGTCGTAACGATGACTGGGAAGGTATCCAAGAACGTCCGTGAACCTGAGAGAAAGTGCAGGAACCGTGATCATCGGCGTTTTAGAAGGAACGCGAGCGATACTGCTTTCTCTGGCGATGCTTGCTCGGTTCGTCGAATGAGGGATAGTTCTGCTGGCGGCGAAAAGGCACGGGCCTAAATTCAGTGGGATAAAAATGAATGAACTGTAAAATTGCAACACTCTTCCAGCTGGGATATAAAATTGCATAAATCCTCTCATTGCTGCAAAATTTATACGCTGCACTTTTTCCCTTTTTTCTGGGGATAGTATTTTGAAGATTTGATTCATTGGGAGAGTGTGTGAGAATATTTTCAATTTTGACGCTACGAAAAAACATTTAAAACAAATTAAAAAAAATCTATTTAAATTTTGTTTGTGTAATATAAGAATAGCTTAATAAATTCCAAAAAGATTTATTTGATTATATGTTGTATTTATTGAGAAAAAAATCTTTAAAAGTAGCTTCGTTTTTCCACTGATCAAAGTAGAATGACCCCTTCAGACATCGAGGTACACTGATATATTGTAAAGTACCAAAACACTGGAAGACTATCTATGGAAGTACCCAGTGAGTTTGTACTATTGCATACGCAATTCAGACATCGATTTCCGCGGAAGGTTTATGAATGACCGAAAGATGAATCACTCGATATCAACGTACGATATCAAGGAGATATTAATTCAACGAATAAAGCTGTTCTCAAGCTGGGAGTGCATTTTTAGCGATAGCGATTCTGACAAGGCGACACTGCATTAGTCATTACGCTCGTCTGCACGAGTACGTTATGCGATAAGGACGCACTGCCTACGCTTCGTTATATAACAGATTATGGCGCGAGCATCGTTACAAGCGCCTCTGTAAAGTGACAGCGTTAAATGTTCGCAGGTCTTTTTTCATACAGGAACTTCCAATCCTAGACACTTTCATCATTGGATAATTGTTTCTTCCTTATTATTCAACGGCGTTCGTCTGCAGTGTGCATTAGTAAAACACCTTTCGTCATATTTTTATCGTATTATAACATAAAATAGACTTTTTCACAGACAATTTTTAATACTCTTGTATTTACTATATGACATAAAAACGCAGTACAGTTTTTCAATGGAAATAATTAGGTAGGGAGTGAGCAATAAATGGAGTAGGTACTAAACTTCAATAAGGAATATATGATGTATACATTATAATACTAAATGTAAATAGCAGGGTCCAAAGCAGATTACCTACCATTCTACAAAGATTACACGATAATTTCTTAAATCTGTGACAGTATTCTGCCAACTGGTACGGGCTCGTACCGATCGAAGAAGCATCATAATCTATACGTAAATACAAGGTCTCTTAATAAGCGTCGCAGTCTCTGGCACAAAGTAAACCTCAGGCCGGGCCTGGTTAGGTTAAATTGAATCAGTCGATATCAGTTTCCACTATTTCCATCCTATCTTTACGAAAATAGTACGAACTAATTGGCGAGGTTCTCCCGATAAAAATGAGTCCAAACACGACATAAATCGGACGACATCCAGAATCCTCTACGGCGTTAGAGTACATTCCAAGTAACTTTCAAAAATCTGAAAAATCCTCCGATTTATGTCGTGTTTGTACTCATTTTCATCGGGAGAGCCTTGCCAACCAATTTACACTATTTTCACGAAGATACGGTGAAAATGATAGAAAGTGAAGTTTTAAAATATCTCCACTTTCTTTGTCAATCCGTTCCGATTCGCTGAGCTCGAGGTACTAAAGAACGAGTGAGACGATGGTTGCAGGAAAAGAAGTGACGGAATGGTGCATTCAAATTCACCCAGGCAGCGCTGTATAATTTTCGAATAAAGCGTTGAATCGTGTTTGCAATGATTGCAGGAGGACACTGTGGCCAGCCACCACAAGAGGCCGGATAGATTGTCCACGGAGGAGTGTCGCGTGCCACACGGCTCGGCGAGCGTCGGCGCGGAAGGTGTCGGCTCCTGGAGGGCCCAGCGGCGCCCCCACGGCGTCGAGGCACCTACGCCCCTGGCGGGCGTCGCGGCGCACGAGCTGGAGTCGTCCGTGGACGGCGCAACGTTCAACCCCGTCGTCGTTGCAGCGGCGGCGACGTCCGCGAGATGCTCTGCCGCGAGGAACGCGCTGATCACGGCCGCATCCTCCCACTGTTCGTCTGCCAATGCCGTCACCACCAGGCCAAGGTTGTACCTAGGCCCAGCGACCGCTGAGACCACCAAGGAGGATGCCATGGAGCCGGAAGTCAAGGAGGAGGACGAACGAAGGTCGTCCACGCCGAGCCCCGAGGTAAGTCTCATCGGATCGTCCCCATATCATTTCCTTTTCAAACAATGCCATTTCGCTGGACCCTATCTATTGCTCGTGCGCCTGGCGCTTCAGGGTTCACCTGGACGCGGAAACTTGTTTTTCTTTTTGTCATTCGTCAAAAAAGGCTTTGCTGTGCTTAGCTTTGGCTTGCAAGGGAACCTGTAACGCGATGACTAGAGCAGGTGTATTGCAGTTGGCGGAGGCTATTTAACGGAAGGTGGTGTAGATTCGCGGCAATAGTTTCGTGAAAAATTAAGCAAGCCTTCGTAAGAATCCCTCGCTGCGTTCTGTCTATTCCAACCCATTTCGCAGTCCCCAGTGGTCGTACACGGCCAATGCTTGTTTGCTGCATCGACTACAGTGGCTATCGTTTGCTACCCCTCTATTACTCACCATTTCTCCTCGGGAGTGTATCAGAACGTCCACTGCCAACCCGCGGTCCCCGTAAAATGATGCCTACGTAACGATAACGTTGTTAAAAGCCCGACGCAGTCTCTAAAAGCCTCCTCGAGTAGATCAATTAGAGTATCAGGCCGTGGGATGCTCGAGAGTGCGTAAACGATGTTTGGCAGCTTGCGAGGCAGCCCGTTAAATGGCCAGCGAAAACTGTCTGTTTACACGAGTGGCATTTAGCTCGATACACTTGCAGCAGCCGTAAATGGAGAATTTGTAGACGCGTTCCCTGTTGCTCTCCCAATTTCAAGTATTGTGCAACAGACTGCTGCATCGTTACGCAACTGGAAGCAAAACTCGCGCGAATTTCGTGGTGCGGGTAACATATCCGGGGGGGGCCTGTGCCCTGCATCGTCCCCTCGAGCTGCTGTTTATGAAATTTTGATAGCTTCCTTTCAGCCACCCCGAGAATTCTGAGGGAAAAGAAGTGGTTGGACACCACTGCTATCGCCGCGTGCTTGTAGAGCACGAGTCCTTCCTATATACACGTCCGCCAACGTAGGCGCGTATTGATTTTACGGAGAGCTCGCCTCTCTATCTTTCTCTGCCTCTGTTATATACGTTTACGCACACGTACCGTGCATTTCCTCTCTCGCTCTTCCTCCCTTCTTATCCCACCGCCATTCTCTCTCTCCCTCTCTCTCTCTCCCGCTCTCGCTCTCTTCGGCCGCCCTTTAACTCGCCCTGCCATCCCCCAAACCTTGCCGCGAGAATTTATTGCGCTCCTTTCGCGGCTCGCGCAAAAACACCGGGGGTTTTCTGCTCGAATCGTCACTTACACCCGGCCCGGCACATCGAAGGTAACCTTGAGCAGCTTTCTTCCTCTCGAGGAGGCTGGATCGGTTTATTTTCGGCCGGGGTGGCCGAGTCGCTCTGAGAGGAGCTTGGCCAACCCAGTTGTTCCCAGAGAAGCTGGTGTCAGCTTTTGATTCCCAGAGCAGTTGGAAGCTTTGAGTATCAGAAGCTTATGTTTCTGAGGGATCTTCAATGTCAGGACTAATCTCGCTGCCCTGGCGTTTCTGTTGGACAGGGCTACGCACGAAGGAGCAAGCGCTACAATGAAGGTGGCAGTAGCGAGGAGGAGAATAGGCCAGACACGTCCCTGCAAGGTCACAGGCTACCGTCTTCTTACCGGGGGACTTGGCCCATCAGAAGAGACCTGTGGGCCAATCAACAAATGGGCTTCTCCGCCCAACAAGGCTCGTCCACCACTGTACATAATGTGAGTCACTTTCCAGCGTTTAGGTAGGCGTGCTACGTTTGCGCTCTGCAGGCAAATATGTACAAGATGTAGAGGCTATTATAGGCAACGAAGTTCATGTGTAAAATTCCTCGCGTCCATCTGCGACCAAAGGACGTAGTTTACCCATCCTGACTCCCGCACCGATCAATGCTCCTCCGCGAGGAGAGGTTTTGAGCTAACATTCACCTTGGCCCCGCAGGACGTAGCCAGCGTCATGAGTTTTTCATCGAATTCCGGCGGGACACTCGGATGTTCCTCGGAGATGCAAGGCGACCGAAGGCTGGGGGCGAAGGTGGACGTGGTGTACAACCTGCTAGGGATGCTCGGCAGCACGGAGGGCAGAGAGGACATGAGCGCCACCCTGCTCTCGATGAGCACCTCCATAGACAATTGCCTGATAATGAGGCAGTCCGGATGCCTGCCGCTGCTGGTGCAGCTGATCCACGCGCCGGGGCAGGACCCGGAGACCAGGGAGAGAGCTTCGAGAGCTCTGCACAACATAGTGCACGCCAAGAGCGACGAGAGGGCCGGGCGTCGAGAGGCGAGAGTACTAAGATTCCTGGAGCAGCTGAGGGACTACTGCCAGGCCCTCAGGACGTCCCTGGAGACGGGACAGGTGCCGGAGGACCTGGAGAGACACCCGGGACAGACGATAGCCGCCCTGATGAAGCTCTCCTTCGACGAGGCGCATCGCCACGCCATGTGCCAGCTGGGCGGCCTGCACGCGGTGGCCGAGCTCATCGAGATGGACCACACCGCCCACGGCAGCGAGTGCGACGATCAGAACTGCATCACTCTGCGCAGGTACGCTGGGATGGCGCTGACGAACCTGACGTTCGGCGACGGCAACAACAAGGCGCTGCTCTGCTCCTTCCGCGAGTTCATGAAGGCGCTGGTCTCGCAGCTGAGGAGCCCCAGCGACGATCTCAGGCAGGTGACGGCCAGTGTCTTGAGGAACCTGTCGTGGAGGGCGGACACCAGCAGCAAGCAGACTCTGAGGGAGGTGGGAGCGGTGACTGGCCTGATGAAGGCTGCGATGGAAGGCAGGAAGGAGTCCACCCTTAAGTCGATCCTCTCCGCTCTGTGGAACCTCTCGGCGCACTGCAGCACGAACAAAATCGACATCTGCGCCGTGGAGGGAGCCCTCGCCTTCCTCGTGGACACGCTTAGCTACAAGGCGCCGTCCAAGACCCTGGCGATCGTCGAGAACGCCGGCGGCATACTGAGAAACGTCTCCAGCCACATCGCCGTTAGGGAGGATTACCGCGCCATCGTGAGGGAAAGGGGATGCCTTCAAGTGCTGTTGCAGCAGCTACGATCGCCCAGTTTGACCGTCGTCAGCAATGCCTGCGGCGCACTGTGGAACCTCTCCGCCCGATGCCCCCAGGATCAACGGTTGCTGTGGGACCTGGGCGCGGTACCCATGCTGCGCAGCCTCATCCACTCCAAGCACAAAATGATCTCGATGGGCTCGAGCGCGGCCCTGAAGAATCTACTGAGCGCCAGGCCGGGGTGCAACAATCTGATCCACTTGGACTCGACAGCCCGCGGCTTGGGCCTTCCCACTCTGCCAACCCTGATCGCCCGCAGGCAGAGGGCCCTGGAGCAGGAGATAGATCAGAACCTGGCCGAGACATGCGACAACATCGAGCCCAGCACCTCGCCCACGAACAAGGACGACAAGTTCTCGTTCAAGGTGGACCACAGCTTCTTGGGGATGAACGCGCGCACCTTGCGCCCGTACCAGCTGCACAACCAACCCAGCACGTCCAGCATGAAGTGCAACGGGGTCGCCAGGAGCGAGAGCAGGGACTCCATGCGCTCTATAACCAGCACCCACTCCGACACCATGTTCGAGCGGGTTAATCGCCACGTGCAGAACGGACTGTCGCCCACCGACGTTCAGATGAAGCAGCAGTCCTCGTCGCTGCACTCCGCGGTCGGCTTCGACACCGGCATGTCCAGCGACAGCCACACCAAGACCTCCTCCGAGAAGAAGTACACCCTGCGCTACAAGAACGCCATTCCAGATCGCTTAAAGTCGTCGGACACCTTCAACGGCGTGGGCGACCTTAGGTGCACCAACTCCACCATCTCCTGGTCCTCGGCGCCCGACCAAGAATCGGCCTGCTCGCAGAACCTGCTACACTCCTCGGTCGAGGACAACCTGCCGCAGAGCATGTCGTCCGCGTCGAAGGCTGGCAGCCAGTCCAGCGTCTCCGAGGAGACGGAGCTGAACGTTTGCGCGAAGACCGAGTACCAATGCGTGGTCACGAAGACGGGGGTAGATACTCCCTCCTCGCTGTCGTTCACCAGCAGCAGCTCGCCCGTCAAGGACACCGTCGGCTTCGGGAACATGTACGACAAGAGCGTGCTGCACCAGCACAATCCGCTGAACTCTATACAGAAGGCCATTTCTCCCACTGTCGCTCATCGGACAGAGGGGAACCTGTTCAGCGACTACGCCGAGACTGACTTGGATCAGCCGACCGACTACAGCCTCCGCTATGCCGAGCGTAGCCTGGAGGACGAGGAGAAGCAACATTCCCACTACTTCGTGAGCAACGAGCAGGGCCTCGTTCACGAAGACACGGTGAAGACCTACTGCACGGAGGGCACGCCGCACGGCACCTCCCTGAACTCCTCCAGAGCCGCTTCTGCGTCCGACCTGCAGGAGGACAGCCGGCAGAGGAACTTGTCGAGGAAGATGCAGGAGCAGGGCAAGCTGCAAACTAAAGAGGCACTGAATCTGGTGTGCACTGTGAAAGCTCTGGACGAGAAGAAGAGGAACCAGGTGTTGAATTACTTCGAAGCGAACATTAAGACCGATAGCGTTGAGGAGAACGGGCATCCTTCGGTGAAAACTCCGTTAAGGTCAGTACGTTTGCGGATCGCTTAAAGATCATAGTGACTCGTAGATCAGTCAAGGTGTTTTTTATGTATAATGGAAAATCAGTAAGACGTTTTTTTTTTCCTTACTAGTTTTAGAACCACGCTTAACCAAATATCTCCAAATAACTTGCATTATGAAGAGAGTGATAATACGGCGTCAAATTCAGACAAAATTAGATCAGGTAACATAACCTCATTCTACGTTATTCTATAATAGTTGTGAGAGGGAAGTGAGGATGTGTCAAAATTTCGAGTTGATGTTTGAAAAAGGCAAATCTACTTTATTATAGACCCGGAGAAAAAGTATGAAACTCAAAATAACATCCCCGTCAATGCAGTTAATTCGTACGTGATCAGTGCACTGAAGGCTTCTAGCGATTCAGGATGTAAGGAATTTGAATTAAAGGGAGATACGCGTAACATGCCTTGTATATTAAATATAAACAACTCTTCCGAATGTTTAGATCAAGTCAGTGATGGGGATGAGGATGACGAAGATCTGCTTACAGCTTGCATTAATATTGGAATGCAGAATAATAGGTAGATATCTTGGTTCGCCGTTAAACCCCGGCGTGTCGCTCCGATCTGTGGCTTTGCTCATAGCTCGTTCCTATTTTTTCCAGACACAGGCATTCGTTTATAGGAAACAATTTCGAGAAGCTCCCGCGAAATGAAAGCAACTTAGCCAGGTATCAGACCAGCGTTGCATTAGATCAGATGGAGTGCAATATAATTGTCGATTCTGCCATGAACAACTTAGATAAAACGCAAATAGCATGCGAGGAAGCAATGAGCTCCGACGCTCGTAAAAGCAAAGTTACCGAGAGTTTACCGAACATAGCGTCTGATTACAGCCAGTACACAGCAAAATTACCTGAAAAGGTAAGGCATTTGTTGCTTTTGTATATATTTTTAAATCGGGCCTATGGTTTCGAAGTTTATCTTTCACGAGCATACCAAGAACTACTTATAATATTTTTCAGGTTGCAGAAACTAGAGTCGCGGTAGGGCGATCGGACAAAGTTATAGAGAGCGAGTTGGGAATAGCAAACCGCAATTCGGGGCATAGTTTGCTGATAGTCGATGATAATCTCTGTAATTTCGCGTTGCCATCGAACTTGAGGAATAGCCCGATACTCCACGAAACAGTAGTGTTCAACACAGAGCCGAATCAGCAGCAGTATCTGTCGAGCATGGATACCCAGTCGAACGAGGACATGTCGTCGTTCGTTCACAACGATCTCCTCGAGGACGAAGGGACCGAGGACGGCAAGGCGTTAGAAGGGTCGAAGGACAAAAGCCCGGAGGACCTGTCTATGCAGCAGTCTTACACGAAAGTGACGGACTCGGAGAGCAGCGAGTCGATTGACTCTGTGGAGCAATCCGAGCACGCGCTGCTGGAGCTGTGCATACAGCCTGGATTAACGAAGACCATCGAGCACATTAATCTGAACAAGGCCGCTTTGAAATCCAATAAAGCTCTGAACGTGTTTAAATCGACGGACATTAATTATTCCAGCGATGGCAGCAGCATGTACAATGACACGTGCGAGGTGGACGGCGTTAAGAGGGACGAGACGGACGAGAAGCGGAAATCGTTGCAGAGAGCCGGCGGCGGCACACCGAAGCACGGGAAGAAAGAGGAGGTGTATCGCCGTCAGAGAGACCCGGACGCCATGATCGCCTCGCTGGACCGGCTGACAGTGACGTTGGTGCAGCAAACAGAGGCGATACGGGAACGGGACTCGAGCGCGATGAAGCACAGTATATTGAGCGACGCGTGGAACGAGGATTCCCCGAACGAGATCTCTTTCCCCAGCATCAGCATCAGCGCGCCCATCATCGCCTCGTTCAAGAGCGACGTGCAGGAGGACCAGTGCACAGCAACCTCCGAGTACGTTGAAACGGCGAGCAGCGAGAGCGCCCACATGACGAACTCGAAGATCATACAGAGGGAGGCGTTCAGACTGGCCGAGGCGGTGGATGCTGAGATGAACAAGCATCAGGAGGAATTAGAGACGACGAGCATGTCGTCCATGGACCTGGAGGCGATCAAGCCACCCTCCTCGATGGGCAGCCTGTTGTCTTTAACGGCCAGCTACGCTGGTTCGGGGGACTGCAGCGAGGTGTTCATTAATCGAGACAGGTGCAACTCCACGTCCCTCCCGCCGGTCCAGGTGAAGACCGTGTCCTCGACAGACTCCCGAAGCTGTCGCAAGAAGTCGCTGCCCCTCGGTGTGGTGGCGAAGCGGGCTCTGAGTCAGACCCAGAGCCACGCCGGCAGTCTAGAGAATTTGTTGAACGAATGCACTGGCTCGCACTTGGACAGCGTCAAGCCGCCGTCCATGATGGACGAGCTGTTCGACGTGGGTGACATGGAGAACAGCATGGTGAGCGTCGCCAGCATCACGTCCGAAGTGGCGGATCCCAAGGACCAGGAGTCGCACAGCTTGACCAACAGCGACGCGGTGTTCGACCTGCTGAAGCCCGTCGCGAACATCCTCTCCATCACCTGCATGCGCTACGCAGAGGCCATGCAGAGCAGCGGGAACAACAGCCTGAGCGAGTGCCTGGAGAACATCAACCCGCCCTCGTTGTTCAACGAGGTCTGCGAGATGGACGAGTCTACGATGGAGCAGGCCACGGACACCATATGCAGCGACACGCTGTGCATCGACGCGGAACTGCAGACCGAGGAAGCCCCGCACCCGATCGTCGTGGAGAAGATCGACGAGGGGGGTAACGACACGGATGAAGCGGTCACGCCGATCTCCTCGGAATATTGCGGCACCAGTTCCGCCGAGTCCACGCCGAAGAAACGATTGCAGAGGAACTTGACGCCGAAGCAGAAGAGAACTCTGGCCAAGGAGAGGTACAAGACGTACACCATTGCCGCGGAGATGGACAAGAAGAGGGAAGATAGGGGGGAGACCGGGAACGGAGAGGTAGAGAAGATTCGCCGCGGAAAGTGCTCGCCTTTTTCGAAGCTGACACCCAAGCAACGTAGACAAGAGGACCGAGCGAGGTTTCAGACGCAGGTGCTGGAGAATCCTTTCCCCGAAGCGAGCCAAGATCAACAAGGCGCCGTTACCTCTGGTAGCCACGAGAGCCCTGAGAAGCCGGAGGCAGCGTCCCCCGTTAAGTCCGCCATTCCCACGTTCACCAAGTTCTCTGCTTGCAAGACATTGATAAAGAACCGGATGGAGCAGAAGAAGAACCGGGAGAGGTATCGCACGAGGACGTTGAACGACTCCGAATGTATATTCAGAGATGCCGAGGGCAATGCCGCAGCAAACGCGACAGGGGCGAGTCTGGCCCCAACAGTTCCCTCGGATGACATTCAGACTATGTTAGAGCAGAACGCTACCATCGTACTGAACACTTTGAACGAGTCGAACAAGGTGAACGAGAACGGGGAGGAAATGTTGCTGGACTACGAGACGATAAGTTTGGTGTCGAACGAGTCCGAGTCCGAACGCACCCTCCGAATGAGATTCGTCAATGGTGTCTCGAAGAAGTTGATGGGCGCCTGCAGCCAGCAAATGGGCGAAGAGCAAGCGCCAGGGGACAGCCACAAGGAGACTGCTGAGATCGAGCCGGTCAGGTCGCAGGAGGACATCAGGTTCGCTGATACTGTGGAAAGCGAGAGCGACGATGAATCCAACAATGCTGAAGAACCGCCCAGGGAGACTAAGCGGCCGCGAATAATTAAGCCGGGGATGGTGAGGGATCCCAGCAATGATTCGAACGCGACCGACAAGTCGGAGCCGGAGAGCCCGAAAGCCATTCGCGGCAGAAGGAAAGCGCTTTACTCGAACCCGATAACGAGAAAGCCAACGCCACAGTCTTCGCCGTTAAAGCAAGTGAACCCCGTCAGCGGCATACCCATAGGTCGTAGCAATACTTCCCCCATCGTCAGGGCCACCAGGGCGACCACGCTCAG
The DNA here is from genome assembly GCA_946251845.1 of Andrena fulva. NCBI lineage: Eukaryota > Metazoa > Arthropoda > Insecta > Hymenoptera > Andrenidae > Andrena > Andrena fulva. The sequence goes on from OX276333.1 coordinate 6,293,932, forward strand.
ACAGAACAACAACAGTCCAAATAACATGGCCAAAGAGCCTCCGAAGTCGGCTGCGAGCTTCAGAATGACTCCCATCTCAACGGACGGAGAGAAACGGGGGAAGAACTTATCCGCAGCCGCGAAGCGAGCGTCGGTCCCGCAAAAGGGGTCTTCGTTAACCTTCACCAAGTCCGTGAAGAGGCACAGCACGCCTCCGACATGTTCCTCCTCGACTTTCCAACCAGACGGTAAGTCGGATGTAACTGTCAAGCCTTTAGAACGGCAGGGCACGTTTACAAAAGACGAGCCAGAAGTGGAGAACGCGCCGCTGGTGCTGTCCTCGGCGTCCTCGCCGGTAAAAACGAAGATCGCGAAACCGATTAAAGGCGCCACGTCCAAGGTGCATCCCGCCACGGGGAAGTCCAAGATCCCGCCGAAGGCGCACCAGGCGTACCAATCGAAAGTCCCCAAAGGGAACGCTTCGGAGAAGATCCTACCACCTAAACCGCTACCCCTGCTGGTAGCCCCGAAACGACTACCAACGGGGAAAGCGACCCCAGCCTCGAAAGCTCCAGCTAGTAATCAAAACGCGCAGGCCGAGAACGGCAAGGTGTTTCGGAAGGTTGGTCCTCTGGGGCAGAGGTCCAACAGCAACTCCAGCATCGTGTCCAACTCGTCGACGGGCTTGCAGACTAGGAAGTTGGCGAAGGAAGCGACCAGCAAAATAGCGAGCCTTTGGAAGAAGGTGGAGGAGAGTAAGAACAAGCAACGTTTCGAGAAACCGGACACCAGGCAATGGGTTCAGCCTGCCGCAAACGTCGTGGACGCCCCATCTCCGGCGAGCAATCCACCTACTTTCAGACTGTTTCGCAGCTCGACGTTCGAGGGAGTGCCCCAGGAGAACGATAATCCCGGGTCGACCCTGTACAAGTCCAAATCAAAGAAGCCACTGGCGGCGGGCGTGCAGTCGGGTAAGATGAAGTACAGGAACTCTTGCGACCTGAGTGGGATGAATGCGAACGATGCTCCTTGCAAGATACCTGTGAAGTCCGGCGACGCCTCCGCGCACAAGAAAGACGTGGCGCAAGTAGGAGATGCTTCGGTGATTCTACGGAAGCAACAAAATTCCGAGTCTTCCGCAATGGAGGTGGATCCCACGAAGAGAATATCGCGCCTCGGTTCCTTCATAAGAGTGGACTCTGCGCACGCAGAGGGCTCCGCACAAACCTATGCCAATGGCGGCGGCGTGCGTGCGCTCGCCTCCGCTATCGTACCACCTTTCAATTACAACCCGAAGGTAGACGTTCCCTCGCAGACGGCCAGAGTGACTGCGGACGAGAGCGAGAGTAAATTCGGAGCGGCGGATTGTCACGCTGACATAGTTACAGCCTCTACAAGGGTGACAACAGTATAGGGAAGCCTGTTGTATTTATAAAGTAACAACCTTCTTTTTCGTAGTATCGCTTTTTTGTTTCAGGCTAGTCATTGTATATTTGCTTTGCGTCGCGTCGACAGTAAGTCGGCCGGCGGTACGCATTACAAGTACTCGATAAGTAAGTTAACGGAATTATCATTTTACCTCGTTGCCCTGAGCGGTACTGAGAAAAATCTCTATCATACTCCGCTGGTTTTTACGCATTGAACATAGGATGGTCACTCGAATAATTTTGCCGGTTGCATGCGTCCGCTGATGCAAGTTTTTTAAGAGGTACGAATATAAAGTGTGAAATAGCAGCCGAAAATTCTGATATCATTCCTATTCACTTTGCGTGTTGTATATACATTGTATTGAGAGAAAAATTCCATGATCTGCGAGGAGAGTTTGAAAAAATCGGTAGTGCGTAGCGGTGATTATCCTCGATTATTTATTCAATTTTGTATATATCGAACGTGGATGAAAAAAGTGTAGAAAGTTTAGTGATATATATATTACGACCCGTGGTGTATGTCGCCGGAGACAAACGTCGCTGTACATCTTCGTGATAGATAAATTTCGCGGGGAACGAGATCTGTATTTTGTTTCCGTCGTAACTGATTTGTATTCCGTGAACGAATACAAAGTCTAATTACTTTTAAAGACTGATAGAAACAAAAGATGATGGTTCGGACGAAGCTTGGACATCTTCGACGCAACAGAGTGTCATTATGATAAAACGGTAGTAACATTTGTATGGATGTAGCGGTCTAAGTAACGCTAAAGCCGGCATTTGCACGGGAGAGACAAAATTTTGTAAGCCTTACTTTAAGTTTCTAGTCTACATTGAAAGTCTACAGGCGAAGTAGCTTCTATTTTGGTCATGTGTATTACATAAAATCGATTTGCATGTAAGAGGTCTACCGATTCGACTGTTACACCCCCCTTTCTAAAATACACGTAGGTACGATTAAGAGCGTGTACGGAGCAAGCTAAGCATCCGCAGATCTGAAAATTCACGGCTCTCGGCACGGCGATTATCGTTTTAATTCCCGCGTGCTCCTTGTTCTCAGTTGGATCGAGAAGAATTCTGCTGCGCGTTCGGTGCACCGAAGAGTACACGGTTTAAGTTTCCTTCTATGTCGCGTCATCATTCCTTCTGCATGCGTCGGGGTCGACCCGGGATCTCATTAGAAGGAGAACGTTCGACGCGATGTAGAACAGATTTTACTGTCCATTATTTACAGAGATTCGTCACGCGTGTTTTAGCCCTGTTCCAGTTCGAGTTAATTAGATTTAACTCTCCCAACTTGGAACCACACCAGGGTGCCTTTATGTTTCCCTTCGTACGAGAATCTGGTCTGTACACCGAGCTCCGTTTCGCGATCCGTTTGCAATGATCCTCGTCATTTACTTAGACCTTAAGTGTAATTCACCTTTCGTTACGTTGTGTTTTAGATTCGGCAAACATCTTAATGATTTGTATATTAATAATTGCAGTACAATAAATTTCTAGCTACTAATGTCTATATTTTGTCCGATATCTCGCGGCAAGAGGAAATGCAGCTCCGTGGTTTTATTAAAAAAAATGCGTATGTTAAGAAGGAAGGTAAATACTTCGCACGATGTAAAATACTTCAAGTAAAAGTAATAAATATAAACATTTATTCATCCATTTCTATAAAAATATTTATTTATCGTACATCGGGCATTCATAAAGATTGATCGACTTGTCCTCGGACACCGACGCAATTATGCTCTTTCTTTGCGGATTGTACTTCACGGACCACACCTAAATATTTTCACAATTTCTTGCAGATTACTGTATATTCTCTAAAATCACCATAAAAATTTCGGAGCACCATACCTGATCATTGTGCTCGTTGAATGTATGCAAACACTGTCGCTGTGCTAGTTCCCAGACTTTAACCGTATGATCGGAACTGCTGGACACGAAGTTCTGCCCGTCCGGGGAGAAAGCGACGCCAAGTACCCACGAAGCGTGACCGGACATAGTTCCCGCCAAATTAGCGTCTTTTCTGTAAGGGAAAATAAAGGAATAAACAATCTCGCAACTGTACTGTCGATTAGGACTGGGACTATTTGTCGAATTTTTCGGTATTCGAATATTCGAGTACTTCGGTTGCTCAATTATTTGGCGAATATAATTTGAATATCCAAGTATCCAAATACTATTCGAATATTTAAGTATTCGAGTACTATTCGAATATACATCAGTATTCGAATAGGTTCATCTTTTTACAAGCCTTTATTTAGTTTCAGTTGCGAGTTCGTTAGTTTGTCAGGGTGAAATTTAGTAAGTTAATTTTTACCCAAAATTGAACTATGTATGTGTGCAAAGTTTCAAGTCGATCGGATATGTTGAAGTGGGTCAGTACTCGAATGAATAGTATTCGAATACTGAAATATTCGAATAGTATTCGAATACTGAAATATTCGAGTAGTATTCGAATACTGAAATATTCGAGTAGTATTCGAATACTGAAATATTCGAATACTGAAATATTCGAATACTGAAACATTCGAATACTGAAATATTCGAGTAGTATTCGAATACTGAAATATTCGAATACTGAAATATTCGAATACTGAAACATTCGAATACTGAAATATTCGAGTAGTATTAGAATACTGAAATATTCGAGTAGTATTCGAATACTGAAGTATTCGAATACTGAAACATTCGAATACTGAAATATTCGAGTAGTATTCGAATACTGAAATATTCAAATACTAAAATATTCGAGTAGTATTCGAATACTGACATATTCGACTAGTATTCGAATACTGAAATATTCAAATACTGAAATATTCCAGTAGTATTCGAATACTGAAATATTCAAATACTGAAATATTCGAGTAGTATTCGAATACTGAAATATTCGAATAGTATTCGAATACTGAAATATTCGAGTAGTATTCGAATACTGAAATATTCGAATACTGAAATATTCGAGTAGTATTCGAATACTGAAATATTCGAATACTGAAATATTCGAATACTGAAATATTCGAATACTGAAATAATCGAATACTGAAATATTCGAATACTGAAATTTTCGAATACTGAAATATTCGAATTAGTATTCGAATACTGAAATATTCGAATTAGTATTCGAATACTGAAATATTCGAATTAGTATTCGAATACTGAAATATTCGAATTAGTATTTGAATACTGAAATATTCGAATAGTCCCAGCCCTACTTTCGACTGATCTTACTCACACATCGTACAGCTTCATATGTCCGTCATCCGAAGCGGTAAGAAGTAGCTGGGAGTCCGGCGAGAAGCACAGAGATCTGATAGGCATAGCGTGACCTGAAATGTGTAAGTTTACTTAATATTTTCGGCAAGCGCGAATCATTATAACGAAATTCCAGTAGCTACCTTCTAATGTACGCAACACTTTCCCGTAGGTAACATCGAAAATATTGATAATTCCATCTATCGCGCCGCTAGCGATATATTTACCGTCCGGACTCTAGATCAGGCCAAACAAAGCTTGTTTCTTTTCTTGCACAGAGTGAAAGTTCGAATATACACTTTGAATCAAGCTACTCACGTAGGCGACGCTTAACGTGAATTTTCCGCCTCTGGTGTCTAAGGTCTGTTCCTGTTTACCACTTTCTGTTCCGTACAAATGAATTTTACCAGAATGGCTACCGGACACGATGAACTTGTCGTCTGGAGAAAACACTACCGTCCAAATGTCTACGGGACCTACTTCGATGCTGGATATTTTCTCTCCCGAGTCCACGTCCCATAGTCTTAAGCTGGAGTCCAATGAACTGGACGCGCACTCTAGAAATATATATATGCATTAGTACGAATTTTGGAAAATGAGGATTGAAGGTGGCCGTCCAAGTGAATTACGACTAATGCAAATGCGTCAGCGTCGCTAACAACTTACTTGAGCCATCGGAACTTACAGCGACGGACACTACGCCAAGCGAGTGACCAGTTAGCTTGTGCTTCAATTGGAAGCTCTTGTCCTTTTGCTCCCAAACTTTAACGGTGTCGTCGACTGAGCCGGTAACCAGATATTCCACTGTTTCCTCTTCGTTCGATCGTATGGAATCGCTAGGAACAGTTGTAAGAAAAATTGTATCATCGGAACGGAGGGTTGTGTACAGTGAAACTGATTTTTAGGTTAGCTACCGCGAATCTTCGTTGTCCGCGTGAGCTTCCTTTTTCTTCTTCAGACAACCCCAGGCACAGGTCCAGATACTGTCCTCGTGAGCGTTTTCTGTGTTACTGAGTAAGGAGTACTGAAAAAAGGTTGGAACACGGCTTTGCAACTGTCGCGTACTATACGCAACATAACCTCAATGTATCGGTGAATTCGCGAATTCTCCTAGATTTCTTACCATTTCAGGAGGCACCTACGATCTTCTAAGCAATATATTGTTAAATACTAATGTATTCACGTGAATGTAGAATATTATCTCGTTCTAATACAGAAAATCCTGTAAAATGAGTTACACGGTATATATGTGTGTATACACATTGATAGATATACAAGGTGTCCCGTGTGAAGCTGGTGCAAAGCGTCACAAGCTGTTTCCTCGAAAACTGTAGTACCTACATATATACGCTCTAAGGGTAAGGTAGGTAACCAATTTCTTTGGCGTTCGGTGTGTTCACAGTGTTTAAGTACGTTACCAATGATTGTGATCATTTGTGATGGGTTTTATTCATAGATAAGCATCCCCCATAGCCGGAATGGGACGTTTTACAGCGCCGCTCGCGACGCCGCTCAAAAGTAAAACGAGAGCGTCGAGAGCGGGAAATCTCTGATCCATTTGAGGGCGAATTCCACTTACGCCCGAATCGCCCGTGATTTTCATTAAGCTAGGTTTTCCTGTACGCAACTGGACGCAACGTCAAGAATTTTCAAAGACGATTTTCTCGAAAATGAAGGGCGATATGAAAAAAAGTTACTGTTTCTTTTCGACTTATAACAAGTAACTAAGTCGAGAGAAAGGAATAAAATTTTTTCATGTTACGCTTCATTTTCGAGGAAATCGACTTTGAAGTTCCAGACGTTGCGCCCAGTCGCTTACAGGAAAACCTACCTTAATGAAAATCGCGAGTGATTTGGGCGTAAGTGGAATGCACCCTGAATATATTAATCGGTTAGACGAGACACTCAGTGGCTAACTACTGGGACACGACCACGCATTTTCTATCTTTTGTCAAAAGAGTGAAAATGCTTGAGCCCGAGTGTCTCACCTGAAAAAGAACACATAACAATACAAAACGATTTTTTATCAAGAGAACTACCTTAGGATTTTTTTTTACACAAATAATAACGTCATATTCGGATTCAGCAGCACAAACAACATACAGATGCCAGGTTTTAGACAATTATTTTTAAATAAGAGGATTTTGCCGTTTTTCGCTTACGCCTTGAGGCTATATTGAATGTTATTGATAACATGAGTAAAATAGGTCCATTGCAGATATAATTGTCAGGATTTCTTAGTTACTATGAGTACTTTAAAAATATACATTCCAAATCGGGAAACTATTCCTTATAAGTGAATGTTTAAGTACTTGTTAGCAATACTTGGCTTGGTTCGGCGTTGGCGTCGGTCGGTGTGACGTCACGGAGTCAGTACGCAAACATATACAATCACAAAATGGTTTTCAGTACGATCTTACCTCCTTATCCTCCCGTAGAACCTGTGACTTCGTATTTCTAGAACAATTCTTGCAGTTAGGAACACAACAGTTCAATTACACTCAATTGTTTCTTCTTCTAAGTAGATATTAACAAGATACACTCGATAGTCACAACATATACAATAGGCGCCTTACGCACCATAAAGCTTCGCGTTTCTACGCTTCGTGGGCAGATGGAGGGAAATCCCAGCGCACACCATTAACCTCGTCGCTGGTGGTACGCTGCGACCGCGAATTACACGCGTTGGCAGGGTCTCAAACACACGAGACGTGGTCTTACGCGCGTGGTTTACCCGATTCTCAGACCTCGAAACAAAAGAGCCTCGAAATCAAAAGAGGCGCTTCGTTGCGGGGAGTCCCGGCAGGGGACGCAAGCAGTGGTGGGTTTACTACGTTACATCGAATTTACTACGTGACACGCGTAAAAAATGTAAATAATTGTATAAAATGTAGAAAATGTATTCAATGTCAAAAATTCAAATACAAACTATTAACCTCTACCTATTGCGTTGAATTTTACTGCACACTATTTTAAATTACTTTAGAAAGAAAGATTGGAATGTAATTATAAAAATTATAAATAATTTTAAATTTTTTAGTAAATTTCATATCTTTGGTGTGCAAAAGATACTCGAATTCTTACATATATCAACATGGATTCTGAAGAAATTGATAAAGCTTTAGCAGATTATTTCTTTGGATGTAACATTCCATTTAGTCCCCCACAGCACTAAAACGTATCTTGTACGTAACTGCTACATAACCATCATTTTTTGGTTACGTCACATGGGGGTCACATGAAGGTATCATCAGGGTGGAAATGTCCGCCTCATTTACATAACAGTACGCGTCACATTAAGGTCATACTTTTATATAAATTTTACCTTCCTCTGTTATCTGTCTGTTACGTAGCAGCAGGATAACAGCAATAACTTTATTGTTACCTTATGGATAATTACACTATTGGTATTTGGAAAGATTATTTTAATTAAAAAAAAGTTAAATATTTGTTAGAATTTTTTGGTATAAACTTTATATTATATATAACGGGTCACATACATATATATATATTTGAAAATAAAAAAATATTTTAAAAACAAGTATTAATATTTTTTCTTCTCCCTACACTTTCTTTGCAATCCCAGTCGAAACCATTGCGCTCCTTCCTTATTAAAATCGACTTCGCGGAAGTCCGGATTACTATCTATTATTTTATCTGAATAAAAAAATAATATTGTATACATTAGCTCGGAGTTTTAATATAAAGGGTTCATAAAATAAGTGTGTAAATACCTTTTATTATTCGCACCATTTGTAATTGCGAAATGTTAATATTATTCCTCTTCCCTTTCCACGTGTATAACGCGGCAAATTCTGAACTATATAAATAGGTTGCTCAATATTTGCCGAACATTATCTGCTGGCGTTTTTCCCCCGAATCTATCAATATAAATAAACTGCAATTTCATTTATTCGATACTTCACATATTGGTCGACTATCCTCCTTTGATGTCGAGAAGAGTATGTTTTAAAATCTCTTCTCAAACGTTTTCTGTCTGACATATTAATTAAAATATGTAACCAACTTAACCTAAAACCAATGTCATAATTGTTTATTGCAACACGCCACGTTTAATCCTCGCGTAAACGTTAGATTTTGTATTCTAAACATACCGATGCTAAACGCAGTCCTTATTGTAACACGTTCCGTGCAGGAGTTTAGCAGCAGGAAACGTTACCACGTTTCGTGGTAATTATATTTATCGTTTATGTCGCTGTTATGTTCTATTTATGAAACAAAAATTACGGAATACTTGTGACACCTACGTTCCATGACATTTACATCTGGATTAATATGTAGCCTATACGTAAGAAGACTTACATAAAAATTATATGTTTTGTGAGACTTTTCAGTTATGTTCATAGGTTATATTGCTGCTATGTTCTATCTATGTAACAAAAGTTACAGAACATTGTGACTTCCATGTTACGTAGTATTTACAAGTTGTGCTGTGGGGGGTATTATTGAATCTGACCACTTCAGGAACTTTGTTCATAAATTGAATCCAGCTTATAAAATTCCAACTCGAAAGACATTGTCGAATAATTTGCTTAACCGGTTAACTGGCAATGTATCATATATGATCAAACAAAAATCTGGCCAATTCTGGCAATGTATCATATATGATCAAATGGAATAACTTTTTTGTTTTTCAATCGATTTGAATGAAACTTGGTATGTAATGGTTTCTGGGGTCGCTGAATCTGAATTTCGCATCGGAATTGTAAAATTCAATATGGCAGACTCAAAATGGCCGAACCAAATTGGCTGACAAATATTAAAATACTATCGGGATATAGAAAAATTGTATATAGGGGTTTTTGGGGTCGCTGAATCTGAATTTAGCATTGGAATTTTAATTTTCAATATAGCAGACTCAAAATGGCGAACCAAAATGGCCGCCAAATATTAAAATACTATCGGGATATAGAAAAATTGTATATAGGGGTTTTTGGGATCGCGGATCAAAAAAAAGCACTTGCGGTGGAATTTATGGATGAAGAATTCAGGTATAAAATTATTCGAAACTTTTTCGTAGAAAATAAAAAAACTAAAAAATTAAACCCCTAAACCCTTATTTTTCAGGGGTTGGGGGTGGCATTGAAAAAAGTAACTGCTGCAATCGAATTATAGACAAGAAAACTTCACAAATAAATAAAGGTTTAGTAAAGAATTGACAAACTCACCCCTAAATTCTATTTTTTTAGGGGTTGGGGGTGTCAGATGAAAAAAATTACATTCAGCGACTCAAAAAACCCCTGTATACCAAATTTTGTGTGATTCACTTAATTATTCGATGGTACCAGTTTGGGCCCGAATAGTGAAAAGGACCGTGCCAGTTAACCGGTTAACGCAAAATGTTAAGATTACAAAAAATCAATAATCGGTGTGGAATCCGAAGATGCAGTTCTGTTTTTAGATGGTTGAAAAATTTATCATCCAACAATAAGTATGTTGTTGCAATTCTGAATTTAATGAATACGGCGCAATGTATGTCCATGCAGGTTATGGCGTTCCACAGTCTGCAACGGTTTTTTCAAACAATGTGATTTTATACAGTAAAATACATGAACGTAATAAAGTTAAGCTATTTACTACGTCTTATTCTACACGTAGAATTCACTTTTCTACGTCAGGTAAAATACGGACCCACCACTGGACGCAAGTCACGTGACGCCGGCGTCACAAAACTTAAGACAAAACTGCGACACCAGCGCCGCTCGCGGTGCGGCTCGGAAGCTTATCACAGAGTTTCTCAACGAAATACCAGGCTACACACACGAATTTGCTAAGGGCCTGCGAAGCAATTAGTAAATATCCGTAAATAAAACTCGCAGGAAGCTGACATCACAATTAAACGTTACTATTACACTATATCTACGCAACCGTGCGATTTGACCTACAAATCAGTCTATTTTTCATACATCAAACTCCACTCAGTGACCAAATTCTAACCTATCCACACTCATTCGAGTAACACGCACTCGAACTTGCCCTTACGCTCAGTTATGAATCACTGACACAAACCAACCCCGCAAGATGTTGAAAACAGTGAGATTTGGGAAAAAAGTCTACGGACTCCCAAAAGCAGTGGTGCCCAACCGATCGTTTCTCTCCGACGCGTACCGCTGCGAGGAAGCGTGGCAAGCGCGGCTGAAATCCCCGTTGATACGAAAGATCAAGCCCGAGAACTTCTTCTTAGACCTGGAGCACAAACAGACCACCACGGGCCACGTGAGCTCGATCGACATCGATATATTCGCGAACACCGTCGTCGACAAATACCAGACCGAGGAGCTGCTCACTTTAATCCACAACTTAAGGCTGACCGCCGACACGTCGAACACGTTGGAATCGACGCATCACGCCGTCGTAAGATACCTCTTAGACCACGATGCCACAGAGGACCTCATAAACGTGCTGCACGACAGACTAAATTACGGCATATTCCCCGACAACCTCTGTTACAACATCCTCATGGACACTTACGTAAAACGGAGCGACTACGCCAGCGCGGCCAAGATCGCCGTTCTGCCTATGTTACAAGAAGACTCCGAGCACCCGATCACCAACGCCTTATGCGTGTATTCCTGCCAGAAGTACTTAGAAAAGCCCGGCGACTGGGTGAAGCCGCAGCCCCCGGAGGACGATAGCAAGGAAGAGATTAGGGTGCGAGTAAAATACGTCAAGCCCGATTACTTCGACGATCATTTCGATCTCACGGATCCGAGAGACTTGGTGGGAAAGACGTTGGCTTTTTATGGGAAGCTCATGAATAATACCCTAGGCAGGACGTGCCAGTTGAGGGGTTTAATGTTGTATAGAAAGTACGAGGATGTAGCGAAGCTGATAGAGCAATGGCTAAGCGAAGTCCAGGGAGAGACTGTTCACAAAGAAGTCTTCGACTTGATAAAGAAGGACACCGAGAATGTAACTGAGGAGAATGCGACGGACGAATACAAGGCTGCGTTGGCTCAGCTTGATGCGTTGAAAGCTACGAGCTTATGCAAGGACGGTTTGACCGAAGCGCTGGAGAACGAAGTTAAATCCGCAGTCGAGCGGCAAGCTAGGATAGACATGGATGAACAATTGAAAGTAATTAGGAGTGGAGAATATTAAGCGGCTACGCCACCCTCCAAGCAGCGCCGAATTAGACGAATTTTTATTCATGAGGCTGAAAATTATTTCTATGCCTCTTAGGGCTTGTATTCAACTGGCGAAAAGATCGCGATTTTCGGGATTTTTTGTGGAATTTCTACTGTACAGTAAATACTTGTTAGGAGCCCGTCGAACGGGGCTGGCGACGGGCTCCTAACGCGAATGGACACTATTCCGCGCAGCCACTGGCGCGAGTGAGAAAACCCAATGAGCGAGCGAGAGGAAACGAAAGCCGACGGCAACTTCGTGTCGACTCGTTCGTTTCCTCTCGCTCGCTCATTGGGTTTTCTCACTCTCGTCCGAAGGATTCCAAGAAATGGTGGGGATAGTCGCCGGGCTCCTAACGAGGATTCACTGTATACTTTTTTACAACTGTTGGCTTATTTTAGGAGTACGTATATGGAGAAAGTTTCGGTAATTTTGTTATAGAGAAACTTTAAGAAATTATTATTAACGAATAACTGCCATTCTCGCGGAAGCTTTTTCGATAAAGGCGCTGTGCGGTGAGCACGATTTCTCTGAAAATTAGTTCAAATTCAAAAAGATTCTGTTAATATATGGTTGAATTCAGTAGATGAACGAAGGGTTTTTCGGAAAGTTGATTTTTGACAAAATGGCGGCCGTTTAAGGGGGAACACCACTGTGACGGTCGGAAAAGTAAGCCATTTTTAAGAATTTTTTTAGGAATAATTTACAGTTTTCATAGAAAATTTTTATTATTTATCTTTAGTACGCTGTCTTAAGAGACTATACAAAAAAAAAATAGAAAAACATCCATAAATTTTAATATATTAATTAATCTTCTAGACCTCCCCACGCAAGCTGGTCGAATGTGTAACTATGGAACAGCAGGTCCGAAATCAAATTTCATTTTTTTTTTTTATAAACTATATGAGTGTAGTTTCCGTTGTACGTACGGATTTCCTAAACAAATTATTTTTGTAAAAATGGTCCACTTTAGAAGAAAATTTTCGAAAATCCGCGAATAAGATGGACAGTTTTTCGAGTGTATTTAAAAAAATTTGTTTTCAATCAAAGAATCCGTACGTACAACGGAAACTACACTCATATAGTTTATAAAAAAAAAATTTAATTTAATTTCGGACCTGCTGTTTCATAGTTACACATTCGACCAACTTGCGTGGGGAGGTCTAGAAGATTAATTAATATATTAAAATTTATGGATGTTTTTCTACATATTTTTGTTGTATAGTCTCTTAAGACGGCGTACTAAAGATAGATAATAAAAATTTTCTATGAAAACTGTAAATTATTCCTGAAAAAAATTCTTAAAAATGGCTTACTTTTTCGGCCGTCACAGTGGTGTTCCCCCTTAAGGGGACCTTCCGGTCTAAAAGTCGATTTTTTTTTATTTCATTTTTCGAATGTTCAACCTTTTAGGAATACGTGTTTAAAAGGATTTGTTGAAATTCGTAAAATTCCAGAAGTTATAGGCATTTGAGTAGCGGCAAATGCATGGGCAACAACCGGGCACTCGGCGCTCACGTAAACCTTTAAACGCGTTTTTCTCGAAACAGTGTTCTCAAAACGGTGGGACCTGTATCTCCAAAAGTTATTATCCGATTCGACTGAACCTTTTTTTATTTTGAAGAATATACTTCTGGCTAGGGGGGGGGGGGGAACTAGAAAAATTACAAAAAATTGAAAATTTATAATTTTCAAAGGCGTTGAAAGGACGAAAAGTCCAGGGAAAAGTGATTTCAAACTTCAAGTGTCGTTATTTTCTAAAAAAAAATGTCATTTTTTTAATATTTTCTAGTTTCCCCCCTAGCCAGAAGTATAATCTTCAAAATAAAATAAGTTTCAGTCGAATCGGATAATAACTTTTGGAGATACAGGTCCCACCGATTTGGATCAATTTTTTGACGCCTTGACTTTAACAACTCCCCAGGGCCGTCTGCAATAATGAATTATAAAACAAAAAATATATTTCTATAACTTAAGACATCCTTAATACAATGCAAAAAGTCCCATTCAATTATATATAGTAGTTTTCCTTTAATTAATTCCTAAAAATCACCTATTTTTTTGGGCTCTAGACCGGAAGGTCCCCTTAAAGTAAACCCACGATTTCTCGATGGCTGAATTGTTCGTTTTTCGTTAATTAAAAATAGAATTTTTTGTTAAAATAAAAAATCCTTCGTTCTTCTACTGGTCTTTGGTATATAAGAAAAGTCTGCAAAAGTTTAGGCCAATCGATGCAGCGGTTTACGAAATATCTTGCTCGCCGATGTCAACACAGCTTCCGCGAGAATGTCTGTTGTTCGTTCATTTTTTAATGTTTCTCTACATCAAAATTACTGGGAGTTGCTGCATATATGGACTTTTCAAATAAGCGAATAGTTGCAAAAAAATATACAGTAGATATTTCACAAAAAATTCCCGAAAATCCCTTAATGAATATACAGTAAATACTCGTTAGGAGCTCGTCGAACGGGGCTGGCGGCGGGCTCCTAACGCGACTGGACACTATTCCGCGCGGCCACTGGCGCGAGTGAGAAAACCCAATGAGCGAGCGAGAGGAAACGAAAGCCGACGGCAACTTCGTGTCGACTCGTTCGTTTCCTCTCGCTCGCTCATTGAGTTTTCTCACTCTCGTCCGAAGGATTCCAAGAAATGGTGGGGATAGGCGCCGGGCTCCTAACGCGTGGTAGAAACGGGCTCCTAACGAGGATTTACTGTATTGTATTAATATTGTACAGAAATATTAAAAAATGGCCCCGCGAAGCTCCTCCGCCGTTACGCACGTAAATTATGACACCCACGTTCGTCTGAAATTAGAAAATATATTTGTCAAAATATCTACGAAGTGAAAAAAAAATTTCACTGTCTCAGGGTGGCGTGACCCCTTAACGAATACGAAAGCGTGAATACAGATACTTTGTCCAACTGGTTAAATGTTTCTTAATATTTCAGAAATATACCGAGTGGGAGAATATAAGAGGGAGCGTACTAGATAAGCAAATGCAGGAATTAAAACGGCAGAACAAAGTGGCGGTGTTGAGAAAGATGAAAGAAAGCTTGGTCGAGCAGGAGAAGCTTTTGACGTTCTTCGAGCACGAGGAGGAAATAGAATTAAAGTTAGAGGAAATGGAGCAGAGGGAAGAGTCGGAGACGAAACGCATTCTTACGCTGCCTCATGCCTCGAGGAAACTTAAGAAGCTGGAAAAAGAAGAGGAATATGTTCCGCCGAAAATTACGAAACACAGAAGCTAAATTTTGAATAAAATCGTGACGGATGGACGGAGAGTTGTAGTTAAGATTCATTTAATAAAGCGTGATTGTTCGGAAGTCGGTGTTAGAGGGGGCGACAACGGTAAGAGACGGTGAAAATATATTACATGTTATTTATCGTTCATATTTTGTACAGAATCACTCGGCGGTGTTTGTTTCTCTTAGTACGCGTTACATGGGTTCGCAGTGGATTCCCCCGAAGCCGCTTGTTTCTTCGAAAGTCAATTGTACAATTAAACCTCGCGCTAAAAAATTATTAGGCTCTGTAACAAATAATGTTCCGTTTGAGCGTTGGTATTGAACGAGTCATACACTTGGCCCAATTATACGCATATTTAATATTACATGTCTTCGGACCAAGGCACACATTTAGCAATTAGTCTTAATGGCCTCACAAAGACTGCTCCGTAGGCAGTAGTTAAATAGTTTTTATGCTTCCCAGCCGTAAAATTTGGTCATCGCGTTCACAATCGCAATCGTACTCGTTTACAAGGAATGTCCTGTAAACGCAACCGCGTATGTTAGATCTCGTACGAAAACGAGAAGCTTGTGAATTTAATTTTAATATCAGGCACTGAATTCTTACCCGGTCGTTGTTGTTACGACTTCTATTATAGTACCAAAGGTTATATAACAATCACGAAGCTTTGCTTTGCAGTTGCGCAGTCAACGCTGCTGTTTCCTGTTTCATTTGCTTCAAGTCGGCGGTTATTCTCTCCAAGTTTGCCCCGACATTTTTCGTAGATTCGGAATCGATCTAAAAGGAGACAAGATATTTAGAAGAATAAATTGGAATTCGGAGTGTTAAGGCTGTCGCGCATTTCGGCGACACGAAGAGAAACGTTCATGAACAATTGCGCAGCGACGATTTAATTAATTATTATTAATTTCTTTGATTTGCTTCGCTTCGCCGAAGTGCGCACCACCCCTCCTTAATGTATCCAAGTCGTTTACTTGTTCTTCCAAGTCTCGTATTTCTCGTACAGTGGCACCGGTCTCTTCCACTAGACTTATGAGCTCGCTGCAATCGGAATGAAGCGTGGCCAGCAGTTTATAAGCTTTCCTCGAGGCTTCGTTCGTCCTGGCGTCACGGAATATCAATTCGTCGACGACCGTGAACGATCTCTCCACTCTGCCCGTAAGCGTGTTGATCTCTTTCTGGATCTCCCGCGTGTCGGCCAGAACTTTGTCGATTTCGTCTCTCTGCTTCCTAACGTTATTGATTATTTCTAAAATTCGTTGGGTGTACGCGGACCTGTTCACTTCCTTGGGAAGCTTCTGAACCTCCGTCACCAATTGCGAGTATTGTTGATCTTTGTTGCGGCACTCCTCCTGAAGCTCCTTCTCCTTCTCTTTCAGTAATCTGATTTCATCGAGCTTCTTTTGACTCGCGCTCTATGTGCATAGATAAAGGTTCGATTTTAGGGCGTACGGTTTGAGTTTTATTAACATCGCGATACTTACAGCTTTCGTCGAGTGCTTCTCCTTCTCTTGCCTGTACTTCTGAACCAGCGGCACTCTGTGCTTCTCCCACTGGTTACCTAGATTAATTAATTTGCTCGCGGTCGCTTCGATCGCTGCCTGCAGTTTCTTAATATTCTCCTCGCTGTCTTGAAGCAGATCGTAGATTCGCGCTTTGATCTTCTTCTGCTCCTCGTTGATCGTCAACTCCTTCTCCTCGTTCTGATAACTTATCGTTACTTGCGTTATGCTGGTGCTCAGCTTCTTAATCCGATCCTGCAGCTCCTCTATATTAGTCCTCAGATCGTCGCACTCTAACTTTATTTTCTCCACCGCTAACTCCTGCTTCTCCGCCTTGTTTACGACCTCTTGCTTCGGAAGCGCGGATCCTGTGCTGGCCTCGCTTTCCACTTCTGCCTCCTATACAAAAATAACAACCTTAACGATAAAGTATGGTATTATCCTTCCGCGCGATAGACGCTTAGAAATATTAACGGCAATCTCCGGAAGCTTACTTTAAAAGCCAACACTGTGTCTTTCACTGAAAACCTGTTAAGAGCGTTGATATCGGCGGACGCATTAACGCGAATGACTTTATTGCAGTATTCCTTGCTCAACCAATTTATTCGATCGAGAATGCTCATCGACTGCGAGTGAAGAACTCTCGCGTTGTGCGATATCAAAGAGGGTAAAATGGATGGTTGATTTTGCACTTGTTTAGGCACAGGTTGCAGATAATGTATAGCATAATCTTGATGCTCTAGAAACAGAACAGGTAAGTTTTCTTAAGGGGTTATGTCTAGGCAGCTTTCGAAAAAGCACGCGATTTACGGGAATTTTTTGTGGAATATCTACTGTATATTTGTTTACAACTATTCGCTTGTTTTAAAAGTATATATTTATTAATAGTATAATATTTAAGTATTCGAATACAGAAACATTCGAGTAGTATTCGAATACTGAAATATTCGAGTAGTATTCGAATACTGAAATATTCGAGTAGTATTCGAATACTGAAATATTCGAGTAGTATTCGAATACTGAAATTTTCGAGTAGTATTCGAATACTGAAATATTCGAGTAGTATTCGAATACTGAAATATTCGAGTAGTATTCGAATACTGAAATATTCGAGTAGTATTCGAATACTGAAATATTCGAGTAGTATTCGAATACTGAAATATTGGAATACGGAAATATAGGAATATTCAAATATTGGAATACTGAAATATTCGAATACTGAAATATTCGAATACTGAAACATTCGAATACTGAAATATTCGAGTAGTATTCGAATACTGAAATATTGGAATACTGAAATATTCGAATACTGAAATATAGGAATATTCAAATATTCGAATACTGAAATATTCGAATACTGAAACATTCGAATACTGAAATATTCGAGTAGTATTCGAATACTGAAATATTCGAATACTGAAATATTCGAGTAGTATTCGAATACTGAAATATTCGAGTAGTATTCGAATACTGAAATATTCGAGTAGTATTCGAATACTGAAATATTCGAGTAGTATTCGAATACTGAAATATTCGAGTAGTATTCGAATACTGAAATATTCGAGTAGTATTCGAATACTGAAATATTCGAGTAGTATTCGAATACTGAAATATTCGAATACTGAAATATTCGAATACTGAAATATTCGAGTAGTATTCGAATACTGAAATATTCGAGTAGTATTCGAATACTGAAATATTCGAATACTGAAATATTCGAATACTGAAATATTCGAATACTGAAATATTCGAATACTGAAACATTCGAATAGTATTCGAATACTCAAATATTCGAAGTTTATCCGTAGCATTAAAATACTCGTAAAATATTCGAATATTAAATTGTTTTGTTGCTTTACTTTATATTCTATGTTTTTCGTTATATTTTATTTTTAATCTTATTGTATTTTATTGTATGTTTCTGTATCTTAGTATTTTGTCTACACTTTGTATTCTAAAGGGTTCCCCTGTTGAATCAATAATAATAATAATAATAATAATAATAAATTATTCGAATAGTCCCAGCCCTAATCCATACAACATTAAACCGTACCAAACGTAGTATCTCACCTTTCTCGCCTCCCGCCGTTAGTATTTCTAAATTCACAGACGCGTAAGGGGCACTTGCTCTGCCTCTGTTCCTAAACCCCTTCGTATGACAATAATGCGGCAACCATGGAGCTGAAAGACCTTGCGATATCGCTGCTCCTATAGCCTTCTCCAATAACGCGATATTGCTTATGGGCTCGTTCACGGTCTTATCGCTCTCCTTCGGTAGTTTCTCTATGAGAAATATAAAAACCCTCCTCAGGTCGGCTTCTGAGCTATACAGAAACGTTTGGTAGCCAATATCACCTTTGTATCCTAATTCCTAGATTTATGGACACAATTAATAGATTATCACGCAAACAACAAGTATTCGTATTCCCTTTGAATCTTACTGAACACGCTTGAGCAAGGGTAGCGCCCAATCGAAAGCGGGCCGCCATATTTATAGGTAATACTGTGGACAATCCGAGACCCGGTCTTATTATATCTAGACATCTTACTGCTCCCTCGACCACCAGCTCTGTATTGAAACCGCCAAGATTCGTTACGCTCTCTTCTATGTCACTGAAATACAGTCAACATTTACCATTAATTAATAATACGAAAGGGCAGGGAAATAAATATAGAAGAATTATTCATTCATCGTAAGATGGATAAGGTAAATTTCAGCTTTCTACATTAATAAACAAAAAAGATAAAACAATTTATTTTTCATTATTTTATTGCAAAAATTACATCGGAACTAAGTGTACATTTTTTCATTCATCTTTTTTGCACCGATTCGTCGATTATCGTCGATCTGATGAAAATTAAATTCTACATCGACCGGTAACACTCTCGTGTCGGCTTTGGCAATTTTGAATTTTTTTCGACGTCCCCACGCAATTTTTTATTTTCAAGCGTTGGCGAGAAACGAAGGAATACCGTCGAAGAGCACCGAACGCGGCGCAAATAAACAGCCGCCCACTTTTGCTCGCGTATAATGTAGCCGACGTGAAATGTCAAACGGGTCGGGTATGCACCGCAACGGTGCGAGCTGCAACTTACCAGCCAATTTGACGCAACGAGTGAATAATTATATTGTCAACCTCCTCCATCATCGGTAAAAATGTGAAAATTCTAAAACCCCCTACGATATCGTAACTTAAAGGAATTCAAGTTGAACCGTAGAAATCTAACCTGTCCATGGGGTGAACAAACATTTGTGCACCATGCAATCATGCAGATGGCGCGGGAAACTTTCAGTTTCACCAACGTGACGCACATTTTGCTGCGCGATTATTCTTCTACGGTTTCTGCTTTTGGACGAGGATTTTTGAAAATGCACGCGTTCTTCGTAATTTTAAAAGAGCTTTAGAAGATCATTTGGTAAGTAACAAGCTACAGTGCAAATTATACATTGTTAATTGGAATCGTCCATTCATATTCAAATTTCATACACAGCTAGGGTAGATGTCCCGATTAACGTGCTCGGTCCCAATTACCGTGCTTTTGTACTTAAAGACGCCGTACAAAAAAACTCGCGTAAATAAATAAGGAAATAAATTTTTTTAATTAAGTTAAACTATTAATGTATGTGTTACAAACGAGAAAGTTGCGTTTTTAAACAACTAAAGCATAGTAAAAAAAATTTCAAAAATGCATATGAAGATTTCGATGGATTTACCTAAATCCTTACCGGAAACGGTAAGGAACACGTACTTTACAGAAGTGAATAAATTGATAATTATCATGATTTGCACTTATGTAAAGTGTTTATTATATTATAAAAGGGTCAAGTTTTATGAAAAAATAGCAAAATGAGCACTTTTGAAACGATTTCGTATTTTTAAAGTGAATCCGGTAATTGGGACAGGAATTTAACGCTTGTCCCTATTACCGTGACCCTCGAAGCCCACTGGCTCTCTCTGTAACTGCTAAACCTAACCTTACTTTCGTTTCCCAGAACGGGTGAACAGAAATTTATATTTGCATATTTTGCTTTTGTAATGAAAAGGTCATATTAAAATGACATAAAAACACCTCTCGTAGAGCAAAAAAATGTTTCGAACAGTTCCAAGTTGAACGACATAACCTAACCGCGGGAACGCTATTCGAAAACGGGCACGGTAACTGGGGGCACGGGAATTGGGACAACGCATTTTTTCAGGGCACGGTTACTGGGACAAAAACATGTATTTTTATTTCAATTAACAAAATATGAAAAATTAACATTTTCAGCCCGAAAAAATGCCTTAATAAAGAGAAAGGTTCAAAATACCAATATAAATTTTCACCAAGCAAAATTATAGTGAGAGAAGACAGTTATTAATTCCGTCGTGAGCAAGTCGGCGTCAGGGCACGTTAATCGGGACATCTATCCTACTTACGAGCGAACTTCTGTAAATCCCAAAAATACTTTTTTTTTTAAACTTTGCAGGTTTGATTGCCTCGGCAGAAGTATCACGCGATTTTATTTTTCTGTTACATTTTGGTTTTGCAGGGTGAATTCGCACCCTAAATTTTACACTGTGTATATAACATTAACTCTTCCCATTCATAACACATATATATTTATTTCAACCGCTAAGAAGTCTCTTAAAAATTCATACAGTCGTGAGCGAAATATAATAATCAATTTACAATTTAAAACCAATATTCATCCTATTTAAATTTTAAGATTACACAAACTACAACCACTAATGTAAAATTATATATACAACTCGGAACACCCCGCGTCTTTTAAAAATACATCAACAAACCCCGAAATATTTCGGCCCACATGTCACGTTCCAGCGACAAAATGATTTAACAAAAAAAAATTAAAACGGACTTCTAAAAAATAAAATTGCACTAAAAAGTAAAAAATAATTTTTCCCTTATTTAATCTACGACTCTCGTGTATTTAAATCGGCGACAGATTTACACAGTGCAAATGATGAGGCGCCGACTTAAAAAATATGAGAGTCGTAGATTAAATGAGGGAAAAAATTATTTTTTACTTTTTAGTGCAATTTTATTTTTTTGAATTAGGTGACAATAGTCTTTATTATTAACCAGTACTGGCAAAATATTAGGCCAATATTAATTCAGTGAAGGATGGGACCACCGGGGCATCGCCCTCTTTCGAATAAAAAAAAGATCATCAAAATCGGCCCATATGCTGCTTAGAGCATATACTATGGAGGTCTCATTGAAAGCTTGAAACTGTCGCCAACATGGTGCGAGAGAGAAAGACATGTGCGAGTGAAAGAAGTATATGTCCCGATCGACCGCAATGCGCATGCACCGATATCGCCGACAACCATCCGCGGTCAGGCCCGGATTGAAGGGGGGGCTAGGGGGGCTGTAGCCCCGGGCCCCACTTTCCAGGGGGGCCCCGTTCTAAGCCTTCAGTTCTAAGCAATTTAAACTCGTTATTGTTTAAATTTTTGTTACCCCCCCCCCCCCCCCTCCCCCGCTTTTCAACCCCGGGGGCCCTCGAAGGTTGGATAGCCCCGGGCCCCAGAAATCTTAAACCGGGCCTGTCCGCGGTTACTATGAATATCGTTGTTTACGCAGACAGACAGAAGGCAGAACCATTGTCACAAATTCATATTTAAATTACAGGAAACACTTAAAACTTAGTAAGTTTATTTCACTATTCCGATATTGGGAGATATAATATATGCATAAAACCACAGTGTCACCCCAACAATACGTATGTATTCGTTTTTAATTTATTTTGGCAAGGTGGTCAATTACTCCCTTTATTATGGGATATTTTCCATATGTTTCCTGCTTCGTTTCGGAAAATAAATAAATGATGAAAGCATGCACCGCGTATCACTTCAAACCATACCGCGTGCAGCCAATTTCACGATAACGGCGCATGCGCATTGCGGTGGATCAGGACATATACTTCTCTCGCTCGCAAGATGTACCTCTCTCGCTCGCACCAGTGGCACATGTCTTTCTCTCTCGCGTGATGTTGCCGACAGTTTCGAGGCAGTCACTCTAAAGGTGCGATTTCATGCTGACGCTCGACGCTCGTTTTGAGCGTCAAAACCAGTCACGTGATCGGTCCATGGGACTTTCAGCGTCAAGCGGAAAAGCTAAACTCGGTTTAGCTTTTCCGTGCTTTTCCGCTTGACGCTCATTCACTCCGACTCGCTCGTTCGTTGGTCGATCGTCGGTCACGTGATTAGTTTTGGCGCTCAAAACGAGCGTCGACGCTGAAAGTCCCGTGGACCGATCACGTGACTGGTTTTGTCGCTTAAAACGAGCGTCGAGCGTCAGCATGAAATCGCACCTTTAGGCAATGATACCTCCATGTATATATGCTCTAAGATATGCTGAGGAGTTATACGGGGACAAACTTAAAAAAAAAAAACGAATCGAATCTATAACCTCCTCCTTTTCGAAGTCGGTTAAAAAGGATACGCCCATAAAAGAATCTACCCGTTAATTGGTTAAAAATCGTCGCCGGAGCGCGTGCATTGGCGCGTACGGGTATTCGTATTTACGCGCGCCGCCGGAGGACGGTTGCGCGCGCAGCTAGTCGGCGGAGGGTTGCGCGCGCCGACACGGGCCAACTTCACCCCACCAAGTAAAAGATCAATTATTCGCGGCGAGAGGTCCGCACTCCGCAGAGTCGTGCGTTGCGTTCGGTGCGCGTCGACATCAGCTGTTCCGCTGGTCGCGTGAAATGACAGTATCGCGGCGGTTCGCGATGTGGAAATTGTTTTCGTGAGGGTGTTTTCTCGTGGACCGCGGTGGCGAGCCGAATCACCGACACCTCCATCGGGAAAGATGAACGGGAGCCTGGGAATAATGCGCGGGCCCGAGCACCATCCACACAGGTTCGCGGATTATTTTGTCATATGCGGCCTGGACAAAGATTCGGGCTTGGAGCCAGACAAGTATTTCGGTGAGTCCTCTATTTTATTTTCCTCTCGAAAACGCTCCCCGAATCAGCGGGAATCAGATCCCGTGGATATATTCCTCGTCGTCCCTCGAACGAGCCCAATCTCGACCGCAGACGATGCACGTTCCCTTTTTTTTTTTTTTTTTTTTTTTTTTTTTCTTCCTGCGGTCTGAGAGCAAGCCTCTGTCGCGATTTTCGAAATCGCTGGCTTGCGCAACCTTGGATAGATAATGTATCTCGGATCAGCGGATTCGCCGAGCGTCGGCTGTGCGGTAAGCAGTGTTTACATTAACGCGATCTCTCGCCTTAAGTTTTAGCGGACTTAGGTGCCGGGTTTTAGTGATCGTGGGATTAATTGTTCTCGTCGGTGGCGGGGTAAATATTTGCGCGGGTCGTGCGGGCCGCATCTTCTGCTTTTATTTACACGTGATGGACACGTGAATTGCAATCGATGCCCAGTGCTGCCCGTTCGGGAATTAGCTTCCGTTTGCGAACTAGTTGAGAGTTGATCGGTAACACGTTTATCGCCTCCTCTCGATACGCGGATAGGCGGTGCTAAATATTGAACGTTTGCGCTTTCGAGATCGTCAAACCGGGCAGGCATCGCGCGATAATGTATGCAAGAGTGGAACGCTTGGTTAGGGATTGTATACTCTCGCAGCGTTACGTAGTTGCGATGTCAGATGATTCGTGGCGGTCTTGATAAGAGTATCGCGGGAAGCTGGGTTTAGGTGAAGAGTGGGACGGTCGATTGGCGCGTGTCTCGTGTATTTTTAATTTCGTATCATTTTTTAATCTCACTTAAATCGATACTTTCATTCGCTTATTTTTAATCCCCTTTTACAGCAAGTACCTTCGTTACATGTTTCATAATAATACGCGATTAATGAACATTATACGGGAAGATGTTTGCTGTTGAATAATCTACTGTTTTTCGTAAAGTACAGTTTTGTGTTATTACCAATGGTATTTTTATGGCACGTTACCGTTTGTTTTACATGTAGTTATTTTCAATTGATTAGAATTAGTGTAATTTTTATTGGTACCTCGCGAGTTATTGAAATTATTATTGTAGCTTGCTGAATTCTTTTTCCTTAATTTACGCAAATCCAGATTTACGCGCGTAGTAATGCCCACGAGTTTTCCTTATTAAATCATTTTTTTTTATCTTATCGGCTCCGGTACGCGTACATATGTACATTGTTATAAAAAGGACATGAGTAAATTACGGAACAAGGAGTGCATTTGATTCTCAGACACCAGCCGCACTCGCAGTGAAAGAGCCCCCTCTTAAGGCGAATTTACACGGTTCACTTTGGTTGAACAATGAGGTTGATTCAACGAAATTGAAAGCAAAGCGAACAGTATGAATTACCATTTAATCAACGTGTTCACCCGAATTGAATATTCAAAGAGGCTGACAGACTTTTTACTTTTGTCCATTCAAGATGATTCGTCTAATTGAACACGTGTAAACGCGAATCTTGAACATTGAAAGGTTTTATGTATTTTTGTTGCGTCGATGTATTGTTTGTAAACAGAGCCTGCTGTTTTATGCCGGAAAATTGTTTCTAAAGGCAATAAGAATATTATAAATAATTTGTAGTAACCCTCGATTTTTTAATAGTTTATAAATAAAGGGAAGAGTGGACTCCATTATTTCTCGATTTTTACAAAAACCATGAACGTCTTGGAATAATAATGTTTACAAATTATTTCAACACCGAGGCGTATAATTTGCTTCGACGAAATTTTTACGTGAGCCAGTTTGGTCAGTTTCGTTGAAATGTGTAAACATTCGCCTTTCAATTTCACTGTTCCAATTCTGTCGAATCAACCGCATTGTTCGACCAAAGTGGACCGTGTAAATTCGCCTTAAGAGGGGCGGCTCTTTCGCTGCGAGAGCGCGGCTGGCGCCCGAGAATCAAATGCACTCATTGTACATACATATTTCCATTCTTCTGATACTAATACAAAATATAGGAAATGATAAAATAGCAGTAAAAAGTCTAGTCGCAAACTGTCCCATTTTTCTAAAAACAAACTCATTCATTATTATCCAATAATAACTTTAAATTTTGTTCAAATAATTGTCAAAGCTACCGTTGGATTAGACTCACAAGTTTTACTATTTTACAATTTACAAGCTTTTATTTAACTTCACTTGTGAGTATGTTAGTTTATTAGTGTGAAATATTGTAAGCTAATTTTGACCCACTTCCCATATCCGATCCACTTAGAACTTTGCACACATACGTGGTTCCGCTGGCAATACAATATTTTTGCTAAAATAATTTATAGTAAAAAAAAATATTTTTAAAAGCGAGCTTTTATTTAATTACACACGCAGATATATTATTATCATTAAGCGCTATTGCGCGTGAGTATTCAGGGACAAGAAACAGACACGGTTTATTTAACTATCTCTGTGGCTATTAATCGTTTTTTTATCACGTAAGTAATAATTTCGCAAGCATCACTAATTACGCCCAAGCCTGTTATCCGCAAAAACTAGTCGTTCATGTGGACTCGGCATTAGCCTTATTATTGTAAACGCAATCATTTTCCCAGTTGGTAACACTTTCTTCGCGTTACTGCTTGCGTACGAATTTTTTGCGAGTAGAGCTGAATATTTCGCAGTGCAATAACAATTAGTTGCCGCAGCATTGGAAACGCAATTATTCCTTGGAAACTAGCCCCCGACGCGCAAAGCTACTCGAGACACGAAAAACGAGGGCAGAGGAAGCAACGGATCTTCCCAGAAGAAGCTCTGCTCCTCTCGTTTCCGACCGTTTTTTCCGAGAACGTCTGGAAAAGGTTGTTTCACGGGCCGCCGTGCGCTACTCTCGGGGAAATTCCGCGCTGAAAGATGCACGTGCTCCGCGATGATCGCCTCTGTCGAAAAACTAAGCTCGTAGCTACCAACTGTACATTTCTTTATGTAGCCTCGCACTGGGATTCGCGCTACACTTGTGTCGGATTAAAGTTTCACGGCCACGTTGGCTTCCGTCATCCGCGACGCAATATCCCATGGTTAATGTTAAAAATAACACACTTGTTTACCACCGCTACTAGAAAATGTACACAAAACAATAATCGTAATAAAGAAACTTATCGTTTGGAACTCCCTAGAAGTGTTATTAGGTTAGTGCATACAATGAATTTACCGTTTCGCTTGGGTAAGTTTCCATGAAAATATTTATTGCTTTCTAACCATTTTACTTGTTTAAGTTTCGGTGACATTTCTCGAGTCGTAAGCCGGCGGTAGTAATTGTTGCATCTCCACCATAAACAAATGAACTTTTACGGCTATTCGCGATTAGAGATAGTGTGCAAAATCGCTAACAATGATTTATCGCAGTGATTATGACGGTCGTGACTTAACTTCATACACGACCGTGATCGGGAATTTTTTTATCTTGAGTGAATTTGCTTACTGCGATCGTAGTTCTTGATCTTGATTGAATTATTTCTTATAAAATACCTACTTTAATATAGCGAATTATAACCTTTAGCGAATTTATGCACTCACTAGTCAATGTATGCACACACTGATTTGGTTGGCTAAAGTATTCACATATGCATTATATTTTTTTAACTAAAGTGAAGAAATATCCGTTATATTTAATTAAATCAAGTACGATTACATTCGTTTAAAGTATACAACTGAGATTCTATAACTTGAGAATGTTTCGAGAGAAATTGGGGTTATGTGGCGCGTGCAAAGGACAGTTGTGCTCTCCACCAATCAGAAGCGATCACGAAAAATCACGAATCACGAATAATTGTTCCAGCCATCGGTAAGGTAAATGTCCCAATACCTGGACATTTAAGGTACGGCGTACACACATTTGAGAATTTTTCAGTTATACAAATCGATTTATATAAAAACGATTTTGCAATTACATGGGGCATC
Organism: Andrena fulva; assembly: GCA_946251845.1. NCBI lineage: Eukaryota > Metazoa > Arthropoda > Insecta > Hymenoptera > Andrenidae > Andrena > Andrena fulva. The sequence continues at coordinate 6,321,341 of OX276333.1, forward strand.
ATGTGTACTTTACCATTAAAAAAAAAACACATATTGTAGGAGTGAATAATTTTGTGAAATATTGAAAATTCATAGACCTTACAATGGCCCAATACTTGGACAGCTTAACTAGTATGTCCCAGCGTCCCGATTTTACTGTCCCATTACATGGACACATAATGAAACATCAGCAATTTGGATGTTTTCTAGATAAATTAAATAAAAAAAAAACAACACTATAGTTTTTTCTTTTTGCATATTTCATCTGCATAAGTAATTTATTCAAATCCGTAAACAAACTTGAGTAAAAAGAATCTATTATTGAATGACTAATTTTAAGGTTATGTGTATTCGTGTGTAACATCGACTGCTTAGCAAATCAGATAAATCCAATACTAAAATGGTGTAAACCGGACAGTTCAAGAGAATAAATTGTTTTTTACGAAAGTGTTACAAATATACCAAAAATATATATATATATGAATATATTTTACTAAATATTTGAATAATTAGAATAATTGAATAAAATAGTTATTTTTTGGATAAAGCGAATATTAAATGTACTAATCAGTATTATTTTCACCAGTGTCCAGCTACTGGGACGTGTCCACGTATTGGGTCTTTTACCTTATCCGCGATTTCACCCGTACCAACCCGATAGCATTTTATTCGTCAGAACATTACGGAACGCTGCACGTGCATGACGCTGTACATACAGAGAAAATTACATATTATGCGGAAAGTAGTTGTTAACCTTAATGATTGCGCATAATATCTGCGGGGTACAAAGCGAAACTTTAGAAAGATTCATAGGATAATCAATTATAGGTATTAACGCCTCTTGTGTCTGCTCGTAACCACCCGGTACACAAGGCGTTGAGAACTCGTCGAGGATACAATGCGATGTATCAAGAAGTTAGTGATAAGTTATTTCGCGGCTGCAGTGACAGGCGCGCGGATGCAATCGCGTGTACCACGGTGCAATACGTGCCGCGCGCGTTGCATTTAACAACCGTAGAAATTCGTAGCGAGGCGAGTGTGTCGTAATTCAATGCCAGTACTTTTGTCGACAGTGTGCGCCCGGGTTTTCGAGATTGAGTTATGCCGGATGTATCCTGGTACAGCCATGGGAATCTGTATAGTGAACACCTCGAGAGGCACACGAGTGGCATCAGTGGCGGATCCAGGAGCCTTTCTTGGGGGGGGGGGGGGGGGGGGGGGGCGAAACGTGTAAAAGGACATACCTACATTTTTTAATTTTCTTTTACGAGATATAAATATGCTTGTAATTTATATTTTAATATATCTATCTGCTACTATAGCCTGAATAATTAAATACACATTAAGTATATACCTAACAAGTGTTTCAGAATGTGACATAATATTTATATATTTTATTATTCTTGGGGGGGGGGGCCGATCGCCCCCGATCGCCCCCCTCGCCCCCCCCCCCCCCTGGATCCGCCACTGAGTGGCATGAAATTCGAAGCTCTTGTTTCGGCTATTGAACACGATATTCGATTCTAGCTGGCATAGAGTAGCTCTACGAGCAGCTCTTTTTGTAGGTCTACCCATATTTTTTTTAAAATAAATGTAGTTATCGCATCTGATCAGTTCAGAGAAAACGGAACAGTCGAGTAAATAAGAATTTCAAATTTCTCGACACTTTAGTTTCTAACGTAGAATTATCTCTGTCCCGGATGTACATATTTGCCGTCAGTTACGAGACACCCTGTACATTCTCCGCGCTGAACAAAGGCTAATTGTGAACAAGGACAACAAGAAGGAGATACGTAGTTCCCGCTTTCGTTGAATTCTGGCCTTCGACCCCGTTTATCCAATGCGTTTAGCCGTGTCACGTAAAATGACTATTACGGAAAGAGAGCATTTTGTCTTCTGGTATGCAAACGCGAATATTTGCATCGAAAACCAAGAACCATTTATCAGCAAAATATCTGTGATAAGATTCTGATAAGGTTTACAAAATTCGTAAGAAAATTTTTTTCGTAAAATGTACACAATAAAATTCATTTTCGAGAAAATCAATTTCAAAAATGGAACCCATTTGTCATCAAATTCGAAATCGATTTCGAATTCCCTCACTTCTATTTTTATAGTAGTTTTTCTTCCTTCTTTGTGTCTTTCAATTTACAAAAAAAAATAAAGTCTCGAAAATTGTTTGGCGTTCGTAAAAATAATGCAGATCGAGGAATTCTGGTTTCGCGGTATTTAAACGCGCGCAAAAAGGGAAGCAGGAAAAAGGAAAACGGGTGGGTTTCGTACGGTGGTGCTCGAAGCCAGTGGTTTCCTGGAGTTTTTCTGAAAAGGGCCGTTCTCGAATAAAGCACGGTGCGTCAAAGGAACCGGGAGAATTCTAAAGATACTGCACGCTGGGAGCAGCTGCAACAGATGCACCGCGATGCACCGTGAGAGCACCCTCGAGGGTGACGAAATTTAATCGGAGCAGGAGAGCTTCCCGAAATGAAATTCACATATTTGTTTAGTGTGACACGAGCGAACCAGCCAAAATTACACAAATGTTATCGCCCTATGTACATATCATAAATTCAGATTATTATATAAATTAAACTTCTTATTATCTTATTTTGATTATTCTCAAGTTGATTTTTTTTATTTACGAGTCTCATTTCTAGACGACAATAAACTGTTAGAAATAATATTTCTGTCAAATAATCGTAGACTTAAAATTATTTCGCGAAGTAAATTTTTCCTCTGTCTGCACAAAAAGGGGAATACAGCATCCATGTCAATAAATACTTATATAATTATTTACACTCACTATTCACTTCATTAGACATTTAATACAGTGAGTAAGTAATTATCGTGTAATTGGAGGCACTGTTTGCACTTCATTTTTTATTCATCATCCAAAAGATAGCTCATTCGTGAGAAGCTGTTTCAGTGTTTTGAAAGAGTTGTGTTATTTGCAGATGATTAGTCGTTATCTTTTATTCAGCTGAAAAGCGTAGGATAGGTTGTAAGTTGTAACTGTTTGTGTTTGGATGTCTTTCGACAAGGTAATCCCTCAGACCTTTCAAACGGAAGCTGTTGGTATGCCGAGGCTCGCCCATTCATCAGTTTAATGTGTATTGGTATAGTGAGACAATTCGATCGATCCAGCCGCGTGCAAAGTTGAGCTATTAAACGCGACCGGCTAGACATACAGGCGTAATAAAATCAACCGGTCAACCGCACAGACCCACCGCTGTATTTCTTGCAAACCTGCAAAGGCGCACTGTCTGCCGCGATCCCCCGACGTCAAAGCGCAAGTGCTTTGTGTGATTCATGGCAAGGGAAGCAATTTTGGGCAGCTGCCCCAAGATCGAAAAAAGAATCGTCTTGGGAGACCTCCCAGCGGTCGTCCTGTCAAGAACACCCTCCGTTCAATTCCTTAGCTCGTGGCTGGTATACATATACGGTCTAGGTTTGGGCGTTATTTCGTGAGTGTAGTGATGGGTTCGAACGCACCACGAGTATTTTTGTTTGAATCGACATTACTTGTTCTGAATAGAATGAAGCTTAGGTATTTAATTGTTAGGCACTTGTGAATATATGTTCAACTTGATTCTAATGATAAATGAATTTTTTTTAAAAATATTATATAGCTATTGTTCGACGTACTTATTAGTTTTTATATTTGATTTGTGAATGGAATTGTTATTTGTGTATCAGTTTCTGCTTCTAATATTTACTTTCGAAAAGATTGGTAATTGTAAGTTATCGATATTTATCAATAAGATATTGATATGCTATCAGTAATCATTGGTGCCATCTCTAAAACGACATAAATTGCGATTTTGTGTTTCGCTACACTTAGTGTCTAATAGCAAAGATATATTTCATTAAGTACGTATTTCCTTCTTTGACACACTCGAGAAACGTCACACTTCTTTTTTCTACCCACGACGAACAACATTTCCGTGCTGTTTAACAACCAAAGAAATCGTTCGATCGACCGGTTTTAGCTAAAACTTTTTTCTCCTTGCTGTTATTATGGTTGGAAAGTTTAATTGCACACTCAATGGTAATTATTTCGTGCTGTTTAATATGGGGATAACGCTGGAAATAAAGGAAATAATAAATGCAAGAGAAAGTGCAGGTGGAAGTGTTATCGTCCAGATTTTTTGTTTCTCTACTTTTTCTGAAACAGATACTTCTAAACTTTCCCTATAGCACCATACCGTTTACATTAACCGCGAAACAAAAACGTCCCCGAACATTTAAAATTCCCACGCAAAATCCGCGCCTGCTATCCGCCTCTCATAAAAGGCAAAATTTATAGTCAACTGTAGCCGGGGTCGCGACATTAATGTCACCTAAAAATAGACCTTCAAAACATTCTAAAAATAACATTGGCCCAATTAATTAACCCAGTACCAGAGATACATTTTAAATTCATACGATCAGTATGTATCACATAAAAGCATCTAATCCCCATTAATTCCTTCGCAATGTGCGAGCGCAGCCAAGGTGCGCGTTAAACGTGCGCCTTCAGCTGACCATAACTCGATCGAGGCACGGGCGTAATGGGGAAAAATGCGGCATTAAAATGCAACAGACCCCGATGCACTTTAATTCAACGGGGACTAACCACTTGGGCGCGTGTAATCGCTCGGCTGGAAGAACTCGGTCTGGTTCATGAAGCTTTCCAAAAATCCCGAGTATTCTCCGGCCACGTACTTTTTACACAGATCGGCCAGATTGCGTGACACAGGCCGTGTAACGCGCTTTATTTTTATCGTTGTTTGTTTGGTCTCGAATCCTTTGGGTCGCCACGCTCTACCGAGCTTCCTCGCGATAGCGAGGCGACCATAACGCTTCGTGTGCCATTGATTCCGGGACCGTCGATGTCCCGAGATGCGCTGGGGCAAACGGCAACGTCAACTGATTTTGGGAACAGCGTTGCAAATGATGGTTACGTTGATGATACTTTATGCTTGTCGTGTGAAGTGTTCTTCTTCCAAGCAGAATTATTTGGAAATAAATATTACGTCACCCTAATAAACATGTTAGCACTTATACCTCACTATTTTGGCCAAAATAAATTTGATACGAATCATTTTATCTTTCTTTGAAAATTGTGCAACGTAAATTTGAGAGTGATGTAATAAATATTCCCAGCACCTACTGTATGTTTATTAAGTATAAATATAGTTGATAAGGAGTGTTCTATTTAAATGGTTATTACTATTTTGGTTAATAAGAAAACTATTCATCGATTCGTGCTTTCCAAATGTTGTTTCCTTCTGGCTCCTTGTGAACGTGGATGACGTCATGCCACGGGGTCATTTGTGCGCGAAGGGGGTCCCCGTCACTTAATGCGCGTTTAAAGGGCGGAAGTATGGTTACGGAACGAAGTCGTGCGGTGCGCGCATGTGCTACACGAGCAATGATCGCTGGTGCGCCACGAAATGTGCCTATTTGTAGGTTACATATTGTGGTACAGCGTTGCTGCGTTAAAATATTCTTACTGTAGTCGTGTGATTTCACATCGCCGTACCATATCACTATCTTACCGCGCTGTTATTATTGCTGCAGCACATCTGCGTTGCTTCTATTTTTACAATCTTGAGATACAGTGCTGTTGTCTTACTACGTTAGCGTAGAGAGTGACTCACCTAGTAGCGGAATTAAAAATATTTTCATTGCTTCTGGCGGGGAGAATAATCTCAGGAAAGGGGCGTAGTAGAATATTCTGCTTTTCCTAGTCTATCTGTGGAAATAAAGTGTTATGTCCTCGGGTTTGGAAACTCGAGAAATCGATGTCCAATTTACAGATTTCTCGTCCAGTTGCAAAACTGAAATGAAGGCACGTTTTACTCGTTCCATAGACTTTTCATTTGATTACCGATACGAGAACTTCATTCCACAACTCACGGGCTAAAAGAAACTGCGACTTGGAAAGTTGACCAAGGGAAATGGAACGCCTGCTGACGTCGCGAATTCGATCCTGCATTTTCGAATTGGTTTGGCCTTTTTTGAAGATTTCTATGAAGATGCAATTCTGTATTTCGAAAGTTGTGCGGATTTTTTAAATTATGTTGCGAGAACGGCAGTAGCAGCGCTTCTGTTCCACGAGAACTTACATACCTTTGTTTGTCGAATTTGAAAGTGTATTGAGGATCGGTATACTCGAAAAAGCGGGCGTTCTTTTGAAAAGGGCGAGATAATGGGGAATGTGGATGCAGTAGTAATGAAGTATCAGGGTTTAACAATTACTCCTTTAGTTGCTGTTCAATGACCTAACTTAATTAGTCAATTGAGAAATGGGGTGAAGTTGATGAACTCGAAGCTTGAAAAGGGGTGACCCTGAAACTGTGACACCGCTTGTAAAATTGCCCTAAACTGGAATCTCGTACTCGTGAAACTTGCGCGTCTAAAAATAACGTTTTACACTCTTGTGGCTATGCAACCCTTCTGTAGACTGATGAGGGTGCAGTAGCTCGACAAAAGGGGATGAAACGCGACACGCTAGCTTCGTAGCAATTAGAAATTTCACTGGCACTACACCCTAATAATACTAATAAATTTAAAAATAATTGTCGTGCGTTTTTGAGTTGAGTTTAAGATTCTGAAATTTCCAAGTTTTAGAGATTTTAACTTCAAAAAAATAAAAACTCTAAAACTGTGAAGTTAAAATATTCTCGAACCTCACTACTTAAATTTGCAAAATTTCTATTTAGAAAATTCCTAAATAGGAATTCAGAATATTCTTAATAGAAATTTAGAATATTCCTAAATAGAAATTTAGAAAATTCCTAATAGAAATTTAGAAAATTCCTAATAGAAATGTAGAAAATTCCTGATAGAAATTTAGAATATTCCTAAATTGAAATTTAGAAAATTCCTAAATAGAAATTTAGAAAATTCCTAAATAGAAATTTAGAAAATTCCTAAATAGAAATTTAGAAAATTCCTAATAGAAATTTAGAATATTCCTAAATAGAAATTTAGAATATTCCTAAATTGAAATTTAGAAAATTCCTAAATTGAAATTTAGAAAATTCCTAAATAGAAATTTAGAATATTCCTTTTCAGAAATCAACAAATTTGAAAGTATACCACAACTATTAATTTGGAATTAATATCCACCTAGCGAAAAGAATAATTATTACTAACAATTTAACGAGCACACAACGAAATACCAAACAGAATCTAACAGCACACTGATACCACGTCAGCATAAAAATTCTAGGTCATTCCCTCTGCCTCATTTTTTGGATTTTTCGCATCTCCCATATTCGACAAGCATTTTTGTTTCCGATTTGTTCCCGTTCGCACAAGTTTGCGCAAGGAAATAGGCCATGTTACTAGGAAACTGGGGCAACTGGTGCTCTCGTTCGAAAAATATTTTTAGTAACGTTAAAGTTTGAAAAAAAAATATTCACGATGCCGCTGTGTTCACTGAGAGCATGTCGTGTAAATGCGGAAAATGGGGGAGGAATTTAGGGTAACAAGCCAACGAAACTGAGTTTTAACGGGTTTATGATCGACTCTCTGTCGTGCTAACTCGAGAGAGCACACCCGCCGATGGAAACGCGTAGCAGAAATAATTATTCGCATACGAAAGTGCGATATGTATATCTTTCAGACTACACTGACGTCGAAAGGACACAATTTTAAAATTCAAATTTATTCCCGCGGACATGAAATTTCAAATGTGTTTCCAGGAACCTGGAGCAAATTGAAATTCAATCTGACGAATGTAAAATAATTTGAAGATATGCGCCACTGTGCTGGTAAACGTATTACCATTATTATAATACAGTTCCATTGTTAAAAAGAAATTTTGAAATCTGTTTCCTGTTGACTAGAACGAATTTTCAGACCATTACTGTATCAAAAAATTACAAAGAAAATAAAGTAAAATGAAGAATAATAATATAGCACAAAAAAACATTCAACTTTATTAGTTTTCTAAATTATATGTTAGTTTTTTTATTTTATTATGTGGCTAGAAGTAGCTCAACAAATTCTAGCGATATAATAAAATAAAAAACCAATCCTAATTATAGGCTTGCTAAATTATTAGAAAACTAATGAAGTTGAATATTGTTATTGTTATTTGTCTGTACCAAATTCTGATCCTGAGAATTTCCTTTGAATTTATAATTAAAATCAATATTTCTATTTGCAAGAACAGAGAAATTAATAATGAGTAAGAAAAATCGCAAAGAATTCTGAGTTTACGATGACGCTGATATGGAATTAATTTTTTTTAAATCGAAAAATAAGCACAACCCCTATCGCAATCCGACCTTTCGTTTTTGTTTGACAATTTCGACTCAGACAGTCAGTGCCCCTGGCGTTCGTGGAAAAACCTCGTTATACGGTGTCTCATGCGTGCAACATACCCTCGAATCAATACTTTCCGCACTATAGGGGTAGATCTAACGTTTAATACTCGTTTTTCGTTACCCTCTTCGAGTGTAATCTTCTTTCCCGCCTGCCCTTTATCCTTGCTGATCTATCGTGCGCGTACTCTGTAACAGAAGCTCCTGTTCACGCTTATTAGCGAAACACTATACGCTAGTAACTACAAAGTAGCTACTACACAGGCAACCGTCTGGCATTATTGGGAATAAATACGGCAAAGTATCTTCTTAGATTCTTTAGGATTTTTTTAAAGAGAATTGCAACACATAGGGTAAAAAGTTTTTTTTGGTATTTATTTATACATATTTAGAGATTATGAAAAAATATTTTTGATTGTTTTTTTTCAAGATGTAGTGTTGAATAAATAGTTACAACTGTGGTGGTGATAAAAACACGGCGTACATGATATTTCAAGATAGGCTCATCTGAAAGAAAAAATCGAAAGTTTTTATTATAGTATATGAGTATGGTTGTCGTATGAACCAACGTTACTGCTAAATAATGGAAATTCGATGATTGGTACATGTTTTATTTACCGGTTTCGGGACACCTTAATTTCGAGGCGATAAAAATGCATTGTCCTGGAATTCAATTTAATTTCAGATTCGTTTAATGACTTACTATGAATGCAGAGGTCAGGACTTATGTATAAAAGTTAAACGGACCAAATTTGTGTTTGGCTTTAATTTTTTTATCTCTCATTATGGATATCAAGATAAAGAATTCTAAAGTTATAGAAATTTAGAAAATTTGAACTCAACACTTACTATGTCTAGAGATAAACAATCTTCAAAATTATAGAAATTTACTAAACTTGTCTTCTTAATGCTCACCACGTTCTATCGCCATTTAAAATTCTAGAATAATCCGAATTTGTTTTCTAACTGAAATTTAAGCTTCTCGAATTTGTGACCCAGTCAAAATTGGTCCAATGGGAATGTGTTAAATTAATTAGGGTTAAATTCGAAGGTGAAAGCAAGAGCATTATTTCCAGTAATCTTTTTTACTCGGTGATGATTAAGTTATAAGACTTCACCCGTGGCTATTGTGCTAGAAACTCGAACGAAATTCCTTCACCTCTTTTTCCTCGATTATAAATAGTTTCCATGCAAGTAATATTCATATTTCTCTTTAACAATTCCAACTCATTTTTCAAAATATTTTACGTCCTTAGTTTTCTATTCAGATCCCACAAGCATCGTCTATTTTTAAATTCAAGCCAGTTTCACATCGAATCACGATAATAAATGTTATATCTACAGTGTAGCGAACTTTCTCCGGAAACGATAAAAAAATTACTTAATATAGCACTCCCAGCTTTGGTTAATAAGAACGCGCAAAATTGTCAGAATTTTTCTTTTAATTTTCTTATTGAGCTTATGGAAGAAAAAATAACAATTTCAAAATTGGAGTAGAAATTTCAAAACATGCGGCCGTCAGTGCGAGTGGTGGCTGGCACGATATCTTTAAGTCGATTGGGCAGAGATGGGCAAAAAATTATTTGAAATAAAAATTTGTGTACGCAAAAAATTATTTGGATCAAAAATTTGCGTACGCAATTTTTATTTCAAATAATTTTTTGCCCATCTCTGGCCGATTGTACTGCACCTACCATGGGTAGTACGAGCCTGGCCGATGATTAGGCAACTGTTAGTTAACTGTTACATTTCGTGCGCGTTTAAGGGCACCGGTAGCACCGATCGTTTAACCGAGAAATCGCCATACAATTTTCTCCGGCCACTTAGGCCCGCTGACGACAGAAGTGCATAATGTGCAGGAGTGCATAAGAGGCGCGCGTAGGTGATTTCTCCTCCAGCTGAGGCTTTATTAACGGCAATCTAACTAAGCGATGCTGCAATAACGTAACACCTTTTCAGCGTCTTCAGAGGCGCTCTTAGGTTTAAATTTATATTCTTATTATCTAATTACGTTAACATTTAATATAATAGGAATTAATAAATTTGTAGTTAACTATTGTATTATTTTTCATTTTTGTTGCTCAAAGATTTTTAATATTTGATTTCTTTTTAGAGATTATTTTATTTATAGTTTATGTTACTATTTTAAAGCGCATAACATTCCTTCAATTTGTAGTTAATCATATCTAATTTCATTTTCCTATTTTTTTTATAATCCATCTCTTTAAATGAAAATCTCTCTAAGCTTCTTCCCAAAGGAAATTATCTTTCCAATTATAATCTCCATATTGAACGAAACTAAAAAAAAATAAGACAAGTACAAAAACCCAACGCAGTTATGTTCGCAGATGAAATATTAAAGTCCCATATGAAATTTTTCCCTGGCCAGTAATATTTTCATTCACGAGCGCGTAGCAATGTACGTGGGAAGGGAAAGAAATTGAGGGCTTAATTGAAGCAATACGACGCAGTGCTCGGCGATTCCCAAATTGCACGGTCCATTGGATTATCGTCGTTCCTTCGTTCGTGGAATTTCCAAGCGGAGATTAGACCGTAGAGCAGTTGATAGTGGCAATTAGAGTCATCGAGCGAAGTTAATCTTCCGTTGCTTCCCCGAATCGAATGCAGTAAATATGATTGGCTGATTACTTTGGATCGAGCAAACATTGCCACTCCATTACAGTACTTTCGAGCTCGAAATTATTCGGGTAATTAAAGGTAAGTTCGAACGGAAGGAAGGACCATGACTCGTTACCATTAAAATCAGGTATTTTATTCTGTGGGTATTCAATTTTCATTTTATTTTTCTTTATTCGATTTTAAGTGCAGTTGGAAATTTTTGAATTCGCGAGAAAATTGGACTACCCAGAATTGGGCTACGGAGCTACTCAAATTCGTATTTTTGTTTCTTGTGTTTATATAAAAAAACAAGTTACATAGAAATATCGAAAGGAGAAGCTGCCTGCTTATTTTAAAATTAATCAAGACTCCATTTAATTAGGAGGGTTCTTCAAGGTAGTACTTTAAGTATTTGCTTTGGGTTGAAGCAGCTAAATCCATGTAGCCCAGCGTGTACGGTGAAGTAATAAACGAAGTGATTTCAGAGTCAGAGATTAAAGGAAGTTTTAACGATGCTTCAAAAATCAGCCAAGAAAACGTCGAAAGCACAGGAGCAACTCACCCCTACTGACTTTTCAAACTTAAACAGTGGCTCGAAAAAGGGAGCTTCCCAGGAAAGTGTAGCGTCCACTCTCCTCCGGTGAGTTAGGCGAGACAAACCCGATGCAAACATTCCGTGCAAGTGGAGAACTTGACATGCAATTTACTCGTCTCACTTCTTGTAATTTCGCTGGCGTGTCGAGGGCCCAGCGCCTTTTCTCTGAACACCCCTTATCCCTTTGTCTTTTCTGTGTCGCCGAGGAACCAGTGGACGCTGGGAAATATTTATTACCCTCCATTTTATTCCACCTCTGTTTCACTTACAGCTAGGTCTGCAACGAATGTTCGAATATTCGAATAACTAGGACTATTCGAATATTTAGGAGTATTCGAATAATTGGGAGTATTCGAATATTTGAAGAAATTAGGAGTATTCGAAATTATTCGAAATTATTCGAAATTATTCGAAATTATTCGAAATTATTCGAAATTATTCGTAATTATTCGAAATTATTCGAATTATTCGAATTATTCGAATTATTCGAAATTATTCGTATTATTCGAATTATTCGAATTATTCGAATTATTCGAAATTATTCGTAATTATTCGAAATTATTCGAATTATTCGAATTATTCGAATTATTCGAAATTATTCGAATTATTCGAAATTATTCGAATTATTCGAATTATTTGAAATTATTCAAAATTATTCCAATATTCGAATATTTCCAGCTCTACTTACAGCGTTTGTAATAAGAATTGTATGCCATTGCAATTAATTAATATTAATTAACACTGCCTCAACTACAGCCCCGACCCATTCTAAATCCACTACCAATAACCAGCAGCTAATTCAATAGCCCACACTGTCCCTGGGTCGATATTTTTAAACGATTGCACAATGGAAGGGCCCCAGGTCGCTCGTCGAGGACCTTCTCCCAGGACAATCGGTTGAAATTGCGGCCACAGAAAGCGGGGAAATCCCCGAAGAAGAGAACGACCGAGGTGGAGAAAAGGAGAGGAGCAGGCGAAATCCTCGGTCACGTAACTTCCCCACGGTTGATCCAGCCTAACGGAAATAAAGGTTTTTACGGCGTTGCATCCACGGCGATAACTGTCACTGGCGGTGCAGCAGCCACCCCCTCGGTAATTTCGGCAGGGAAGGATGCCAAGAGCGTTTGGACGAACGTGCAATATTTCGGCGGGGAGAGCAAGATGCCACGATAAGACGCATTTCTGCTGAAAAAAGCTGTCTGGACGGGAAGAATTATGCAAATGTCGCGCCTTCCTCCTGATGGCAAATGGCGTCGATCCGAGAGGGTTGGAACAACGAATTTTCGGGGCGAACTCAGACCTGATTGAACTTCTAAGTAGTTATTTTTGCGAATCTCTTTTTTTTTTGTTATTATTAATATCGTCAAATGGGGTAACTTTGACCACAAAACTAGATTTTAAAACAACTTTTTGTGGCATCTATTGTAGAACAGGGGTTATTCTCAGACAAAGTGCCTTTGATAGCTTTAATTGCCTACTTGAAGGTGCAGTTTTTCTGAGAATAATATCTTTTATGCAATAGATGCTAGAGGAATTTCGTTTAAAATCTGGTTTTGTGATCGAAGGTACTCCAGCGGTCAAAGTTCCATTTATCAACGAAATTATTTTAATTCTATTAACTCATTTTTGTGTATTTGTAAAATTTAAGTGGAAGCCTGTATTGAGTATTCTACATCTCGAATTTTCTTGATTGCAATCCAAGTGCGATTCCTAATTATAATTATTTCGTAATTGTAACTTGAAGTATGCGATACGTGAAGAAATATAACTGGTCGTGTCGTTAGAATTATCCCCCGCAATTCGCGGCGCGGAAATTAGGTACATGTCTTCGTCTGATTAATATAAAGTGGAGAGAATGATGTCAAGCAGAGATCCATATTATAAGTACAGGTGTTTTTAAAAAGAGTGGAAAAAACGATTGAAAAAGCGACAAGGAACAGCGAGAACCACTTTAAATCTAGGTGACTACTTTCTGCAACCTCTAGAAGTCACTTGGACCATGGAGCACTCGCGCTCTTCAACTCTTTCATTTTTTCCCCTTCTCTTTTCTTAACCTCTTCAAATTTTACAAGAGGACGATCTCTCGGCGCGAAAATTTATTTGAAAATGAAGCCTCGTTAAATTCGCTTTCCTGTTACAATAACAAAGTGCTTTTCACTTCTATTTTATTATTAAAGGGAATTAAGCGGAAGGAGGATCATGTAGGAAGCGTTTACTTTTAACGCTGCTTAGGAAAATATTAATAATACGTTAGTAATATTTTGTTGTGTTAATAATCCAATAATGTATTGGAGGATTAAATTATTGTATCATAGATATTATTTTTTTTCAATTCTGAATGGGTAGAGATTGAAGTTCATAGGGAGGGAGGGCAAGGTTCTCCTTTGGGATAATAGAACGTTCGAATAATAGATCATCCGAACATCAGAGCGTTCGAATAGCAAAGCGTTGGTGTAACAAAGCTTTCGAGTAGCGGAGCGTTCGAGTACCGGAGCATGCGAGTAGCAAAGCTTTCGAGTAGCGGAACGTTTGAATAGTAAAGCTTTCCAGAAACAAAGCGTTTGAGTAGTGGAGCGTTGGAGTAGCAAAGCTTTCGAGTAGCAAAGCTTTCGAGTAGCGGAGCGTTCGAGTACAAAAGCGTTTTAGTAGCGAAGCTTTCGAGTAGTAGAGCGTTGGAGTAGCAAAGCTTTCCAGTTGCAGAACGTTGGAGTAGCAAAGCTTTCGAGTAGCAAAGCTTTCGGGTAGCAAAGCTTTCGAGTAGCAAAGATTTCGAGTAGCAGAGCGTTGGAGTAGCAAAGCTTTCGAGTAGCGCAGGGTTTGAGTAGCAACGCGTTTTAGTAGCGAAGCGTTCGAGTGGCGAAGCGTTCGAGTAGCGAAGCGTTGGAGTAGCAAAGCTTTCGAGTAGCAAAGCTTTCGAGTAGCGAAGCTTTCGAGTAGCGAAGCTTTCGAGTAGCAAAGCTTTCGAGTAGCGAAGCTTTCGAGTAGCAAAGATTTCGAGTAGCAAAGATTTCGAGTAGCAAAGCGTTGGAGTAGCAAAGCTTTCGAGTACCGCAGGGTTTGAGTAGCAACGCGTTTTAGTAGCGAAGCGTTCGAGTAGCGAATCGTTGGAGTAGCAAAGCTTTCGAGTAGCAAAGCTTTCGAGTAGCAAAGATTTCGAGTAGCAGAGCGTTGGAGTAGCAAAGCTTTCGAGTACCGCAGGGTTTGAGTAGCAACGCGTTTTAGTAGCGAAGCGTTCGAGTAGCGAACCGTTGGAGTAGCAAAGCTTTCGAGTAGCAAAGCTTTCGAGTAGCAAAGCTTTCGAGTAGCGGAGCGTTCGAGTACAAAAGCGTTTTAGTAGCGAAGCTTTCGAGTAGTAGAGCGTTGGAGTAGCAAAGCTTTCCAGTTGCAGAGCGTTGGAGTAGCAAAGCTTTCGAGTAGCAAAGCTTTGGAGTAGCAAAGCTTTCGAGTAGCGGAGCGTTCGAGTAGAAAAGCGTTTTAGTAGCGAAGCTTTCGAGTAGCAAAGCGTTTTAGTATCAAAGCATTTTAGTAGCGAAGCGTTTGAGTAGCGGAGCTTTCCCATAGCAAAGCGTTCGAGTAGCAAAGCTTTCCAGCAGCAAATCGTTGAAACAACAAAGCTTTCCGATACCGACACGTCCGAATGCCACAGCACTCGGGTAACGGAGAATTCAAATAGTAGTCCATCTAGATAACAGCCCGTCCAGGTGTGTGCATAGGCCATTCGGATGGCAAAGCGATCACATGGCATCGAATTCGTATAACAGAGTGTCCACGATAATCAAATTCCCAGTCGGCGAGGAGCCCCGCATCGTATACATTTCACCGTCTCCTTGGGTGGCTGTTCGATCATGAACGATTAACCCCGGTACAAGGGTGCTCTTGTGTTCATCGTGCACGTTGCAGCTGGAACGTCGCCAACACTTCAACAGTCTCATTCAGGTCGTGCTGCCCCGGGATATGTACCACGTTCAATAACAAGTTGCCGACGTAGCCCGTGGAGAGAGATTCTAATTTTTCCCAGGAAAGGAACGGAAGCTCCGCCCCCGCCTCTCTGCTAGGAGCTGCTGGTTCCGTGATGCACTTAGACCGCGCTGCGCCGAGAACAATGTGCAAACTGTTATGAATACTTGCGGGCCTGCTGGAACAGGCTCCTTTTCAAACTTGCCATTTTTCTTTGTCTGCTTTTTTTCTCACTAGCTACTATTCGCGCGCGTTTCACTCTTCCCGTGTTACACATTTCGCCGACTTCACTTTCCATAAGCCACTCGTGAACGCAATTAGGTCAATGAAAGCAGAAATGTTTTTTGCGACTTTAATAGAGGCAGGGTTTATTGGGGGTAAGAGGAATATTTTATTCCTTAAAGTTTATTCATTCATTCATTCATTCATTTATTTATTTATTTAGAGGTCCGTAAAGTTTTGTTCTCCAGCTCCCTCTGAATCGCTTACGAATTTCTGTTTTGTTCAATGTCGAGATAAGACACGAAGCCGTGCTCAAGTGGCGGATCTTAGCACGGAACGTCTGTGGAAGTATTCGGCAAAAAGGTCACGGTCTCCACTTATCGTTAACAAGCATCACTGCTCATCGTTAGCGATTCTAATTGCCACGCTTCACGTTGATAGGAGTACAAGTAGGATCGGAATTACTCTTCTCTCTCTGTGTAGGATATTTTATCATCTCAATCCTCCCGCAATGGGGACTGTAAACCAATTACATGGACTTGAATCTTTTGTAGAGATAGGACATTCTGAATCACATGGGCACAAGTGATCGCTGCACTGTAGAGTTGGTGACGTCTAGTTGACAATCTATCTGGTAGGTCCAAAGACTGCTACCTATCAGTCCGTGGACGTGATTTTCACATCGGGTAGCGATTATTTATTAAACGCATGCAACTGCGTTCTACTGTTAAGATAAATAAGAGTTTAAAGAAAATTGGGACTCGATGCTTTGCTAGCGTTATGGAGGGGTAATGTGTGTAGCCAGTATTAGTTGACGAATTAAGTTACCCCAATTCGTGCCACGGAGGACCAATCTAATTGTGGCAAAGCAAAGTCAAAGATAAACATGGAAGGAGTTACGGATTAAATGGCACATCACTTGTTTCACTTGCGAAAGCTTGCATGCAACTCGAGTTTAACCAAATATTGTGCTTTCTGTTTCAGGCGACTCCTTGCAATGCACGCCTCTGGACCGCGCGTACAAGAGCAAAGTGCTGGGACATTATCCAGACTCTGTACCATGGAACCCCTTCGACGAGCATGCCGTTTGCATGGTATGTCAGCGAGTAGATTTTAATATTGAACTAAAAGAAATTAAATATTAAAATTCAAGAATTCAAATTCATGATTCAAGAATTCGAATTCACAATTCAAGAATTCGAATTCATAATTCAAGAATTCGAATTCATAATTCAAGAATTCAAATTCATAATTCAAGAATTCAAGAATTCAAAGTCATAATTCAAGAATTCAAGGTCATAATTCAAGAATTCAAATTCATAATTCAAGAATTCAAGAATTCATAATTCAAGAATTCAAATTCATAATTCAAGAATTCAAATTCATAATTCAAGAATTCAAGAATTCAAGAATTCAAGAATTCAATAATTCAAAGTCATAATTCAAGAATTCAAATTCATAATTAAAGAATTCAAGTATTCAAAGTCATAATTCAAGTATTCAAAGTCATAATTCAAGAATTCAAATTCATAATTCAAGAATTCAAGAATTCAAAAATTCAAATTCATTTTGCTTCTAACGCAATTTATTTAAACGATCTGTACAAATTTAAGGAATATAACAATCATAATAAGAAGTAAAAATATTTCGATATTCAAGTCACATGAACTTAAATTTTTTATTTTAAAGCAGCCTTTTTTGTAACATTTTACCTTTTTTCTCTCTCGAGGTTTACGTAATTTCTGCCAATTTAAAATATTCGTTAAACTAATCATTTTCTCTGAAAATACTAGTAGAATTTTTAAGTAAAAAATATAGAGTTCCATTTAAAAAAAGATACATGTGCGCTTGACGGCCGCGCGCAGTCACATAAATGCACAATGGTGACATGGGGAGTTGCTCGGAGCATTTACAGCCATTTTACTTTCCTCCATACCTTCCCTTCGTATGTGAACCACTGTCACGAGTAGTCCCTTCCATTTACGAGGAGCTCTCGTTGACACATTTGCTTCCCATCCTCGCAAAACAAATGCTCTACAATTGAGGAGCTTGCAGCAAAAGAGGTGCAGCTCCACTTTTGACAGCTTTTGACTTATGACGTGTAATATATCTACGTAAAAATATCTACTGCGTTTGATGCACGTTCTATGGAAATCCGATAACAATTGAGCGATCTATTGCAAATAAATAAAAATATTAATATTAATATTTCTAATTAATATTAATATTTTTATCATAGACTAATTTATCGCCAAAAGAAATAAAAACTTATCAATTCAAAAACTACTACTTATCATGTGAAACTATATATTTTTTAATCAGTGTTCTCTTGTCAATCTTAAGTCAAAGCAATAATTTTATAAACAGTCTTTCCTAACTTACTCGCAGTTGGTAAAGATGGAGCTGCATCCCTCTTACCGCAAGGTCCTCAATCGCTCCAGCATCCTCACATCTACATTCTCCAAAAAATGGCGCCTAAGAATAGCATCAAAAAGAAAAAGGAAACACCCAATTCAAAGAAAATTATACATCTGCAATAATTGAGCTCAGAAGTTACAATCCGCACAAATTTGAATTCCGCTCAACAACAAATTCTCTTCCCCATTTTTTTTTTCAAAATCCGCGTTCACCTACTACGACAGTACAGCTACCTACTCTCGCAGGTAGACAAACACTTACGAGCAGCACTGTCTGTTATTGCTACAATATAACTCGGTCACTTGGAGTCCCCGAGCCCTAGACGAGCGCAAGACATTTCGCAGGGCATAAGTGGGCTGCCACGCGAGTCGATAGGTGCATAATGGACCCGGGGTGTATACAGGGGCGTCCTAGTTGCAGATGAAAAAGAGGAGGCCAGATATGAAAGGGCGTGGACAACGTCTCTCATTTGGTATTCAATCTTTCAGCTCTGCCTGCCGAGCGGCCTCAGATTCCGGACTCAGAAGCACTCGGTGGAGCCTACGTTCCACTCGTTCGTGCTCACCAAGGAGGACGGGCACAGAACGTACGGGTTCAGCCTGGTCTTCTACGAGGAGTGCAGGAATCGCAAGATATGCGCGGCTATGCAAACCCTGCAGGCGATGCATATCACGGAACTGAGCAGCGGTCAAAACGGTACACCGCCAACGTGAGTCCCCTTTGCATTGTTCACTGTCTACGTCCTTCGATGGCATATGTATGCCAAGCAACGGTGAGATCTGTGAGACTTGAGAAGAGACGATGGCAAACAGAAGTTTTTCGCTGCCACCTAGAAGCTAAGCTATGCTATGCCATGCTACGTTTTAAAAAAATTAGCTTCAATACAGCCTTAGGGAACCGTTTCCATCAAAAGCTAAGCTAAACATGGCATAGCATAGCTTAGCTGGGTTTCCCGGTGGATTCCCGGCTTAATGCTTCGATACTAGATCGCCGAAACCCCGAAACTAGTCATTGTGCGCCAAAGAGAGGGGATTTGGGCATGCGCGTTGGAGATCTCACTGTTCTTTGGTACACAGAGGGGCAAGGGACCCAGGGACCCCTAAAAAAAAAAGGCAAAAGGAGATTAATGTACCACAACTGAAATAATTCAAGAGTTTTGCATAAAGAAAAGAGAACTGGATTTTCACCTTTTAAATACATTTTTATAATCGCCTAATGAATTTTATTGAATTTTATTGGGGCTCCTCCCCAAATTAAATCCAGAGTGCGCCACTGTACAGTTGGTCTTGCTAATGTCCATGTGCCTTTTACTGAGAATGATCTTTTTAGGAAACGATCAGAGTTTGCGGTGATTATGATGTGTCTTTTATGAGAGAAGTTGGGGTAAGGCGGGGACGAGGAATTTAATAGAAAGTGCATTTTCAGGGTAAGGAAAGGACAGGACGGGCATAACACGCGATCGTTGCCACGGCATTTCAAGCTATCAGCGCACTCACCAGGTGCTGCGCTAGGCTACTACGACTCTACCAAAGACAAGTTGCTGGTGACTAAATCGATATCGTTGCTGTGCCAGCAGCCCTATCTCCACGCCGCGAAAACGTTCCTCACTAATCTCTACAAGTAAGCAAGGCTCTAGATTCTCATCTCAACGACACGCCGCCGTAGGTTGGGGAGAGCCGCGTCTGGCAAAAGGTGCAACTCTCAGCTCCGGGGCGGGCGGAGAACTTGACAATGAACTTGTTGGCGGAGCTTCGGAAGGATTTATAATCACGGAATTCAGGAATTCAAGACTCAACTCGGCTTAAGGACGAACTTCAGTAACTTGAAAAATAAGCGAAAATATTTGAACATTGGAGGAATTAATTTTTCTGCAACAGTAAAACCCCCGGAAAATTTTAGAAAAATTGATTCGGTAGTTTTTGAATTATTTAACTTTTAATTCAACACGGATTCTTCTGGGGAAACGCAATATTGAGAAATATAACTACAGAATGAAGAGTGAAATAATAGGCCAAAGTCTTTGAAAACTTGTGTAGAGAAATAGCAAGCATCGAAGTAAATTGTCACAAGAATTCCGGACAATTTAATTAATATCTTGGAAATTGATCAACTTTGGCTAAGATTGTCACTGAAATTCATCCTTAAGTCCCATCGCTCTTCTATTTTCAACTGATCTTCCCTTCAGCGCCCTTTCACCTCTCCACCACTCTCCCTTCTCCCAATCCAACTC
Source organism: Andrena fulva (assembly GCA_946251845.1). NCBI lineage: Eukaryota > Metazoa > Arthropoda > Insecta > Hymenoptera > Andrenidae > Andrena > Andrena fulva. The sequence goes on from OX276333.1 coordinate 6,341,676, forward strand.
ATAAAAAATCCTTTAACTTAAGAAAGAAATGACGAGTCCCGTTTTTCAGATGTGTTCCTAGACACCCAGGACCTGGCCTCAGCTTAGAGTCCTACGTGTACAATCTTCTGTACAACGTGCCGGTACCATTGCCCGGGAAGTCGTTGAAGTTCTTCGTCCCCAACGACGAGCCGGCGAAATCGCCACTGGAGCTGGTCATACACCAGCCGACGCCGACGCAGGAACTACCGATGCTGGATTACCCGTTGAAGGACATGTTCACGTGGCTCGGCGCGGACTGCGTGATCCAGTTGTTCACGTGCGTCCTGCTGGAGAACCAAGTGCTGCTGAGGAGCTCGGATTTCCATAAGCTGATGGTGGTATCCGAGTGCATAACGGCGCTTCTGTTCCCATTTTCCTGGCAGCACGTATATGTGCCGATATTGCCTGCCAGTCTGCATCACTTCTTGGACGCGCCGGTTCCGTTTATAATGGGCCTGCACGCTCAGAGCGAGGGCGGCGTCCTGAAGATTGCTAGCGAAGTGAGTGTTCGCACCTGTCGAGCTCCACGAGCTCTCCGACTACCGGCCTTCTCGGAGCGAATCGTGGAAATTAAATGGCATGCATGGGAGGAAGTTATTATCCGAATGAAAATTGTAAATTGGGGTTGAGGCTTTAAGATCGAGGGATTGAATCTTTGGGTAGCAGATATTTCTGGTGACGGCCATTTAGCAGAATTGGGTATTAACTAAATAAAAGATTATTTTAAGCAGCGGATCAAATAAAAGTTACTTTTACTTTCGATTATTTGATGAATATTGTTGGTTTTTTTATTCGACGGATGAAGTTATTTTTTTTATTTATTGCGGGTTTCAAATTCAGCGTCGAATAATTTTTTTAACTTCAACTTTATTCGATGTTAAATAATTTTCGTCGAATAAAAATAAAGTTGCGATTAAAGTTCAAGTTACAGTTCAAGTTCAAGTCGTAGATCAAGTTCAAGTCGTAGATCAAGTTCAAGTCGCAGATCAAGTTCAAGTCGCAGCTCAAGTTCAAGTCGCAGCTCAAGTTCAAGTCGCAGTTCAAGTTCAAGTCGCAGTTCAAGTTCAAGCCGCAGTTCAAGTTCAAGTCGCAGTTCAAGTTCAAGTCGCAGTTCAAGTTCAAGTCGCAGTTCAAGTTATAGTTCAAGTTATAGTTCAAGTTATAGTTCAAGTTATAGTTCAAGTTATAGTTCAAGTTATAGTTCAAGTTATAGTTCAAGTTATAGTCTCAGTTATAGTTCAAGTTATAGTTCAAGTTACAGATACAGTTAAAGTTCAAGTTGAAAAATTCATTCGGCGCTAAAGTTGAAACGTTCGACGAATAAAAAAAATTAACTTTATTCGACACATAAGGAATAACTTTTTTAACTTTTATTCGTTACTCGAAATTTCCTTTAAATAAAAATTTCGCCCATCTCTGCCATTTAGAATACTTGAATGTCACAGTTAAGATTAGTAATTAACAGATTTTTAATATCTCGAGGGTACTTCATGGAAGTAGATAAAAATTGAGGTTCGCCGGTGTAAAGTGCAAAAATATTTGTTACAAAAGCATCGCGTGCCCAAAGAATTAATAATATAAGTAGGCAGTTCTACGGTATAAATAAGATTCTTATGTTCTGCTTTTGACTTGCAGGCAAACCTTTGTTATGTAGATATAGATAAACAAAGTAGCCAATTCCCAGAAGAGTTACCCGTGTTCCCCCATAAAATGCAATTCATCGCCGAGATTAGAGCTCTCTTAAACAAGTACAAAGTACCGCATTCAGGAAAGTAAGTCGACAGATGGTTCTTCACATCGCGGCCCGCTTCCACGGCTCCCTGTAATGTTTTCTGATTGAATTTCGCAGGACTGATAACATGGTCATAAATCATTACAATGGCGACATCATGACTAGCAGTTTGACGCTTCCCGGTTCGGGGTTTCATCTTCCTCGTAGAAAACACTCGTTGCACGACGTTTTAGATTGGGACCGGCCGGAAACGACATCCCAGTCCGACACTTTACAAAGAATAGTTGATATCGTGAAAAGAACCGGTGAGGCTTTAAATTAAGCGGTCTTCCTAGTGTGACGGCTGAAGAAAACTTATTTCTTCGAGAATTAAAAGAAGAAACAAGTATCGCGCGTATCCTTTCGCAAGTTTGTAGCTTCATTCTATCACCTTTTAAGACAATAAACAATTTTTTGTAAGGAAAAATATTCATTCATAGCGGAATAGAAAAATATTCTTCCCAAAAGTCCGATCCACTGGAGATTTATCAGGCATAATCAGTAGACGTTACTTTATCGTTCGAACTAGAATTTGGAAAATATTTGGGAAATATTTGCAAAATTGAATTATCACGCTTAACAAAACCATAATTTTTTTGCTAAAATCGACGCGGAAGGATATTTTCTCTTCAGGACGCCCCTATTCCGCTGTAAATGGATATATTTTTCCTACAAACTTGCAAAAGTTGCTCCTACTTTTTTAATTCCCGAAAAATTACGCTTTGCTCAGTCGCCACACTAGGAAGACCTCTTAAAGCACCCAAAATTGGGACCAGAGCAATTCTAATCTTTACCGCACTTCAGTTTTCCTCTTCAGATTTTCTAACACGATTTTTAAATCATTGTTCGTCGATATTGCAGGAGTGAACGTAGATGACATCGATCCGGTAGAGGACAACACGAAGGAGCGAATACTCACGGCGCAGGAGGAGTACCAGGAGACGCTTATGTTCAACAATGCCATTAGGGAGAACTTTTTGAATCGTTTTGTACAAATCTTTTCTAGTTACGAGCACTTCGTTATCCAGCCAAGTCAGGTGAGGCATAAAATTCATAAACAATTCAACTGCCACGATTGCGTTGCGCTTACGGAAATATATTACAGGACAAGGACGAGTGGTTGAACAACAGAGACAGCATGCACGTGTTCGACAAAGCCACGTTTCTGTCTGACCAGCCCACGCAACACTTGCCATTCCTGTCGAGATTCCTCGAAACGCAAATGTTCGCGTCCCTGGTCGACAGCAAGGTGATGTCAACGTGGAGCGAGCTCGACTTCAACATCCGCGTGTTCGATCAGAGGATTTCTCTTTTGAGGTGGGCGAAACAAAGCCGGAGGCCTCCTTTTTCATTTTTAAATTCAGCGGTGATCAACTGTCTTCGTTCGTTGCAGGAAAAAGGTTGGCGAGAGCATCGTGAGGTCGACGCGCTACGAGCCCTGCATGAGCATAGATGAGTCGCAGAAAGTGTTGGAAAAGAGATTGACGAACGTGGATTTTGAGACGAACCCGCCCGCGGAGATGCTCCCCCATAGAGCCGCCTATTTTCGAAGCTTCCCTTTGCTAGACAGCGTCGCGTTAAACAAGGAGCCGGCTCAGAGGTACGTATAACTTGATAAATATTATTTCTTCACATATTAATCGGTGATATACTAATATTTCTTGTCTCATTTCCTGCTCCACTTGTAGCATGCTTCGGTAAGAATTTCTAAAATAGTACAGCACCGTGCATGTGTACGTCACGTTATGTTTTCATTATCGCCGTGTCCTTTAAATCAGTCCTCCGTAAACTTTTATCACCCTTTCAAAAATTCAAAGAACAAGTTACGAAGCTTTATTTGACAAATTTAACGGCGCAAACTAACGAACTAGCTTCTGTTTTACTTGTAATTAATATTAACTACATTAACTTGTAACTATAACTAACTTTACATTCGCCTCGATATTCGGCAGAACAACTCGAAGCTCATTTTTTATTAAAACTAGATTTGAAAAACTTGGAGCACCGTTTTAAATCACTATCGAATTTCAAGGGACTGTAAAATTCAGCTCAGTTTTCTCAGTAAATTACTCGGAAGGATCTAGCTTCTCGAGTAATTCAGAAATATATGTTACTTCCCGCGTACTTTTATTCAACACTTTATGTAACAAAATATCTCGCTGTGGAATGTGTTTCATTTGTAATCGTTCGTGTGCGACGCAGCTTCCCTCGCAGCGACGTGTAATTTATTTAATCTCACATTTACGACAGCAGTCGGAGGGGACAGACGCAGTGGAAGTACAAAATGAAGTCCATGGAGGCGAATGGAAAGCCAACGGCGCCTCAGGAAACCCAATCGCCCCGACCGCAGACTAAACTCTCCGCGGACATGAGCCCGGCATTGATAGCGCAGGCCAACTGGACTTTCGTGGAAAAATTGCTCAAGGTACTCTCAAGAAATACAAGAATTACCTAATTCTAATAAATCTACTTTGCGTGAACGAAGAACATCATTAAATATAAACTTGTCGTTGCGAAGGACTGCAAGTCAAAGACGAAGAGGATGTTGGTTGAAAAGATGGGCTCCGAAGCAGTGGCGCTGGGCCACGGCGGTGAATCCTTGTCGGACGTGGAAGAGAACACGCTGGTCGCCAGCCTGTGCGATCTTCTGGAGCGAGTCTGGAGCCACGGATTGCAGAATAAACAGGGGAAAAGCGCTCTCTGGTCCCACCTTACCATGTACCAAGAGCTGGAAGAGTGCAACGACGCGACTAAATCTATAGATCCTAACTTCCTCTCTCCTGGTAAGTCCAGAACGTATCGCCTCGCGCTCCGACGCTCGTCGCGCAATTGCGAATCGCCCCAGAGATCACGATAACTCTAGAATCTTTTATCATTCGTTTGGAAATGCAGCGCTAGCGTGGTGCGTGCTACGGAAGCGACTCGATTGTACGTGCCATATTTTATTTACGATAAAGTGTTAGAAGTAGAGATTAGTTTCTCATGCGTAGATACTCTGCACTGTATTAGTTGTAAGTGACCGATTATTTACAAACAAATTATTCCCCCACTCTGTGTGTCCTTTCGTTTGAGACTTGCACCTCGTAAACGAACGAGTATGTTTGTCTGCTACCGTCGAACGGAACCAAACTACTTTCGTGCAATTGGGAATGCTGCGCGCTTTTCTCTCGAATTTATTTTGCCCGAATTAATTTTTATTATTCTTTCTGCGTTTTAGTTTCTTTTAATTAATTATTGATTTCTGTTCACAACAGCGACGCGCAGTCGAAAGGTATTCGAAAAACCGAAACACGCTTTTCCAGCCTGCGCCACCGTTTCTATTTCAGTTAATTGTTTATTTCTTTTCCGTTTCCCTAAGTTGCGAAGAAATCGCCGAATAAGTTTTTTGGATTACCGGACCGTTTAATTTCGTCGTTGAAGGGCAAAACCATTATTGAAATTGCTTCTTATATCAAGGAGAATTTTCATGGTAAGCCTTAATGTTGGCTTGCCACAAGGGACATTAGCTTTTTACTTTAACATTACTTTCGTAACGGCGTTGCATTTTCTCATAATCGTCCGTGAGTCGCATGATCGTATTGTTTGAAGAGTGCTCTATATAGAATATATTTGCCAATGCATTTACGTCGTGAATGTAGATGCGACGTTCAGAAATTTATTCCCCAACGCCGTTTTCTTTACTTCCTTTTATTGTGGATCGTCTTCATTGGAACACTACCGAGGCGCATGCAATTGCAAATGTTCTTAGAAAGGGTGACTGTATTTTGTACACGGAATGCCGAGTGATTTGTCCAGAGGGTAGAGCTAGTTCATCCCCGTCGAGCATGCCTACTTGCATGGTTTTACCGAAATGTATTCGTAGCCTGCGACGAAATAACTAATTACTTTGCGCGCAGTTTCGCAGTCTTTCCTAATCTGGTTTGCATCTTCTTGAACGACGATAGATTTATCTAATCTGGCGCTGGAGACTGACGTTTCGCCGACGCGAGGGTCGGACAAACATAAGTCCCCCGGGGATAGAAAGATTGGCCCGGAACACCTGAGGCCTTTGCCCGATTCTTTGGTGTTCGACATTCGAAATGTGCAGGCGATGACTGACATTAAAACACACATTGGTTACGCCAGAGCTTGGGTCCGATTGGCGTTGGAAAAGAAGCTCCTTTCTCGCCACCTGAAAACGCTACTGTCCGACACCACGTTATTGAGGTAATTTAACCGATGCGGGATTCCGAATTTACTCTACGAGCTGTTTGTGTCGATTTTAAATTGCGTGGGTCAATGAACGTTATTGTTAATATTTAACAGGAGCCAGTACAAGCGTTCGGCGTTTCTGCGCTGCGAAGAAGAGAAGGAGCAATTCCTGTATCATCTGCTGACGCTGAACGCCGTCGACTACTTCTGTTTCACTAACAACTATCCGACCACGAAGTTGCCATACAGGGTTGTTATATTTCCTAGTCGAAAAGCTAGCGCAGCTACCACTTCGGCGAACAGCTGGATCGCCATCTCGGGCACTCTCTGCGAGACTAATCCTGTTCCGATCCCCAAAGGAGCATTGGAATTCGTGTTCCATGTACGTTCCTGTTCGATTTGTATTCTGGTTTCGCGGAACCCTTCGAAATCACCGTGATTTAATTGAGCTGTTTAGAAGCATGCGCGATATGCTCTTCGATCTCTAATCGTAGTTTTTCTTTCAGCACAAAAATTTAGGGGTGCTCTCTACGCTGCGCATAGGACACGACAACACTGGTCTCTCCCCGAAGTGGATGGTGGAACACGTTGTGGTGAGGAACGAAGTTACGGGGCATACGTTTAAGTTCCCTTGCGGCAGGTGGCTCGGCAGAGGTATCGATGACGGATCCACCGAGAGATTATTGGTGGGCGCCTTAGTGCCTCGCAGCATCGACAGCGAAGAATTGGTGGAGTCGTGTTCAACGCCACCGCGATGCAGATCGCCAAGTATACCTAGGCGCCCAATATTGTCGCAAGTCGAGTTGCAGCACATGCTGGGTGAGTGCATTGAAATATTGGTAAAACATCGATAAGCAATATTTAGTTTAATAATAATTATTTTAGCAAATCTTTCGTAATGTAATTGGAATCGTGTTGTGTTTCTCCTAGGAGAGTCTGTGAACGCGATTGTAAAATTCCACTACAGAAGGGAGTGCCAAGACGGTTCGCTGACAGCTTTACTTTGCGGAGAAGGTGGTCTTGTGCCGTCGTTAGAGCAGATATTTTTATTCGGATTCAAAAATCAGAGGATATTTGGTAGAAACTTCTACGTTTGGGACTATCTTTGTGAGTCGCTGTTATAGAATTTATAGAATTTACTGAACTGAGCTGAACTCGTTTCGATTACTCCAGCCGAATCGAGCGTTGGAGTTTTCCGAGGTGCTTGAAATTGACGAACTGTTTGAAAAAATGCGAGCTACTTGAACCACTCAAACGGCTCGAATATTCGGGCCCTTGCAAGACTTCGATTTACTCGGAGATAAGTTTTCAGCTCGAATTACTCGAAAATATTCGAACAGATCTCCAGCTTTCGAGTTATTCGTAAATATTCGAATTACTCGAGTTACTCGAATATTTATGTATTTAATTTCAAACACTAGTAAAGGAGTAACTCGAAGTAATTAGAGTGATTCGAATATTGAGTGATTCGAATCTTGAGTGATTCGAATCTTGAGTGATTCGAATCTTGAGTGATTCGAATATTGAGTGATTCGAATATTGAGTGATTCGAATATTGAGTGATTCGAATATTGAGTGATTCGAATTTTGAGTAATTCGAATATTGAGTAATTCGAGTAATTCGAATATTGAGTAACTCGAGTAATTCGAATATTGAGTAACTCGAGTAATTCGAGTAATTCGAATATTGAGTAACTCGAGTAATTCGAATATTGAGTAACTCGAGTAATTCGAATATTGAGTAACTCGATTAATTCGAGTATTGAGTAACTTGAGTAATTCGAATATTGAGTAACTCGACTCGGCTCAACTGATCGATCATTATTCGGCTCGAAATTCGAGTACTCGAATAAATCAAATACACGCCCACCCCTAGCTATTATCATAAAACCTTTTGTTACAAAATCCTCGCGTATTAGCAAAAGAGGAAACAAATGCTCGCCTGCCTTTCCTTCATTAATTTTATCTGGAAATCTTTTCAGTACGGGTAAAGGAAAATTTCGAAATTTCTTTATTGGAGGAAATGGACGAATACTCACAGAGATTAAAGAGAGATAGACGAGCTCACGTGGAAAGCAATCAAAGGTTTGCGACTCTAAGATGCTACTGTCATCTGATCGATCAGATCAACATGTTCAGCCAAACGTTGGGTAAAGACGGGAAGTTTCAATTATTTATCTGCTTGGCATTGAGGTAGGCTGGCGATTTTATGCTTCAAATATCTCTCACTTACGTTTCCGTTGTCCTGAATATTAATTTCCGCCTCAGGGAGCAGCTTCTTCATTCGATGCTGCGGCCAATGAGCGACGCGCGCTCCACCGCGGACATGTACGAAGAGAACTCGTTTCTAAGGAGCTCTGCGTTATTAAATTTCCTCGTTCACATACTCCAGCCGTTGAGCGAGTTTCACATTGTCCTTGAGAAGAGTTTGACTCACGGAATTTCCAGCATATGTTAATTCCCGAAGAGCATTCCGCTTAATTAGGTAAGCCACATTTCGATCTTCCCTTCGAGTCAAATTCCACAGATATTATTTACCTGTACAATGAATAATCTCAGAAATAATTGCGAACTCTTTCATTCCTCGCAGGACATGTCTTTCTGCAGCAGCACAATTTACCAAATTCTAAATAACACAGTGCGAAGAGAGAGAGAGAGAGAGAGAGAGAGAGAGAGAGAGAGAGAGAGAGAGAGAGAGATAAGCGTTATATCGAAGAAATGAGAAAGTTTCTGAAACCTATTATTAAGGAACAAAGAGGAATTTAATAATGCAAACGAAGACTGTTACCGGAACTGTAAAATAGTGGTTTTTAGAGGACAAATTGTTCGGCGAGGAGCTGATAAATAGGTGATAACGGGAGCACAAATCTTGCCCCGCTCCCGGAAGCTTATGATATTAATGATGACGAGAGCCCGGAGGAAAGATCAACCTAATATGGCCCATCTTGCCGTAGGCATTCATAGCAGGCGAACGAAGTTCGCCGGAACTAACAAGTCGTGTACCAAAGATGTGATCCTATTAGTTACTACTATTAGTATTATTACCGTCATTGTCACTGAGGGTTTAGTTTTTTTTTACGGTCTTCGTCGTAAACGGAAGAATATTTAAGCAGTGTGCAAACAACGGATAATCTCGGAATTTAATTAGTCCGACGAGATGAACATGGTTTTTACACGTTTTATTATTTTAATCGAGAACGGCGGGGTCGGGAGATCTCGCCAAGAACAAGTCAGAGCGGGAAAGATAGCGTTGTTCTTAAATCTCGAATAGTTTTTACGCAATCGTATCGCGATTCAAATAATCACGCGGGATATGAGATTCTACCGATCGAGCGGCGCGTCATCTTTCCCGACTTCTCTGCGCTGTTCACTCACACTCCCGCGAACGAGCGTTCGCGTGCTTGCATAATACTCCTTTTTTTACAAAATTGTACATAATAGTCTGGAAGTTTTATTTTTGTTAGTCGAGAGATATTCAGCGATAGCTTTAAGTTGCGCGCGTGAACTGGGGCTACAAAACAGAAATCGAGGCTTCGCGAGCTCCCTTACGTTACGTCGTCTTGTTTCGAGTAGAAAACCGGTAGCCGAATTCTCTGTCATTGTTGCGCCCCGAAATTCCGGATTACTTTTACGGCGCGCGAGATCCAGCCGACAGATCGCAAGAGACATTCATACGCATATTGAAAAACATGGACCAAACGAGGTAATCCTTTACAAGTTTCGAAGCGTAGCAGTTGGTTTTTAATATGCGAGGTATATGATACATTGGCGCCGATTGTCCTTTTCGAAGTTTTAACCTACTTGATAATCGAGGTAGACTGATGACGTTACTCATGTGCTAAAGGAATAGCTATCAAAGTACAATTTTACCGCTAGCGTTTCACAGACACTCAATTACACGTCTCGCAGATAGGAGTCATTCTATTTACTCGCGTATTGTTGCTCGCCCCCTGTGGGAGGTGCGCGCGAATAACGCATGATCCATTCGTCTTTTGCCTGTAAACTTGTAGCATAATGTTTGATACCTTCGATTAAGCTTTAAGGAAGAAGTTACTTTAAGTAGTTACGAGACTACTCGGACACGGTCTTTAAACATTTCGAACACCTTGAACTTGTACGGGTAGTAGGGTGGAGTGAAAAAAACATTTTTTCAATGATCAAATTCTAATAGTGCGTAAAAGTTGTCTACTTGGCCCAATAAAACGTGTAAAAAATTTCAGCTCGATCGGATAATTTCTTCTGTGTGCACCAAAGGCCTTAACTTTCAAAATTTTAGTACAAAACTTAAGAAACTGCAACTTTCTTCAGCTGGTGGATTCTACATTTTTTTATACCCAAGACTATATTTGTTGCGTAAATGAAGCAAAGAAACACTCGTGGCTGGTTTCGGAACGATAGGAATGGCACTGTAAACTATAAAAAAATGCAGCTCTTCGCTCACTTTCCTAACGGAACAAGTGGCCCAGAACCAACCACGCGGAGGTAGCTGTACGTCGGGCTCCTTGTTTTTTTGTATTTCATATTTTTTTCGTTTTTTTTAATAATCTAATTGTTTTGTTATGTATTTTGTATTTTATATTTTTTTTTTAATTTTAAGTTTTGTACTAAAATTTTGAAAGTTAAGGCCTTTGGTGCACACAGAAGAAATTATCCGATCGGGCTGAAATTTTTTACACGTTTTATTGGGCCAAGTAGACAACTTTTACGCACTATTAGAATTTGATCATTGAAAAAAAGTTTTTTTCACTCCACCCTAACGGGTAGGTCTCGATTTGGGCGAGTAATAAATCCCAAAAATCGATCGCGTCATTCGAATTCGCGCTATTCGACTACAGAGATCGGTTCGAAATTGAAGAAAATATACAATAAAAATTTTTAACACGTATTTTATCGAATTACGATGGCATAAACATGTTTATTATTTTTTAAAGTATTTTAACAGCGTTGATTGCGCTTTCTTCTGCTTCTTCGCAATACTTTTTCCTAGTCACAGAAGAGTAATTGTTTCCACAGTTGTACCGAATTTTCGTTCGCATTAAATGCGACCCGGCATCGTTTAATTTCATCGCACTAACCGAGACCTACCTGTCCATTTCTCGAAGTTCAGACTCGCAGTGTTCGCACGTGCCCATTGTGTATATTCATTGTACCCATACCGCTACGAGTAATACTTCGTTGAGAGTTGTGACTCCGTACGTGGATGTGACACTATAATTTCAATTAACGCATTGCTTGCCAACCGACGATGTTTTTTAATAAAAATTCATTTTTCAATATAAAATATTTTGTACTACGTAGTTTCAATATTTGTATGGTAGCTTCTTCGAAGATACGTTTTTGTTGACTAATATGATCGATTTTAACTGCAGCTGATGCGTGGAAAGCAATGTGTTAATACGGAAAGAGGCAAGCGAAGAAGATTGGAAGAGAAGCGTTTCATTTATTTTTATTAACACCTAGTGTTTACATTAAAAGATCCAATTGTTGGAGAGTCACGTTGCAGCGTAATGTTTAGGAAAAGTAGCAATACTCATGTAATGATCTGATCGGGTTCCTTTCTTCTTTAGATATTCTAGGGGGAAATGAAACACTACGTTTTGTTTAATTTTTTTTGTAAGCGATTACTGTACATTTTACCATTTTAAAGTGATTGTTCGTTGAACAGTAAGCTGCGCGAAAGTTTCTTTTAGGCAGTCATCAAACGTGTATTGTGATCATTTTAGACTGAAAAGCATCGCGTTATATATTTTTTTTTAAATATTTCATGCATTCGTGTCATGTTGAAGTTGCATGCGATTTTCATCTTTCTTGGGCCGAGTTTTAAATCAGATATTATATCCGGCAACAATAATTACTTCGGATTTATATTATTTTATTTGAACTGTAAATCGTGTATTTAACTTAACTCGCGGGTGATTCAAAATAAACGATGTGTCATTCGCAATTAATGAAATAATATCTTAAAGCAAAAATACCAAAGACGCTCTTTTACTTCCGGGTTCGAACGTATAGACGTGATCGGCTTCCCACTATGCCGAGATCTTTTCTTACTTTCAGCGTTTCAAATAATACACAAGGCAGATGTAGGTAGAATACAAGATAAATTTATTTGAGTAAAAATATTGCTTATTAAATAACCAACCATAGAATTACGAAGCCTGATATTTAATAGCAGTTTGCGTTTAAAAAGTCTAGCCTGAGAAGGGTTGAATACACTCGAAGTGTTTTATCAGAATGTATCATACAAGCGTGCGCTATTAGCGGATGGTATAAAATTATAAAAGTAAGCTGTAACAATTTTTTACGAAATAGCATCAACTTCTACGTGATCACGACATGCACCACATTTACGATATTTCATCGGATAATTTGGGTAATCTGTATGTGTGAGTTTCAATTGAAAATTCAGAGTCATGTTTGCCGCGATGTGATCGCCATCTACGCTCGTTGCGTTCCTCGTTTTAAGAAGGATCATCGCCCTACCAAGTCTGTATATAAATGAGAAATTACAAAGCTTGATGTAACGTATAGGATCTTTTACAAAGCAACCATCATACAACATAATTGTTTGTATATATACAATCCATAAAACAAGATACCATAATATTGTACAGTAGAATAAAGGAACATGAAAATAGCGTGCATCTATTTTATCTTCGCAGCTCCTGATACACGAATCCTCGAGTTATCTTACAACTATAAAATCAACTTAAAAGTAGTTATCATACGAACGTCCTCGTGAGGGCTTTTACATTAAATTTAAAAAAATCTGATCACGCTGGCTTTCGTTACGCTACGCCAAAGAGGAGATATATAATAAGAGGCGTCACTCCGGGCGGAACCTTTGAAGTCCTTGCTTGACCTTGGCATTTAAATTGGTTGTCTATTCGAGCGGGATATTCAAATCGACTAAATGTACCTTACCGCAATTGGCTGATTATTGCCGAAGTTGACCGATCATTGCCGAAGTTGACCGATCATTGCCGAAGTTGACCGATCATTGCCGAAGCTTAGCGATCATTGCCGAATGGGCATTTAAATTGGTTGTCCAGTGATTTCCCTAGCTTATTTCTGTCCTTGTCGAGTGACGCCTCTTATTGACGACTCACGTGGACTCAAGGAACAACCGTTTGGGAAATATGCCACCAACATTGCTATTGGAGTGTTTTTTTTTTTAATATTATTGGAGAAATAAAATGTAATTGAAGGATAAATATTTGGAATCGCTTCTGGACGGATGGAATAGAGATTAATGAAGATAGATGATCGCAGCCAATCGGCTCGTATTATTTGTCATGTCGAGTCTTCAAGCTCGGAGGCTCGAGTCGTATAAGTTGTATGTAGTGAAGTGATTTACAAAGCACGAGTTTTGGAAGCTTTAAAACTTAATGTAGAAGTTCTAAGTCTTACACTCCAATATTATATGAAACTCAAGCTTTTAAAGCTTTAAGGCAGAATAATATAGTTAGGTCCAGAAAAGTTGTTTTTTTTGTGAATTATTTCTGTGACGCCCAAACTTCGTTAAACTATTACTGATAACATGATCAAATATATGTATATATTTTAGCAATGTGTAAAACTTTCCTTTATTACAAAATACATACAGATATTTAAGCAAAATATAGAAGTCACTTTAGAGTGTTATAGGCCGAACAAACAAGGGTTACTCGATTTTCTACGTTTATTTGATCTGAGAGATAAAGCTGGGCCACTTTTTTCGTTATTTACTTGAACTTTGACCTAATATTTTCGATAGGTTATACTTTCAAAGTATGAAAAAACTCAGCTTTTTCAACTCTCACTGTGCTATTCCCTCTTACGGCTGAACCTTTAAAGCTCAACCCTCGAACCCTTAACAAAGAGGAGGTATAATAAGAGGCGTCACTCGACAAGGACAGAGATAACCTAGGGAAATCACTGGACAACCAATTTAAATGCCCATTCGGCAATGATCGCTAGGCTTCGGCAATGATCGGTCAACTTCGGCAATAATCAGCCAATTGCGGTAAGGTACATTTAGTCGATTTGAATATCCCGCTCGAAATAGACAACCAATTTAAATGCCAAGGTCAAGCAAGGACTTCAAAGGTTCCGCCCGGAGTGACGCCTCTTATTATACCTACTCTTTGCCCTTAAGGAGGTATTATCCTTTTCTAGGGAAAAAATCAATTTTTTTGCATGTTTTTATTCCTTTGTTTTTATTCACACGCTAGGCGAATGTGACAAAGGTTTTAAACTTCCATAAATAATTTTAAGCAGGCAAAAAAATCGGGGCCGCTTAAAGGAGAATACCCCCTCAAGCATAAGACAATGAAATTAACATTAAATCTAAAATATCATGCTTTATTTAGACCGTAAAAAGTACAGCCATGACTGTAAACACATGGAGGCTTGAATTGTTGACTGACTGTCTATTTCTTTTTTTCGTTATTAAATTGCCAGCTTTAGAAAACGATGCTTCGCGTGGGACACTCGTAGCTGGTACTGATAAAATGTCCAAGGCCATTTTGTATAAATTTGGGAAAGACGTTTTCCGCTGGTCCCACCAAGCGACTGGATCCGCTTCTTCAGATTCCTGTGCTGTATTGATATATATATATATACATATATCGGGTTAAAAAAATTTGAGGTAACAGTGGTTCGATCTGAGCCGTACATTTAGTGACGGTGAGCACGATTTCGCCTTTCGTGTGCATTTGAAATGAAAACCAAAGTTGTTTTCATATTCAAAATGGTTTCTATTTTCGCTCCTACTAGAATTGTAAAAATTAATGAACAACTTCCAATTTTTTTCTTAGATGGGAGCTCAAAAAATCGTACAAAATTGAACTGCTTTGTTTATCGCGTTGCCACATTTCTTTACGTTATTAGATATGAACAATTCTAGTAGGGGCGAAAATAGAAACCACCCACACAGCACACAGCCGTCCTAAAAGCGTTTCAGGGACGTCTGTCCCAGTCGTACCGGACGTCCCAGGTACGTCCCGAATTTCCCACGAACGGCTTATATGTATACGTCCTCTGAACGACGAATATTGCAAAAAAGTGGTCCCTGGGGGTAACCCCACCACCCGTCCTTTTAAGCGCATGGATTAGGACTGAACACAGGCGTTCGAAAAACGTAATTAAGACCTATTTTTATCGATGAATTAAGCCTTTCGCCCGGGTGGTCCCCCACAGGACTTTCGTCAGTAAGGCTTACCTGGCGGAACCCTGCCTTAGACAAGCTGTATATCAGGACTGGGACAGAACTCTTATATATACCAACCGGAGGGCGATGGAACACCAGCGAGAAACTCTCGAGCCGGGTAGCCCTCTGGTGGCATATGTCGTGGAACCTTATCGGATCCCTACAATAGCACACGACGTCCTCAAAGCGTCCCAAGGCCGTCCCAAAGACGTATTTAACACGTCCCAAACGCGTCCCAAATGCGTCCCAAGGACGTCTTTAGGACTTTGTACAGATGGCGCCACTGTAGTTACCGACGTCCCAAAAGCGTCCCAAAGCCGTCTATAGACGTCCCACAGACGTCTTGTTACCAATCGGGACATTCAGACCTAAAGTCCTAGAAGGGACCTAAAACAGACGTCCTTGGGACGTCGTGTGCTGTGTGGGCATTTTGAGTATGAAAATATCTTTGTTTTTCACTTCAGATGGACACAAAAGACGAAATCATGCTTACCGTCACTAAATGTACGGCCCAGATCAAACCGCTGTTATTTCAAATGTATTGAATTTTTTTAAACCGGTACATATTGTATTTAAAAACTAATAAAAACGTTGTTCAAAGATTCGATATATCCAGTGTTTCTTTCTATTAAAAAATTAATCACGAATATCACGTATTTTTAGGACCTTGAAATGCGAATACCCCCTTAAATCATTTGCCACATCGTAGGGGGGATCGCAACGCTCGTGTGCATTCCATCATATATATATATAGACATAGTAAACCTGCCGAATCGCACAGCGTTACCGGTGTGAAATCGCAATTAAAAGTAGAGTTCCCACTTGATTTAAAAAAAATGACTAATTTATAGGTCCACGAATTAGCAACAATAGGAGGAGCGAACAATTTTAATTTTGTCAAACGTGTGATGGGAAGTTTAATCACGAATGAATTGGCTATGCAGTATAGTTGGATTGGAAAAAAAGGAAAGAAAAAATTTTATCAGTTGAATGTAGCCAAAGTGGTAATTGGTAAATATCACGTTTATTTTGTTATTTTTTTAATTTATTCGTATATAATTGAATATATTATTCAACTGAAATTCTAATCTTTAGATGCAGCAGAAAAAGCAAAGCTAGCGAAAGACAGAAAAGAAACTGAGGTTTCTATTCAATCATGGCTTAGGAGGGCCGCAGAACGCAATAAAGTTATTGTGAAAGATGTTTAATTATATGTACTCTATGTATTTCCATAAAGAAATAAAATATAATAATCTATAATCTATATCTATATCATCTTCTATCTATCTATCTTCTATCTTCTGTGCCACAGCAACGCGTGGCCGGGTACAGCTAGTTAATAATATAATTGTATTTTTGCTGGATATTTTCTAATTTTACAAATAAATCGTAAATATGTGTGTACTTCCCAAATGTGTATAATTTATTGTAAAGATAATAAAATCTCCTACACTTTATTTCATAATGTCCAAGTATGCAAATTTAGCATGTGTCCAAAATGACCACGTTCGTCGTCAGACTGTCCCTTGTCAGACTGTTAAAACGTTTACAAAAAGTATAGAAGCTGTTGTGTTTTGTAATTTTAAACATTATTATATCCCTTTCAACAAATTACCACAGTGATTTTAAAAATTCTTTAAACGTTCACAAAACGTACAGAGAAAGTTACTTTCGAACATTCGGAAAACGTTTCTTATACGCCTTTTAAGACATTACCACAGCGTTTTTAAAAACTCTTTAAACGTTTCCAATACGTACAGAGAATGTTACTTTTGGACATTCAGAAAACGTTCTGAGAATGTTGACACAGCACGTCCTCAGGACGTTCTACTTTGTAAATACGACCTTCCTACGACATTTAATGAACTTTACGGGGACGTACAGGGGACATATGGACACTCTTGGGACATCCTCCGAACGTACAGTACGTCCGGAACGGATGTTCTTTGGACGTACATAATACGTCTTTGTGCTATCTGGGAATACTTTTTCGTGGCTACCTTATTAACACAAGGATATTTACGTATTCCTTATCCTCCCACTTCAAATAATTATTATTTTTGCTTCTTCTAAAAAAAAACCTTTGAATTCATCTTTTTACGTTACACATGATTTTCATCCATTTATCCTTTATTCATTTTTCACTTTAAATGAAAAAACAAACCATGATAAAATGTTCGATTTTATTTGTTACGTCTTTTTCATTTGCCATTCTACGCAATTTCCTTCGATGCATGCCGAGTTGCTTGTTCGCAGTCGCAGCGCGGCGCGCAGCCACGCTAGCATGGGAACTCGGCCGCCAGACTCGCGCTCTGATTGGTCGGTACTTTTTGTTAATATCTGGTTAACGAAACCTCGGAGAGCATTTTCGCAAAGGAAAAGGTTGTTTGAAATCACCCCCCGAGTCACCCCATTCAAGGAACCGCAGCATTTTTGGAACACCCGTATGTATAAAACAAACCTTTCCCGGAAAATCTGCATATAATGTGACTTCAAAATTACAATTTATAGCTTTCAGAAATCTCTATTTACTTGCTATATAATATACACATTTCCTTTCAAGTTCTTAACAAAAATGTTGAACTCGCACATTTAATAAACTTTATAAACGAAAATCTAATTCAGAGTCAGTAGATCTTCCACGCAAACCCACCGACTCTAAAACACGCACTGCGCGTCGCTCACAATTAACTCGCACTTCCGGTCGCATTGGTCGCTGCACCTGCGACAGAAGAAATTCGAGATTAAAATAAATGGCCCGAATTAAATACAGTCGTATTATAATTGCAACAACCCACTCGAAATACATATGAATGCAAAGATAAGAAATGGGTGAGTAAAAGGCAGAATAATTATAACAGTTGACATTAACTGGAGATGTTCAATAAATTTGCAGTCAGAAGTGAATAAATATTACATTGAAGCCACGATAGAGTATAAACTACAGTAATGAATGCAATGTAAAATGTTTGGGTGGTATCTTGGGACAGTACAATACACGCAAAATTTTCAGCTGGAATTGCCAAACTAGTATTTACATAATAACTAGTATTTAAACCTTTCTTTGCCAGGCATTATTATGGTACCACAATTTTTAATGGACATTACTATTACAACAGGAGTCCTCCTCTTTTCTCAACCACGGCGTGAGACCGGCTAAGGCAGAATCTATGAATCCAATACATCGATGTTGAGTTACGAGTTATAACTCGTACTCAAAATTGTTCATACTGGAAGATGTAGGAAAACTGTTTGCAATCTATGCACAACTGCACACGATGGCACGAATCACCCTTGCCAGTACAAAAAAATTTTGCTATATATTCGATAAAGAAGCATGCAACCCACTGGCCTCGAAGTTGGGGGCCTTTACACTGGTTCATTGGAATTCTTATCCAAGGTAAACGTTTTACAAGCAACAGTACGACCACCCGAATTCTTCTTGGAGTGCATCCCTTCCCTGGCCATTACCAGTGGCGATCCACAACGCCTCCACTAGGCATCAAGTTAAACAGAAGGCAACCACATTCCACGTTATTCCTCCCAAAAATTTCTTCAATTTCAATTCACAAAAATCGAATAATTTTCATCAGCTCTATCGTCATATTAAAAACCGTTGAAATTGTTTAGATAACTATTCACGAAGATAGATAAAAGATGAATGAAAGTGAGGCTTCTACACACACACACACACTTGATTAACATCTGCAAGCAGTATTCTTATGGGCAAATTAAGTAAATTTGCACTAAAATATGATCAAAGCCATAATAATCCTAATTAATATTTTACACAGCAACACAATTACCAGTAGTACTTTTATTGTAATCGAACACATGTAAATATTTCACAAGATTCACATACTATCAATTTTAACTAACATACTCACTCGCAGTTAGACGTTCCTTTATAAAACGCACTACAAATGCGGAGAGATGCTAAAACACGTTCGTTCACCATGGAAGTCGGCGCAGCAATGCAACGTATTCCCAACAATCGATCGGTTGTCGGCTCCCCTACGCGTGCGTGAAATCCCCCTCGGGAATACAATTTTCCATAAAAGCCACAATAATCGAGCACCGTCACGCGTGTCGCGCGAATTTTCGTACTACTCGACCCCTCGCACCTGCAACCCCTACGCACTGTCTACCTTCAAACCACAGGTGTTATTTCTCCCCTTTTTCCTGCGGCGAAGAAAATTACCTTCGATGTTGCAAACTTTGCCTCCGACTTCGAATTTCTTGCCAGCTTGAGTGACAATCGTAAAACGAATATACAGGAAATATAGAATAATATGAAAACTCGAGGGAAAGCTGGATGGAAATATTGTACCTCCACGCAGTCGTGTCTCGAACGGGGAAAAATGAACTTCGAGGGTGGTCGTCATTGTAAAATCATTCGATCGATAGGTGTGCCACTAGGTCTGTGGCCTTATCGACGCACCATTATTTGCAAAATGAATGGTGCTCTCGCTGTAACAATTATTGTTCTCAACATAGCCGTGCAGGTAGTCGCCAAGTTTTCGTTGCGGGTTTTTTTCATTCGTTCGAGCTGAAATGCCAGCATCTGCTCTCAGGACGCCTTACTAATTCGTGGCTTGACATATTGAATCGAGATATCACTGGTATCATTGAGATCGTTGAATTTGAGATATTGAATTGTAAATCCTATCTTGCTGTATCCTACTCGTCACTTATTTCTCCTCTTTTTATAAAATTCAATTACTGGCATTCCAGTTGCACAACGATTTATCGGGTATGGTTAAAGGATTGTTCAAAAGCAGAGGATACTTGCAGCTAGCAGTGTTTATCACGCACGAGTTCAGTGTTGATCTGTTTCTTAAGATCGTGAATGGTATTATGACGTGTACAGTCATGGTAGTGAAGTATGTCACTTTTGCGTGGTATATGGACAAGGTATGCTTTTATAATAATAAATAAGACTGTATTGGGATACTTTAAGTTGGAAGAATACTGGTATGTGGTATAAAAACAAATTGATTTCATAGGAGCCAATTGAATATAATTAAATGGGGAACTTCGGTAACCCTAAAATTCCATTTTGTTTAAACTGTGCGGGCTAATTGTAGGGAAGCTTAATAGAAGTGTGAGGCCATTTTTATTTTCTGCGACTTGTTTATTCTTCAGGACGGAAACACTTCTCAAAGGTTAATGTGCGCTTTCCTATTTTCCTGTATATCTTGGAATCTATGGTAGATATAAAAAAATTGAATGGTTGCATATGCTCTATGAAACTGTGCAATGAAATTGTTTGAAATATGGAACTTAAAAAAGGAAACGTTCCCCAACATTTATAGAGTATATAAAACCATTGAATTTTAATTTCAACAAATTTTTTATATCTACAATGGTTTTCAAGACATACAACAAAATAGGAAAGCACACAATTAACCTTTAAGGGATGTTTTCACCCTGACGGACCAAAAAGTAGCAAAAAATAAAAAGTGCCTGATACCCAAATAGCACAAAGACATCTTATGTACGTCCGAAGGACGTCCGTTCCGGACGTACTGTACGTTCGGAGAATGTCCCGAGAAGGTCCATATATCCTCTGTACGTCCTCGTTAAGTTCTTTAAATGTCGTAGGAAGGTCCTATTTACAAAGTGGAACGTCCTGAGGACGTGCTGTGTCAACATTCTCAGAACGTTTTCTGAACGTCCGAAAGTAAAGTTAAATACGTCCAAAAAGCGTCTTAAAAACGTTTTGCAGATGGTTTAAAAGCGCCTTAAAGACGTCTTCATCAAGTCTGGTTTAGGACATTAAGAAAAAAAAATTTGGCGGTGACGGGAATCGAACCCAGGACTCCCAGATTACGAAGCAACTGCTTTTCGCAACTACTCAAGACACTTCCTTGCAAATAATTCCAATTTCTAGGTATATAACAATTATTAATAGTTTATAAAAAATGTGCATTGACGCGAAATATTCTACAGAATATCATCATTCGACCTCTAGACTCATTGCTTAAAATTTCACATTCGTCTCAAAACAGATGTTTTAACGACGACTTAAGACAGACGTCTTGAAGACGTTGTAAGTTATCTGGGAACAGTTCAGCATTTCAACGTCTTCATTGCACAAAAAAATAGCGCAAAGGCGAGGTTCAGTCGTAAGACTGTTTTGCAACCGAACCTGAATCATCTGCAAAACCTACAAGACGGTTGTTCTTCGAACATCTGAAATTTAGATCTTCTAAAGATTCACAAGACTTACGAGACGAATGTTCTCGGAACATTCGAAATGTAGTCGTGCAAAATAATCACGTGACTTACAAGATTGTTTGATGTTTCTAGAACATCCGAAATTTAAGTCCCAAGAACGTGGGTAGGACTTAAGAAACGGATGTTCCTGGAACATCCGAAATTTAAGTCCTAAGAACGTCCGTAGGACTTAAGAAACGGACGTTCCTGGATCATCCGAAATTTAAGTCCTAAGAACGTCCGTAGGACTTAAGAAACGGACGTTCCTAGAACATCCGAAATTTAAGTCCTAAGAACGTCCGTAGGACTTAAGAAATGGACGTAGGACGTTCGGATATAAACTGGACATGAAAAGGACGTCCTTGGGATGTGCGGTGCTATCTGGGTACTGCTATTGAGATTCTCGTCAAACCTGTAAAGTTGAAAAAAATCGAAATTTTGGAATCATCAAAGTTCCCTTGTAAGCTGAATTTACCCTGCCACAGTGTTTTATCAGTTTCCCGTTTTTAAGCAAATAGAGACACTATAATTAATTTACACAGAATCATGCAGGTAAAGTACATCTTCGAGTTGATCCAAAGCGACTATGATTCATTGAAGAACGAGAAAGAGCTTCGATTGTTAGAAAAGTCTGCCTACCGAGCCAAATCCTTCAGCAATTACATATTATGTGAGTATCGAAATTATTTACTGCCTAGCTAACTTTCGTAAGGGTAAACGCTGAGAGCTATTCCTGCTAGAGAATCTACGAAATTAAGTACTCTGCTTAAAGTTAGACAAGTCCTCCTTGTCAAGTATTTATCCGCTGTTCTAGATTTGTATCCAGCTGGATTTATAATTATGGGATTTCCGTTGCTGCTAGCACTCTTCAATGTAGGGGGATCCCTTAATCAGTCTCGTTCGGTGCTAATACCCATGAACGTTGAGTACTTCGTCGATCAAGATCGATACTTCTACTGGATCATGTTTCACATCGACGCTACTATTGTCCTTGGTGGTACCATCCTGCTTGTCACAGAGTGCATAACCGTACAGTTCATCATGCACGCATGCGGATTACTCGAACTTACCGGGTAATGAATTTTAATCACAAATTCTTAGAAACGTTGTAACGAAACCAAAAGACCGGCAACGCCATTAGGTTCAATTACTTCCATTGCCACTGGATCCGTTGAAATATGTGAGGGTGCACGCCAACAGGTTACAGAAAATTAAATGGACGATTCTACGTAACAAAATATGGCGAAAACGAAGAGTAAGGAAATTGCGCTGGTGGCTTCGTTTTTTAGTTATTAATGTTTAAAGATTTAGTTTGGGACGCCTGGAACAAGGCAACTCGGCAGTCAGGGCTGCGCACAGTTGTCAGAGGTCCCACTGCGCCGCGCGCGCCACTGACCGTCGAGTTGCCATCCTCCAGGCACCACAGTGCCAAATCTATAAACATTAATAACTAAAAACCGAAGCCCCCACCGCAATTTCGTTACTCTTCATTTTCGAATTATTTTGTCACGTAGAATCGAGCACTTAGTTTTATATTATCTGTTGCCGAACACCCTGTATATGTATGCATATTCAGGAGAAAAATAATCGCACATTTATAGCGATCGCGTACACCGGGTGTTGGAAAGTAGTATTATAAATGTTCTTTCTGGTAAAACGTATTTGTCGATACATGATCAACTAGTAGCCACCATTCAACTGCATCAACGAGCACTCAAGTGGGTATAACTTAATTCAAACTCGAAAACCGTGTTATGGAGCGATTTTACAAATATTCTAAATTTATTGAAGGTCAATTGAATACTTGAATACCTCCTTCCTACCACATTACTGCATAATAGTTGGTATCGGTGTGGTTACGTTCAGCATCAACTTCTACATCGTGAGTAATATATTTATGCAAACGATTCTCATGAAGTTGCCGAAGAGATTCTCTCGATTTGATTTCTTGTTGAATGTGAAGTAATTTAATTTAATTTAATTTAATTTAATATATATATAATTAAGTTATACATATATATATATATACACACATATATATACGGGATAAAGTCCCATTAGTAATATAAAAAGGAGTTTTAGTTTTCGTCCTGGCAGGGATCGGCGGACTTAAGCTACCGCTGATGGAGGGGGAAAAACCTACAGGAGCGGGGGTTATGTGTGCGCCACTGACGCAGGCGCAGTTCATGCACGCATAACCACCGCTCCTGTAGATGTTTCCCCCTCCATCAGCGGTAGCTTAAGCCTGCCGTTCCCTGCGTCCTGTTAGCATTTGTGTCCCGAAAAATTGAATCCCTCCGATATGTTTGCCACGGAGAATTCCTACAGCAACCTAGCGTATGCGCACTTGTTCACTTTGTTCAAGTAATGATGCTTCACGTAACTCTTGTTAATTATTCACCGTTACTAGTTGGCCAGAGCAATGTTGCTGAGGAAAATCACTGGCGAACTGTCAATTACACTTTTAGTGACCATTGTTCAATTCTTTTACCTGGGCTGTGGTTCTTACATTGGCCAGATTCTGTTAAACAAGGGCAATGAACTATTTACAAAAACGTGAGTACTATGGGTTCATCCCCCTTAACTAGGTGTGACTATTTGACCTATTTGTTACTAAATTTTTGAAAATTGTATTTCTCTTTATGTTGAAAATCGGAAATATCGAAAAGTGGTAGTGCTTAGAATATTTAGTACTAGAAACTCTTACAAATAATTCTCGAAACTGTTCATACTGAAAAGTGTAGGGAAACTGTTTGCAATCTATAGATACTACGCAAGATGGCACGAAGCACCTCTGCCAGTACAAAAGATGTTGCTGTACATTCGACAAAGAACTATGCTACCTACGGGACTCGTGTTTGGTGGCCTTTACACTGGTTCATTGGAATTCTTTTCTAAAGTAAATGGTTTACAAGCTACAGTAGGTGAGAGAAGGGAAAGAACAAGACGCAATCTCTGACTTTCAGATAGTGAACACATCGATGTCGTATTTCACGGTACTCTACTCCGCGGCTTAACATTTCGATTGGAAGGAAGCGTTGCCGCTTAGTTGACACTTGAGATATTTATGAGAAGTTATCAAACGATTGTTTAGCTGTAACTGATTCAAATATAGAATGCTTACTGACTGCTACATTCTTATAGTTGTCGACTGAAAGTAATTAGGGCTCTAAATAAGTCCCAATTAGTAAAAAATCGCGATTACAATCTGAGACTGCTCTAACAAGGGACGTAGATACACACAATTTTCTAATTTCAATGTTCTAACTACTCCAACGGTGTCCAATATATTGCGAAAAATACATTTTCGACCCTCAACTTTGAGGGCTATTTTCATTCCCTACATACGGACAATAGTCGGTAAAAAAAAATATGTGTCGAATGTTTTTTATTATTCTACAAATTTACGAAGTTTTAACAAAATCGGCGTGGGGCATTCAAACGATGTCCCTTGTTAGCACGTTTCATAAATTTGGACCTTGTGACATGTTCTTTATTTGTTTCCTTACTGTTATTATATTTTTACATGAAAAGTTTTATTTCCCAGTAAGTAGAAACACGATTAAAATATCAAATTAATCACTCAAAAAATTAACTGTATATTCATTTATATATTTTTATTTCAAAATATATGTGTTGGCACATAGAGCCTTAATTGCTTTCAATCTGCAATTTGTATTTATCATTGACCCTATATAAAACTTTATATGGAAGGTATATATTATGATTTTAAAATTATTATTTAAAACTTTAACAAACCTCTACTTTCCTGCTATATACATTCCCTTTCAAATTCTTGATAAAAATATTGATCTTGTGTATTTAATACAATTTATAAACGGAAATTAAATCAGAGTCACTATATCTTCCACGCAAAATGCGCTGCCTCAAAAAAACCGCATTGCGTGTCCGTCACGATTAATTAGCTCTTCCAGTTCCATCGGTTGCAGCACCTGTGCCAGAAGAAATTCGAATTTAAAATAATTATTCCGAACTAAATGCGATTGACTTTTCTCCCTCGAACACATTGAAACTCCTTCACAATTGTAATTTCACTCAACTAAAAGTAAGTGAATCTCACTCTTCCACCACTTTTCAACATCCACAACCCCATTTGGATCCTTGGTAGCCTCTACCTTCACTTATATTCCCGTTAAATCCCCTGATCAATGGTTCCAAGCTTGACTTTTTCTGCAATATCGTGTGCAGTACATAATAATACCAAATAGCGTTTGGTTCTCCGCCAAAAATCGCGTAAAGAGACAGAGAACCGATTCGTCCGACGTTCACAGCGAAAATGTGGCGGGAGCCAGGGGGAAATGGACCCACACGGAAGTCGATCCGCAGCAACAAGTTTTCCGTCGTTCCCGCCCCGGAAAAAAAGCAAGCACGGATCGTATAATTCGATAGATTCCCCCGAGGCAGAAAAATAAAATTTGTCTTTGAAACAACACTTTTGGCGCTACTCTACCGTGGAAACAAAGAGTTTGAAACAGAGGAAGAGGATGATAAAATGAGCACAGATAATGTTAAGTTGGGTGAACTTCTGAGCCAAATGAATGTGTTACGATTAGATTTAAATTTTCGGAAGCTCGTGCCCTCGAGTATCGTCTGGAAATTGCTTTAAAAATGAAGAGTTCAAGAATGAAACATGATAAATTGATTAGAAAACATTCGTTTGGCCCAATCAACGGTGCAACCAAATCCTACATTATTCCTCACAACTATTTCTTCAATTACGGTTCGTAAAAATCGAATAGATTTCTGCAGCTCTATTGTTATATTAAAACCCGTTGAAATTGTTTAAATAACTAATCAAGACGATAGATAAAAGATGAATGAAAGTGAGGCTTCTACAGCTACACACATATTTGATTAACACCTGCAAGCATTATTCTTATGGGCAAATTAAGTAAACTTGCACTGAAATATGATCTAAGCCATAATAATCCTAATTATCATTTTACACAGCAACATAATTACCAGTAACACATGTAAATATTTCACAAGATTCACATACTATCAATTTTAACTAACATACTCACTCGCAGTTAGACGTTCCTTTATAAAAGGCACTACAAATGCAGAGAGAAGCTAAAACACGTTCGTTCACCATGGAAGTCGGCGCAACAATGCAACGTATTCCCAACAATCGATCGATTCTAGGCTCCTCTACGCCTGCGCAAGACCCCCCTCGGACAGAATTCCGCGTATTGCCTACCTATAATGCAACACGCGCGAATTTCCGTAATACTCGATCCCTCGCACCGGCAACCCCTACGCACTGTCTACCGTGAAACCACAGGTGATATTTCTCCCCTTTTTCCTTCGGCGAAGAAAATTACCTTCGAAGTTGCAAACTTTGCCTCCGACTTCGAATTTCTTGCCAGCTTGAGTGACAATCGTAAAATGAAAATAGAGGAAATATAGAATAATATGAAAACTCGAGGGAAAGTTTGATGGAAATAATGTAGCTCCGCGCAGTCGTGTCTCGAACGGGGAAATATGAACTTCGAGGGCGGTCGTCATTGTAAAATCATGCGATCGATAGGTGTGCCACTGGGTCTGTGGCCTTATCGACGCACGATTCGTGGCAAATTGAACGGTGCTCTCGCTGTAACAATTATCGTTCTCTACATAGTCGCGCAGGTACCAAGTTCTCGTTTTCTTTTCAGTTCGTTTGAGCTGGAATGCCAATAGCTGCATACAGCCTGCCTTTCTTAGGCTGTCTGTCCACGGAGCGTCGCGTCATAGACGCGTACGCGTAGAGATTAATTGTACGACGCATCTGTCGATCATTCATCTGCATTTGTCAAGATGCCCGGCGTACGATTGGTCCCTACTCGTACGCGTCTATGACGCGACGCTCCGTGGGCAGACGAGCTTACTCACGCTTCATATACCGAATTCGAATTGTAATCGAGATATCACTGATATCATTGAGATCGTTGAATTTAAGATATTGGACTCGGAGTCCTTACTTTCTGTATCCTACTTTTCACTTCTTTCTTCTCTTTTTATAAAATTTAATTGCTAGCATTTCCCTTGCACGGCGATTTATCGACTGCGGTTAAAAAAAGGTTCAATAGCAGGGGATACTTGCAGCTAGCAGTGTTTATCACGCACGAGTTCAGTGTGGATCTGTTTGTTAAGTGCGTGACTGGTATCGTACCGCCTACAGGCTGCGTAATACAGTATTTTGTTTTTATGTGGAAAATGGACCAGGTATGCTTTTCTTGATTCTCTTAACGATATGACTTAAGGGGGTAGACACGGGTAAAACAGCGCTCTGTAATCGACACAAATTGGCCCGAAATATGGGTTTCATAGGATACGTTGTTTGTCTTTATATGAGCACATTTGGGGCTGGGTGAGGTCTCATTCGAAAGAGGAAGGTTCAGTGCAGCGCGCTCTGGTCATGGTTCGACGAGATTGTGTTATTATCTAATAATATGAGTGTACAAAGTAGAGCAAACGTTGAAAAAAAAAAAGTGTTTTGTGACTCACACGATGACCAGAGCGCGCTGTATCGAGTCTTCCTCTTTCGAATGAGACCTCACCCAGCCCAAAATGTGCTCGTATAAGGACAAACAACGTATCCGCGTGACTGCATTCCCAAATACGATTTCCGCCATATTGGCGATAAGCAGAGCAAGTCACGTGACAAATTTAGTTCAGCTAGTGGATACGAGATGGCGCCTACTCGGGAGGACTGCCAGCGTGGAATAATAGCAAAACTGAAGCGTTAGCTGGATACATGTGCCACAGTAAAAGCGTGCTGCAGTCAATGTATACATTTTCGTACGATTAGAGGTTAGGTTATATGCATTTTAGGCATACATTTACTAGGAACTGCTGGGAACTGTATACATTTACTAAATTAACGCCTTTACCGTGACACATACATCACTTGAAATCGCTGTCGAATTTATGTTATAATTATATGGCCACATTATTTAAAGTAAAAAAAGAGAGATTGGAACATTTTTACTAATACTGGAAATACTGATTTACTGATATCATATTTCAGAATGTGGAAGTTACAGCAATTATTTATAATTATTGCTCTTATTATTACTCTTTTTTATTGTTCTGACTATTGTATAAAACATGTAATATGGAAAAGTCTCCAAACCGGTCAACAGTTGACTCCCTGATTCTTTGTAATTCTTTACGGTCCAATGCAGAGATGGGCATTATTTAAATAAAAGGATATACTTCCGAATGGCCCCAGTGGCTGATCGACACAAGGTTTGGGGGAGGGGTGTTTACCCTAAATCTAAAATTTTATATAGGTCGGGTATTTATTAGTTTCCATTGTTTATTCGAAGGCTTTTCATCTTGGGCTTCGAATAATTTTTCTTCTTTCATTATATCTTTATCCTAAGGTCGTATTCAGATATATTGGCCGGTCTGACGATCGTGGATTTGTCAGTTGGAGTTGCTGGGCCCCCGAAGGGTATGGCGGGGTAACGGGAATGCTGCTCGTGTGGCTGTTATTTATTCTTAGCGTAATAGTTGTGTGCGTTACGAACTTAGAGCATATACATATACAGCTAAAATGCTGTGTTCATACATTCCATTACTCATATCGCGGACATTTTAATAATTCGAAGATAAAATGTAACATCTAGACATTTGCCTAGATGTCCGCGGCCTGGAAGTCAAATACTTGGAGTGGTCAGGTAAGGTATTCTCAGATCATAAATACCCATTCCATCCCTCTCGCAGGCTTTCATACAGGGTGATTCTGGAGCTCCGCCGGACAATGGATGCCCCCAGGTACCCCGTGGCGAGGACAAGCCCCCGCAGTGCCTCGCCGAATTTTATGGGTTTCGACCCTCGAAGGGGTTGGAGTGCCTATTAAGAAGTTAGAAATCTTCGATTTCCGCATTTCTCATCAGATCTTTGCGAAAACGACGCCAATTGATTCCTTCTGTTTCACCGATGAAACTGACCCAAAGAACGACGTAATTAGGAAATTAATTAAGGAAATTGCATGAAAAATTAATTTCGCATGAAATTTGGTATGATTTTCATCGGACAAACATAAGGAATCCATCGACATCACTTCCATATCGATACGATAAAGAATAAAGAATTATTTTATTCTGAAACAGGTATGAATCCTCGGTCGACCCCGGCAAATCGTGGTCTACCCCCCGCAGTCGAGGGTGAAAACGTGAAATATTCATTTCAGCGTATTAAAAAATTCTTTATTCTTTATCGTATCGAAATGGAAGTCACACCAATAGATTCCTTATGTTTTTCCGATGAAAATCATACCAAATATCATGTAAATCGGACTGCTTTTACACAAGCAATTTGTATTCCTAATGTAAAAGTAGTCCGATTTCCATGACATTTGGTATGATTTTCATCAGAAAAACATAAGGAATCTATTGGTGTAACTTCCATTTCGATATAAAGAATAAAGAATTTTTTAATACGCTGAAATGAATATTTCAGGTTTTCACCCTCGACTGCGGGGGGTAGACCACGATTTGCCGGGGTCGACCGAGGATTCATACCTGTTTCAGAATAAAATAATTCTTTATTCTTTATCGTATCGATATGGAAGTGATGCCGATGGATTCCTTATGTTTGTCCGATGAAAATCATACCAAATTTCATGTAAATCGGACTTTATTAACGAAATTAGCTTGAGGTTATGGAAATTAATTTTTCATGCAATTTCCTTAATTATTTTCCGAATCATGTCGTTCTTGGGGTCAGTTTCATCGGCGAAACATAAGGAATCAATTGGCGGCATTTTCGCAAAGATCTGATGAGAAATGCGGAAGTTGAAGATTTCTCACTTCTTAATAGACACTCCAACCCCTTCGAGGGTTGAAAGCCCTAAAATTCGGTGGGGCACTGCGGGGGCTTGACCTCGCCACGGGGTACCAGGACGCATCCATTGTCCGGCGGAGCTCCAGAATCACCCTGTATAATTTGTCAGTTTAAAACTCTGACAATATGAGTACATTTTCATTATATTGCGTTTTAAAATAATTCTAAGATCATTCATTGACACCGATACCTTTCCTCTCACAATTTTCAGATAATTTGTCAATTTAAAACTCTGACAATATGAGTACACTTTCATTATTTTGCATTTTTAAATAATTCATATTCATCGACAGCTTGTCCTTGCCTGGCCACGCCAAGTATTTGACTTCCAGGCCGCGGACATCTAGGCAAATGTCTAGATGATACATTTTATCTTCGAATTATTAAAATGTCCGCGATATGAGTAATGGAATGTATGTACACAGCATTTTAGCTGTATATATGTAGTTCTGTCATCTTAAGTGCAGTTGGAAAGCACCTTTATGTACTTGCAGCACATTTTGATTTCACATCTTTTTTATATTGTATATTTTCTTCTATTTTTTGTGATTTATTTTTATTATTATCTTCTATTTTTTTATGATCGTGTACTTGGCATAATTTTTTTACTTTTTTGAAGTTTTTTATGTGGATCTCACTTCTTTTTACAAAGATAATTTGCATAGAGGATGACTTCAGATAATTTTTAATATTATAAATTACAAAGGTTGACCATCAACAGCCACGAACAGCCTTATCACAGGACAGAATTAAGGATAAATTCTACGCAAATTTAACAACTACGAAAACAAACCATGTGCACCGCATTGCTGATCTATATTTATTATAAGTGTAGTACTTTGTGTATAGTACATGGTGCGCGAAGCAGCTTATGTAATTGCAATTGTAATTAGGCAAACTGATTACAATTAAAATTACTTGTAGCAGTTTTACTAGTTACAGTAATAAAATATAATTTATTTACAAAATTTATAATTCTTTATTGAAACAAGAAACACTAATTAAATTAATGCTTTATCGAAGGTGTCCATGTATCAAAATAACTGAATAAGTATGTATACGAAATCCTTCCTGCAAAATGATGCGTACATACATAGCCTGGCGTAGGTCACAGCATTATTTTACGCTTCGAATATTTACATATACATAAAATCCTCAGTTTAGTTACAAATAAAAAACAGTTTGATGATATACAAACATGACGCAATTCAAATTTTGCCAACTTACCTTGTATTTGAGACTGCATTTTGGTTGTAATTCAATGGTACAACGATACATATTTGTAAAACACGTGGAATCTCAAATTTTGACAGCTTACCATACTTGACACTCGTCAGGTTATAACCTGACTGTAAGCTGTCAAAATTTGGAATAGATTGCATAGTGAAGGTAGCGATTGATGGACGAAACATGTAATATAGCGAATTCGGACGGCCGCACTGGTGCGCACTGAGTGCGACTTTTAGCCAATTGGAAGCGAAAAAACTCGCACTCAGTGCGCACCAGTGCGTCCGTCCGAATTCGCTATTAGTTCGTTTTGGCTGAAGGTGTGCGTGTAACGTGTATACACGTATTATGTTTGACGGGTTGGAGAATCAGAAGGAGAATCAGAAGAAAAATCTTACCGTTTCTGACTGATCCATGAGATGATATCTCTGTCATGCGTGGACCGATTTTATTGAATTTGGTCTTATTCGACAGCTTATATGCAGTTTACATAAGAAAAATGCCTTTAAATTTAGAAAATATTGCAGGCGTGATGAGATATTAATGAAATAAGTTTCAGGTTAGGTTGGATTAGCCGTTTCTCGAGTAAATGATAGCGGTAGCGACAGTCGACATATACAGGGTGTCTTTCCTGTACTTGGCGTCGAGACTAGGGATTGCAAATTTACCGACTTTTTCAATTACCGGTAATTCGGTAAAATTTTCAATCAAAACCGGTTTACCGATAATTTACCGGTATTTTTTAAGGTATTGAAAATATAAGAGTAAACATTACAAAAAAAAAATTTTGAACTCTAATCGAGCATTATAAAAAATATATGCAAAGAAAACTATTCAGAACATAAAATATGAAATGAGATAACACAAAATAGATATATTTGTGTAACTATTGACAATACTTATTAATATGGATCTCCACCACGAAAACAATGAAAAGAATCTTATCTTACATACATAATTAAATATTTTTTATTTAACAATTTTTTTTAACAAATAAGCACGCAAAACAAATAATTTATCTAAACTTTGGTCTCCTGATCGCGATCTAATTTTTGTACAAAATAATCCAGCCACGGATAAAGCAGTCTCAGATTCTACGCTTGTTGGTCGGATAGTCATTAAGAAATCATATGCCATTTCTACTTATATATTTTCTCCTTACTTTTTCTACCTGAAAATACGTCCATTTTTTTTTATGACTTGATTTAGATTTTTAGTTCTCTTTTGGTTTACAGTTGATTCTTCATGAGATACTTCGGTTTTCGTCTTTATTAGTAATTGAAGTTTTTTTCACTGATACCGATGTGGACCCAAATAACGAACGCATATACGCGCTATATTGATATACGTAATTTATCGAATTACCGGTAAAAATTTGACGAATTACCGGTAAAAATTTGAGGGTACTTGTCGCGATTTACCGGGAAACCGGTAAACCGGGTTACCGGTATTGCAATCCCTAGTCGAGACGCTACCGCGTCTCTAGATCAGCAGACTCTCCTTACTTTCTGCCGCCATTCTGCTGTCAGATCCTGACATCAGAATCTGCTCGATTTCTGCTGCCTATCTGCCGTCAGATCGCGCTGCGCAGGGTCTGCTCGATTTCTGACATTAAATTGTACCAGCAGATTCTCCGCAGTGTCTGCCGCCAAACTGCTCGCAGGATATGTCAAAAGGATCTGCTCGATTTCTGCAGCCTATCTGCCGTCAGATCGCGGTGCGCAGGGTCTGCTCGATTTCTGACATTAAATTGTACCAGCAGACCCTGCCGCCAATCTGCTCGCAGGTTAAGGCAGCACAATCTGTTGGCTTTCTGCTGTCAGTCTGCTTTCATCATCGAATATAACAAATCCTGTACCAAATCTGTAGTGTTTCTGTCACAAACATTTGTAGTCAGGCGTTAAGCAAAATCTGCTAAAACGGACGTGGCTAACTGGGGAGCGTCGTACCGGCTTTCCTATTTATCTGTATACACTGGAAACTATGGTTGATCTAAAAAAAATTGGTAACATGCGAATTTAATGGTTTTTTATACTATTGGGAAACCAAGAATTCCGATACGCCAACTAGTGACAAAAAATTGAACTACTCAGAGTAGGCTGAAATCCGTCGAGCTCCATATGATTATCAGTGTTTATATAGACATGTTGTGAAAAACGAGTGTTTTTAAATTTTTTGGAGCACTAAATTTTTACTTATTCGATTAATAAATACTTATTCGGAATGTTTGGTGGGATCCAGCCTACTGTCAATAGTTTGCCAACTTACCACCGCAGCGCTGAAATCTAAGCCACGCCTCCACTTGGTTTCCCAATACGAAACTGTGCAACGAAATTGTTTGAATCTTGGACTTTAAATGAAGTCGGTTAATAAGGAAAAGTTTAACACCACAAACAATTAAATAAATTGGCAGCGCAGTTTTATAGAGCATCGAAAACAATTGAATTTTAATTTCAACAATTTTTTTTATATCTACAATGGTTTTCAAGACATACAGGAAAATAGGAAAGCACACAATTAACCTTTAAGGGATGTTTTCAGTCTCAAGAACCAAAAAGTGGCGGAAAATAAAAATTGCCCGATACTTCTATTGAGATTCCTTACAAATCTGCAATGTTGAAAAAGAATCCGAATTATTGGGATATCAAAGTTCCCTTGTCAGTTGTAGTTTCCCTAGCACAGTGTTTTAAAATTATTCCATTTTTCGCGCAAATGGAGACACTTTAATTAATTTACACAGAATCATACAGATAAAGTGCGTCTTCGAGGAGATTCAAAGTGACTATGACTCATTGGCGCACGAGTGGGAGCTTCGATTGTTAGAAAAGTCTGCTGACCGAGGAACAAACATATGCAGGATCTTTTTGTGTGAGTATCGAAATTATTAACTGCATAGCTAACTTTCGTAAGGGTAAACGTTGAGAGCAATTGCGGGTACAGAATCTACAAAATTAAGTATTTTACTTAGAGTTAGAAGAGTCCTCAAAGAAATGTAAACTCGGATGGGTAAAAAAAGACCCGGAAGCTGCAGTAGCGGTAACAGTTTCAGACTCTATAGGTATCATATAACCAGAACGAAATTGGGTTAATCTCTCAAGTACACTTGTCAACTATTTGTCAAATATTTATCCGCTGTTCCAGATTTGACTTCAGTTCTATTGATATTTTACGGATTCCCGATCCTGCTAGTACTCTTCAACGTAGGGACATCCCTTAATCAGTCCCGTAAGGTGCTAATACT
The DNA here is from genome assembly GCA_946251845.1 of Andrena fulva. Classification (NCBI taxonomy): domain Eukaryota; kingdom Metazoa; phylum Arthropoda; class Insecta; order Hymenoptera; family Andrenidae; genus Andrena; species Andrena fulva. The sequence goes on from OX276333.1 coordinate 6,376,389, forward strand.
CATCAACATTGAGTACTTTGTCGATCAAGATCGATACTTCTACTGGATCATGTTTCACATCGACGTTACTATTGTCCTGGGTGTTTCCATCCTGTTTGTCACGGGGTTCACATTCGCACAATTCATCATACACGCGTGCGGATTACTCGATGTCGTGGGGTAATGAATTTTAATCACAAATTCTTAGAAATGTTGCAAACCACCGATATCTATATTTTCACAAGAAATTACTATAATTGTAACGAAACCAAGTGGCCAGTATGGCCACTAGTTGCCATCATCCAGGTGCCCCAGTCCCAAATATTTAAACATTAATAATTAAAAAACGGAGTCTCCACTGCAATTCGGTTACTCTGCATTTTTGTCTTATTTTGTCACGTAGAATCGCCCATTTCATTTTAACTACCTCTTACCGAACACCCTGTATATGTATGCATATTCAGAGGGAAAATATTTGCACATTTATAGAAGTCAAGTGGAACGGATCCTGGAAAGTAGTAATATAAATGCCCTCCGTGGTAAAACGTATTCGGCGATACATGATCAACTAGTAGCAACCATTACGCTGCATCAACGAACACTCAAGTGGGTATAACATGCTACAAAAGCGAAAACCGTGTTTTGGAGAGATTTGACAAATATCTTAAATTTGTTAAAGGTTCATTGAAAATCTGAATACCTCTTTGCTACCACATTACTGCATAATGTTTTCTCTGGGTGTTGTTTCGTTGAGCATGAACCTCTACATCGTGAGTAATATATGAATGCAAATGATTCTCGTGAACACTAGGTTGCCGCGATGATTCTCTCGATTTGATTTCTCGTTGATTGTGAAGTAATACAGAAAAGAACTTTGATTGACTGAAAATTTGTACCCCTTCGATATGTTTGCCACGGAGAATCCTTACAACAACCTAGCGCGTGCGCACTACGTTTACTTTGTTCAAGCAAAGCTGCCTCGAGTAACTCTTGTTCATTATTCACCGTCGCTAGTTGGCCAGAGAAATGATGCTGTTGAAAGTTACTCTCGGAATGGTAACTGCAGTAATAATGATCGTAATTCATGTCTTCTACATGGGCCTGGGTAACTACATTTTCCAGATTATGTTAGACGAGGGCAATGATCTGTTCATGAAAACGTGAGTGCTACTAGTATTCATCCCCCTTATCAGTACTCGGTACGACTGTTCGGTATTAATTTCTTGAAAATTGTGTTTAATTGGAAATCAGTGGTATTGAACAACGGTAGTTCCTTAGTACTCAAAACTCTTACAAATAATACTCGAAGCTGTTCATATTAAAAATTTGTTACTAAATTTTTGAAAATTGTATTTCTCTTTATGTTGAAAATCGGAAATATCGAAAAGTGGTAGTGCTTAGAATATTTAGTACTAGAAACTCTTACAAATAATTCTCGAAACTGTTCATACTGAAAAGTGTAGGGAAACTGTTTGCAATCTATAGATACTACGCAAGATGGCACGAAGCACCTCTGCCAGTACAAAAGATGTTGCTGTACATTCGACAAAGAAGCATGCAACCTACGCAACTCGTGTTTGGTGGCCTTTACACTGGTTCATTGGAATTCTTTTCTAAGGTAAATGGTTTACAAGCTACAGTAGGTGAGAGAAGAGAAAGAACAAGACGTAATCTCTGACTTTCAGCTAGTGAACACATCGATGTCGTATTTCATGGTACTCTACTCCACGGCTTAACATTTCGATTGGAAGGAAGCGTTGCCACTTTTAGTTGACACTTGAGATATTTATGAGAAGTTATCAAACGATTGTTTAGCTGTAACAGATTCAGATATAGAATGCTTACTCACTGTTACTTTCTTATAGTTGTAGACTGAAAGGAATTAACCCTTTCGCTACGGCGGTCCGGTCCGCGGGAGCATTACCACTGAACGAGACCTCCCGCCACGAGTGTACACATTTCGCTACGGCGGTCCGCTCCGCCGAGTGACCTCTGCTGAACGGGACCATTATATTTTTCATTATTATTACAATTGCATTCTTATGGGATGCGGATTGTTGTTGATTGTTGAACAGATTGGGAAAATAAAATAGTTTTGTGGAGGGCGACTATAGTCGCCCGTCGTATGTACATAGGCATCTTGTGGAGGGCGACTATAGTCGCCCGTCGTATGTACATGGCGTTTTGTGGAGGGCGACTATAGTCGCCCGTCGTATATACGTGGCGTTTTGTGGAGGGCGACTATAGTCGCCCGTAGTACGGAAAGGGTTCAGGCTCTAAATAAGTCCCACTTCGAAAAATGGCGATTACTATTGTAGGCTGCTCTAACAAGGGACATTAAAAACACACAGTTTTCTAATTTCAATTTTGCACCTACCCCCACGTTGTCCGAGATATTGCGCAAAATACGTTTTCGACCCGCAACTTTGAGGGCCATTTCCCCTCTCTACATGCGGAGAATGACCGATAAAAAAAATATGTGTCGAATATTTTTTACTATTCTACGAAATGGCAAAGTTTTAACAAACTCGGCGTGTGGTATTTAAGTGATGTCCCTTTTTAGTACGTTTCATAAATTTGGGCCGTGTAACATGTTCTTTATTTGGAGTGTTTACTGTTATTTTATTTTTTCATGAGAAACCCTTTTTACAAGCATGTAGAAACACAATTAAAATATCAGATCCATCACTCATAAAATGAACTATATATTCATTTATATATTTTTATTTCAAAATATATATCTTGGCACATAGAGCTTTAATTGCTTTCAGCCTGCAATTTGTATTTATCATTGCCCCTATATAAAACTTTTTATGGAAGATATATAATATGATTTTGAAATTACAATTTAAACTTTTAACAAATCTCCACTTTCTTGCTATACATGTACATTCCCTTTCCCATTCTTGATAAAAATATTGAACTGGTGTATTTAATAATTGAAATTTAATCTTACATGCTACAGCCGTCGAACGCCACTCGATTCCTCTTCAGTGTTGCACTGATTCTAATTGCGAAACCAATTTCACTTCCAAAGTTAAAAAAGTAGTAAAACAGAAGAATATTAAACCCGACCGAAGATTATCCTCAAATAACAGCACTGATCCTAATCTCGCGATTTAAAAATTTCTAATTCAGAGTCACTATATCTTCCACGCAAAAAGCACTGACATTAAAAACCGCATTGCGCGCGGTCACAATTAACTATCACCTCCGGTTGCATTGGTGGCAGCACCTGCAACAGAAGAAATTCTAATTTGAAATAATTGTCCCCAACTAAATACAATCGTATTACACCAGGTCCTAATTAAATGTCGCACAGCGAAAAAATCCTTGTAGTCCGACCAATCGACAAATACTGTTCCTTTATTTATTCAAAAGGGGGCGGCACTTTTGGTCACTTCCGCTAGATGACGCACAATGTCATATCCCCGGGATAAGTATTCTCTTTTACCCTGCGAAGTTTATATTTAAATATATAGACATCGACGAAGTATAGAATAGACCTATCACCTTATGGGACTTGGTGTCACCACAGACCAGGTATAGAATAGACCTCTCATCCTATTGTCTTCAGTGTCACCACAGACGAGGTATAGCTGGTCTGTGGTGTCACCGTTCTGAAGTACCGATATTCTGAAACAACCACTGGTTTTCGAGCGCCCTCTCCGATTCTCGAACGGTGGGTACGGAAAACATAATGTGTTTCTAGCATCACAAACGAGGTATAGAATAGACCTATCACCTTATGGGACTTGGTGTCACCACCCAAACTGTGTTACCGACCCATAACTCGAGGACTGAATCTGGCGGCCTCTGTTCATGAACAGCGTCCAACACCGGAACTACTCTGAAATGTGTTGAAATGCTGAAAGGTGTGTGCGTGCTTGTATACGTGTGACTTGTTCAGAGTGACTGTTCGACATAGAGGGCAGGCTTTCGTTACGCTACGCTTTGGCTCGGCTTGTCAACGACTCACGTGGATTTTTCTCCGAAAATCTATTTCGGTGATCTGAAGACTATATGGCGCCGAAATATGGCTCTTCTTAAAAGCTTATACAAACTATAAATTGCAAGATAACATTGATTGTTAGTACTTTACGTGTTGTGGAACACTTAACTAACATTTTCGCGTGTCGTACGTCGAAAAATGTTAAAAATTGACGCTGTTACTGACATTCCCGCAAATCTCCGCACTCCGCGCATGTCTAAATAGACGGTGCCCATCCTACGACACGTATACATCATTGAGAACAAGGAATCCAAACGTTTTTGTAAAATTTTGTATTCGTAGTTTTCGGGACCCGAGGACATTTTGCAATAGTTTATTTATTACTTGGGAACGGTGGATTAGTAGTTAAAACTATGTTTCGTTACAAATTGATTGGCCGTTTCCCCTTATTAACTATTTTATATTTTTAGTTTTTTTATTATTCCTAGATATGTACATATGAGAACACAGCTATTGTACTTTTTAAAGCACAAGTGAAAAAAAGGTTCTGGATTTACGGACGTCGCGACTCGCGAGTGAGATGAAATGGGAGGGAATAAGAGAGAATGAAAGCAAGTGAGAAACGGCACGAAGGTCTTTTACGCGACAAACGATCATTCTGGCAGCGGCAACAAAGTATGATACATTGTCTTCTTGCGTTCTCCGTGCGCCTGATTTTCGCATGTCGATGTCGGTCCATGGACGAGCTATGCCTAAACGCCCGTATTGAAGCAGATTTCACTTTCTTCTATAAATTCTGCAAATGCAGTAATCAGTAGCTAAATGCGGAAAACATGTATGTTCAGTGTGCACATGCTAAGCTAATTGTTAGATGAAATTTTTACATTCCCTGTTTCGTCTTTATTCGAGCATTTATGGAAAATTAGTGACATTTTTTTAATAAAAGGAAAATCAAACACGACGTCATTGGGACAAGTAGGTACCCAGATAGCACAACGTCTGGTAAAGTCTTAAAGACGTCCAAAAGGCGTCTTAAAGGCGTCCAAAAGACGTCTTGTTACAAATCAAGACGTTCAGACCTAAAATAGACCTAAACTAGACGTCTCTAAGACGAGGTGTGCTATCTGGGTTTCAATGAGACCTCCATAGTATATGCTCTAAGGAAAAACATAACGAATCCATCGGTGTCACTTCCATATCGATAGTTTGCGATAATGAGGATCATCGATAACTATAGATAGTTTGCGATAATGAGAACCATCGATAACTATCGATACTACCGTCGATAGTTTGCGATAATGAGAACCATCGATAACTATCGACACTACCGTCGATAGTTTGCGATAATGAGAACCATCGATAACTATCGATACCACTATCGACAGTTCCCCACCAATCGAATCTCGACGGCCACAATCGTTCGAGCCGTATCTATATACTTGCACTCGCACGTGTTGAAAACAACGTTCTGTCATGCAGTTTACGGGAAATGAATTTTTCACACGTCAACTACACTGACAAATTTTCATGGCGAGTCGACGCCTAACATGAAGAGAAACGTTATCGCTGCCTTGTCAAAGTTTTCCATTATCCCGTTCGCTGAAATCGGAAATTCGAATTAAGTCGCGGCGTCAGAATGAATTTGTGCTGCAAAAATTAATCTGCCGACTTTACTGTATAAAATGGCACCCGAATGTTCGTAAGAATTGTCACCGCGGATGCCTGGTTAAATCTCGAACGGTGACCACTGATATGAATCATGCAACTCACTTAAATACAGGGCATTGCGAAAGTACCTTGTCGAACGTTAACTTCCTGTATCGCCCGGTACTGAGGAATCTGAATTAGCCAACATGTTTAAACGGGCAGAGAATAGCACGGCGAGCGAGTATTCTATACCCGCCAAGCGACCGAAGTACGATACGAACCGAGGAACCTTGGTAGGGGTCGGCAGAACCAATAGAGAGCCGACGCATAAAAGGTCCGGCAAGTCGGACGACATATGGGGCGATGATTTTGCCGAGGAGGATATCGAGGAAATGGATTTCGTGGCGACTCAAGCATGCTTACAGGTTTCATTCATATTCGCTGTACATGCGCAGCGATGCTGTTCGTGTGTACTTACCTTGAGGTTTACTTATCCGGCCTTACGTGCTCACGATCTTTATGTTTTCTTTTCAGACCGACAGTGACTCGACACAAACGAACGGAGGGGAAAAAGTATCATTCATAAGGAGATTTAATAGCATGCCATCGACAAGTAGAACTGTAGCTAATATAAATAATATTAATAATGTAGTGCCAAGACCTTCGGTATATAATTCAGAATGCGGCTCTCAAAGGAGGCAAATCGACAACTCGAAGGACACGAGTAATGTATTCTCTATGGACTACAAGGATTTTGAAGGGAAATTAATGGATGGAAACGTGTACAACTCGACGTTTAAGTTGGAGGATAACGTTGTAACTGGAGGTAATAGGACGCTAATTGCGCAGCTTTGTTCTGCTTTGTGTGTAGTAGTTAGAGCTGGGACTATTTGAATAATTTAATATTCGAATATTTTACGAGTATTCGAATGCTACGAATAAACTTCGAATATTTGAGTAAACGAATGTTATTATTAGAATATTTGAGTATTCGAGTACTATTCGAATATTTAAGTATTCGAGTACTATTCGAATATTTAAGTATTCGAATGTTATTAGTCGAATATTTGAGTATTCGAATGTTATTATTCGAATATTTGAGTATTCTAATACTACTCGAATATTTAAGTATTCGAATGTTATTAGCCGAATATTTAAGTATTCGAATGTTATTATTCGAATATTTAAGTATTCGAATACTACTCGAATATTTAAGTATTCGAATGTTATTATCCGAATATTTAAGTATTCGAATGTTATTATCCGAATATTTGAGTATTCGAATGTTATTATTCGAATATTTGAGAATTCGAATGTTATTATTCGAATATTTGAGTATTCGAATGTTATTATTCTAATAGTTAAGTTTTCGAATATTTAAGTATTCGAATACTACTCGAATATTTAAGTATTCGAATGTTATTATCCGAATATTTGAGTATTCGAATGTTATTATTCGAATATTTGAGTATTCGAATGTTATTATTCGAATATTTGAGTATTCGAATGTTATTATTCGAATATTTGAGTTTTCGAATATTTATGTATTCGAATACTACTCGAATATTTAAGTATTCGAATACTACTCGAATATTTAAGTATTCGAATACTACTCGAATATTTAAGTATTCGAATACTACTCGAATATTTAAGTATTCGAATACTACTCGAATATTTAAGTATTCGAATACTACTCGAATATTTAAGTATTCGAATATTTAAGTATTCGAATGTTATTAGCCGAATATTTGAGTTTTCGAATGTTATTATTCGAATATTTGAGTATTCGAATGTTATTATTCGAATATTTGAGTATTCGAATGTTATTTTTCGAATATTTGAGTATTCGAATACTATTATTCGAATATTTGAGTATTCGAATACTGTTATTCGAATATTTGAGTATTCGAATGTTATTATTCGAATATTTGAGTATTCGAATGTTATTTTTCGAATATTTGAGTATTCGAATACTATTATTCGAATATTTGAGTATTCGAATACTGTTATTCGAATATTTGAGTATTCGAATACTTAAATATTGGAATAGTATTTGGATATATACTTGGATATTCGAATTATATTCGCCAAATAATTGCGGAACTGAAGTATTCGAATATTCGAATACCGAAAAATTCGACGAATAGTCTCAGCCCTAGTACTAATGCCCTGGAACATTTTCCAATTTACGGTTTCAGGATCGGGGGTCGCGAAGGAAATGGAGAAGCTGAAGTCTGAGAATAAACAGTTGTTGAACAATTTTATAACTAAAGAGGGAGAAGCTGTGTTCCTGCGCAATCAATTGCAGCAGACGCAGATGCGGGCGGAGAGCGATCGAGCGGAGAAGACTCGTTTCATCGAGGAGCAAGAAAGTCGCCACAGAACAGAAATCAATGTCATGTGCAAAGAAAAGGAGCATTTGAAAACTCAGCTTGAATTGCAAGTTGGTAACTTTTGGGTGATGTAATGACGAACGGCGTTCCGTTATTTTTGGCGTTCTACTATTTATTTCTGCTTTGTTCCGCAGGCGTTCGAAGTGGGAAACTTAATGGAACGTTGCAAGTTATTGGAAAGCGGAAGTGTTAGATTGACGGAACCGCGTAGTATAAGCTTGAACAATTCTACGAGTAAAACCAAACTCGGTTCACCGATGCGCAGGTAAATCTTGTAAATGTTACTTTGGTGAGGCAAGTTTTCATTTGTTTATATATTACGTTACTCGTAGATCGTCGATTTCCAACTTGAAACCAGTGAAAATGAAGGAGACGTGTGTTCAAACGAATATTCATAATAAGAGTAACTACTTTCTGAAAACTTGGAGTCCATGTAAGTGAATTGCATCTTAAGGGGGCATTCTTCAGTTTTGGCCGCCAAATTCGGCCGCTTTTCGGTGATGGTTTTTATTTCGCGAATTAATTACAAGCAGATGAAAGCAAGCACAGGCTTTTCCCTTTACACAATGTTTATTACTATCGCGTAGAGTAGAGAAATATTTTTTTTCCTATGAATCTGTTTTACAAATAGCGCCACACGGGGTTGATTATACAGTGTTTTAGAAAAAGTGTCTTTGGTTTTGCCCTGATATTGAGCCTAAAAATAAAGATACAACGGTTTCCTTGTATTATCTTTTTCCTAGAACCTGTAATTTCGGTCTGAACCTCGGAAAAAAGAAATTAACCAAAATTATTAAAATGGCGATTAGGAAAACGCGATTTGTACGATAAATTGCGATTTTCGGAGTGCACAGATGGCTGCTTCTTTTTTATCTCGGAAACTAGAGCTTTTACACTTTAATGTTGAGGTTCACTCCAGAATGGAATATATTTCGAGCATGCTGTAAAAATTTCAAGTCGATCCGCACCTCCGTTTTTTTGCGATCACTGCAAAACCACAGAAACCGCATCACACGACTGTTAAAATTTTTTTTTTACTGTTTATAGTGTTAAAAAATATTACCCAAAAGTACTAGTCACAATTTGTATTCATCTCCTCGCAAAAAATAAAACTTGTGGAACATTTTCAAAAATATTCTTATTAACAAACTGATTGCAGATTACCCTCTCGCAAACATTCCCAAAGTAATATACAACACACCACAGCCAGAGAAGTCTGTAGTTGACATTCAAGCAACCGAAAAAACAGGGCGACGAAACTTGCCGATTTTGCAGGAAGAAGACACGTTCAGAATATTCGGTAAGATCTTACGCGAGCAGCGCGTCGAATGAAAAGACAGTCGACCAAGCTTACTCGAGCCTTATTGCAGAAAATCCGGAATTGGTGAAACCTGTGACGATAGATGGTAAGAGACTGACGGTGGAATTCATATTGCCGGAAATTGCTGCTCTTCAGCGAAAGACGAACTCTGAGCTAGAGTCAGAAAACTCTATAGCGATAATGAACAAAGTGAGCGGTGAATTTCTTTCGCCCTCCGCCGGACCATTTTTATCGAGCGAATACGTAATCGACGGATGATTGTGTTTCAGTTAGTTTCTACCGCGAGGGAGCTGCTCGTGAACGTTATAATTGTTCTTCAGACGATTCTCCAAGCGATGAGAAACGACGATATTCGCGACATGAACGACATTTACTTCTCCGATCTGTACTCGAATCCCGATTTCAACGGGAAGGCCGTGTGCGACGCCAACGCGTGGCACGATTGCGAAAGGGCCATCGAGACCAGAAGGGTGTTCGGCGTGGCGTCGTACGTGTCGCTGGAGTCGACGTACCTCAGCAAGTATGTCGCGGGAAAGACTCGGTTGCTCACTGAGAGGGATGAGTCTTACAAATGCTATTCGCGGCAAATGTCTCGCTACGACACGTGGTCTGAAAAGAATCAAGATTTCGAGATGCTTAAGATGATCCTGCAGTTCGTCGTTTTAGTTGGATCTACGGTAACTTTAATTTACAGTTTTCTTGCAGACGATACACTGAGTAGGGGACCCAGTTGTTGGGTGTTAAGGAGAATGTATTAACAGGCCCCGCGGACCACGAAAAGCTGAGCGTAAATTTTGCGGGGTCCTATGCATAGATATTTATTATTATAAAATTTCTTTAAAAGGCCCCGCGGTCTAGGGAAGCTTATCGCAAAATTTGTGGGGCCCTATGCATAGATATTTATTATAAAATTTCTTTAAAAGGCCCCGCGGTCCATGAAAAGCTCATCGTAAATTTTTTGAGGTCCTATGCATAGTTACTTATTACAAAATATTTTTTAAAAGGCCCGGCGCTGCGCGAAAAGTTCAGCGTAAATTTTGCGGGGCCCTACGCATAGATATTTATTATAAAATTTCTTTAAAAGGCCCCGCGGTCTAGGGAAGCTTATCGCAAATTCTTCGGGGCCCTATGCATAAATATTTATTATTATAAAATTTCTTTAAAAGGCCCCGCGGTCTAGGGAAGCTTATCGCAAATTCTTCGGGGCCTCATGCATAGATATTTATTATAAAATTTCTTTAAAAGGCCCCGCGGTCTAGGGAAGCTTATCGCAAATTCTTCGGGGCCTCGTGCATAGATATTTATTATAAAATTTCTTTAAAAGCCCCGCGGTCTAGGGAAGCTTATCGCAAATTCTTCGGGGCCTCATGCATAGATATTTATTATAAAATTTCTTTAAAAGGCCCCGCGGTCTAGGGACGCTTATCGCAAATTTTGCGGGGCCCTATGCATAGCTATTTATAATTATAAAATTTAAAAGTACAATATAAATACGTTTCTTTTTGGCCTCGCACAACTTTAGAACCCGGCTCCGCAAAAGTTCACGTCGGTCCCGTGTATTAAATATGAGTGCTGGAAGATCTGCAACTTATTTCCCTAATTATTTTGCGCTCTGTATAAAAGTTTGACAGATTTTCAGTGTCTACACTAACATTTGAATTCTATTGCTTGTAGAGAAGATCCCATCAATTCAGTGGCCTCGTGTGTGCCATCATGATAGTTATTTGCAACGTGCATAAAAAGGTTGAATATTGTTCGCAGGGGTATGTTAACGATTCTCTCTCTTACCAACCACTCGTCCGACAATCCACTTTCTTCATCTGCCATTCTTTGCTTCAGATTGGAGTACGTTTATCAGATATTTAAAGAAATAGTGTTCTCCAGGCCTCTGCCATACAGCTACGTGCTGCTCAGTAACGTGATGATGATCTTTGCGAAGTCGCCAACATATCTGCGAAAGCTCTGCGTCATTTCACGTAAGCCAGTCTCCGCGCTAATAATAAATAGTCCGCGTATTAGTTTTCAATATCCGATAATGTAAATGTAACTTTCATATTTTTACAGAATCCATGGCAGTGAACAATTGGAAGGGCTCCCTACACTTTACTCCAGGTACAAATAAGTTTCATTTCTACGTGATTATCGCATTCCACGAGGGAAGCTTCAATTAAAAAGAGTATTTCTTATATTTCACACAAATGTCCTGACCCACGGATCTTCGTTCCAGACGCCTGCCCGTTGCAAATCTTCCTGGCGCAGGTGGAGAACCATCATTTCGATATGATAGCCGCGGTAGACATCGCGGACGCGTTGCTGCAGTTCGCGCAATACATACTGCACACAGACGCCATCCCTCTGAGGTCCGAGACCGCGGAGTCCTGCAACTGCTGCGTGAAGCTGCTGCGATTTACGATCAAGACGCTGTCCAGGTGCACCAACGCCAACCTGGCCGCCATCAGGGTCTTCGATCTGGACGACTTCCCTCTGGAGCAGAAGGACACCTGCGATTTCAACAGCATCTGCCCCAAACATTCGTCGCCTCGCGCCCCGACGAGTACCAAGTGCATACGCGAGATATATCTGCATGAACTCTCGGATGAGAACGCTTGGGCAATCGTGAAGAGGAAGCAATCGAAGATACTGAGGGACGGAATAAGATTCTTGTCTCACCTGGTGATATCCGATCCCGACTTTGTCATTCGATTATCAGACATCGAAGACTCGTTTCATTTGTTCATGAGGAACATAAGCAGCTTCGATAACTTTGTCCTTCATGAAAACGAACGTGAGTATATATTTACGTCCCTTTCTGCGCGCGGCGTGCTATTTCTGAAACTTCCTCCTCGTTCATACTCTCGATGTTTTTTTTCTCCCCATTCTTGTTTCCTGATAGGAGACGCTTTAATTTGGTTTCGATTTATCAGGCCACGGGCATTTTTATATTTCCGCCTGGCCCGCTGCTCGATTTCGTCATCGGTCCGAGCCTCTGTCGTTGACATACAAGTTCGGTGTAAATAATTTGATGGGGGGGCATTAATGTTGTTGCAGCCTAGGGCGGAAAATTTTTGAGGGCGGAAAGTTTTGGGGAGCAATAAATTTTGAGGAGCGGCAAATTTTGAAGAGCGATAAATTTTGGGGAGCGGAAATTTTGGGGAGTGACAAATTTTGGGGAGTGACAAATTTTGGGGAGCAATAAATTTCGAGGAGCGGCAAATTTTGAAGAGCGATAAATTTTGGGGAGCAATAAATTTTGAGGAGCAGCAAATTTTGGGAAGCGGTAAATTTTGGGGAGCGGAAAATTTTGGGGAGCAATAAATTTTGAGGAGCGGCAAATTTTGAGGAGTGACAAATTTTGGGGAGCGATAAATTTTGGGGAGCGGAAATTTTGGGAAGCGGCAAATTTTGGGGAGTTACAAATTTTGGGGGGCAATAAATTTCAAGGAGCGGCAAATTTTGAAGAGCGATAAATTTTGGGGAGCAATAAATTTTGAGGAGCAGCAAATTTTGGGAAGCGGTAAATTTTGGGGAGCGGAAAATTTTGGGGAGCAATAAATTTTGAGGAGAGGCAAATTTTGAAGAGCGGCAAATTTTGGGGAGCGGAAATTTTGGGGAGTGACAAAGTTTGGGGAGCGGAACTTTTGGAGAGCGATAAATTTTGAGGAACGGAAAATTTTGGGGAACAATAAGTTTTGAGGAGTGGCATATTTTAGGGTGCGATACATTTTGGAAGCGACAAATTTTGAGCGAAGGAAATTGGGAAAGGCGGTTACTATTCTATCGAGCGTAATATTAAGCAGCTGGAGTTTTCCGACTGCTCGCAAGAAACGTAATATTACAGAGGTGGGTCTTAGGGGGTTAAAGAAAAACTTCAATCTTGTTACAGAGGAAGCTATGAATCGGATAAAGCAGACGTTCATTTCCGATAAAACGCAGCAGTCTCAGATGGAGTCGTTCGAAAGATCCAGAAGCACGAGGCAATTGGACCTACTGACAAGTTTCGAAAAGAGGCCCGTTCGAGCTGCGCCCACAGTCGCCAAGAAGAACGAGCATCAGAAGTTCTTGACCACGATCAAGTCGCTGTACAACACCCGAATGGATTTCTCGAATTATTAAGAGTCCTCGCGAAAGAGGCTTACGCAAACTATCACGAAGAAACTATTTGTTATTTAATGTCACTTGTAAAATAAATTATTCTGATACTAGGAAGCGCAAGTATCCAAGGTTCGAAGTTACCATGCCTTGTACATATAATTGTAACTCAATCAAGAATCGTTACTAAATACATACCATTTTATAATACGAACAAAACACCTCGAGATATTTCCTTCAACTCGCCACCATCAAGTCTTATTTCAGAACTAAAAATCACTTCTTCCAAGGTCTCAAGAACCCTCCCAAGGCCACAAAAGGTTCCCCAAAAGATCTTCATCAAATCAACGCGGAGGTCCATTTTAAGGTCGACCTAAACCACCCCCTGCAGTTAGAAGTTACACGAGTCTCCAATTCCCCGTGTCTTAAACCCCGCAATACTTGCTCGGGGTTGGCTCAAGATCCGTTCAATGGACAGAGGCAGGTCCGCGGCGAAGGGAACAAAAGAATCCTGGCGCCTGGGCGAGCTTTATCTATCGGAATTCATTTATCTCCGGCGCAAAATGCAATTTGTAGGAATTCTCCTCAAGGCCTGGAAATGTTCGGCGACGATAACGAGACGGCCGGAAGCAGATAGAGCTATCGCGACAGCGAGCCGGCGGAAGTGATCTTCCCCCCTTCACTCGGAGCGGAATAACCCCGAAACACAGCCATTCATAGATGCAGAACGATCCGACGGCCGATTTTACTTTTTATTCCTCGCTCAGTCGGTTACGCTGCCGCGTCTCTTCCTTGATCCTCCGCGGTCCACTCGCCCGCTTCATAGTCTCCTGGACGTGCTCCTGCTAAAATGGCCACGGCTACCTAACTGAAGAAGACACTTTGCGGGAAGAATCTTGCTGCTTGGACTTGGCTCATAAGTTATGTGCACGGTGCATAGTTTCTTCGTGGTGCAAACGTTCTCAAGATGAAGATATCTTCTTTGGCGCCGCTTCTCCTGCTGGCAGTGCTGGCGCAGTGCATCGTTTGCTCGCTGGCGGTGCCGAGTAAGTGACGCTACGCTCCGAATTCGGGAAGAAATCGTGGGCGACGTTCGCTTCTGAGAGAGATCCGGGTTTCTTCGGCCTGCACAGATATATTTCGAGGGGGACACGAGGGTTCAATGTATAAAAGATCTGGTTCTTTTACTTGCTGATGAATAATTGATTCTTGTGATGGAAGATGAGACGCGGAGATTGTTAATTATTACTTTTTATGCGGCGCGGATGGACACGTTGAAGAGTCTTCGTAGAAAACATTTTCCGGTAGATTTTTTTTTTTAATTTTGGCACTTGCAGTGTTTTGTATAAGAATTCCTTAATTTTTGAGCAGTCGCTTGCTGACAAGGGACGTTCGGCAACTCGGAATTTCCGCAGAAACGTATTTTTAACTAATTTCTAAAATATTTAGCGCCACGATAGTTTTTTCGAAAATCCTTTACCACCATTTTGTAGGATATGAAAAACCTTAAAAGTTTGGATTAAACTTTTCTTCGATGTCTCTCACGGTTTCGCAGATATCCTCGATAATATGAAAAAAGGACCATTTTTTTGAGGGGGTGTTTTCACTCCTAGCACCCAAGCGAAAAATGGCCACGTTATTAGCACCACTTGAGTCAGATTTCTCTGCAAAGTTTCAAATTTTTCTGAATTTTCGGGTTGCCGAACAACCCTTAGAAGTGGAAATTGAAATATAAGGAAGGTGACATTTATTCTGGGGCAATTTAATGAAAAGGAAGTAGAAGAAGATGGATATCATTATCGTTAAAAATCACTTCAGCATGTAGATTTGTGTTGCGGAGAATACAGACGCACGAACCTCGTTATTCCGTCCAAGGATTTACGATGATTTCACGGCGATGCTCGTGGCCGTTCACGAAGAAATAACGAGGTCTCGTTTTATAAGCAGGTTACGTTTGACATTTCTGTGGAGAATAGATCCACTATTGTTCCTCGGTTTTTAATACAGAGAAATGTTCTATCCACCTACCCCTGGTAAATAACACTTTTCACGTGTTTCTTTGTAATTAAATGGCACGTATCGATATCCTTCCCTTCTTCGTTTTTCTTCAATCCTGCAATGCTTCTGCTATTTACATTCTTATGTCTTTACCTCGGATCCATCGATAACAATCATTTTCTGATTTCTTTCTCCATCCACCCTTAAGGGGATTTTCTCATCAAATCGCTAAAAAAATGCCTGATCTTTCGGATTTTTTTTTTTAAAAAAGTACACGTGGCTATTATTTATAACGTTATTCAAGGACATGAAAAATTTTTTTTTTCATTTCCTCGCAGTGGCTCGACCCACCGGTTGGGAGTCACTGTCGTGGAACTTTATTTCTCAACCCTGCGAGTTACTCTTTTCCATGGGTATTCTGTATTTTTGATTCGAAGGCAGGTGCCCTGTGGTGAGGCTGACGAATGGAAGGGTTCGAGCGAGGGCTAGGGGAAGGATCATCAGGTTCAGCTGTCACGAGGGTTTCACTCTCGTGGGTAACAAGTATTCCACTTGTATTCGAGGCCAGTGGGATACACCTACGCCCGTATGCATCAGTAAGCACAACTTTCTAATCAACCACGATAAAGCTATGACAGTGGATGCCAATTAGAACGCTCGCCGATAATGGCAGCCGCAGCTTCTGGCGGAGCTCGCGGTTCCCTTATTCCCAACGTGTCACGGAAGTGGAGCCTCGCAACTCCCGTATAAACAATAATAGAATTTTATTTACATTGGAGAACTCTTTTATATAGTAGATAAAATAAACAATAAGTACGGGAAATATTTATTGCATCACTGCAATAAACACTTTAGCATTTATACCTCCCTTATTATTAAGTAGGTAAATATTATTGCAAAAATATGTGGCACACTATCTTATTGTTAGCCGAAATAAGTTATTTTATTGGTGATGTTGCTATGAATGTTTGAGAGCAGTGACGCACCCAAAGAGGGTGCAGGGGCAAGGGGCTCTGGCACCCCCAAAGAAAAAGGAAAAAGGAGATTAATGTAACCACGTCTGAAGTAATCCATAAGCTCTGTACAAAAGAAAAGCAAATTTTATTTTATTCTTTAAATCCCCAAGATTAAATCCGGAGTGCGCTACTGTTCGAGAGTGGTGGAATAAATATTTACTGTACAGCACAGAGTTATATAAGTGGTGAAATATTTTCCGCGACTGTCTTAAAAAGGGAGATTGTAATAACTGTAAAATTTAGTCCCTTGTGTTTATTTGCGAGAGCGGAAATCCCAGACACGTTAAATAATACCACTTCTTTTCTGGCATAGACGCTGAGTGCCCTGCACCACCGATGCCGGAGCACGCGCTAATGGCGTCCAAGTACAACGGCGCGATATTAATATATTTTTGCGAGCCTGGTTACGCAGTGATTGGCCCCGCAGAAATTTACTGCGACGGGAGGCAGTGGAACGGGACAGCGCCCCATTGTCGAGGTGATCCCTTTTCCCTTTTATTTACGCCCACCCCTCGGGAACAATTGCACAGCTCACGGACCCTCGAGTTAACTGCAAAAAAATCGTGTCCTCGTGACGGTAAATTTTAGCGAAGTCGGATGATTCGTAGAGCAGTATAATTTTCGATAATTTAAAGTTAAGGGAGGAATCCTATTTTTTGGGGCTAAACACATAGCAAAACTTTTTAGGGATTTTTTTTAAGAAATTAGGTAACTAATTTTTATGCATATTTGAAGAAGTTGCAATTTTGTTTTATTAAAAATTAAATTAAGTTAAAAATTAATAAAAAAAACTGCGACTTCTTCAAAGATGCATGAAAACATGATTCAAATTTCAGATGAATCGAATCGCTAGTTTCTTAAAAAAAAATTCCGAATCTTCTTATGTTTTTAGCACAAAAAATGGAATTCCCCCTTAAAGCTCTGAGGCCTCAAGATCATCCTCCTTTGTTTTTATAACACTCTGAGGACCTCTGAGGGTGCAATTCGCCTAGAGAATGCAGAGGTGCTGTATCAGAATGTACCTACCCTTTTAATTCTTAATTAGACACAAAGGCACCAGCTCCGACGCAATGCGATTTCGAGAAAGCAGACCTTTGCTGGTGGGAGCAGGACCCTCAGCACGATTTCGATTGGCGGAGACACAATTTCGAGACACCGAGCTCTCATATAGGCACGGGGCCCACGCACGATCACACGTTTGGGCCAGGAAATGACGGTACGTATTTTTCGCGAAAGACATTGAAAAAGATAGCAAAATGCTTTTGTCTGTGATTTCTTCATTTTCATCGACAATAATGGCAGAGATTTCTGTTTTAAAATAAAATGTCCCCTAAATGTTTTCCTAACACCAAAAGTGAAGGGTGAGCTTTAAATATAGAGGCTTGAGACAACTTTAAAAACAATTCAATTTTTTTCACATAGCGAGTTAGAAACAACTTATGCGTGAGTTGTCATATTGAATTAATTTTAAAATTGCTTCAACTAAATAGTTAAAAATTAAAATATTTGGTGGTATTTCACGGAAAGGGTGGCAGACGCTTTTTAGCCTAGGGGCACCAAATCTCAAAATCCGCCCCTGATAATACTTGTGCCTACTGGTCAAGTTTCTATGAAGAGTAAGGTGAAAAACAGGGAATGTCACAAAACAGCTTCATCGAGAAAATTAAGTTTTAAAACTTAAGCCCATCAGTGAAGAAGGAAAGTTTAATGAATTTAATTTTCTTATACAATTTTCTTGTTAAATAATTTCTTGTTTTACCTTGACGACAGAAGCTTGTGCTTAGGCGAAAAGTGGGAAATTTCCGTATTTTGTTCCAATTCACAGTGGACATTTCCCGTTTTTAATCAGTATACCAAATCTTTAACGTTATCTTACGGGGGTATTTGAACTTTATAACCCTTTGTGATTCCACTATAAATCGCAAAATCACGAAGAATGGACGTTCCCAGTTTTTTACCCTTACCCTTCATATGTGTTTTATGTAATATTTAACTGAGAACCACTTTCTTTACACATACTTCTATAGTTGCGAGAAGTCCTCCATGGGTCACTGATGTCCCATGCACGGTAGGGTGTTTCATATTATAGGGTTAAAATTAAAATATCACAATTTTTTTTACTTTGCTCATGCCCTGATTCCTATTAATATAAAAAGAATATCTGACAAATTTTAGGAAGATTGAGTAATATTTAGAGGTTGCACACCTTGCACACTAAATAATGTGTAATAGGCTAAGGAAACACGATTTCCAATGATAATTATTTTTTTCTCAAGTCCTTGAAAAAGAAAGTAAACTTCAAAGAAGACTTAGACTTAGATAAATTTACATTTTATTATTATTATTATTGTTCACACCTATAAAAATTCTGTACCTCATTATTTTACCCACATTTTTAAAACCTGAAAAAGCGAAAATATGTAGGGTAGACCGGGGGCGGTAGTAACAGGGGGTGCGAATGTAACACGCTAATGGATATTAACACCAATTTTAGATATATGTTAAACAATGACATTTGGAACCCATGTCCTAG
This sequence comes from Andrena fulva, assembly GCA_946251845.1. Taxonomy (NCBI): domain Eukaryota; kingdom Metazoa; phylum Arthropoda; class Insecta; order Hymenoptera; family Andrenidae; genus Andrena; species Andrena fulva. The sequence goes on from OX276333.1 coordinate 6,395,317, forward strand.
CAATATAGATACGCAACAGACATGTATAGTGAACAAAATAACTTATCGATACCCTACAGTAACTTTTTCTTACTCACTTATGATTGTAATGTATACTCACCCTTTGCAAGTATGTGCTTTTTTTAATCTGCAATTTGCCTTTTTTTTTAAAGTAATACTGATCGTTACTTAGCACTTTTAAGTGTCTCGTTAGTCACAATTTATAATTGAAGTTCAAAAGCATGGTTGAGTGCGATTGTAACATCGGCAGTCGGGGTCGGTTGTACCGCAACAGAATCGAATAGTGTCAAAGAAGGCGAATAATATTGTCTTGTTTGCATAGAATCCATGCAGTGTTACAACCGATCCGGAGTCAGACACGGCTGCAACACTTTTAACGTTAGGACTATAACACTCCGCTTCTCATTTTTTATTAATAACTTGGATATTACTTGACATACAGTGAAACTGTTGTGACTCAATGATGTTAGATAAGTAAGTAACATTTCCGTATAAGAGTTTTTGTTGTAAATGTAATAGTTCCTGCGTAATTGTATTCCAAAGTCAAAGTGTTACTACCGCCCCAGGCCTACCCTAGTGATAAAACTGTGCAACCCCTAAATATTATTAAATTTGTCTAAAATTTGGCATGCAGATCACTTAGATGAATAGAACCAAGGGAGCGAGCAAAGTTACGTGAAAATAGCACATTTGGAAAATTGAAACACCCTAATGCAGGGGTAGGTTATGGAGACGTTACCCATTAAGGGGTAACACCACTCTAGAGGCACAAAAAAAGACCTAAATTTGACAATTTATTTTGGGAGTATGACAAACGGAATAGAATTTCTTTTCAGGGGGTTTATTTAATACATATTGAAGTACGAAAAACAATTTTTTAATTGTCATTTTCATACAAAATGGCAGCGACAGAGCCCGTCGTCGAAAACAGTTTTTTTTTAAAACACCGCCACGGGAGGACGGATTTCTCGGCATGTATGAGTCGTGGAACAAAATACCAAAAAAATTTATAATCTATATACAATTGGCTTTGGAAGTACGTAGGAGTTTTTTTTTTATCAATTTTTGTGGACGTGGTGCACTTTTTAAGGAATGAATCGATTTTTTGCCCTAAAAATGAGCATTAAATTTTTTATAAAAGAAAAAGTTTACATTCGATCAAAAAACGGCTACGTACTTCCAAAGAGAATATTGTTGTGAAGCTACTGTAAAATTTTCAAATCGATCCATGCAATAGTCTCCGAGAAATCCGTCCTCCCAGTTTGAAAGAAGTGGTTTCGACGACGGGCTCTGTCGCCGCCATTTTGTATGAAAATGACAATAAAAAAATTGTTTTCCGTACTTCAATATGTGTTAAATAAACCCTCTGAAAAGAAATTCTATTTCGTTTGTCATACTCCGAAAATAAATTGTCAAATTTAGGTCTTTTTTTCTGCCTCTAGAGTGGTTTTACCTCTTAAGAAGCTTGGCATCACGAGACACTTAATATCAAAAGCATCAATGTAATCTAAGAATTCGCCATGGGACACCGGTGACCCATGAGCCGCGAGCATTGTTAATTAAACTGTCCAGAGCGCTGCTAATAAATGTTTTAAATCTCAGCGACACCGTCCGTAACAATTTTTAATTAAATACGTTCCAAAGCATTGCGACCCGAAGCATTATGAAAATGTCATTCTTCCAGGGCATTATTTGTACATCGAGGCCTCCGGTCGACTGGTGAACGACACAGCGAGAATCATATCCCCTCTGTACAACGTGTCATACACGGAGTCGGGCTGCTTCTCCTTCTGGTAATTAAATTTTCAATTCAATCTCATTCCTCAAACAAAGGGCGTGCATTTCATTATGAACCAATTGCCTCGGAGCATCTCGATTTTATTTAGGACACAACGTCGCGAGTGTTTGCTATATAAAATGGCCCGACATTATCGCGCAGGGACCTTTCGTTGCAATCAAAAGTATCCTTGAAAATACTACGTCGCCGGCGTGGACACATTAATTGCCGTCCTGGTTCTCGAAACGCGGGCATGCAGAAAAATAAGTGTCTACGAACGGCAGGATAATGGCTAAGAAAAATGCATCACGCTGGAAAAATACACGTGCACCCTCGGTCAACTTCTGCGCTAGAATCGTGGGCCACGTAATCACCGGTCGATTCGTTAGAGAGCTGCCTTGACGATCATTAAGTTTCTGCAGCTGTAACTTTACGCTGGAAAAGCGACGTTTCTAGAGATCGTTATTTAGAAGGGAAACGCTGGTATTAATAAAAGCTAGAATCCAAGTTATTTCTGGCGCATAAAGTCGGATTAAGTATTCCAGAATTTTATTCCCCCACGTTGTTAAGGTAAATGTCCCAATACCTGGACATTTAAGGTACGGCGTCCACACATTTGAGAATTTTTCAGTTATACAAATCGATTTATATAAAAACGATTTTGCAAATACATGGGGCATCGTGTGTACTTTATCATTTAAAAAAAAAACACATATTGTCGGAGTGAATAATTTTGTGAAATATTGAAAATTCATAGACCTTACAATGGCCCAATACTTGGACAGCTTAACTAGTATGTCCCGGCGTCCCGATTTTACTGTCCCATTACATGGACACATAATGAAACATCAGCAATTTTGATGTTTTCTAGAGAAATTAAATAAAAAAAAACAACACAATAGTTTTTTCTTTTTGCATATTTCTTCTGTATAAGTAATTTATTCAAATCAGTAAACAAACTTGAGTAAAAAGAATCTATTATTGAATGACTAATTTTTAGGTTATGTGTATTCGTGTGTAACATCGACTGCTTAGCAAATCAGATAAATCCAATACTAAAATGGTGTAAACCGGACAGTTCAAGAGAATAAATTGTTTTTTACGAAAGTGTTACAAATATACCAAATATATATATATATATGAATATATTTTACTAAATATTTGAATAATTGAATAAAATATTTCTTTTTTGGATAAAGCGAATATTAAATGTAGTAATCAGTATTATTTGAACCAGTGTCCAGCTACTGGGACGTGTCCACGTATTGGGTCTTTTACCTTATTGAAGAGTTTCGTTTGTTGTCGAGATTAGAGAATTTTGTAATTTGTTTTTTGGAATAGCTTTCGGCTGCGTTCGAATTCGCGCATCGAACGCGTGAAATTGGTGGCATCGGACGATTCCCTAGAATTTGTCTCACTTGCGGTGCCATCGATACTGCGCCGATACGATGCCACCAATTCCATGCGCTAATCGCGGGAATTGGAACGCACCGTTTGTCAGATTCGTGTGAAATTTCAGGTACCACATGTTCGGGGCCACGGTGGGAGCTCTGAACGTGTACTTCAAGCCAGAGGCAGAGAGTTCACCGCGATTGATGTTCAACAAGGAGGGTAATCAAGGGAATCAATGGTTGCATGGTATTTTTAATCTTCCGAAAGCAGAAAAGGGTTTCCAGGTGATGGGATTCAATATAACAATTCGTGACCTGTTTTCCACGTTTCATTTGTCCGCGATTCGTTGCGCTTGCGGCCACACGAAAATCATTCAAGCACACGTACTAGGCGACCCAAAGTATTTCGTGATAGTGACCTGTAATGAAACGTAAAAGAATGTTCCGCGATACTAGATAACAGCTTTTAATGTTCAAAATTAGGGTTCGTACGAAAACCAACTTTTGAAAAAACCGGTTTTCGAATTTTTCAAAAAAATTTAAAACAGCAAAGAAATATTTATACTTATCTTAAAGTTTTTCCACTAATTTAATATTTTTGAAATAGACTCTATTTATACAAAATCAAATAAATAAAGAAACTAAAATAACTAAAATCCATACAAAATTTGAATTATAAATTTTTATTTCACTCACAAGGAGAGTATTTTAGGTGTCCGCCTCCGATCATTTTGATTTTTGGATATGTTATAGAGGACCGAAAAATAAGAAATACGTGTTTTTTTATTTTTCCCCGTTTTCGAATTTGGGGGGTGAAAACTGCGTTCAAAGTTAGGGTTAAAAACTCATTTTTGTGGAATATCTCGAGAACTATTAGAGATAGGAGAATAGTGTCAATGGACGAATTTTGTGTCTTTGAATGCGAAATATGACTGACTCACCAGATTTTCAAAAAGTCCACAAAAATGATTTTTCACCCCTAACTTTGAACGCAGTTTTCACCCCCCCCCCCCCCCCCCCCAAATATGAAAACGGGGAAAAATAAAAAAACACGTATTTCTTATTTTTCGGTCCTCTATAACATATCCAAAAATCAAAATGATCGGAGGCAGACACCTAAAATACTCTCCTTGTCAGTATTTTTCTTTGGGAAATATTAACTCATGAAGATTAGTTTTTCAGAAAACTTTTACTAGAATAAGCTTATTTAAATATAGTGGCTTTTGTATCATATTCATAACATTTGTATATTCAAAATATATTTCGGTTTACGAGAAAGCATTTAGAATTCATAAACAAAAATATATTTTGAAATTACAAATATTAGTAAATATGATGCAAAAATCCCCATATTCCCAAATAGCACCGCACATCCCAAGGACGTCCTTTTCATGTCCAGTTTATATCCGAACGTCCTACGTCCATTTCTTAAGTCCTACGGACGTTCTTAGGACTTAAATTTCGGATGTTCTAGGAACGTCCGTTTCTTAAGTCCTACGGACGTTCTTAGGACTTAAATTTCGGATGATCCAGGAACGTCCGTTTCTTAAGTCCTACGGACGTTCTTAGGACTTAAATTTCGGATGTTCCAGGAACGTCCGTTTCTTAAGTCCTACGCACGTTCTTGGGACTTAAATTTCGGATGTTCTAGAAACATCAAACAATCTTGTAAGTCACGTGATTATTTTGCACGACTACATTTCGAATGTTCCGAGAACATTCGTCTCGTAAGTCTCGTGAATCTTTAGAAGATCTACATTTCAGATGTTCGAAGAACAACCGTCTTGTAGGTTTTGCAGATGATTCAGGTTCGGTTGCAAAACAGTCTTACGACTGAACCTCGCCTTTGCGCTATTTTTTTGTGCAATGAAGACGCTGAAATGCTGAAATGTTCCCAGGTAGCTTACAACGTCTTCAAGACGTCTGTCTTCAGTCGTCGTTAAAACATCTGTCTTGAGACGAATGTGAAATTTTAAGCAATGAGTCTAGAGGTCGAATGATGATATTCTGTAGAATATTTCGCGTCAATGCACATTTTTTATAAACTATTAATAATCGTTATATACCTAGAAATTGGAATTATTTGCAAGGAAGTGTCCTGAGTAGTTGCGAAAAGCAGTTGCTTCGTAATCTGGGAGTCCTAGGTTCGATTCCCGTCACCGCCCAAGTTTTTTTTTCTTAATGTCCTAACCCAGACTTGATGAAGACGTCTTTAAGGCGCTTTTAAACCATCTGCAAAACGTTTTTAAGACGCCTTTTGGACGTATTTAACTTTACTTTCGGACGTTCGGAAAACGTTCTGAGAATGTTGACACAGCACGTTCTCAGGACGTTCCACTTTGTAAATAGGACCTTCCTACGACATTTAAAGATCTTAACGAGGACGTACAGAGGACATATGGACCTTCTCGGGACATTCTCCGAACGTACAGTACGTCCGGAACGGACGTCCTTCGGACGTACATAAGATGTCTTTGTGCTATTTGGGTTGATATCTCATTCCGTTTCTTAAAAAAAAAAGGCAAAAAGTGTTCACTTTTTGGCGCCCCCGTTAGTCAAAATACTCCCGAAAAAGATTTCACGATCGGAGTGACCACCGAAGAAAGTTCCGTACGCATACAGCTTAATTAACATTCCTTTCCTCGAATTTTAACCTGCCAACCATCCAGCACGAAACGTCACGTTCCCCTCAGAGCCACGCTCGCAGACTCAACATCCCTGTTTCTTCCAGATCGTAATCGAGGGTGTGCGTGGCAGCAGTTACGTAAGCGACATCGCGATCGACGACTTAGCGATTCTGCAGGGGGACAAGTGCCAGAACGTGAACAAAACCGAGAACGAGGGTGTGACGGAGGGTGACGAAGGTAACGCGAGGAGCTACCCCCGCGTGGGGACGATTTTCTAGCAAAATATGCGCAACGGTTCCGCGAATGCGTCGCCCGTTCGTTTTGCAGCTCGTTATCTCTTAATTAAAAACCATGAACACCGTAGGGAACGGCGCGCGGAGCGGAGGTTCCGCGAAAGCAGGGATATAAATTTAATTAAATATCGCGTTACGGACTCCGTCGCGACACGCGAACTTCGATTGGCTCGCGCGCGCGCGCGCGGCATTCGCGTACGCGGGGCGACGCCGCGAAATCGGTGAACGGTAATTGTTATAATTAATGTCCGAGCGCCCGTGATAATCGCGCGCGCCTGTGTTCCTTGACTCGTTAAGCAAACGTTGATGTTGCTTTTATCGCAGACCAAATCGAGCAAGTGAACGCTCAGCTGACCTGCCGCGGAAGATGCAAGAATAGCGTGACGTACAATTTTACAACTGCAATGCCACCCACGCCATCCGACACTTGTCTCTGCACCCTCGACTGCGCCGAACACTCCGTCTGTTGCCCGGACTATGCGGAGTATTGCGTGCTCGGTGAGTATTCTTTTGCCTTTAATTCACCTAGGTTCGACGGGGACTGAAGTGGTCTCGCGAATTTTAGGTTCTTCTACTTCTACGCGTCTCAAGTGAGCTAAAGATCAATCACATTGACCGCAAAAAATCGTATTATTTTAGCGAGCTCACAAGGGTAGTTCGGGAACTCGAAAATTCCAAAAAGTCTGAAACGTCTAAGAAATGTAGCTCAAGTGATGCTAATAACGTGACCATTTTTTAATTCCAAAATAGAACGGTTCTAAGGGTGAAAACACCCCCTCGAAAGAATGGTCAGTTTTCAGATTATCGCGAATATCTACGAAACTGTAAAGGATATCAAAAAGTAGTTAATCTCAAAGTTCTATGGTTTTTATGTCCTATAAAGCGCCGATAAAGGATTTTTGAAAAACATAATTTTCTTCAAAATTTATCCCCAACACACTTTTTTTTGACAATTCTTTATCGCCATGTTGTAGGATATCGAAAGTCATGAAACGTTGAATCGAACTTTTTTTTTATATCTTTTACGGTTTCCTAGATATTCCCGATAATATGAAAACTCACAATTTCTTGGGGGGGGGGGGGGGGGGGGGTGTTTTCACCCTTAGGACGGTTGTATTGCTTAATCAAAAAATAGTTCAAATTTTTTTTAATTTACGAGTTGCCGAGTAGTTGGAAATACTTATAACAAGACTACGCTGCGCTTGACTTTCTAGACACTAGTGATGGGCGTGATACCAGTCTTTCTCATGAGTTTCAAGTACTTCAATACCCAAAGTACTCGTTTGGAAGGTTCGATACGTATCGAAATTGTAAGTACTTGGTATCGACATTTGATACCAGTAGGAGCTAAAATGAGTACTGAGTGGAATTGGTATCACAGCAACAGTAAAGTATCGATACTATTCGAACCGGAATCAAGCATCCATAGGTATCGAAACAGGAATGAGTACTTGGAAAGAATCGATTCCCAAATGATACCTACGAAAGTCTCGGTCCTTTAAACTCGACTGCGTTCGGGTCCGACGAGATGCCGCGTGGCATCCAGATGGCGGGGACCCCCCCCCCCCCCCGGCGATGCCTCTACGAGTGTTGCGACTTTCGACCCTCGAAATGGTTGGAATAACCATTAAGAAGTGAGAAATCTTTCAGTTCCGCATTTCTCATCAGATCTCTGCGAAAACGACGCCAATCGATTCCTTATGTTTCGCCGATGAAACTAACACCAAGAACGACGTAATTCGGAGCATAATGAAGGAACTTAAATGTAAAATTGATTTATATAATTTCACACTAAGTTCGTTAAAAATAGTCTAATTTACATGAAATTTGGTATAATTTTCATTGGAAAAACATAAGAAATCCATCGGTATCACTTCCATATCGATACGATGCAGAATAAAGAATTTCTTAAGACGCTGAAATGAATATTTCACCCTCGACTGCGGGGCGCCAACCTCGGCTCGCTGCGGTCGACCGTGGATTTATGTATGTTTCAGAAAAACTACATTCTTTATTCTATATCGTATCGATATGGAAGTGATACCGATGGATTTCTTATGTTTTTCCAATGAAAATTATACCAAATTTCATGTAAATTAGACTATTTTTAACGAACTTAGTGTGAAATTATATAAATCAATTTTACATTTAAGTTCCTTCATTATGCTCCGAATTACGTCGTTCTTGGTGTTAGTTTCATCGGCGAAACATAAGGAATCGATTGGCGTCGTTTTCGCAGAGATCTGATGAGAAATGCGGAACTGAAAGATTTCTCACTTCTTAATGGTTATTCCAACCATTTCGAGGGTCGAAAGTCGCAACACTCGTAGAGGCATCGCCGGGGGGGGGGGGTCCCCCGCCATCTGGATGCCACGCGGCATCTCGTCGGACCCGAACGCAGTCGAGTTTAAAGGACCGAGACTTTTGTAGGTATCATTTGGGAATCGATTCTTTCCAAGTACTCATTCCTGTTTCGATACCTATGGATGCTTGTTTCGGGTTCGAATAGTATCGATACCAAGTCCAGCCAAGATGTTGATACCTACAAGGATCGAACCTTTTGAGTACGTATCATTTAGGTATCGATACCTTCTGATACCTACGGTACTCATACTTGCTTGAGATGCCATGATACTTCACCGCTAGGTATCGATACTGCTTGAGCGGTATCACGCCCATCACTACTAGACACCCTTAATATTTTTTAGGGCAAATAATATTCACCCCCTATGTCCCTCAGCTTTCACAGAGGAAGCAGCCACCGACGCCACGGAGGCCGTGTTGAACCACGACGCAACAACCACGTTGCCACCAGCGAAGAACAACACTGCCACTGACGTCGCCACCGTTCGGCCGGACTTCTACGATGGCAAAGGGATCTCCATAAATCCGAAAGACGACATCGACCCGGTGACGTTGAAGCCACCGAATACGACCACGGCCAAGCCTGTCGCCAACGTAACTAGGCCGAAGACCGAGAAGCCGGCCAGAACTACTCGTCGCACAAGTACGTCCCTCGCGACCACGAGGACCATTCAGACAAAGGAGACGCCATTTATGCAGACAACCACTGTCATCAGGAGATACGTGCAAGCTGACGAGCAACCCGGTAACACGAATTCCTCTCCGATACTGAAGTTCCACCGTATCAGCTTCCTCCTGGGATACTTTAAAACTGAACCACTCCACCTCGCGACTTTGATCGAACACACAACCGTTCGAGTTCCTCCATTCTCGAAGTTGAACCGCGCAACTGGTAAAGGGGCTCTGAAGATATCCGAAACCAAGCGCGCGATTCCTAAATCGCAAAACTCGAGGCTCCAAAGCGATTTTAAACTTCCAAGCGTTCGCAGTCCCTGGCGTAAGCCGCGAGAACCCCGTGCCCGCCTAAATCGCGAAATATGGTTATTCAGCTGTTCCTAACCTCCTAAATCGCCTTACCAAGTCGGTGTCAGTAAAGGTGGGAACGTTTGCGTCGTTAAAAATTTGGTTTGGACTCGATGCAAGCCTGGAGCTGCGTCCGGTGGATCCGGGGTCCACAGATGCAGGGGCAGAGAGTGACGCGCGTGGCGCTGGAAGCTGAGCATGTTGTTGTTTCTAGATCCAAACGTGAGGAGGCAGGATCCAGAGAAGCTGCATCGCGGATCGACGGGATTCAGTATGCCGGGGATTATTGGCATCGTCGTTGGGATCCTGACAGGGGTGTCGATCACGCTGATGGTCGCCGTGATCTTATTGAAAAGAAGGAAGACTTACAAAAGAGGCGCGAATGGATCGGCGCTTTCCGAGGACAGCGATGTTCGATTCCTGACGTCCGACGAGATCCTGGACTTCACTCTGGCCAGGCCCAGCGACAACGACGAGACGTAAGCGGTGAATATTTCATCCTCCACAGGGAGAACTCGTCGGCGGTGGGTCGTCGCGAATGCAGGTCGTCGGAAGTCTTGAAAAGTTTCAAGGATACGCTGTGGAAATTGAGAACTGTATGGGTATCTTATTTGCGCGGTGTTCTGAAAAGTTTCAAGACTCTCGGGAGCCGGGAACAGACTCTGGCGATGTTCCGCGGTGGTTAAGTAGAATTAGAAACGTTTGCGGGAAGATGTGTCGAGTGAACAATGCTTAAATGATCGGATTTACAAATTTTCAGCGGAGACTTGTTGATTAGATGAATTTCGTAACGCTGCAGCTACGTACATTCTTGCAAGAAAGCGCTTTTCTTCGGTAAAGAAAGCAATTGGTTATTATTTAATGGATCAATTAGCAACATTGCCGATTTACCAAACTCTGTTAATTGTCAAAATTGAATTGTGTAAGGTACTTGTCAAATCCTTTGTCCTTTGTTATTCTTTGCTCACGTTCCATTGACAACTTGTTTCAATGAGGATCTACCTAATCGAGATAAAGTTTAGTTTATGCGAATTATTGATAATTATGATAAGAATAATTTTAAGATTTCCTTATTGTATATAGTAATAGTAATACTTCTCTGCCTGGAAACTTGCGCGAAGAGAAGTGCCTGAAATAAAATTTACCTACTTTATTTAATCCAACGACTGTTTTTACACGACTAATTTACATACACGTTAAAAAATCCACGTCGAAAAATTTGGAATTAATGATTAAACCAAGTCATTCAAGTGAAAGTAATGCGCCAAGAAAGTGCAAGTCGAGTGGCTGCGAGTCAATGCTATACGTACAGCTCAACTACGCAGCCTCGGTAGCAAATACGTGCCCTGTTATTTAACAAGCATTTAACAACAAAGTTGAATATGGTAATGTGGTAAGTTCAAGTAGAATAAAATTAGCTCACAAATTACTCGCGCACCCTTTAGAGCCATATAACTGACTGCTTACCAAATTTCAGCTTCCAATGCCTTATGCCAGTGTTTCCCAACCTTCTTTGAGTCGCAGTCTCCTTTTATAATATTTAAATAATTTGCAACCCCTGCCATATAAGGTAAGGTAAATTTAATAAGGTAAAGAAAACACCTTAAAAATAGGTATTTCAGAATATAATTGTAACTTAATAATATTAAAAAAAAACCCAAAACTGTGGCAACCCCCCCGAAAACACTTCGTGACCCACCAGTTGGGAATCACTGCCTTATGGTATTTGAGATATTTTTGGTCGGACAGAGGTTCCCAACTGACAATTTTTATATTAAAAAAAAGGTAAAATTGGGGTAGCACACCCCTTCGGGGAAACTTCCGGTGGCTAAGGTACTCATGCACCCTTCTGGGGTGGGAACTGACTGCCTACCAAATTTCAGCGTCCTATGCCTTATGGTATTTGAGATATTTTTGGTCGGACAGAGGTTCCCAACTGACAATTTTTATATTAAAAAAAGAGTAAAATTGGGGTAGCACACCCCCTCGGAGAAACTTCCGGTGGCTAAGGTACTCATGCACCCTTCCGAGGTGGGAACTGACTGCGTACTAAATTTCAGCGTCCTATGCCTTATGGTATTTCAGATATTTTTGGTCGGACAGAGGTTCCCAACTGACAATTTTTATATTAAAAAAAAGGTAAAATTGGGGTAGCACACCCCTTCGGGGAAACTTCCGGTGGCTAAGGTACTCATGCACCCTTCCGAGGTGGGAACTGACTGCGTACTAAATTTCAGCGTCCTATGCCTTATGGTATTCGAGATATTTTTGGCCGGGCAGAGGTTCTCAACTGATAATTATTATATACAGGATAAACACGAACATGGGCGAGCGCAGGTGAGAAGGAGCTACCCCCACTGCCTCGAGAAAAAAAATCTCTTATTTTTAAAAACTAATCTTCAATAAGTTTATTCTAAAAAAGTGAATATTTTTTAATTTAAATTTTAATTTTTTAATTAAATTATCGTTGCAAAGGGGGTTGAAACAAGCAACCGTCGCCTGTCAACTCGACTGTTTCTCAAAGTCGGAGAACTCTTTCCCTCCCCCTGGAAAAAAGTCCGCAGACGTCCTTGACCACTAATAAAGTACGTAACATACAGTGTTGCGTGGCATTAAAGATAAAAGTACCAACAGTAGAAATTGGTACCAACCCCTCGAATACATTCCGTAATCAGATTCTGCCAAACATCCCCCAACCTCGATACTCATCTCACTGCTATCCAGAGACACCGCTCGCGGTGGCCTCTGTGTTTCCGTCGGGCGGAAATACGGGGCGCGGTGGATGCAGCGCGGTTCGAGAGGGTGGAATAACAGTTGCCAGTATCGTAATTACGCGTCAGATAGCAAAACCATACGCGACGGTTTCCTCGGGCAGCCTGCGATCCGCGCCAACCACCCCAGTTTATTCGGTAACCGTATCGATTCCTGTAAACCGTTACGCAATCCCGTCCCGCAGGACCCTGGACCAGAAACGACAGTGTCCCGGCGACGGCTACACCCACGGCCGGGAACAGGAACCGTGGACGCCGATAAATCGCGAGCAACTGCCTTATTTCAGCCGCCCCGTTCTCGGAAACCATTCCGCAGGGAGGGTTCGTGATAAGGCTACACCGAATCCTTTTAAGCTTGACGCTCATGCAAACGAACGACTTGTAAATGATGACTCCATTCGAATTTCCTCTGTCTCTCAGGGGCGCACCGGATTTTCCTTCCGTTCACAGGGGGTTGAAAAAGTGACGGGCACTGCTTTCAGGGGCGAGTCTACACCCCCGGATCGGTGGAGGTTTCCGAAGAAAAGTTACCGCGAAATTGTTTATATTTTATAACATTCGATATAAATGTTAATTTGTTTTTATATCCACATATTCTGGTCCTCAAAGGCGGCAAAAATAATAAAAGCAACCATAATAATCTAATATTATTAATGATATGGCAATAAAAAAGTCATATTTAAATATACTAATGTTTATTTCTTTTATTTTCTTTATTATTGCTATTATTATTATTATCCTTTTTTCGCGAAAAAATGTTACGCTTTTCTACCTCTGAGAAATTGCTTGAGGCCCCGAAAATAATTCCTGCATTCGGGCCCCTTTACAGAGAAGCCTGGCCCCAGCAACCACATAGAATATCCAACGAACGAAGCTTTCCACAGTTTCCGAGGGCACACAACTCGAACTTCGTAGCTGTTTACGTCTCTAATTACTTTCACGTTTTCCCCAACGCTTACGCGAAGCACTTCAAACCAGAGCTTCGCGGAAGTTTGACGGAAGGGACTTGCGGGGGTTTCCATGTTTATGGAAACGCCGATTTATATTCGAGATGTATTCTCGTTTCTATATCGAGCGGGTTCGATGGGCCCTCGTGCGAGATTAAATCTCGATTCGGAAGCGCGGGCACGCGTAACACCCCCGGTAAATATTAAATCGAACACACTGTTGGCGAGAATTGCGACGCGAGTAAATGAATTTCCAAGTAACAGTGTTATGTATACCTATGCATGCACATAGGCACCATTCGCCGACGAGCAAAATTTACATTGCGCTTTCCCCGAAGCGTTTATCGTCCAGGACGACTTCACTCGTGAAATAGCCATGGTGAAATTCGCGCGGATGGAGGGAACATTCCCCTAAACCCCGTCGGAAGCATTCTGGCAAAGCTTGCTGGGAGATCAGTTTCCCCACTGCTCTCCTTGAAAGACGAGCGTCTGTTTATTTTCTGCGAAAGTAATTATTCTTCTTTAATTAGAATACAGGAACTCTTCGCTAAAAATATTTCTGTTTAATATAGGAACACTAAAAATAATTCTCATAGTAGACTATGGCGTTAAAAAAAAACTAGATTATCCTATTTAAAGAATTTGCTATGGAAAGCATTATAATTTCTCCTATTATCAATTTATTAATATTGCAAGTATTATAATGGGATATTTCGTTTGGAAACGTCACAGTTCTCTGCTAAAAACTCTACGATCTTTCCTAATAATCAATTCCCTAATTAAAAATGTATTGCAAATTAAATATTTCTGCAGACTCCACTTTCATAATATAGAAACACTAAAAATAATTCTCATAGTAGACTATGGCGTTAAAAAAAACTAGATTATCCTATTTAAAGAATTTGCTACGGAAAGCATTATAATTTCTCCTATTATCAATTTATTAATATTGCAAGTATTATATTGGAATATTTCGTTTGGAAACGTCACAGTTCTCTGCTGATAACTCTACAATCTTTCCTAATAATTATTCCCTAATTTAAAATGTATTGCAAATTAAATATTTCTGCAGACTCCACTTTCATAAAAATATTTTCGTACGGGCACCCTACTGTTGCCGAACCTCCTCCAATTAAAGCTTTCCTCGACAGAAGAATCTCGATTTACTCCCACTTTTACCTTTCTCTATAGAAATGTCACTATAAAGGCACCGGGGAATCGGCGAAAAATGGGATGCACGAAATTCTCCGGTCGATGTTCAGCCGGCTGGCACTTCCTCGAGGGTTGATCGATAAGCAGCTGAAAATAGCGGGCGTGATATTAAAATTGAAATTCGCACCGTTCCAGCCCTCTAAATATAGGGTTCGCGTTCGAAACGGATAACCCTGAACGGCCACGAGCATGTCGACCCAATGAACACGCGCCTTTAGTACGGCTCCCTCGTTCCTCCAATCTTAATCGTGATCTCGGATTTACTCTGGACGCGCGATGTATCAGTGCGGCCCGAAAGTGCCTTTAATTAGCGATAAGTCTCTCCTTTCTGGGAAACCTACGCCTACCCCCATTCCGCCCATGAAATGAGACTGTGCATCCAGCATGACCCTATTTTTGCTTTTCCTCGAACATGCCACAGATCGCCCTCGTCTCCCTTTTTTACTTCCCAACCATGACGATGTAGTTGTTGCTGTTCTTTTAAGGGATGATATCGAACACGCGCACACCGATCTTGACGAGACTCTGCAGATCTGCGGGGTAGTGGAAAATATTTGACACGAATTTTTTGTTAGCGGCAATGATCCGCGTTGAGGGGGTGAAAACAGCCCCCGCGGTTGGGGGTGGAAAATAGATTTTCTGAATTTTTTTTAAAAATTGAACAGTGGCTGGATTCTTGAGATATTTCAGAAAATATGTTTTCGACCCCTAACTTTGGGGGCTGTTTCCACCCCTTCAAAATTGATGATTGCTGATAACAAAAATACGAGTCAAATATTTTTCACTGTTTTGTTGTTGGTATGAAATTGATATCGGCGGTGTGTTTGAACTGTGTTTTATTTAAGGGGTTGCGCCACCCTGGGGCGCTCAAAACGGCACCAAATTAGACGAATTTTTTGTGATACTATTGGGTCGAGAATTATTACTATGAAATAATTACTATGAAAATTACTACTATGAAAAAATTCTGAAACTTGCATATGATATTGCTCTAGGGTGGCCTAACCCCTTAATCACTCAATTAGCTTTCCTCTTTTTGGGATAAGCGAGATTCGCTATCGAACAAGAGTTCGGTATTATAAACAAGATTCGCAGCGGCTTTCAAATTCGTTACCAATTTGTACGTCGCAACTTTTGCCAACCTGGATGCTTCATTTTTTTTTGTAATACCACCCCCTTAACGAGTGTGTTAACTTTCACAGAGTCTACATACCGCGGTAGCGAAGGAGAACTTTTTTAATGGTTTGCATCTCCTTGTTTGCGAGGTCGTATCTCGCCTAACTCACTTCATAACGCCCACGCTAAAACCACCCCTTCCTCCCCGTCGATTATTTCCAGTTAGAGGCTAACATCGGCGTTAGTTAAGCCGACCATTAAAAAATTACGTGGTAATTAAAATTAAATTAACAACACTTTTTAATAATTCTTCTTATATTTTGATTATAATTAATAATTCTTCCGTATCAGATTCGATATTTTTCACGGGGGGTTAGATCACAGTCGGGAAATCGCAGCTTGTCGAAAGTCGCTGAAGTGGCTCGCGGTAACTCGAGGAACTTCGCCACGGCGGAGAAACTACGGAACGCGGAGACTTATCAACAATTCCACGTAGCTGGATCACGTAATGGCGAAAGCGCCCCGAAGAAGTTCGGAACGGTGGGGGGCTCGCGAGACGTTCAAGCTCTTCGTCCCACTTTCCGTCGGGAAAGTTGAGGAAAAGAAACACGAAAACGGGAGGGGAGATTGAATCGCTTCAGGCGTGATTCGATTAAAAATTTCCGATATAATTCGTGGACTGCGGTTTGGAATATGATAAGGTAATCACGGGTACCAATAATATATGCCACTTATTCAAGTAATATTAAATTCAGAAATAGCCATTCGGGTAAATATTGATTAATATATTTTTAGTTAGTAACATCTACCAAAGAAATGTTCAAAGAAATTTTGCTGGAAGGATGGAACAGCATAAAACCGAATTTCACAGAAAATTAGTTTTCTTTTAAGCTTTTAATAAAATTTCGAGAATAATCGAAAAATATTAAGTTTTTGTAATTATGTTTGTGTAAATTAAATATTGAATTTGGGGTAATATTCTTATCTCGATCTTCGCTACTTCCACGGTTAATAATATCTACTTTTTTAACACTAGAACTAGCAAACCAGTCTAAATGACTTGTAAAGGTAATGAATTTACCATTTTTAAATACGAAAAAAGGGTATTTCTAAGATGTATAAATATGTATATATTCTTTAACAATGTAAAAATTAAACAAATATTTATTTTCGTTGCGTAACGTATTTCATAAAAAACTAGTGATTTCGTGTTAAATAATCTAGTGTTAAATAAAATGTGTATCTATAATGCTTCAATTGAATTCGCCCAAAAGAAATGTATATTAATCAAGGTTTGTATTAATGCGAATTAGAATTTGGAATTCTTACTTTGAAGTATATTTAATACGTAAAATATGTTGGAGGTGTTACATATTAGGGCTGGGATTATTTGTCGAATTTTTCGGTATTCGAATATACTCGAATACTTCAGTTGCTCAATTATTTGGCGAATATAATTCGAATATCCAAGTATCCAAATACTATTCGAATATTTAAGTATTCGAATGCTATTAAGTATACATCAGTATTCGAATAGTATGGTGTGAATTATAAATCAAGTTTTTTAGGTTCATTTTTTTACAACCCTTTATATAATTTCAGTTGTGAGTTCGTTAGTTTGTCAGGGTAAAATCTTGTACCCAATTTTCACCCAAAATTGAACTATGTATGTGTGCAAAGTTTCAAGTCGATCGGATATGTTGAAGTGGGTCAGTATTCGAATACTGAAATATTCGAATAGTATTCGAATACTGAAATATTCGAATAGTATTCGAATACCGAAATATTCGAATAGTATTCGAATACTGAAATATTCGAATACTGAAATATTCGAATACTGAAATATTCGAATACTGAAATATTCGAATACTGAAATATTCGAAGTTTATTCGTAGCATTCGAGTACTTGTAAAATATTCGAATAGTCCCAGCCCTATTACATATAGGATACTTTTGTGAGTAATTATATGGTATTTCAACTTTTTCTCAATTCAAATCGTTGAAGTAGAAACGTCGTTACACACATTTCCTTAAAGTGCTCGAAATATATATAAATCTTCGATGAGCAAAATAAATAAAATTTGCCTTGAAATGGTTTTAATCTGTGAAGATATATTAATTTTCTCCAGACTTCATTGAAGATTGCAGACGTCACTAAAAGATGCGAAACCACGTAGAAAGCTTGCTGCGACACGCGTCACCCCCAGGGGAATTGGACAGCGTCTAGTTGGATACGGATCTTTATTACTCGGGGGAACGGAATGAAGACAGCGGTTCGGCTCGGCGTAATCACGGATCAATGGAAGGTATAGTGTAGCTGCTTGTCGAAACGATTAGAACGATCAGCCGCAACGTTTAGAAAGCGTCGGCTACACCGTGCAACCCCCTCGACACCCCCTTTCCCTCCCACGCCAATTTATCATACACGTTCCGGCTATCGTTATCACGCGTCACGCTGCGCAGACGCAATCGATCGTCCTGCCTGGGCACGCGTTCCTCGCCTACCACCCCCTTCTTCAACCCCCTCTTCCCACCCCCCGTTCACGCCAGCCAGCCGCTCGACCGCGACGAATCCACGGCTCGCGCCGTCTGGAGAGGCACCGAACACGAAAACCAACAATCGATGATAATAAATAAGCTCAGCGGCCGTGGAGCAATTGAAGTAGCCGGGCCATTTTCAAAATTCAGAATTTTTTGTCCGGCGTCTGGAGAAGAATATTTGTGTTCCAAGGCGGCGGTATTCTAAGCGAAGGCACGACTCTTCATAGTCGAGGTTCCCTGGCCCCTGAACCCATTTCCTAAAGGTGGGCTCTCCCTAAGCCTCGCCTTGGCGTGACTTTTTTTCTCATTCACACCTAAACTCGCCTCGTCTTGGATTTACTCTACCTGACGCTGTCAGCTTGCCTCGGTTCACGTTTTTCGTCAGTCGTCCCGGGAATTCGCAGTGACAGTGGCGCCCTCGGGACTTAATTTGGGGGAGCCGTGTTGGACGGACAAAAATATTTTTAATGCAAATTTAATGAAATTCCTTAGGTTATTATAAAAAATAATTTAAAGAATAAATTCCAGGTTTCTTTTCTTTTTACAAAACCACTTAAGGACGTCTACAGACTTCTAAAGACTTCCACAGACGTCTTAAGACATCTTAACGAGGCTGAAGACGTCTGTTACATAAATGAATATTTTCTCCTCGAGAATACTCCCACGTCGTCCATTTCCCACGACGACTTTTCCCTTTCCCTAATTATTAGGGGAAGGTCTTAGCTCGAGGCTCCGGGTGGGGTTGCACCAGTAAAATCGCAGATTTTAGTTTAACAAACCGAACTCCACCCACACACGGAGTGTCTCCCTAGTTTCTCTAATTTTCGTACAGTCGTTCTCTGACACTTCGAGATCAGTGAACCTCAAATTACCGTCCAATATATTCCGCGTCTTGCGCTAGTGTTGGTACTGCAGTGTTTTGCAGTTCGTATTAGGAAATTAGTGCTAGGAGATACTGTTGTCGCAGGTCCTTCAAATTCTCCTAAGTATTAAAAATTCGCCGCACCATTAGTAGGCCTAAGAGATGCACACAAGGGTGTCAGCCGCGCATCTACGTTTTGCTAACTGTTTAGCGATGCTTGGCCATTTTTTTCGAGTTGATTGATACACGCAGTCCTGCGAAGATCGATCTTTGTAGACGGTTTTTTCATCGGAGTAAGGTCAGTGACATATTGGGGGCTGGATTTCCACCAGGGGATGGAGACTTCAGCTTTAACGGATCTTCAGGGTGGGCAGTTCAGCTTTGGGATCAGTATGATGGGGATTTTGGGGTGACTCTCTGGGTTAGGTATGAAAGGCTCCGAGATACTTTTCAGAACTAAATTGGAGGGGTTGAAGTTGAGGGCAAGGGTTTTTTGAAGGAAGAAGTTACTGTGGTGGAGTAGATTAAAGAAATTCTGACTTAAAGGGGCGGTTGTAATTTTCAGTGGCGGGCATTTCAAGTCCGCTTCGATTTTAGTAAAAAACCTTTAAATCCCATAAACAACGTGCTGAATTATTTTGCGAAAATTAATATGTACTCAGTTACAACACTTGTGATTGCTTTTGCTAATTGTGATTTTCGAAATGTCACGGTTTTAGTTTCCTCTGCTTCGATTTTATTAAAGCCCTTCAAATTCCATAAACGACCTGCTCCTCGTCTCATTGTTTAAATTATTTTAGGATTCCTTGAATATTCATGCATGTTCTTTAAATATTGATGTTTAACAATAACTATGATTTTTGAAATGTTGATTAGCCTCAACGTGCCAGCGCACAACGTTTAGAGCGAGTAAAGTCTGAAATCAGTAGTACAAGTCAAGCATTGTGGCGCGTAGAGTACCGTCCCGGACTCTACTATTTTTCACTTTCTTGTTTTCTTATATGTATTTATGTTTTTTTTATTTTCTTGTTATTATTCTTAATATCTACTGCTGCATAAAGAATTATTATTATTATTTTGTTTTAAATAACTTTTAAATAAAATAAGATAAACATATATATATTTTTTATCAATACGTTATTCAATCTTTCGATATTTACTCGTGTTGGAATATTGTGGAATAACTTTCAACATTTTTTGTAACATGTTCACATGCTTCCTGCGTTATTTGTTGAATTTCTTGACGATCGTTGTCCTTCAGCTTCTGAATTGTGGGCGGCTTGTTTGCATATACCTTCCCTCTAAGTGTCCTCAGAGAAAAAAATCTGGTGGCGTTAAATCAGGGAAACGAGGAGGGTATTTCGTAATCCTCTTTGCGTTTGCACAACGGAGATTGACTTTGAAAATAAGTTTTTATTGCAATAACACGTGGTAGAGGCGCCAAAGGTTTTATGATAAAATTGTATGGTCCACACTACGCGACTATTAAATGATAACAGACAGAACCTCAAAAGGAAAAAGGGTATCGCTTATTTTATGACACCCTGTATTATAAGTTACGATAACGCCCAATTCGCGGCCAAGGGAGTTGATGTTTTAATCACCTGTTGAATGTATTCGCAGAGAGCTCGGGGAAGGGGTTGTTAAAATGTGGCTAGTCTAATTGTTCACTCCCCCTCAGTGTAAACGCGGCTCACTTCACTTTTTACTCCCCGCAGAAGAATTATATTTAACTTTAACGAAGAGACTATGAAACCACAACAGAAGGCAAATGTTGAAAATTAATGCTTTTGCGAGCGAACTGTGACTTTAATATTCTCAATATTTTCGTGAAGATTTGCCATAAAAGAACTAATATTTTACAAGATTTATAATAAAAGAACTAACACTTCAGAAGATTTACAATAAACGAACTAACATTTCAGAATATTTACAAATAAAAAAAACATTTACTTTTCGCCGTTGTGGAGATCCGCCTTGTTTTCCTAAAACTCACGGTGCAGCGTTGGATGAAGGAGAAGCATAACACAGGGCGACAAAACTGAGAGACCTCTGCGTTCCATTCGACGAAACAAGCATCGCACATTTATTGAAACAGCACGGAGAGAAAATTAAACAACCGCGTTCCGTCGCAGCGTTCCACAACAAGTTTCTGTGTTCCGCAAAAAAGGGAAGTGGCCATCGAAGAATCGAGCGCGCGCGCGTGTGTACAGTACAGATAACGTTTGTCTAAAAATATATGCTCGTAGCTGGCGACGATAAAGATGTGCTCACGCACGGCTGTTTTGGGTGAGGAATACAGAAAGGAGCTTCTTATTCTCTATCGACTATAGTATTAAACGAGAAGCTGTTGGGGACGTGAACTTTTCTGTGTGTTCTCTGTCTGCTTCATAAACATACCTATACGTACGCTGGAGCGTAAACGGGACCGTAGGATTGGAGGGGAAAAGGCAGAGGCCGTACGGGCAAATCGGTGGTTAGCTTCGGATGCATTCGGCTTGTGTCGGCTCGTCATTAATGGCTGTGTTCGGAACATAACCACTGTTGTTGTTTTCTGAACAGTCAAACCTTAGAGCACATACTGCTCTAAGAGTAAAGCGTGATATCTTTAAATAACTAATAACTGTCAATACTAAATGATAATAATTTTTTCAATTTTAATTGTTTTAATTATTTTTAATTTTTGCTATTGTAGATATGTAATATTTTTCTAAAATATTAAACCGTAATAATTAAAGAAACTGGGTTTTATTTTTGTACAGTTTCTTGTAAATATCTGATATTTGGTGAACCTAACCCAAATTTCCTTGTCCGAGGTGACTTTACAAAAACCTGCATAGAGGTTAAACCGATTGGTCTAACCGATGTTCGTGGACGTTGAATGGAAAGACATCGTGGCTCTTTCAGAAAAAGTGTTTTACTTCCAGTAAACGGTTACATCTTGCTTAATACCACATTGCGCCGATAGAACATAACTGTCATATATTTACAAACTCATAATCGCCAGCCAACATATTCGATCGCCCAACAGAAAGGTGCCGTTCAGCGAATAGAACTCGACGGAATGCTCCCATGCGCGGTCTCGGTTACAATTCCGCTACGACTCACCGGCAGGGATGGCCGAGGAAAGAAACGTTTTAATGTGAAAGTAGCCGCCGTGCGGAGCTGGGTCGGCCAGCCCCGAGTTCGAGAAATCACATAGAACAGAATCGGCCGCGCGGGCCGGTGAAGCGTTAACAATGGCAGCTGGCTGAAAGCGTCGCACGGTGAAGCAACAATTATCGCATGCGTGCCGATTGAGACTTGCCGGCGGGGGAGGGCAACAGCCGCTGAGCAACAGGAAGTGTTTCCGATCTGAATATTAAAAATATTCTGTTCTGATGAAAAATATGTAGATTCTGATATGTTCAGTTCGCCCAGCCCTCCGTGACCCAGTTCCTCGAGGGACGCCGAAGAAGAGGAGACTTGGAAATGGTGGGGCAAAAAGGAAAGGCAAAGGGATGCGCGTCAATAAATAATATCCAGAGTATGAAAGCACCGCGTGGAGGCTGGGGATCGAACGGAGCTAAGGAAACGGGATTCGAACGCGAGGAGGACACTCGGGGCTGCTAAAAGAAACAGGCTAAACGTGCGCTCGAATGGGTCGCGGAGGGTGAAAGCTACAACCCTGTTTTCAGATGATTCGATTAAACAAAGTCGTCCACTACCGTGGCCTCCTCTTCGTCGGATTACGTCGAACTACCCAACGGAAAAGCGTCTACGAACGGATCTGGCACTTGAGTCGCTGGAAACGATAGTAGTTCGCGAGTCCTCGAACTATATAGTCACATTCTTTCGAAGGCTCCGTAGGGAGAGTGGGGAGGCGGAGGGGAGGTGGAGGGGAAGAGAGGTGCGCGCGCATTAGATCCCAGGCAGCACGATAAGTCTCTCGGAAAAAACGAAACACTTACAACGCGTTCCATCTAAGTAGGGACGCTGTAATACTGAATTTACCTTTCAAAAAAAAAAGGGGGGGGGGGGGGAGATTAGTCTCGCTTGACGTGTTCGCAAGTGTATCTCTTCCTTCCTCGTCTCTCCTTCTTACATACATGCACACACATACACGCTGGCATGCACGCCTAAACACACGCGCACACACGCACACACACACATACAATGTACACGTGTATTGCGTAGTTGAGCCTCGTCGGTGTCTCTGCGCCAAGTGGTTCTCCTCTCCGTTCCATCGCTACGAAAGATTTTATTATGTATATCTAGCGACAGTTCTCGTTAATCTTAGAGCTTTGTAGGTTTAATCGTAAGAGCCTTACAGTCTATCTCGACGCGAACGAGTACTCCAGCAAGAGTTTGAAGGCTGCGCGTTTTCGGGACTTAAGGTCCGTTTTCACGTGACAGCGAAAGTCGCGGCACCGCGTGAAGCAGTGTTACGACACGGTTATACGACATAGCGACATCTAATTTTCACGATGACGAGGGTCCTGACAGTTAGTGTCGTGCGCACCGTAAGACCCGTTACGCACGGGCGACAAGTCACAGCGACCACGAGGTACACACACGGAAATATATGGTTTCTTACGCACAGAGTTGCGGCGAACAACAAAGGTCTGTCGTCAGTGCGTAACCGGCCTAAAAGTCCGGATCTACTGCCACGTGAAAACGGACCTTTACAGGCAAACGCGGCTGTCTCACGCTCGGAGACGTATCGATCGTCGACAGAGCATTTCCGATCGATTGATTGTCCGTGCTTGCACCTTGGTCGATCGTTCGACAACGTTCGATACCGAGTTCCTTCGATTCCCGAGCCTTTCCGCGACCGTGTAATGGGGCTCGATGGGCGCTCTTTCAACGCTCGCGGTGTCCGAATTTTGCGGGCGTGCGTCACTATACTTGTCGCTTTGTTTCAGGGACAGGTAAGTGCTTGGAAGTTCACACGGAAATGCGATGTTCCTTTGCAAAAAGTAAAGGGTCTCTGACAATGCTTAAAGCCTCGTTCTCATTAGTCAAGTTATCTGACTTCAAGTGACCAATGTGACCCCGTTACTGACTTGAAATATCCTTTAAAGTTTTCTTTAAAGCTTCCAGCGAAGCAGAGAGACTTTCAACCTTTACTTGCCTCGAAATACAGCTTGAATAGTGCGAATTGAAGTCGCTTGAAGTAAGTTGACTGCCTATTGTTTTGGAAAAGTGAGGTTAGAATCATAAAACAAAGCCTAAGAATAGGTGGCGTAATGGCAAGATTTCTAAATTCTTAGAAATACATGAAAACCATGATATTTTATGAAATAACGAAGAAGACCACCTCCTTCGACGGAGGTATGCGACCATTTCAGATATCTACCGACTACTAAACACAACCTCGAAGGCAAGTAACTGGACTAATGAGAACGAGGCTTAAAGACAGGGATCGCACAAGTGCTTCGTTACAACGAGGCAAATAAGAGGACAGAAAGAACCGCAGGACATCGATCGATCGGACCAAAAGAAGGAAACTCCGAATGCCGAGAATATCTTGCGGTCCAAATTTCGCGAGCACGAGAGCCCACTGCATGGTCGTACGTCCCAAGAAAGCCGCGGCTCGGAAAGCTCGCGCGAGTGAACGAGAGACGTAACATTTCCAAAAGGAAGCTCTCCACTCCCCTCGGCCGCAGTGCAAGCATAACACGCACACACGGACGCAGCGCGGTTCGCCTTTCCGCTTCGTTCCGAGCAATTTGCAGAAGAGGGAGGTATCGCTTGAGAGAGTCACTGTCAAATATTTACCGCTAAGCTAATATTGACTTTAACGAGGGCGGAGAAACGGGAACAGAGAAGAACAGGGATCCAGGAACGCGACGATCCAGCAGGAGAGAAAAACCTTGGAACGGTGACCAAGAAGATTAGGGGGGGGGAGGAGAGTGGGGCGGGGGTAGGGATATTCAGCCAATTTCCGTCTTGGATCGCTCGTTTTCCGTTCGTCGGCTCGTCGAGCCCGCGAACGCTCGGCCGTCCACCTTCGCGGCTTAAACTAGGGGTGTTCGATTCCGATTCGATTCTTCAGAAAATCGATTCTTTTGGTTAAAAGATCGATCTTTTGAATCGATTCTTTGGTATCCGATTTTCCCCAGAATCGATTCTTTGATGTATGAATCGACAACCGATTTTTGCCCTCTGGCGGAATTAATTGCCACTAGTGGCAGGACCAATCAAACTGCTTGATGCGTAGGTTTTCCTGGTCTTATACGTTTCCGGCCATTTACACACGATTCCCGCCAAATTTATACAGGCTTCGCGCCAAATTTATATACGATTCTTATGTTCTGGATATTGGTTGCAGTACGAAAGGATTTATCCTACATTAAGTACCATTGCGAAAAAATATCTACCAATCATGGCAACATCTGTGCCATCAGAACGTGTATTTTCCAAAGCTGGAAATATTTTAACTGATCACAGAAATAGTTTATCACCTGAACATTTACAGCAATTATTGTTTTCAAATTCCTTATCAATGAAAGAATGGCACTTACATGATGAATAAAATATTTAAAATGAATATCAAAATATTTCTTCTATTCAATACAATGCCCTTCAACAACTATCCCAAATTGTTCCTTGTAAAAGTAATTTTTATATCGATTCTTTCAAAATTATTCAAAATCGACTTCTACATATATGTACTAATTTTCGAAAAAAGTTTTATGGCGATTCCTTTCATCTCGATTCTTCCAGAATCGATTCTTTGGTTCCGATTTTTTAGAAGGATCGATTCTTATAATCTGATTTTGAATCGATTCTTTGAGGTGAATCGAACACCCCTAACTTAAACTCGGGCGCGATCGGCCGGAGTCGAGCGACGGGGAAAAGCAGGGCTGGCCCTCGATCCTGCCGGAACGGTGTCGGGCCAGCTCCCGGGCCAACCGAAAACGAGGGGGGTTTTTATCGTTTTCTCAGTCTTCGAAGTCTGCAGTAGTATCGCTCTCTTGTGTCGTACGAAAATAAAGTCGTCGAAGGTGAGTTTAATTCTCGCGGGAATCGCTCGATTGTTTCCATCTTCTCCTCTATGCTTGCAGAGTTCGCCGCCGCGACGATGGCGCGGGGGTGACGTCCGCAGTACCGATGCTGGGGATCGAGATCGCCGCCATGTCTCTGGCTTCGAGCACCGCCTCCTTACGAACGTTAACCGCTAAACGCTTCCCTGTTTTGAAACCTCGGACACCCTTAATTTGTACTTTAACATGAGGATACCTGGTTACCGTGACGGGGACGCTCGTCCAACGCGCTCCGCGCTGAATGGACATCGGTATTGAGATCGATTCTGGCTGGGTTAGGGGAATGCTGGGTGGGATTCAGATTCTTCGCGGCATCCCATCTTTCTTCATTGATTGATCGGTGACCTCGCGAGTGAATCTTCCTCTTTTTGGGGTTAAATGCGAATCTAACGTAGGAGATCAGTGGCAGGTAGCAACGATACCCGATCTCCATCTCTCAGCTTAATCTAGAGCCGAAGAATCGATCGTAGGTCGATCCTAAAGTCCACCGCGTCCGATCCACAGGCGTTCGACTGATTGTCAGTTAATCTTAATTATCCGCTTAAGTATTCCCCATCTTCTTTCCCGATCTTCAACTCGAACTCGAGTCCTGGGAAGGAGCTTTCTGAACTTCAGTTTAATGTCGCGGTTCAAGCGTCACGCTTGGCTCAACCGAATGACGCGCGTTCCTCGCGATTGCTTCTCGTTTCCCTTCAAGCGCGAGACCGTTCAGTGCTTTTTGCTCTTTAAACAGCGTGGATGACCAGCGGGGAGCGCGTTGGACCGAGCTCGCGTCAGGACCGATCCGCGCCCTTTGGAAAATCGCGCGCGGATCGGTCGCTTTATGGGCTGAATGCTGCTCGAGAGACGATTCGTCGTTACATTCCCCTGAGTTTGATTTCAACGTGAACATCTCTCTCTATAATCCGCTATCATCCTCTCGTCTTTTCTATGTGTATACGGTTACGCGGGAGAAAGGGACAACTCTTTGCAAAATAGACGATGCGGGAGAACGGGAAGAATACGAGCAGGGTGGCCGCCTTTTCGCCAGCGAGTCTTCTCCTTGCGAGCGCCGCCGTTGCTCGAGGGGCAGGCTGAAGAGGAGGTCGCGGCGCCTCCTTCACGAGGAATCCGGCGACTCGAAGTGATTGTAGGCGCTACTAGGGAGTCGCGGAGTATCAGGGCCATTTAGAGCACTCGGCGCGGAAATTATCAGCAGTTATTCAGTCCTGCAGTGTTCGCGAATTCTGATCAGCACTGCTGGCTGACATCCTCGGAACATGCCGGTATTTTCTGAGCTTGAAATTGAAAGTCGATGAAATTTACGACGAAATATCGAACTTAAGATTCCCCGGAAAAAATAGGATATTTTGAATTTAAACTTTCCCAGCGCGCAAATTTTATCATACACTTCCGAAGATCTGAGGACATCATGAATGTAGGATTCTAGAAATCCAAAAGGATTTTCAGCATATCGAAAAGAGGTCTCGGCAACGAAATTCGAAAAAATCCAAAAGAACCGCAAGCTCGTAAACTTTAAATTCTCAATTTCTTCCACTAAAACTCCAATATTATTAACCTTGATACACCTCAAAGTCTCTTAAAAATTCCGAGACTCGACCACATTCCTCGCAAAAATCCAGGAATCCGCCCCTCCCCTTGCGCCCCTCTCGCGCAATCGGTCGCGTGCAAGAAAACCGCTCGCTAGCGATGAAACGAAAACCCTCTGTATGTGTGCTGGTACACGATAGTGTGTGTACATGTACACATACGTGGGAGTATGTTATATATTTATATATATATATATATATTTATATATATATATATATATATATTTATATATATATATATATATGTGTATAGGTGAATGTATAAAGAAGTAAACTCGTCAGACTTATGATTTTATGCATAGGTCAGAGGTTCATCGTCAACAAAGGAATTAGCGTCCTCTTGCCCATCGCAAAATGGCGTCTGCCAATACGTCAAGGTGAGCTTTCGTCTGAAACAGAGAGAACAACCATTTCCATCTGCGCGTTGCACAGACTAAAGCCGCGTTCCCACGCGTGCAACGTCCCATGCAGATGGCGCTCGAAGCTATTACCGCAGGATCAATTTCCGTGCGCATTAGGCGGCAAAGGAGAGTCTTAAGCCGCGTTCCCACATGTGAACGGTTGTGGCATAGGAACCGGGGTCTTTAATTAATCTTAAGCTCTATCCTATCTTCACTACGCGTCCCTTTCATTTCGCGTGAAAAATCTGTGCAGATACTAAGCGCCATTACGTTTACAAGCATTACTCCTACTATACAGGCTGTTTCACTTTCGGCGGTACAAAGGGAAGGACGTTAATTATTCAGGAAAGAAATAGCCAGAAATATAGAATAAAGGTTGACTTTGAATTTAGGCCGGGTACACACGCACCGCAGTACACACAGTTTTTGTGGTCGACGTAAGTTGCACGTGGGGGCGTGGCTTAACCAAGCGAAAGTGATCCGCTTTTACCGTATATGTAATTCACATTTCCTCTTTGGCTTTAACAGTGGAAACTTTGCCTTTCCGCTATCGCTGCGCAAAATTCAGTAGGTAGCGTTGCGCTAAGTGGTGCAACAAGAATAAACACAGAATGCCACTACACTGTTCGCAAGCGTGTTTCGCGTGACGTGTGCAGCGTGCTGTACAAAGAGCAATGCATGAAGGGGAATGGCGGACGATTCTGAGCGGGAGCAACGGTATAGGTAGGTGGTTCGAGTGGCTGATCGGCCAGGTGGAAAAGGAAAAGAAGCGGCTATCGATTTCAAAAAGGGGGGCAGGAGAGAAAGGTCAACTCTTCGCACGGATGCGAAGGATGATAAATGCGCGTGCCAGGGGAAGAGGGGGTGGGTTCGGATTTCCCTCTGGTCGATTCTTTCTCTCGTTTTTCGCAGCCTCTGAACAACGTACCACCCGCCTTCCTCGATCCGCCCCCGAAGCAGAGCCTCCGAAAAGCGAGGCGTATGTGTCTCCTCGAGACGCGAGGAAGCTTTAATCTCTCTTTCATCCACTCGTCGTCTACCTTCTCCCCCCCCCCCCCCTGGCGAGAGGTTCTCGTGGAAACCGCAAGAAGAATTGTTTTTTCATCCCCCCGGCTCGCGTCTCCATTGCGCTATTTTCGTGCCGAGGATAGCCCTCTTCCAGGGGGTGAATTAAGGAGACGGGGCTTTCTCGGAGTTCCGCGTGACGCCAGCGCGTGAATCGAGCCTTTCTCGGGGTGGGATTGGGCGTCTCTGGCTAGGGGGTTGGAGAGAGAGAGAGTAGCGATTATTTGGCGAGCCGGCGCGACGGACACTGAATGTTGCTCGGTTTTTAATGTAACGCGCGACAATGCCTGCCTTCCAGACCAAAGGGTCTGAAAGGGGCTGCGGGGAAGAAGATGAGAAGAGTAATGGAGGGCGATTGATCAATGGCGGGTGGGAAGTGTAATTAGATGGAGAAAGAGGAGAGTCTCTAATCAGCTGGGAAATATAATGTACACTGCGGGTAATTAATCTAACTAGGGATGTTCGGAAATTTAAAGGTATCGTACAATATTCGCAGAGAGGATAGTGGAAATAAATTTTGAAAAATCTAATTTGTTTCGAAAATTTCGAAGGTTTTGAAAAACCTGTGTATATATAAATAAATAAATTTTTTATCATCATACTGTAAGATATAAAAAACAATACAACTTTGAACTAAAGTTTTTTTTCGATAATACGAAAACTCAGAATATCTTCGAGGGGTTGTTTTCACCCCTAGGGCCGCTTCATTGCCGAAACGAAAAGGGGCTACGTTATCAGCATCGCTTGAACTACATTTCTGCAAAGTCTGACATTTTTCTGAATTTTCTGCTTGCCGAACATCCCTTGTAAGACACCGCAGGATTATAAGCGTGCTAGAAATTCTAATATGAAATAGAAAGAATGTACGATCGATGTGATGTAAAATACGGTGCCTTAAGTCAAGGCGATTAAATATTAAGTAGTTAAGCATGGGAAAAAGGATACTTTAATTAACTGGGTAATTAATGGGCAGGAAAAGTGAAGAACGCTTTGTAATTCAGCGAGAAATTTGAAGGGGAATTAAAATGTAAATTACTGAGAAAAAGCGGTAAGTGGAAAGCACAAAGTTTCACTGTGAAGTGAATTAAAATCTGTTTATTAAAAGCAGTAAAAACAAAGAGATACCGTAGAAATAATTTGTAAGAAGAGATGCTCCATTTTTCAGAAAGAAGAAAAGCCTCAAACAGAAGTGTAGGGCAGACCAATGGCAAGCGTAACAATTTGCCTTTTTGAGTTTGTAACTTTTAAATTTTGTAAAATTTTCGGAACAATCCTACTCGACGTTAAACATTGATTACTGGACAACACAATCAAAGCGAAAAACTTGGAATATATATTACACCAATTTCGTTAAATAATTACCAATTATAAAATAAAATAAAATTAATTTAAGTTCCTTTAAAATAAGTCATTTGTTACTTCGTAACAGCGCATTTAATTTGTTTAAAAAAAAACCAATTAAAAGATAAGATGCTTTTAAATACTATTTTTAATAAAAACGGCCTAACCCACATTGAAGAAAAATTAATTTTTCCTATTTTATATGATTAATACAGCCTATTGGAATACATTGCTGCTACTAACTCATTTTTTTCTCTCGATGCCTCATATATTCTATGGATTCTATTATAACAGTTGTTACATTCGTCTTGCGTTACGTTTCTCCCGAGTCTCCCCAGAAGGCAAAAAAAAAAAAGTATATAATAACTCGGTAATGTGTTGACATGCGCGTGTCTTTGAAATCAGAGCCGCGGTTCACTTTTCAAGCCCACGGAATAAGGAGAGACTGTCGTATAAAAATCGCAGCAGATTCTAGGATGCTGTTGATTGACTTGTTTGTGATAGAGATTGTGACGGGGCGATTGATTAAAGACTTACAGTTTTGTAAAACATGCAGGCTTGCCTGTCCTCGTCCTCGCCGGTAGGGCAGTCTATGAAACCATCGCACAGGGCGTGATCATCGATGCAGTGGTGTCTACCGAGTCTATCTGCAGTGGGACATGCAAACCTCTCCATACCGTCGTCGGACATCGGGCATTCTGAAAAGGAAAGGAATATGGTTAAATTAGGGGGTTGTTTTTCACCATTTCTATTAATTCTTTGTCTGAATTATACTTCCTCATTTTTTTAAGTTACTTCGATGGTACCCTAGTTTTTTTAGTGTTCGACTGCAATATAATTTATTTATTTGGATATTTTTATTAATTTCTTGTGTTCTCTGGCTATTCTGTCAGTTTTTGCTATTTTTTTTATGTTATTCTCCGTTTATTATTATTTTGCTATTTCATTTGGTTTTCAGATTGCATCGCTGTTCCATTTTGTATTATTCGATGGATATCTGCGATTCCATTTTCTTATTTTGATATTACTTCTGCCACTTTCCATATAATTTTCCTATTACATTGCCCGCGCTATTGATCGCTACTATTTTTATGCAACATCGACGCAACCCCAAAGGATCACTAACGTCTCCTTGCGCGAAATTCCCTGTAAGGTTGCAGTTTTAACGGCCGCGTCGTATGAAACTCAAAGGTGTCGGAAAAGTACTCAAGGCTCGCGTTAATGTTTCCGTTTCATCGATTTGTGGTAAATTTGTTTTGCAGTACACACTTGTGCGTGTGCAGTAACCACAGGGTGTTAATGATAAGCAAGCCGGTTAATGAATCCATTGAAAGTGAATTAAATGGTATCCAATGTCAGTATCCAGTATCTAGAAAGATACCACATTTGTATGGTACAACGTGGGGAGATTATGTATTACTTTAGAATTATGTATGGAAATTATTCTGCGGAAACTCGCTTTCGGTGTATTGTCGAGGTTACGGCACTTGTTGATTTCTGTGGTCACGGATTTCGGTGAGTATAGAATTCACTGTCATAGAATTCGACGGCCATGGAATTCAGTGACCACATAATTCGGTGGTCATGTAATTCACTGACTATAGAATTCTGTGGCCATGGAATTCACTGATCGTAAAATTTGGTGGCCAAGGAATTCAGTGATCAGAGAATTCTGGCCATGGAATTCAGTGACCATATAATTTGGTGACCATGGAATTCACTGATTATAGAATTCTGTGGCCATGGAATTCACTGATCATAGAATTCACTGATCATAGAATTCGGTAGTCATAGAATTCACTGATTATAGAATTCCGTGGCCATGAAATTCACTGATCATAGAATTCTGTGGCCATGAAATTCACTGATCATAGAATTCTGTGGCCATGGAATTCAGTGACTATAAAATTCGGTGACCATGGAATTCACTGATCATAGAATTCTGTGGCCATGGAATTCAGTGACCATATAATTTGGTGACCATGGAATTCACTGATTATAGAATTCTGTGGCCATGGAATTCACTGATCATAGAATTCACTGATCATAGAATTCGGTAGTCATAGAATTCACTGATTATAGAATTCCGTGGCCATGAAATTCACTGATCATAGAATTCTGTGGCCATGAAATTCACTGATCATAGAATTCTGTGGCCATGGAATTCAGTGACTATAAAATTCGGAGACCATGGAATTCACTGATTATAGAATTCGGTGGTCATAGAATTCACTGATCATAGAATTTGGTAGTCATAAAATTCACTGATTATAGAATTCCGTGGCCATGAAATTCACTGATCATATAATTCTGTGGCCATGGAATTCAGTGACCATAAAATTCAATGGCCATGGAATTCAGTGACCATATAATTTGGTGGCCATGGAATTCACTGATCATAGAATTCGGTGGTCATAGAATTCACTGATCACAGAAATCGGTAGTCATAGAATTCACTGATTATAGAATTCCGTGGCCATGAAATTCACTGATCATAGAATTCTATGGCCATGGAATTCACTGATCATAGAATTCTGTGGCCATGGAATTCAATGGCTATGGAATTCACTGACCATATAATTTGGTGGCCATGTAATTCACTGACTATAGAATTCGGTGGCCATGGAATTCACTGATAATAAAATTCGTTTCTATCAGAATTCAGAAGCCACAAAACTTCTAGCCCTGTCATCTCCCCAACAGTGACAATACGCGTCTATTTTCAACGACCCCCAGAGTATTGCATCAGTTCGCCACATCCTCCCTCTGTGTCCACGCGCCTATATGTACGTGTCCATTCGTAACGAATCGACAGAGGATTTCCGTCTTCTCCCACGGCCGTCGAATTACTTCACCATTGAATTTATTAATCCTCTTATCCGAAACGAGGTAAGTGGAAAGGGGTTGGGTGAAGCCGGGGGGCGGTGGATGGATAAAGAGTAGGGTAGGGGATGAGGAGAATTCATTAGTTTCCGGAGAGGGGGGGGGGGGGGGGGTGGTACCGATCCTTTATGGGGTGGAGGAGAGAAGGCGATTTTTTATTTAAATTACTGCTGCCCCATTGCCCCCCGTTCCGTCCTGGATAAAGTCCTCCGCAGATTGTCGGCGTCGAGCATCCTTGATGGCGATTAAAGCCGTGTAACGCGAGTTCCTCTCGCCCTCTATTCTAGCGCAACCTCCTTTCTGTGCAACTGCCTCGCGTCAGGGATATTTCCGAACAACAGACGTGCCGCGCAAGAAACTTAGGAAAGATTAGCGATAATTCGACCAGGACACGGTCTAACGGAGAACGAGGACGATGGAATATTTGCGGAATAATTTATACCAGCAGCTCTCAACCTGCGACCTTTGCAACCCCGAGCACGGACTTCCGACAAGAGCTCTGGGGCTCCTCCTTTCCCCGCCAGGAGCTTTTCCAATGGACAAACTTTCACTGCCAACAGGGTCGGGATTCCCGCGAGCGGAGGAGGAACAAGCTCCATTGCTTCGAGGACGAATAACGATCCTCTCGTTCACGCAAATCCCTTTACGCTCCCATTAAGGAAAAAAGGCGAGCTGCCATTGAGCGGGGTGGTTTCGATTTTCAGCTCGATAATTGCGTAATTGTTACGCGCCCGGCGTAAGTCAGGGACAAAATTGTGGGACAAGCGCGGGAATGAAGAACAATGGGGACAACTGAGCGTGGAGGTGCGCAAACTTTCTCTCGGCCACGGGAATCGTTCGAGTTTATCCCCGACACATAAAATGCCGCGCATCCCACTTGGCTGGGTGTCGATTTCCGAAGAGGGTCGAAGTCGGATCGGACAGTGGTGTCTCGAGGTAATGCAAGGAACCACAATCGTGTGTGAGCTGCAACAGGTGCGAACATAACCTGTTGATAACAATAAGCCGGATAATTGCTATTGCTTAGATTACTCCAGGCGATTATGGCGTCTGTGAATGTCGTCTTGGGGGTCGGGCGATTTACTCCGCAGGAATTTCATCCTTCATGCGGCGCATTCTCGCGGAGCATACGGTTTAATACGCTTCTTGGAATTGATGTGACAGAAAATCGAAATCGGGGGAATATATTAGCGCTGTAGTAACACGCTTTACAACTATTCTGATATTTGTATTGGGGTAAGGCTGGGACATTTGACTAATATAAAATGGCTACTAAGGGGGGATTCTCGTCTAACAGCCCCAAAAGTAACTGACATTCAAGATTTTTTTTTTTTAAAAACTGTTGGTCTTATGGGATTAAACTTTTTTTGGGATATAAGAAGGCATAAACAGTATAGCCGCGAGGTTGAACACTGCGGAAAACGTCCCTCGATAAGATCTTGCGTAGGGGAGACCGGGGCAAAGTGAGACGAAAAAAGTTTGACTTCGAATAAAATTTTTCCCTTTGAGTAAAAATCTGTGGTAATAGATTTATAATATAATTTGAACATTACTATTGTTAAATGACGAATAGCACTACATAAAATAAACTTAAAGTATATTAAAATTCAACTTGAAAAGAAAAAGCCAAAACGACCACTTTACCTCATATGTGGGGTAAAGTGAGCTACTATCCGGGGCAAAGTGAACTGCAACAAAATAAGAACTTTAATTAAGAATACAGCTAATTATTGACCCCTTGCGCTGCAATGACGTGTGTAGCACCGCAGCTTCTGTCCTTTTTTGCACCGTGGTTGTCACAAACTAGGGAATTTTTTTTAGGTTAGTTTCTGTCCCACACGCCGCGTGGCTTTCTAGCCAGCTGATAGGTTAGGCTATTGCGCACTACACTTGCGCA
The DNA here is from genome assembly GCA_946251845.1 of Andrena fulva. NCBI lineage: Eukaryota > Metazoa > Arthropoda > Insecta > Hymenoptera > Andrenidae > Andrena > Andrena fulva. The sequence continues at coordinate 6,430,445 of OX276333.1, forward strand.
TCTGTTCTTTGCAGCCATTTGCAGCTCAGTTTACCCCGGTCACTTTACCCCGAATATATACTCAATGGAAAATTAATTATTTGATAATGTTAGGATTAATGTTTTCTCAAACGCGTGTACATGTATGTTTATAAGCTTCTTATAAACACGCAGAAAAAATTTGGAGTTAAAATAGCACATTTAAGACTCATTTATCCAAAAAGCTAAATTGAAAAGAAAACCAATCGGAAGTCTCTAAATAATTATCATTGTAGTATCACACACATTTATTACGTCACCAAAATTTGTAAATATATTCTATTGTTAAAGAATAAATTAAGAAAGCTCATTTTACCCCGAGGTTCACTTTGCCCCGGTCTCCCCTATAACGGCTCTACCGCCGCCATTTTGTACGAAAAAAAATACGACTACCTCCGCCGATAGATGTACAATAACAGCCTCCATATTGAATTTCCATTTATTTAATTATCTCCCTAAAAAAAAAATGGCTGGAAATGACTATAACTTTGCTTCGTCGAAGGTGGCCTAACCCCTTAGTACACCCTATATGCAGCGATACAGCGTGACCTTTACGCTAATACGATTATAGGAGGACTATACTGCAGCAATATTGCAGTGCTACAACAGTGTTTGAATACCACAGAACACTAACGCTACAGCATCACTATTTTATAATAAAATGAAAGTAAATATTCTACTAATCGCGATAAACTACAAAATTCAGAAGTTCCACCGCTCCAAGAGTCTACTACCCCAAGAAACCACCCCTGAGCGAGTACGAATAAAACGCCAGAGCAAACAGTACGACGCGGGGCTCGCAATGAAACAACCGCCCTTCTATCGTGCGATTAATTACTGTAATTAACCGCGTGCCGCTCGGCGTCGAGGGGTTCTCACGCGTCGTGTGGTTCTCGGTATCGATATTTCGGTCGTCGCGACGGGCAAAGGGGAGGGGCCTGAGGATCCAGCAGTAGAATAAATTATTGGGGAAATAGAGAAGAATGGGAAGAAACGAGTCTATTATTACTTAATTAACGATACTCGGTTCGCCCTCCGCTGGTTAAATATTAACCAAGCGGAACTCGACGGACCGTGGAAAGGTCACTCGAGCAGCGTTCATCCGGCGCGACCCCGATAGCCCGACGTTTATCATCCCTCGTGCCCCCCCCCCCCTCCCCCGCGCAACCCTCCGACCCCCCGCCGCTTTCGCGGAAGAAGGGTGTCGCGGTGGTGCAACGTTGAAACGGAAGCCGCTCTTAAATTGTCGCCTCGCCGTAATCCGCCCAGGCATCTGACCCAGGGGGGTGTGCCATCGCGATAAAAGTCATTAAAAAAAGAACGAGGAGGGTGGTCGGGGTATCGCGGTGCCCGGAGATCGATACTTGCTAATGAGCAAAAAATTCGACGCTAATTACCACCAACGCTTGCCCCTTCATAAACAACGGCCCCTGTCACGTGATGATTCTCGGAGGCCGGCCGGGGGTGTTCCCATCGCTCACGAGAGAAACGGCGGGCAATTTGGCGGGAATTTCCGATTTCGTTGAATATAAATTATAATTAGTATTAGTAATTTAGTGCTTTTTAAATGGGGGTGCAAAATGGCGTTGCTCAATTCTGGAGACGTTGTTAGTTATTGAATATGTCTGTTAGGAGTTTTTTTCGCGGTGATAAGGTGTCGGTGAAGATTGTCCCCCGAGGGGTTGATGAAAGAATTGCTCATCATTTGTCCGACCGTCCTTCGAGTTCTTCTAGTTTTTACGCCAGTGATAAATTTCGCGTTTCGAGTTCAAGGTGGCGCGTCCATTCTATTATCCCATCCCCAGTTGTACTCAAGAGTTTCTCGAACAGGAGGTTCTATCGCCCAGAAAGTGATTCAGCGTTGCGTCGGCTGGCTCCTCATACATTCGTAACTACCCTGATTACGGCGGAATGCTATCAAACTTTCGGCGAGACGTTCGCCGGGTGGCAAAGGTCCCGGAGTCTTTGAAAATTCCAGCGAATTCGCCGAGAGTTGCTTTCAGCGACGAGCGTGCGGCTTTGAAGCAAGCTGTCCCGCAGCGGAGGGTTGGAAATGAGAAGGATTGCAACACGACAGTCACGGACGACGAGACAGTCGGAATAACTCGCTGAACAGGTGAAATGCGAGCTTAGGAATTAGTTTTCGGGAGGTGTTCCCAATGCTTTCCTAATTTAGCAGACGGGGGGTCCGCGGGGCGAGACGGAATGGTGATTTGGGTTCTGGGGTACGGTGGAATTACGTTTCGCCTCGGGTAACTCTGCGAATAGTGACGCAGGTCTCCTTCGCTTGCGGTCCATTTTGCGCGCGGGATGCAGCTAATAAATGTAAAGTAAAGGCTTCGAATTCTCCAATGATTAGAATCCAGATGAATTTTCGGAACTGGCAAGCTAAAAATGCCCAACCCGCCTGTGGCCTTGATTTCCAACGTGTGTAATTGCACTTGTGTATATTCTAGCGAAGCATCGATTAATCTACTCCAATTTTAGCACTTCCCCGATTGTTCCGAACGAGTGGCAGCCCACTCCCGCTTCTTTATTTGTGGAACATCGGATTGGGAAATGATGAACTCGGTGAATATTGTCGAGCACAGTTTTCCACCGAGCTCGTTGCTAAAAGATGAAGAATCACACTAGAGCGGGTACCTTCGAACTATTCAGCCCTAACAATCCCATAATCTGTCTAAATTTTTCGCCCCAACTGTCTGCCCTCTCACTAAGCATTAACCCAAACTTGGGTCGATCAAACAGCTCCAACATCTTCCCAGCGAGACTCCATTCAACTTTCACTCGCCAATATAGATAGAGAGACTCCTTGTCGGAGTTAAGACTTCCCTGTTCCCCAGGACGAGTTCCACGAGTCCCTAAACTTTCTACCTACAATTCACCCGCACCCCAAACATCCCCCAACTTATCCCCGGAAAATTCTTGGACCCCGGTCGTCCCCGCCCTCACCTCCGCTTCCTTGCCGAGACAATCAATCGGACACCGCCCCGGCCCGGCGAATCCCACCCGCCCGTGAGCGACAACACCCAAGTTTCACTCACCGATCTGCGGCACGTCGTACTCTATGCTGCCCCTGGTAGATCTGAGCATAAGTTGAGGAGCGGCGCTGATGCCGGCCCCGTGGGACAGCGGCGGTTGAGCCTGATGCGGCGTAGGCTCCCCAGAGTGGTCGATGGAGCGTCGCCCGACCGGCACTTGGCTCCTCTTCCTGGGCAGCTTGCCCGCCTCCAGCAGGAACGGCCTCGGCACGAAGCCGGGCTGGCTCTGGTACTCCCGCGGCAGGTCAGTCTTCATGTTCGCAGCGGTGCTGAGCTTCTGCTCCAACAGGTCGTCGTAGCTGGATTGTCGGGATTCCTGTAGGATCGTCTTTCTGCCGGTGGCCTGGTCGTCGCACACCCTGATGGGCAGGCTGAGGGTGTTCCTCCTCGAGTGCCGGCAGTCCAGCCTGAGCTTCTTGCCGCCCCGCTGGCCGACGTGGCTGGGCTGGTCCTCGTGGTGGAGCTGATCGCCTAGCGGCGGCGCCGCCGCGTAATCCGAGTAGAGGAGATTCAGCATCGTCGGCGACAGGGCGAAGAACACCGTCTGCAGCTCCCTGGGCTCCCTGATCATGTCGTCGATCAATATGCCGGCGGAGGTCCACGAGGAGATACGCGGCTCGTCGTTCAGCAACAGCCAGTTGGACAGGTCGTCCCGGTGAGAGGACTCGGGAGGATATATCCTCAGGTGCAACAGGTTACTGCCTATCGAGCTCAGCTCGCTCTTCTTCCTGATGCCGCTCCCGTGGCGGTAGTCCTGCTCCTGCGCGCCCTGCATGGTGATCACGGGACGATTGGCCACGGCCAGGTCCAGGCCCTGGCCCACGTACGTCAGTAGCCAGAACATGCACACCGCCATCGTACACCGAGTCGAGCTGCAACCAGACGGCTAGCCCCCTCGAATCCTTCACCTCTCCTCTACGTTCCCTCTAATGGCACACGTACAGCTCGCGGCTCTTCCGCTGCCAGTCGAAAGGCACAACTCTTTGGTTTAGGCCGACTTTTCGTTAGATAGCTGGGGCGAGGGGCGAGGGAGCCGGGGACGAGTTCGTCGGGGGTAGGTGGATGGCGCGACTAAGGGAAGAAACCTCGGGCGATGAGCGATGACCGGCGATCAATCGATACTGTAGGGGTTCCGTCACATGGGAAACGTTCCTCGGACGTGCCCAGCCGCTTTACATCCTCTTTCCCGCGGAACGTCTGACTTTCACCCTGCCGGCGAGGGGGAAAGGGGGCACGCGTCGGTTAGACAGTGGTGGCTCCCGCGGGGATCTGGCCTAGCCTCGCATTTCAACCGCGTCTCGCTCGTTTCCTCGCAGCGATAGAGAGGGGGGAGGGGGGGCTCGACGGGGTCTATCTGTCCTGAAATCAGGCCGTTAGTAAAGAATAGCGCGCGCGTTCCCGGGTCAGCGCGCGGACGTGTGTCCCGAGGTATGTGATCGGAGGCGGTGCTGGTGCATCGTGGATGCTTTCAAGGTGCTGGACAGTGCAACAATGAGACTGGATCGATCGGCCATGATTACGTGCTAGCGATCGAGTCGCTTCTCTCCTCGGCCAACTGGTCCCTCGCTTACCATCGTGCCCTTCTCTTGTCTCCGCGCGCGCCACGATCGCTAGTGGCCACCGGGTATCGGCGGCCGCTCGGCTGTCCATCGATGCCTGCCGATCCTCGCAGCATTCTCGGCACGCTCGCCAACGTCCTCCCGGGGCTGGCTTCTCCAGGCGCGAAGGACGCTACGCCCAGGGGACTTACTGCCGCAGCGACGCCCGGCCTTCGTATTCCCCCGATTCCGGTGGCGTTCAAGAGGCGAAGCTGGTGCGTGTGGCCTGCTCAGGCGGTTCTACGTGCGGTGACGCGGCGTGCAACGGTGACAACAGGCTTCCCAAACGACTTTAAGAGGTGCGGAAAAGTGGCTGCGGTAGGACGAGAGATCAACAGGTGCTCGAAAATGTGCAAAACCGTGCTCCCGCGGGGTAGGGAACAGGTTAATTATCAGCCGATCGGGATAGGTGCGCGAGCCGTCGTCTAGTCGGACCGGCCGACGAGACAGTGTACAACGTCGATAATATACATAGGGAAAGAGAGAGAGAGAGAGAGAGAGAGAGAGAGGGGGGTGGTTGAGACAGAGACAGCAGCGAGCGAGTTAGACAGAGAATGGTGACAGAGAGTGTGACACGACACACAGGCAGAGCGTGAGAGCAGAAAGTATGCGTGTACATAGAGGAAGAATTATCGTAAGAGGAGTGCGGTTGCAGAGCATTGCGCGCGTGGCGGTGTGTGCGCGTGTGTGTGCATAGTCGGTGGGATACTAGTGTGTGCGAAATACTTGCTTCTGCGGTCTGCGTGCTGCGAAACCTTCGCGTTTCTCCTCACTCCCACCGTGGGACCTTTCTCATGCGACACGACACCAGTTAACCTTCTTCCCTGCCGCTCAAACCCTCTGCGCCGCGTCGCACATGCTCTTCCGCCTCGGGATGCCCCTTGCTTCGTCTGCCTCCCGTTATCCAGCCGACGCAACTCTGCCCGCGAACGAAGCCGGCTGCGTTCGCTACCGCGGGTCCACGGGCTGGCTCTTCCTCGCGTGCACCTCGCCGGTCAGTGCTCGGCCCACCACCAGTGGGGCCAGTTAAGCGGGGCTGGCTTCCCCGAATCACGCGAACGCACGGCGGTGCGGGCGCTCGTTCAGCATCGCCGCTGATCAGCTTGTCATCCAGCTGAACGACGTCCCTGCCGCACTCGAGCCGCCGCGTCAGTGGGGATGGCGGCTTAACCTGCCTCTGTCTCGGCGTCTTCGTTCGATGAGCCTTCCGGTCGTCGTGCACTTACACCGAGCTGCGTTCCCTCCCGACCACCGCGTACTGCCGCATGCTCGCACGGGGGAACGGTTGCCTTCCGTCGGCTGACGCGAGTTGCGGCCAAGAGGTTGAGCGAGAGAGACAGAGAGAGAGAGAGCCGACGGGGTGCACGGCACACGGTCCTCTGGCACCGCGGCGGACGTGGATGTCGCGGAAAAACAGCGGCCACGAACGGAACGTCGGTGAAAGGAGGTGGCGGCTGAGGATGTTGCTTTGCTGGCCGAAGGTCGAGGGATTGGAGGATCGAAGGGTTGGGACGGTGGGTTACTTTAGCGAGTGAGCTGGCTGGCGCCCTCACCAGAACTACCTCCCACGCTGCGCGGCGACGGCCACCCGGTATCGCCAGCCGCGCATCCACCATCCCACCGCCGGCGAGCCGGCGTTTTCCACCCCTGCCTTCTGCCGCCGCACCGTCCCCTCGCTCCGCGCTGGCTACCCTGGCCCCCGTACACCCCTTGCAACGCGCCCGCTTCCGTTCCGCATCGAATCCCACACGCACCCGCGCACGGAGCCTTGTAACTTTCGATGCTTTTTTTTTTAAAGCTATACAGCCACGCGCTGCATCGCCTGGGATGTCTGCCGGGATTTCTGAATAATTCTGCGGACGATACAATCGCGATGCCTGGGCGGAATGGGTCTCCATGGGGCTGGTCGATGAACAAGCCGCGGGTAGGTTTGATGGAAGAGATATGTACGAACGTGGGTGTCGCGATGATCGTGTAGGATACCGAAGGCTACTCTCCCGGCTTCTATTCGGGGATAAAGTGTGTGACGAAACTTGGGATCCAGTCCTGATGCGCGTACTTCTTGGGGATTCTATGAAGATCAGGTTTAATGATAAAGAGTCTCGCAAGGAAACGTCGACAGAAAGCTCTGATTTTAATGGAACTGCGTTTGAATGTAGAGACATGGAGGGGTGAAATCAGCCCTTAAAGTTATTGCGTTTTTTTTAATACAACTTTGTACCGGTGCGAAATAGAACAAAACTTTAAATATGAGAATTATTGAGTTTTTATGCTCTACCATACTACCTAATGAAAAATAAAGTGGTTTTAAAAAACGAGGAAAGTAATAACAAAGGGTTGATTTTACCCCTGCAGTGTAAATTTCTAGAAAAATATGCCCTCGCATACTCCACTCTACATTCACACGAAGTTTCATTGAAACCAGAATATGCGCGTAGGGGGCGTTTTCTTGTCAGTGATTCGTAGTGATGCAGCCTTAAAGGTCTACGCACACATAGGGGAGACCGGGGATAGTTTGGACACGGGGATACATTGGACAGTTTGAAAATTGCCTCCATAGTGTCATGATGATTGCAATTCTTTTTGTAGTTTGTGCCTATATGCACACCAAATCAACTGATATTCAATATGGCGTGTTGCATTCACGAATGACAAGGTATGTCACACTTTTCAATTCTTGTATGTTACTGTATAATATTTTCATCTACTTTTTGTTGTGATTCGGATACTTCATTATGGAAAAATTTTATTGTAACTTTTTTGAGGCATTGCTGAATGTGTTTAGAATAAAGTAATGCTATGCAAAAATCAAAGTATCTTTTTTGAGGAAAGGCACGAATAATTTTGTTTTGATATGATATGAGGGGTTACATTGGACAGATAACACTTGAATAGGCGAGGCTTGAATGACTAGGATTCTTAGGGGCCTCAGTGCTGCCACTGGCCCAAAAGGCCACTTATTTCGGCCTATGAATACGAGCTTGCACCGCACACTATTACATACACTCTTACAGTTTTTCTTATCCGATGTACACCCCCGGTATCATTGGCTTCGAGTTCCCCTTTCGGGCGGCTCTGGAAAACACCATGGAGGTCGGGCTCCTTAATGGCCCAACAGGCTATTTGTCATTTTAAATAAATTATATATTCATTGGATTATTCATTATCATTTCTTTCCATCTGTCCAAACTATCCCCGTGCTATGTCCAATGTAACCTCACCAATGGGGATACTTTGGACAATATGCATCTCTGAACTTTTTTCATCTCAAGGTAATACTAGGGAATGTAAGGCCCGTTTCTCAGGTTCAAATGAATAGCGCACATTCTGAGCTATCGAATGGTGTACAATTTATAGCCGTAAGGCATCTTACAGGCCCGCTAAAGACTATTAATCAAAAATTGTCCAAACTATCCCCGGTCTCCCCTATCAGTTTCGCGGCGATTCAGTGGCGTCTTTAACAACTTTAAGTTAAACGATTTTATTTAATTTGATCAAAAATGTAGTAAAAAATAAAAAATAATTATTTTGTACACTTGTCGGCGTCAACTACTAACAGTGGCACTGACGCCACTGAAGAGATATATGTGCCCAGACCTTAATGCTTCTTACGTAAAGGAACTTATTCTAATTTGGGGATTCCAATTTTCTTCTTGATTTCCTTCATTGTCCCCTATACAGTATTGGAAATATTGATTGCATCACTCGAATAAACACATTCTCACTTATACCTCCTCTGTTGCTGGTACTAGGAAAATATTATTGCAAAAATGTGTAGCTTGGCAAAAATAAGCAGGACACGAATCATTTCATGCGTGCTACGCAAATTTGAGAGTGATGCTATAAATATGTCCAGTACTGTGTACACTGGGTGACCAAATTGTTCGAGCCACAGTACGAAAAATATGTTTATGTTTCTGTAGAAATAAAATCATCCATGTGACAGGTAGCATTACCAACAGCGTTGCCAAGTGTACATTTACAATATGCAGACATCAATACTTCATGAAAAAAAAATAATAAGAATTCAGTGTCACTAATGTAGAATCGTCAATTTATGCAGGTGGCTCTTATAATTTGACCACCCGCTGCACGAAACCTTTATATGAAACAATTGAGGAGTTGAAATGGTAAACGTTGTACCAAAAAGTGTAAAAAAAAACAATTTTTTTAGTGGGGAACGATGTGAGTTCCATGCGGAATACGGTGGCGAAAGTTATAAGTGCTGAAATAATTAATTGTAACTGTTAGGGTTACCGCAAGATAGAGCTACACTCGTAAATGCCAACTTCGCTGTGGTGAGAAATGACGAAACCTTTTTCTTAACCTCCAAATCTGTAAAGGTGGGTACCATGGACATAGGAATATAGAGACGGAGCATTTTATCGCGGGGGTAAAGTCTTTGCGGGAGGGCGACGAGGTAAACTATGCCTAATTTCTATTGGCTGTTGCTTCGCACAAGCGCAGTGACGCATAGCAACGTAGTATGTTTGTCGCGTTTAAACTTGTGTAAAGTTGAGTAAAGTGAAGAAGCAAAGTACATTATATTCAGTTATTTTAATAGTAATTCTAAAAAATTAACCAAAAATGGTACTGTGTTGTGTCCCAGTATGTAAAAACCGATCCGACTCCCAAAATTGGAAAAAACATAATGGGAGTAACGTGAAAGTTACATTTCACAGGTATTGAGGTTATTTTATTATATTTGAAGTAAATGTAGATGTCTTAAGTGTAGATGCATATTTCTCTTAAATTTTTATTATATTCCAAATTCAAATTCATAAGTAATCACTTCTTTAGTATTAACTTAGACATTTGTATTAATCTGTGGTTAGTAGTGTTTCATAATTAGCGGTACAGAGCATGCGCAGAAATGCAACCAATCAAAACCAGGCATACTTGGGTGGGGGTCCGTCCCTCAAATAGGGTTTACGTCCCTCGCCGACAAGCTAGCCTTACGCTCCGTCCCTATATTCCTATGTCCATGGTGGGTACATGCTGAAAGTCCACAGCATTCAAGTGACAAACGATTTAAGTGCCAAAATGAACTGGCACTTACATCGTTTACCATTTCAACTCTTCAATCGCAGAGCGCAGTATCCAATAACGAATCAACACGGAGATCGTAACGCGAGACCGTTGAAAACTTAAGCGCAGTTTAAAGTGATTATGGAAGTGCACACAGAGCTATGCCACAGAAATTGAAGTTCTCTCCAATTTTCATGTTTTCACGTTCCGTGCGGTGCCGCGCTTAAAATATTCCCAGTTAAATGACATTTTCTTGGAAGCCCGACTGAAATCGTTCCACGAGGGTTGTAAATTCCATTGAAATTCCAAATTCACTATCTCATAAAAATTCCAACCGCCCTCGTAATTCACGTCGCGGTGGCTCGTGAAAGCTGCATGTTCCGGCGAAAATCTCCGTTGAATTATCGCGGTGCAGCATATATGCGTTTGTTTTAATTCGCGCCATGGGAGGTTAATTAACCTCCCTCGATAAATTCATAATGGAACGTCGCGGTGCTTTCCGTTAATGAGACGCGGCGGGGCAGCGAGTTTCCTTAACGGGGAGTTAAACCGAAAAGTGCACGGAGCTTTTCCACGGAAATTTAAACAGCGCCTGTTACTTCGCAAAACACGCAGCGGGAAGCGTTATGGACGCGCGGCGAGCGCCTCTTCTTAATCTCCGGGAATTAACAGTGCGAGGGCGAACACGGAAATGGCAAAAAAAAACGGTACCTCAGAGTGGAATGCTCCGCGGACTTGCTCTACTGGAATGAAAAGCACACGTTTGCCCGTTAAGTAAACTACCCACACAGCACACAACATCCCGAGGACGTCTGTTTTAGGTCCGTTCTAGGACTGTAGGTCTGAATGTCCCGATTGGTAACAAAACGTCCTCGGGACGTCTGTGGACGGCTCTGGGATGTCTATAGACGGTTTCGGGACGTTTTTGGGACATTGTGTAACTACAGTGGCGCCATCTGTACAAAGTCCTAAAGACATCCTTGGGACGTGTTAAATACGTCCTTGGGACGCTTTGAGGACGTCGTGTGCTATTGTAGGGATCCGATAAGGTTCATCGACATATGCCACCAGAGGGCTACCCGGCTCGAGAGTTTCTCGCTGGTGTTCCATTGCCCTCCGGTTGGTATACATATATAAGAGTTCTGTCCCAGTCCTGATACCCAGCGTGTCTAAGGCAGGCTTCCGCCAGGTAAGCCTTACTCACGAGAGTCCTCTGGCGGACCCGGGACGAAAGGCTTAATTTATCCATCAAAATAGGTCTTAATTACGTTTTTCGAACGCCTGTTTAGTCCTAATCCATGCGCTTAAAAGACACCACGTACCCGGGACCACTATTTTTGTAATATTCGTCGTTCAGAGAACGTATATAAGCCGTTCGTGGGAAATTCGGGACGTCCCGAACGACTGGGACGTTTTGAGGACAATTGTGTGCTGTGTGCGAGACGTCCCCGGGACCACTGTTTTGGTAACATTCGTCATTCAGAGGACCTATATAAGCCGTTCGTGGGACATTCGGGACGTCCTCGGGATGTTCGGTACGGCTGGGACGAACGTCCCCGGGACGTTTTGGGGACGATTGTGTGCTGTGTGGGTATGCGCGAATGGGCGTTATGGCAAGATTTTTAGAAATGCCCCTTTAAGTCACCTCTGCCGGAAGAGTCTTGTACTAATGTAAGCGTGGAAAGGGAACTGCTTGGTTTGTGTTCAAGGTAAACACTCGGGCACTCTCAGGACATCATTTTCGATGCTTTCCAGAAAAATATCGAAGCACACCAAAACTGTGCACAAGGTGCAAATCCCTCGACGTGAAAACACGTCGATGCCAGCCGAAGTGATCACTTCTGCCTGATTAACACTCTATTAGCACAGTGAACTTCTTTGAACAGTAATAATAATTCTGTGTCGCACCAGTAGAATGTCAGTGGATCTCATTCCTTCGCGATATCGTCGTATGTTGCTGTCACATAACCACTGAAGTGTTAACGAAATTATTATTATTATTAAGCGTTTATTGGAATAATCGGAATAAGAAGGAAAGCGAAAGAAAAAAATAGTGCGAAGGCGAGGTTCAGTCGTAAGATTTTTTTGCAACCTAACCTTACATTAGTAAGTAAGACTTAACCTAGGCCTATAATTAATGCAACACTACCGCTCGAATGTACAGACATGTATGTTAATGATAAACCGGAGACTGAAATACTGAGAAACTAATGCACTGAAGACTAAACTGGGCCCGAGAGTGTATCTGGCTGAGAGGCGCGTTAATAAACTTGACGGAGGAGAAGGAAAGATTTACAGGCACGTCTGAATGAGAGGAGAGTAGGGAGCGCGCGGATTTCAGGAGGAAGAGAATTATAAAACTGGGGGGAGACGTGGGAGAAAGAAGGACGATAGTAGTTTGTGTGATGGAGCGGAATAGATAGATAATCTCGAAGCACTCGCTTGGTTATGTTCGTCCACTGCAATTTGTCACCTCCAATAATAGTTGGAAGTGGTGTTGTTTGTATCTGGGGTTACCGGCGTGAAAGCGAAAGGAGTAGATGTGGACGGAAGAGGAAGCGTCTAGAACAAAAGAGCGCAGTATTACTTGAGAAAGCAAGCGAAAGAGTAGCGCAATGTAAAACCGTTACATAATAATAAATTGAATTAGTGCATGAGTAATCAAGAACACTGTCGAAACGGGGCAGCTCTGAATAAACAAATCCGCTCACCCTCGATTTTCGACGTCGACGCAAACATCGCGCCGGCGTTTGTTTTTATCTTCCAAACAAATCTCGGCTGGCCGAAGTGTATGAAATCAGGAATTTCGCGAGCGTCGCTTACCTTCCGTCCAATATAAACGAAATTAGGTCACGTACACATCCCCTTATTACTTCAGCGGCGGATGATGAGCAACTACGCCGAAGTATCCCACGCGGTCACGGAAACGGTGTCGCGCGAGGAGGCTACAGCGTCATCGGAGCCGTCTCACGGCATTCCGGCCCCCCGGACAGCGTTTCCTGTTGTCGTCAACGGGCAGCGAGGGTTAATATCAACAACGGCCACCTGGACGATCGTCCCCGATCGCGTCATTACGGCCGCGTGGGCGTTTAACACCCTGCAGCGTCGTCCTTACGCCGGCCATCAAGGCCGCTGGGAAAGGAAAAAGAAGGTGAAGCCGGAGGTGAGCGTCACGGTTCGTCGTAGCGCGTATTCCATCGCGGAGCGAGCCGGCGCCTTAATTAACCCACCCGCGACCACGGTGCCGCGCGGAATTTAATTAAAAGCCGCAGCGTCGAGCGGCGCGACCGCGTTCGAATTTTTAATCATCGATCGCACGAATTCGCCAATTAGCGTGCAGCTAACGAGGCGACCGAGGGGAGCGGCGCTGGATCAGCAATTGCGTTGATTTTGCGTTGAAGACAAGAAGGAATTTAGAATTTAGAAACTTTTTTTTTAAAGGTGCACTTCGCACTTGGAATTGGTGTGTTCGATAAGTGGGCTTTATTTGCGAGGGATTAATCGACGGAGCTTTCAAGCAGGGATCCCTTGAAGAAGCGACGGGGAATGGATTTTTATCCGAGCTGAGAGTGATTTATTTTTGGCTGCGGATCGAATTGCAGGGAACCTCCTGTTTGTCCGCTTTCGAAATGTCGCTCAGGTTCTCGCTGCGACGTCGGTGAAACGCAAGCCGTCGCTTTGGCGGAAGGAGGCTCCTTCGTCGACGGTGGCAGGCACTTGTTGCTTTAAACGAGTGAATCGCTCCGTCCGAACGCGAAATGGACTGCATTACTACGTCGTCGGATGAACGACGTTTATGCGATAAACACCCCGTTTTCTGGAACGTGAATTGGCTAATTTTCACGCTACAGGGCGGTGCAAGGTACGAGGGTTCTCGGTTAGCTCCACGTTTAAGGATTGTCTGCGTTATTGGGGAGGACGAGTTAATCCATCGCGAACATTTAATAATTAAACCAGCTCGGAAGGATGTTGCGCATACTTCCTGTGGGCAAAATGAGCTCGCTCGCCTTCAATGAACAGGTAGCTCTAGGAGAAAGGATTCAGCTAGCTGGTTGGCCGGAATTAACAATCCCTTAGGCACCCATACAGCACACCTCGTTGCAGCAGTATTGCAGGGACGTTGCTGCAATATTACGTTGTTGCAGGTTGCATTGCAATATTGTAGGAACGTTCCTGCAATATTGTCGTGCATTATTGGAGTGGCAATGATCCTACAATATTGCAGCAATATTGCAATTTCGTTGCCGTGCAATGTTCCGTTGGCAACGATGGTACAATATTGCTGCAATATTGTACGATCGTTGCCGTGCAATGTTCCATTGGCAACGATCCTGCAATATTGCTGCAATATTGCGCCTACATTGTCGTGCAATGTTCCAGTGGCAACAGTCCTACAATATTTCTGCAATATTGGGCGCACATCGTCGTGCAATGTTCCAGTGGCAACGATCCTACAATATTGCAAGAACGTTGCCGTGCAATGTTCCATTGACAACGATCCTACGATATTTCTGCAATATTGCGCGCACATCGACGTGCAATGTTCCATTGGCAACGATCCTACAATATTTCTGCAATATTGCGCGCACATCGACGTGCAATGTTCCATTGGCAACGATCCTACAATATTTCTGCAATATTGCGCGCACATCGACGTGCAATGTTCCATTGGCAACGATCCTACAATATTTCTGCAATATTGCGCGTACATCGTCGTGCAATACTGTAGTGAAAACTTGTGGAAACATTACAACAATATTCGGAAGCAACTATGACTTTGTCAAAATTTTTCGAAATATGTACATGACGCCGAGTGGATTCTACGGCGTGTTTCATTTAACTGGATACGCACCGCAATATTGCCGAAGAGTTGCAGGATCATTGCCACAATTTTGCCGTTTCGTTGCAGAATCATTGCCGGAACGTTGCAGGACTACATATTTGTAATGTTGCCGCAACTTTGCAAAAATACACACCTGCAATATTGCGAAGGCGGACATAGGACTGAACCTGCAACGTCTCTGCAATGTTATGCTGCAACATTGCCATCTTGCACCGCATCATTACAGAGATGTTGCTGCAATGTTATGGTGCTGTGTGGGCAGTGGCGAAATGGGTCTAAAAATATTGGTTGCCAGGAGACAAGGGCGCCCACCCACAACTACAAATTTGGAAAAACATAAATGGCGAAAAAGTACCTACAATTAAAATTTCTGTGAAATAAATACTAGCTGTATACAGTAGATACTAAATGTAAATGCGGATTGATAGAATTGAATTTTTAAATTATTCTTTCTTTAATTTTAAATAAATGGTGGATATTTGCAAATAGTTTTAAATATTTAAAAATAGTATTAGAACGTAAAGAGTCTAGCAAGGTAAGCATGAACAAACGGCCTCCGTAACAAAATTTTGTTGTTATTTTTTTTTTAAATAGATTTTGGACACTGCTAATGGGATGGAAAAGCAAGTCAGGCGAGATAGTGGGCGTTCGGAGAGCTGTATCTTTGTTCGAGAAGTTATGGGGCTTCAAATTAACGCGTGCTCGGTCCGACGCAGCCGGAATGGTCGATGAAACGTTCTGTTAATTAATAAGTGGGCTTGCGGGATTAACGGCTACTAATTTCGCGAGGAGCTTAATCAACATCGATTAGACCCTGTCAGTGCCGTCGACGCCTGTAATGGTGACTTCTGGAAACTGGATTATCGATCCCTCGAGTGTGTCGGCGAGAGGCTGGAGAACAATGGCGTCGTTTGCACCCCTCAACTAGCGATTTATATCGTTTTCGAGGCGAAAGTCAAATGGACGGCGACGCGGGCTTATGCGTTTCGAAGATATTCGCGCACGTAGGTAGTGCGAGAATGAGCGCATCCGATGGGACTGACAATGAGCAAAGTGAACCACCCTTAAAAACTGTTGAACGGACTATAACGAATCGTTGTCATACGTTTACTTATGTCTCCCCTCTGAAAATGAATGCCATTTATTAAAATACACATTTTAAAGCGTAGTGGAATGCGTACTCACTCTTGAGCAACGCAGATTTATGTGTGATATGATATTCACTTATAAAGTTTTAACAAATTATGTAAGTATTCAAAGTGTAAGTACTAGGGCTGAATACGTGAAATATTCGAATACCAGAGAATTCGAATAATTCAAATACCAGAGAATTCGAATAATTCAAATACCACAGAATTCGAATAATTCAAATACCAGAGAATTCGAATAATTCAAATACCAGAGAATTCGAATAATTCAAATACCATAGAATTCGAATTGCAGATTCAAATACCAGAAAATTCGAATAATTCAAATACCATAGAATTCGAATTGCAGATTCAAATACCAGAGAATTCGAATAATTCAAATACCAGAAAATTCGAATAATTCAAATACCAGAGAATTCGAATAATTTAAATACCAGAGAATTCGAATAATTCAAATACCAGAAAATTCGAATAATTCAAATACCATAGAATTCGAATTGCAGATTCAAATACCAGAGAATTCGAATAATTCAAATACCAGAGAATTCGAATTTGAGATTCACGTACCAGAGAATTCGAATTTCAGATTCAAATACCAGAGAATTCGAATTTCAGATTCAAATACCGGACAATTCGAATTTCAGATTCGAACACCAGAGAATTCGAATTTCAGATTCGAACACCAGAGAATTCGAATTTCAGATTCAAACACCAGAGAATTCGAATTTGAGATTCGAATAATTCGTAGTACCCGTTAATAAATATTATCATTATTCTAAAAATTTAAATTTTTGAGCCAATGCGTCGATTTTCAAAGGGAAATTTGAAAGATACTTCACAGAGATATTAGAAATAATTTGACGCAATGATTTTAATGATTTTAATTGATTTATTTAATAAGTATCGAGAGGGGAATTCTGTGATTGAATGGTAAAATTACAGTCTCTCGCAAGTTCTATTCCTCGGATTTTCAGAAGCTTTATTTTTCACTTTTTAAAATATTAATAACTGTCCCGTTGCATTCGTAATATTTCACGAGGGGTTGTCGCCACGGATTAAGGGACATTTAACAGCGCAGTGACAAAACACCGGGAGCGTGAAGGGCCCAGCCGATTGTGACACGCCTCATTAATTAATAACTAAGCAGGGAACTCAATCGCGACTACTAATTTCCTGGCCTCTTTATGAATTTAATCGAGATCGACGAGGACGTCGGGTCCATTCTCGATGCCTGTAATGAATTATCGCTACCTCGTGAATATTAACCATCTGCGACTTGAGAACTTTGCATAATGCGTGCGTGACGGTTAAAGACAAATAACGAGCAAGCTTTCGGTTTAACAGTTACCCCGTTCCGGCAGCAATTTAACTTCGAACATTGTCAGTGGCCCCTTTCCCTTTGAGGATAACTAACAAGGGTAGTAATATTATACACAGAACTTAAACGCTGCTGTGTACATGTGAGTCATATAGTGTTAGAGGACAAAAATTTAACTTAATTGTGATTCTTATCTATACAGTGTATGGAAGGTGCAGGAATTTATTTTCACAATTTTTATATTACCTTCAGTGGTAAAATAAATATTTAAAATGTTCAAAATCTTTTAAAATTTCAGAAGCTTCAAGATTCGAGAATTTTACGATCGTCGAGTGTTCAAGGTTTTCAAAATCTCTAGATTTTTGAGACGTCAAAAGTTTCAAATTCTTTCAGACCATCGCGAATTTTAGAGGCATCAAGATTTTTTGAATTTTGAGGATCTTTAATGCGATTAAAACAAAAACGCTGTAACTTCGTTATTTAAATGAATTCCCCTTAATATTTTAGGAGTATATTCTCCAAAGATTAGAGTTTCAATTGAAAAAAAATTGACTTTTTGTACCCGTGTTTTCCCCCCTTTAATTACGATAATCAAATTCGTGAAGCTTCTTCTGTGTTCCGAAAATTCAAAGTTTTAGAAGCTCTTGGCTTCAAATATTATAAATGTTCGAGATGATTTGATTGTGCCTATATATGAATGAATTGCTAAAAAATGTTGCAGGATTCTGGCATCGAGTTGTGACAATGGCTACACAGAACCATCGAGTCAAGCAACGCAGGAAAAAAGACACCCCCCAAGTAGGGTGGTTGACGTGAAATGGCACGCTTTAACAAGTGGCATTGTTGCGCATGTCCACTTTCACGTGACCCTAACGCCAGATTGCACAATTCCACGCGTACGGTGCTACACATATTCAATAACTGATGCGTCTGCGATCAACGATTAACAAGTGCCACTCAGGGTGTCACATGTTATGGTACATAGCAGTTTCAGACGTATAATCGAACAGTGTACACGCAAAATATTGCAATTTGTGGAATACGTTACGGTAATTAATGGGAAACTGCAGCATATGGAAGCTGCACTTTAGATTTTCTATAAGCTGTGATATGATTCTCTTAGGAATTGAATAAAAAATTTTAAATTTTTTAAACTTTTGAATCTATGAGCCTCCAATCAACAAATTTTCCAATTTCAAACTCTTCAATTTTCCAAGTCTCTAATTCCCATTTCTTGAAGTGCATAATTTTCTATTTTTCAATTCCCAACTTTTCAATTTTTAAATTCGCTACTTTCTCCTAATTTGCCAATTCCTAATTCTTCAGTTCTTAAAATCCCTAATTTCCCAATGGTCAACTGTTGAATTATCTAATTTTCCAGTTTCCCAAATTCCCAACTCCCAACTCTTCAACTCTCTAATTTTCCATTTGCCTCGTTACCTAATTTCCCAGATTTCCCTAATTTTCCAAATTTCCAACACTCAACTCCCAACTCTTCAATTCCCTAATTTCCCAATTGCCAACTCTTCAATTATCTAATTTTCCAATTCCCTATTTTCCAAATTTCCAACTCCCAGCTCTTCAACTCTCTAATTTTCTATTTTCCTCATTACCTAATTTCCCTAATTTTCAAAATTTCCAACACTCAACTCCCAACTCTTCAATTCCCTAATTTCCCAATTGCCAACTCTTCAATTATCTAATTTCCCAAATCCCTATTTTCCAAAATTCCAATTCCCAACTATTCAATTCCATAATTTCCCAAGTTTCCAACTCCCACCTCTTCAATTCCCTAATTTTCTAAATCTACAACTTCCTAGTTCCCTATTTTTCTAAATTCACAACTCCCTAATCCCCTATTTTTCAAGTCCCAACCCTTCAATCCTTAATTTTCCCGATTCGTCAGCTCCATGGTTCTCCAATAATTTTCGAATTCTCTGACTTTCAACATTTCCCACGCGTAAGCTCTGTCTAAAGTTCAACATTCCCACCACGACAATTTTAGTATTCCAATCATCCGATCCCCCCGCAGTTTTAATCGCCCGCTTTCCTACCTCCCGAACTTCTAAAATTGAATATTTCAGTGTCGCGTGTAAAGCCCCCAAAATGATGATCGCTCTGTGTACGTTTGACAGTTTAATTTAACGTAGATTGCGTGGGGTGTATTCAATTTCTTTCGGGGACTCGTAAATTTAAATGAACCGGGTGGCTGACACATGAGAGGCATATTCCACTGTGTGCGTGTTTATTTTCGTTCCTCTCCTGCTTTTACACCGCCGCGCGCGATGCGATAGTTTAATCTAGAAAATGTGAAATTAAATTCCCCGCCCCCGTTTTTCACTCTCAGCCACAAAAGAATGTTAATTTCGTAATTACAATCCCCGCGCGCATCGACGCTTCATCATTTTCATCCGGGCCGTCCGCGCTTCATCCGATCACAGGCTACGAAATGGCACCGAGTCATTTTGTCTGATTGCCGTTAATAATAATACTACAATGATATGCAACTCATTATTTTTTAAACACATCATTTATTATTATCCAAAGAATATGAATACTAAGTAATCGGATTTATAACGAGCGACGCTAATATTATTTAAAGCCAAAACCTAGAAACAAACCAGAGAGTGTTTACGGACGCGTGCAAAGGGAACGCCACAGTGGTTGCAAGAATTCCCGGCTGTTGCGAGGCAACAAAATAGAACCGGTCCCGCAAAAGAGCCACACGGCTCAAACATTCGAAACCAACGAATACTAAAACGGACTACGTGCACTGTGCGCAGTCGAATAAAAGGGAAAAGTGGTGGCCCTTGAAATTCTTCACGTCGAGAGGGACTGTAACTAGCTTACAAAGGAAGGCACTCGACAGAGGGAGTGATCGGACACGTGAAAACCGCGCGAGTTCCAGCAGTCCCACATTTAGGTTAAGGGGAGGTTCCGGTCTAAAAATCGATTTTTTTTTATTTCATTTTTCGAATGTTCAACCTTTTAGGAATACGCGTTTAAAAGGATTTGCTGAAATTCGTAAAATTCCCGAAGTTATAGGCATGCATGGGTAACACCCGGCCATTTTCTCAATAAATTTAATTTTTGTAATTTTTCTGGTTTAGTCCACGAGCGAGTTTCGTGCCCTTTAATAATCTGGCATTGTTTTTTATTTCATCCCAATGGTTTAGGTGCTACAGGTTCCACCGATTTGTATGAATTTTTTTACGCCTCGACTTTACCGACTCCCCAGTGCCGTCCGCAATGCTGAATTACAAAACAAAAAATATATTTCTATAGCTTAAGACATCCTTAATGCAACGCAAGAAGTCCCATTAAATTATACGCAGTAGTTTTCCTTTAATTAATTCCTAAAGATCACCTATTTTTACCGGGACAGCCGCTTAAGTTAGGTTAAGTCAACATCGCCACCTCGACTTTTCCACCACGCTCTGTGCTTCTCCCCCGCTCTTCTCGTCCCTCTCCCTAACAAATTCTAATTCCCCCCGTGTGAACCAATGCCCCCATTATATTATTACTCAACAATACACCCGGAACGACGCGCAGCGAAGCCGATTCATTCGCGCGTAAGACGTAGGCGGATGACGGTGGCCGAGTAATCAAGATTCACCCTGTATCGACGAGCAGGGGCGGAAGAGGGAGGGCGGAGGGATGAAAACGTAAGCAGAAGGCGAGGAAGAAAGTCGCCAGGCCGATCACGACGTGCACACTGGGGCGAGGGGCCACGGCACGGCCGCGTTCGCGATCGATTCAGCTTCCAGAATATTTCGCGGAGAAGCGGCGTCACGACCATAATCCACGAGGGCGTCATTATGCACGGCAGCCGAAGGCCGCTCGACCACCGCCACCCCGTAGCAACAGATGCCACCCAAACTCACCCCTCCAGCCGGATAGGAGGACCAGCAGCCAAGAGAGGGAGGGCGGTGACGTTAACGGAACTGATCCTCGACACGATCGAGATTTAATTCCCCTTCGCCGCGAACGAACCAAGTGGCCGATTCTGTCTCGGGCGAACCGTTTCGTGGATTAATGGAAGCGCCCGGGCTCTGTTTTTAACGAGATTGAGGGTGGCCGCGCGACGTCCCTCCGCCAGGGCGTGGCACCACGCGATCAAAGCGGGCTCTCCTAGCCGTGCGTGGCCGACGGTCCGCTTCGATTACATGCCGCCATTATACATCGGCGGGAACGCGGCCGGGAATGTGTTAATTGCGCTTGTCTAACTAGAAATAAAAGCCACAGTCACGGAGCCCGTTCCGGCGATGCTGCCGGGACCGAGGGGCGGCCGGCGCGGAATTAAGGGTGGATAGGTGTTCCTGGAAGCAGAGCGCGGGGGGTGGATGTTTGTTGGCGGGTCGCGGCCGCTGCTGTCGGTGGTTGCACGGACGCGCTGCCATTTTTTTGCTGCTCCGGCGTTGGGGTAGGTATGCGGTTTGGAAACAGAGAGGAATGCTCAATATTGATCTGTTAACCGGCACATTAACGCGCGGTGGGTAGGAATATGTGTTAACCGGACTGCGGACCTATATGGTGGCGGACCTCGGTATCGAAATGGATTAATTTTACAAAAAAGTCACCACTTTTTCGATCCACTCTACCTCTATTGTTTTTTAACGTCAACTCGAAATTGCAGCATGAGCCCAATATACATATTCCGATAGGGAGTTGAAAACTGAATAAAACCCAGTTGAAGTTGAATTTATTTAACTAATAAACAAAATCCTTACATAAAATTAAACACGGCAACACCCTTTTAAAGCAGTTAAAAAGCTGCCACTTTTGAAAAGTAAATAACAAAAATAAAGCAAATTGAAAAAGAGGTAACTAAGTTCTTGAGGATGCTGATTTCAGATTTTTTGCCATTTTTGCAAAAAGGGAAAACTGACAAGGGAACATATCGAAATGAGGCTCTGCAGATTTGCAGAATAGTGAAAAATATTTGACACGTATTTATATTGTTATCGGCAATCGTCCAGAAGGAGTGAAAACGGGCCCTAAAGTTGGGGGATGGAAAACCTCAGCTCACCATGCCTGGCTAATCCAGCTGAATGCGAATATCTTCTCAAAAAAAAATAAAAAATAAATAATTCCTTCCTAAAATCAGAATCTAAATTCCGGTCAAAATCTGACAGTAAAGCTAGTTTCTTAATATCAGTAGACTGCGGACGTTTATGCGAGTGTGATATTTATTACGATAATTACGACTCGAGCTAAGTAAGTTCCGAATATGCTAGAAATAAATAAACCTAACATTTTCTAAAATAAAAAATATATTTTGAAAATCGTCATTAGAGGATTTGATAATAATTAAATATACCAGGCTTTGCCCATTAGAATCTGAATTTTGATTCTCAACACCCTTCCGACATTCACCCCCGGCATTCGAATGTCAATCTCGATGCGCGTAATTCGAGTCGAAGCGCGTCGAATCTGAATTTCATTACGCTGCTGTTGGCAAAGTGGGGGGTAGTTTTAAGAGGACATTTACGAGGGGTAGGTTTTAACCCAGCAACTAGCAAAGCTGCGGAGCAGAGTGCTTCGTTTGCGAATGCTAATCAGCTGCACTAGCATCGAATTTGCCGCACCCCCATTTTCGCCGGGCAAACGGGTCAGCAGTGAGACGCGAATGGTGGCAGCGAATTTTCCACGAAACCGTCTGGCGCGTTTCTATTAATACCCCGAAGCGAGGAGGCACTTCGCCGCAATGAAAGCCGGCAGACAACCTCCCGATATCCATGGGTCTGTGGCGCCCAATCCGCCCCTCGCGCCTTCAGCCGCCGTACTTCCTTGGAGATCTTCAAGTTTCGCCGGCGTTATCGAGATAATAATGAGTAATGGCGCCGTTGAAACTCTCGCGGGGAAAATATCAGCGAAAGTTTGCGGAGGCCCCGCTGCCGTCGTCCCGGGGCTCAGCAATATCGAGCAGAATTTTTAAGCTGGCAACGAACAGCCGCGGCCGGATCTTAAATCAACGCTTAACCTGGCAACCTTTCCTTCGATAATGGAGCGCGTATTACGCGGCGCGGCGTTATCAGAACAGATTGGCAATTCGACCGAAAATCATCGCGGTGGCCTGTGGTCCGCGAGGAGAAGCGTATTCCGATGAAATTTGTAATACTGTTTGCTTTAAATCTCGCCCCCCCCCCCCCGATTCAAGGGGGAAAGCAAATATTTTCGATTCCATATTCCCACAATTCCCCTGTATCCGTGTAACGCTCTGACTGGTATTATTATCGTAACAAATGGGCCGCTTTAGAAGCACAATTAATTATTCAGAACCGCTTGATTTCTCATTTTACACTCGACGTAGCAGTACATGGAGATGGAAGCGATATTATTGCCCGCGTGGGCAAATGATGATCCTTTCAAACCACGCGGCCAGGGGGCAGGAATGCAACGTTGTAAATTTATCGATAGTTATAACAGAATTTCCGCGAACATTGCCCGCGCTCAGGAAACTCGGGTAATTATTAATCCCTTGTTTGCGATTTTTCATGTAACAAATTGGGTAGAACGAGAACGGAAGTTTGACATGGAAAAGGGAGGAATAGTTAATTAGTTGGTGAATCGAGTTTTTTTTATTAATTTTCGGAGTCAGGGAGATATTTGTAAATATATCATTATATATCATGGTTCGCAAAGGTGATTCTACATCCCTGGAAGTCTGTTAGAAACTTCTTTCTATCTATACTTCGGTCTTCACCTTGACCTCGAAATTGAGGGTGAAAGTTTTTTTTATTGTAGCGTGTTCGATTCACTACAACGAGAAGTGTCAAAAGAACTGTGTTCCGAAGAATACTTCAAGCAAATTCGAACTTTTTAACCTCCCACTGAGTAAATCATATTAAATATACATAAAAGGAATTGGATCTTGAGTTTCGAGGTGAACGTCAATTTCGCGGCACATTTTTTTAACCGATCGCTACCGATCCAGAAACCGCAGAGTGAGTGGAATTAATATTGCCTAGCACCTAATATCGCCACTCGCAATACCCATCTCGCGAAGTAAGTTTTGGCATGCGTTTGGTAATGGACTGGACGGAATTACTTAGGGGTGTGCGAGTGCCCGGAATTTACGAGCTGAGCTGAACTCGGTTCGATTGCTCGCGCCGAAGCGTATTTTACTCGCTGCTTGAAATCGACGAAATAATATATCTATATAAATAAGACTCGTAAATATTCGAATTACTCGAGTTACTCGTAAATATTCGAATTGTGTACTCGAGTTACTCGTGAATATTCGAATTACTCGAGTTACTCGTGAATATTCGAATTACTCGTAAATATTCGAATTACTCGTAAATATTCGAATTACTCGTAAATATTCGAATTACTCGAGTTACTCGTAAATATTCGAATTACTCGTAAATATTCGAATTACTCGTAAATATTCGAATTACTCGTAAATATTCGAATTACTCGTAAATATTCGAATTACTCGTAAATATTCGAATTACTCATAAATATTCGAATTACTCGTAAATATTCGAATTACTCGTAAATATTCGAATTACTCGTAAATATTCGAATTACTCGTAAATATTCGAATTACTCGAGTTACTCGTAAATATTCGAATTACTCGTAAATATTCGAATTACTCGAGTTACTCGTAAATATTCGAATTACTCGTAAATATTCGAATTACTCGTAAATATTCGAATTACTCGAGTTACTCGTAAATATTCGAATTACTCGAGTTACTCGTAAATATTCGAATTACTCGTAAATATTCGAATTACTCGAGTTACTCGTAAATATTCGAATTACTCGAGTTACTCGTAAATATTCGAATTACTCGAGTTACTCGTAAATATTTGAATTACTCGAGTTACTCGAATATTTATATATTTACTATCAAATACTAGTCTAACTGTAAGGAATAAATATATATATATATATATATATATATATATATAGACGTTAGTTACTCAAAGTAATTCGAGTGATTCGAATATTCACAAGTAACTCGAAAGTTGAATATCCGTCCGAATATATTGGAATCATTCGAAAATTTTCGAGGCTGTAATGTAACTTCAAGTAACTCAAAGTCTTACAAGGGCTCGAATATTCGAGCTGATTGAGTTTTTCAAACAGTTCGTCGATTTCGAGCAGTGAGGAACATTCAAACGCTCCACTCGGCTCGAATAAATCGAGTACTCGCACGCTCCTAGAATTAGTAGCCACGCGCAAGTAAGAAGACCAACTACGGTTGCAACGTCACTGGGACAACGTCTAGCGTAGGAGAAAATAATTAAACCGTAGAACCGAATGAAAAACATGCGAGCAAGCCGCCTACTCAAATCCACCCCCGATTTCTTCTGGGATGACCATCTCGCAGAGCGGCACGAATCCATTGCGCTTAAGGGCACTTGGCAAAAGAATTCCTTTTTCAATTAATTACAGAGAAATAAATCGAACCTGAGACACGTTGTTTATTAACATCATTAGCTTTAAAAAAACATGTTTGTTTCGCCAAAAAATATGCATTATAGATGACACTATATGCTTCAGTAAAGGGACATTTTAAAAAAGTTCCTTTTCTTTTTGCAGCGATTTTATCGAATCGAAACGAAATTAAGCGACCTGCTTGTGAATCCTACTTCAGAAGACAAAATAAAATTATGAAAATGCCATCTACGAAATGGCGAGTTTTCAAAAAGTGCGTTTTTCGTTTGACAAAGATGAGGTTTCAGTTTCTTTTTATAAAGAATAAGAGTTTCTATTAACTTCAATCAACATGCTCGAATTTGATTTGAACAGATTGTGACCTTCATTTTTGAGTTATCACTGCAAAACAAAATAAATTTTTTTAAAAAGCCCCTTCACTGATCCATCTGTGGCGTCATATATTATGCATATTTGTGGCTAAACAAACATGTTTTTTCAAAGCTTACGATGTTACCAAACATTGCGTCAAAGAACAAGTCTCAGTTTCAATTTATTTATTTGTAATTAAATGAAAAATGAAAGATGCTTCGTTCTCGAGAAAAGCGACTGGCTAGTTAAACGAAGGCGATATAATAAACCGTCAGGAAAGTCCAAGGGAAGCGGAGATAATCCGACTGTAACCGTACGGTGCAGCGAGAAGGGTGGGTTAAGCACTAAGCAGGCTTATTCGAAGGTGTAGGAAATATACTGCGCGAGGATATTTCCGAGAGCCGTCGGAGGATGCTCGGTTAATTCTCAGCCAGAGGATGCCGGGCTTTCTTTATCTTCCTCGAATCTCCCGGATGAGTGTCCGCAATTCTTGCAATCCCCCAGCGCCAAGGGGTGGGGCACCCTTACTGCGCTTCTCTGCCCGTCGCTGGATTTCCTGCGAATTGAAACCAGCCAGGAGTAATCCTGGAACGTGTCCTAGGCACGTATCAGGGTCTTTGTAATTACTGGCCAACTTCCACGGCTTCCCGGGACACGCCGAGCTAAAATTATAATTCTACTTGCAACTTACACGCGGCTCGTTAAGACGGCGAGAATTTTTCTCCGCTTATTTGATGGCCACCGGCGTGACGAATTAAGTGGTATTAGGGGTGCGCGAAAGTTTCGCCGATTTTAGATGGATCGCCTCCGAAAGGGAGGGATTCCTTCGGCGGGGAATCCACCCCTCCCGAACGGTGGAAGAATGTTGTGGAAAATATTTCCGATAAAAATTCTGAGTGCCAAATACATAAATTTGGTTATGAAACGGTGGGAACTTTTGCAACCCCTAATATATAGCGTTAGTTTTAAGTAGTTTCAAACTCTACTATATTTCTCCTTCTTGTTTTCTTACATGTATTTGTTTTTTGTCTTCTTGTTACTTTGGCAATGTCTACTGGTGCAATAAAGAATTATTATTATTATTATATTTTCTACGTAAAATCACCACTCTTCCGCTTGTATCTCCGTACACGAAAAATACAGAATTTTCTTTTCCGTGGAATATCTCAACGGCGAGAGATATCGAAAAGAAGTTTAAACAAAAGTTTCATTTTTTTATATCTACAAAACTGAGTAAAAATAATTATCGAATTAAGGATTGCTGGTTGGGGTGACTTGAAAGGTATGAATTTTTCAATAATTATTTTCACGCATCTTTGTAGATATAAAAAAAGATGCAACTTTTATTTAAACTTCTTTCCAACATCTCTGTCTCGAAATATTCCAAGACAAACAAAATTCTGAATTTTTTCCAGGGTTGATTTCACCCTCTAAAACCGCGCTATGGCAGCAACAAAAATTAGGTTTGCCTTACTCCTCTACTTGCGCACAAAGTTGCATAATATTCTGAATTTTCGGGTTGCCGAATATCCCTTGTCGGTCGGACTCTGTTAAAATCACCACGATCGACGTATAAATAATTACAGCTTAAACGGCGGACATTTCCGAGCCGCCCCAATAGGAGTGTTTAATTAAATAGACACACGTGTCTGTTTCACTGTCGACGAGTAAATTAATCGCATCGCGATTAATCCTGTAGCAAATTCGCCATTCAAGTCGCTGACAGATTCATTATACAGTGGCACATAATTTCCTAGTAAATCGCCACTCATTTTCCGCTGATAATCGCATCGGCGTAATATTATTAATTTCGCATCAAGAGCGGTGCTTGTCCCTCTCGACCAGAGTTGGGCATTATCTAGATAAAAAATTATTTACATAACGATCGAATAAATGATACTTTATCTTTATTCGTTATTCGAGGCTCGAATAATCGAAGTTATCTTTATTCGAAGAGCAACGAATATATAATTTTATTGGATGAGAATTTATTCGACGAATAAAGATAATTTTTTTATTCGATGGAAATTTATTCGAAGAATGAAGATAATTTTTTTATTCGATGAAAATTTATTCGACGAATAACGATAGTTTTTTATTCGAAGGTCGAGCGTGTTTATTCGCGCCGCCGAGGGTCGAGCCCGGTCGAGCGGCGAGAGCCGAACACAAAGGACCGGCGCCTCGAATAAACACGCGCGACGCTGACGAAAGTTATTCGTGGCTTTATTCGAAGGGTTCGAAAAGATAAATGCTACGGATGAAAAATTTATTCGACGCATTTATTCGAATAAAACCTTCGAATAAAAAACTATCGTTATTCGTCGAATAAATTTTCATGGAATAAAAAAATTATCTTCATTCGTCGAATAAATTCTCACCCAATAAAAAATTATCTTTATTCGTCGAATAAATTCTCGTCGAATAAAATTATTTATTCGGTGCTCTTCGAATAAAGATAACTTCAATTATTCGAGCCTCGAATAACGAATAAAAATTATTTATCTTTTGTTCGTTATTTGAGATTTTTATTTAGATAAACTTTTGCCCAACTCTGCTCTCGACCCTCCCGCGTGTTTCGAAAAATTTATACGACCATTCGAACACTCTTCAACCCTTATTTCACCCTTTCAACCCAGCCGCGCCCCACACCGCGAAATCTCCCACATAAATGTCCAGCAGTCGCCGGGAAAATGCGCGCTCACGCGTTTTCCAAGCACGTCGACATTTCCATGGGAGGAGAAATTTATCGGTCGCGACGCCCCGAGCCACGAGCGCAAATTCAATTTGGCGGCTGTTTGCCTAGCTCGGACTGCGCGGTTTCGCCTGGCCTGCCGGGATAATTGAGCATTTCATCATCCACAGGGCTGGTCCTCTAATGGCAAAGTTCGCGCGCGTCCCCCAACAGCTCTTTCGGGCGCCCCAATCGATATTTTTGCCTCGTGCCTGGGCATTCTGCCCCCAACACGTGGGCTTGGCGATGTCGCTGCAGGATTGGAATTAGAATGGAAAAAATTTCACGCGCGCGCCAGACGCAGGCTCCGTTTTCAAAAGGGGGTGGCACTTCGGGGGGTCCGCTGGAGCTCTTCTTCTGTAATTTCAAGGTCGCCTTCGGGAGGAGCTCGAAGTTTGTACTTTGATCGAGGAATAGGCAACTACTGTGGCGAGGGATGTAAGAAAATTGAAGGGGGTGAAAATTATTTTCTCTCTCGGCGGTGTTTCCTTTTTCCCTGATTTTCCTCATTTTCGTGTTTCTACTTTCATGTACTCCCCTACAAATAAATAAATAAATAAACATTGCAAAGTTTGAGCTTGGAAAGACACCACTGCACTATCGATATCTCTAAAAATACGTGGAAGTGTAATTTCAATTGTTTTCGTCCGCAGCCTCCATTCGTCAACGAGATAATTCAGAAACGTGTGTGTTAAATTAAAACTATTTTTTTTCAATCATCCTCGATAAACAATATAGGAGAAAGGTGGGATAGTTGATCACAGTTTTGGTTTTTTATTGAAATAATAATAATGGTTTGCTTTGTTTCTATTTAATTATGTAAGTTGTGATTCTTAGAGTATTCTCAATATACTTTGACAAATTTGAGAGCTGAAAACTAATTTTAATGACAGAATTTCAACATTTTCTGGCAGTGACGTCATGCACAAGTATCCCCCACTGAAGGGGAGACTTGATCAAACGGTTAGGGAGGCTTGATCAGTGAACTTTCAGAGTAAATAACACATTAACTTTCTAAAAAATATTTATTATCTTCGTCAATAACATGAAATAAAGGGAATATCATAAAAAGAAAGTAAACTATAACAAACTTGAAGGAATTACTGAGAAAATGAAACCGAAGAATTAAACTCTATGACATAAAACAACATAAATGCATTCTTAAATGACATTAAATATCATCTGATTAAGATGATAATAAAGAAAAGATTTTCCTTCTCACTTTCTTTGCCGTATTTTTCTGTTTCATTAGCCGTTCTATGGTTCTTTATTGGAGCACTTTCAGCTGTTCAAGTATCCCACCTCACACACTGATCATGTATCCCTCAATGCACTCGGTTTGAAAAAGATGAAAAATTAAACTTACCTTAAATATTTAGATAAATCAATAAATACCATTAATTGACTCGAAATTGCCGTTTTTTCTTAGTATATTTCAAATCGTTGAAAATGCAACATTTACTCGAAAAGGAGGAAGAACAAGCAGACCGAAATATTTACTTTTTGCCTGCAAATAAGATCGAAGCTTAAGGTAAACGTACCGATTATGGAACACCTTGCTAACTACGTCCCCCTTTTGAAACAGTACCACAAATAGTAAAGTAAAAAATTCTCACAAAATATAAAAATAAGTATGAAAATTTTATTGATATTTGTAAACATTTCTGTTTGCAAGATTTACAGATATGACGATTTATATGCGATATGTAACTTAAAAAAAAAATTAAGTAAGTTACTTCCGATACTCGCAAAAAATATTAGCTTCCGTGTGCACGAAAAACGCTAATATGTGAGCCTGATTCTTTTAAGGATATTTACAATTTTCAATTATTTTCGAATATGCTTATTGGTGTATATGATAATATTAACCTTAGATTTTATTTATTTTTACAAATTTTCCAATTCCGATGTATTTTTTAATAATTAAATCACTGTTTCATATAGCGTACTTGAATTTTTCGAATGTCCGTAGTTATGGAACAGTTGAAATCAGCGAAATTTAATTATTATAATTATATTAGAGCGATGTAAATAATACCTATAACTCCATTTATACGAGTATATCAAGCATATAAGAGTAAGTATACCAAATTAGAAGGTTTTATATGAAACTAAAATTCTAACCTATAAACATGTCATGCACAACTTGTAAGCGCAAATTTTTATTTTTAATTTATTACTATTACAAGCCTTGTAGATACTTAGGTATTTTAAGAATAAAGTTGGTTTAAAGATATTTTCTTAAAAAATTATTGCCTTGAAATAATTTGTCATATTTAAAAACACTAACCAACACTAATGAGTTTTTAAAGTTTTAGTATCTCGCAAAAATACTATTTTCGTGATAATTTTGATTTGCGAATATTTTTGATGCTAAAAACTCAATTCAATCTTTGTTTCTACTTAAAGTGGTACATTTGTAACCACTTGAATGACTGTTTCAAAATAGGGACACTGAATCTGGAACACCGGGTCATGGTACGAAAGCGGTGTTTCATAACACGTACAGATCCTTACTTTAGTTTTTTAAACATATTATTTTTTACTCTTAATAAATAACAATTTCATGGCTCATTATGTAATCACAAAACATTTATCTATCAAATGGTGTACAAGGTTTCCAAGTTAATACGTTTAATTATTTAAATTACATGATAATTGAATATCCCTGCCGAAAAGCGTTCCATAATCGGTACGTTTACCTTATAACAACATTATTCTATGCTCCCAAAAGAAAACTGCAACGTGAAGTGTTGCGATAATGTAAACATTACCACGCTAGCGTGACAGCAGGCACAAATTGCCAATATATTAAGTAAAAAACTGATGTGATCATGTATCCCCGCTGATCAACTATCCCACCTTTCCCCTACTATCGATATCTCTAAAAATACGTGGAAGTGTAATTTCAATTGTTTTCGTCGTGTGTGTTAAATTAAAACTATTTTCTTTCAATCCTCCTCGATAAACAATATACGCCTGCTTTGTAACCGTGTTCCCTCGCACGTGTTCCCATTAATGCCTCCCACTTTTCCCGCTCCTCTAATCGCGTACAAGCCAAGCACGCCACGGTGTATTTATAACTGTTTTCAGACACCATTGTCGAAGAATTGGGCAATGCAGATTCAGGGACCGGGAATATCTGCCCCGCCGAAATATCTTCCATCCACGGGTCTATGAATGTATGTGCACGGAATTCCCCTTGAAACGAGAAGGGTGGACGTTTCCTCGAGGAACGATTTTAAAATGGCTCCGCAGAACGCAAAGTAGGATCGTATTGTTTTAGAGGGAACTGGCAGGAAACGAGCGGCCCTTTGACTCCGTTATTGCGGGCCAGCCTTTCAGGAGGAAACGCTTCGAAACCTTTTATTAAAAGAAACGTCCTCTTGAACGGCGACGGTACTCAACAGGTGGAGGGACGTTCTTTCTATACGTACAACTCCGCTTATTTCTACCTTTAAGCAAGGGATTTCGTTCGAGCCAGCCAGCCCATTGAGATCGGATAAAACTCTGATTCTTTCGAGACGGCGGTTTGCATAATTATATGCACGATTGCTCGCGCGAAGTGGAGAATAAGCGGAGTTTTCGTTTTGCGCGATGAATTTTGATGAGGTGAGTTGCCGAGCCTGGACAACGAGAGACTCTGATTTAGTCCAGAGTTTGTTTGAAGTGGATTTAGGGGCGCAACAGTACATGTGCCGAAAGTTCTTCGTTAACGTAGTTCCCCAGTTGCATATTAATTCGCGGCGGCTTGTTATTGTTAATTCCACCGCCCACGTTGTGCGACCCCACGTGGGAGTGTTATTAACGGCCAGCTTATTGGTTTTCGACATCCAACGCCGTCCATTATCTTGTAACTGGCAGCTTCCGTCGCGGCGTGAATTTAGGGGTTTCTAGTGGTTTTCATTCAGTTTTGAAATTTGTGTGGTTTCTGGTCTGACAATCAGCAGTTTGCAATTGAAAAGTTTCGGAATTTTTTGAATTGTTGAGTCGTATATAATGGTGCTGTGAGGAATACTAAATTGAAGGATTTTGAATTTGAGGAATTTGAAAAATGTGTTTTTTGATGGGAGGGTTCTCAGTTTGGAAAATTTTTATTTGGAGAATTCTCAGTTTTGTAATTTTCAGTTCGAATAGTTCTTAATTTAGTAATTTTCAATTTGAAAAGTTTTTAATTTCTTAATTTTCAAATTGTGGAATCCTCAATTTGGGAATATTTTTAATTTAGGGAATTCTCAGCTTTGTAGTTTTTAATTCAAGAAGTTCTTAATTTAGTAATTTTCAATTTGGAAAGTTTTTAATTTCGTAATTTTCTATTCGAAAAGTTCTTAATTTCGTAATTTTCAAGTTGTGGAGTTCTCAATTTGGGAATATTTAATTTAGGGAATTTTCAGCTTTGTAGTTTTTAATTCAAGAAGTTCTTAATTTAGTCATTTTCAATTTGGAAAGTTTTTAATTTCGTAATTTTCTATTCGAAAAGTTCTTAATTTCGTAATTTTCAAGTTGTGGAGTTCTCAATTTGGGAATATTTAATTTAGGGAATTCTCAGCTTTGTACTTTTCATTTCAAGAAGTTTTTAATTTAGTAGTTTTCCAATACGAAAAGTTCTTATTTTAGTAATTTTCAATTCGAAAAGTTCTTAATTTAGTAATTTTCAATTCGAAATGTTCTTAATTTAGTAATTTTTAAGTTGTAGAGTTCTCAAATTTGAAAATTTTTTATTGGAAATGTCCCCGATTTGAGAATTTTTAACTCGAAGAGTTCTCAGCTGGGGAATTTTTAATTCGCAGAATCCTCAATTTGAAGATTTTTAACTTGAAAAATCTTCAATTTGAAATGTTCTCAAATCAGTAATTTTCAATTTGTAGAGTTCCCAATTTAATAATTTTCAGTTTGAAGAGTACTCAATTTACCAATTTCTACCAAAAGAATATTCCATTCCGAGAGCTCCGAATTTTTTAATAAATGAGTATTTTAGTAATTGTGTATCCTAACACAATTCTCTCTCAACTCTTTATTTATCACACCAGCTTTTCGTGCACTGTCTCCCAGTATTAGAAACTCCTACTTGGTAAGATTCGACCATTTCTCACCCTTTCTTTTGTCAAATGAGCCACAAAGAGCTTTCCTCGAAACCATTACTCCCAAGATTAATCCAATTACTGGTTCATGAATTTTTATTATCCTTCTTCTCCTTTCATTCCTGTCTGCACTGCCATTATTATTTTTTAAAATCATGCTCCCACTATTATACGCTGTATCAACAGAACGACGATTCACTGCGTATCATACTTGAATAAAGTATAACAAAGGCATTATTTTGACACAAAATTGAAAGAAAATAATAAATAATTATAACCACATCAACTACATACAATCGCCAGTAATTAAAATTATTCCCACCCTCATTATGATCACCTTTGCATAAACATTATAATAATTTCTATTTATTTACTCACAATCAGTAACGAATACTACAAACAACACCAATATCATAAAATATACAAGTTTCTCCGTAAATTTTCCTTTACGACATACAGTTTAATATACTGTAGTATATTCACTGCATATTCCACCACAGAAATAAAGGATTCCTCGTGTTTGCTGTCCAAGCCACTGGAGCTGTACCATCCACGTAAAAATTTGTCGTTCCTCTCGTTCGTTAAAGCAAATTTCACGAGGGATTGCATTCCAATGTGGCCAGACACCCGTGCGTACCTCTAGCATTTAATATTTCCCGCAAACATTCGGATCACGGATGTCCGATTACGTCACTGCTCGATATCCTTCGCGTTGATTTATGCCTGCAGTGACGTCAAGGAATGTATCGTGATACGAATACAATCCGAGCCGATATCGCTCTGACTTAAAGAATCCCATCAGAACAATGATACCAAAGCGACGGGCGAAGGAAACGAAAATGGAAATTCCACCCCGTCGGGTGTCCTCTTTCAAATCGCTGTGCACCGTCTAATAAGGAGAAACTCTTTTATCACATTCTCAGTTTTTAAAAATTCTCAAATTTCTCAAAATTTTCCAATTTTTTCAAGCCTTTCAAAATTTTCAATCCTTTCAAAAATTTCAAAATTTTCAGAAATTAAAGATTTTTAAAATTTTAAAAATTCTGAAAATTTTAAAATTTTTTTAATCCTTTCAAAATTTTAAAAATTCTCAGAAATTTAAGATTTTTAATATTTTCAAAATTCTCAAAATACTCAAAATTTTCAATCCTTTCAAAAATTTCAAAATTCTCAGAAATTTAAGATTTTTAAAATTTTCAAATTTTTCAAAATTCTCAAAATTCTCAAATTTTTCAAAATTCTCAAAATTCTCAAATTTTTCGAAATATTCAAAATTCTCAAAATTCCCAAAATTCTCAAAATTCTCAAAATTCCCAAAATTCTCAAAATTCTCAAAATTCCCAAAATTTTCAGCAAATGTTAAAATTTTTCAGAATTTTCGGAACCTCTTAAAATTGGCTAACGAGCGTGTTGTTCCAGAAAATCGCCGTTTATAGTGTGACGTCCCGGCCCCACCACGGTATCGCGACTTAGTGTCGGCGAGCGCCACCAGAGGTCTAATCTTCTCGCTAGTTCTCAATCTCCAATCCATTAGTATATATACAAGTTCCAAAATCATATCCTCTGTGTCCCCGTGTGTGTCTAGGGCAGGGGCCGTCAGCTGTAGCCCTACCGATGAGTCTAGCTGACGGTCCCAAGACGAAACACACCTCTTCTTTTCCTCCTCGATCCTTTAAAGCCAATCCACCCGCCCCGCACAGTTTACTCCATTGCGGCGTAATCCGGCCGGCCTTAGGGCGCGACGGTACGTTGGAGGCAGCGGGGCAAGAACTCCTTGTCATTGTCCTAACCTCCTCCACCCAGGACGTGACAATAGGATCGTGGATTTATTTGTACTTTATTGCACGAAATGGATACCGTGACCATGGATACGCCTCCAGCGAAATCGATTACAATCTCTGAGCTGCCGGCTAGCGGTCTCGTTTTTCTTGGGTTATTGTGGACGAAGCTCGCGGAAATAAGATGGTTGCGCAACCGACTCTGAATGCACAGAAATTGTAACTGAAAAATCGTCCCGATAACCCTGACAACTGTTGCGTAACTCACGATGCCCTCGGATATTGGGGCTTCTGCATTCAAAAGAAACAACGTGGACACATTTTTCGACATTTTCTTTTAGAAATGAAATTTGCTGATCGACCCAGTCGAAGGGAGTTTTCTATTTTTAATAGGGAAGGTTTATTTCAGATGTGAGAATTTTCGAAATTAATAAGTTTTCAGATTTTTGTATCTGACGAATTTTTTAAATAATTAATCCTCTGTTTGAGAAATTTCGAAAGCAGGGAGCTTTCAATTTAAAAACTGTCCGACTTCTGGTAGAAGAAATATTGCTACCACTAGACTTGCACTATTTCCCACTTTCAGAAATTCCACTGAAATGAAACTCCGGAGGTCAGAAGCTCGCGAAGCAATGGCCCCATTAATGTACCCGCAATTGTAACGTACAGTACACAAGTGTGACAATAATTTCTATCAATTATGAACGAAAGAGTTCGATAAATTTCATGAAAAGCAGATAAGACTTTTCCAGAGATTGTACTCGAAGTTCGCATGGAGTTGTTTGCGACTTAGTATCAGCGTAAGAAACAACGATGCACCAGAAGTTGGTATTAAATTAAGTCGATAATTGTATAATTATCGACATATTGGGGCAAACAATAAAAATTACGATGGCAGTTTCCTTCGTCGATAAAACCGACACAACGCCACCGATTGTTTAACGTTCGTTAGAAAACACAATAAACGTCCAGTGCTATCGGAACTTCACAAGTGCAATAATTGTCTATCGAAGATGACAAATGCAATTCAGTGAAACTACCTTCTCACGTAAGAGTGCCATAAATAAATATAGAAGCTTCGTTGGGGAACCATAAAAAAGGGACGAAAGTTAAAAGTGACGTGTTTATTTTATTATTATCACACGTTTGCGCTGAATTATGTATTAATTACGTATTAAAGAAAAGGGAAAACTAGAAATATGGGTGTTGATTCAATTTCGCTATCGAAAAATATTTAACCGATTTATGATACTGTTGCAGTGTTTACAAAGATTTATAACTCGCGCAGATAACGTGTAACAGTGGCGAATAAATCGAGTAGGCGAATTCTGGGAAAAATGACGAAGCAAAATTGTGACATTTCTCGGTGACCGCCGATATCGTGAGTTAAAAAAAAAATAATGAAAAACTTTCCAGCGAATGCGAGATGATGTCAGGATTTCATAGATGCTAAATATACATTTACCAACTTTCGTATGCGCATTCTAGAAAATCGCAGGGAAGGATTCGCGAGCGTTCGTGTCTTCCACTTGAAATAAAATGAAGCAAAGGTGTTTTTTTGCTTTGGGGGGGGGGGGGGGGGGGGGGGGGGCAAAAAAAGAGGAGGAACACAGAAGCAGAAAAATTTCAGAATTTCGAAAAAGAAATTTCCAAACGTCACAATGCCGAAAAGATACTATTGTTGGATGACCAGCTGTCTGTTAACGTCCTCTTTACACTTTATAGGTATCTCGCTGATAAGGACTTCGTAGTATCTTTGCCCAAAATAGTCTGCCACTTTCACTCCAAGGTACAAGTTCCAACAGAAGGAGACTTAAACATCTATTAATTTCACGGTTTCGCAGATATTCACGATAATATGAAGACTCACAATTTCTTCGAGGGGGTGGTCTCACCCCCGGGACCGTTTCGTTACCGAAACAAGAAATGGTTGCGTCATTAATTATCAGCATCGCTTTAACTCCATTTCTGACAAGTTTCAAATTTGTTGGAATTCTCCTGTTGCCGAGCATCCCTTGTTAAATAATTAATTCACGTCCCGTCGCGTCGACGTACAAGGGATGATATCAAAGTGACATTCGCCGATTTTGATGCGACTTTGGTAGAAAGTAGATCTTTCAAAAATATTTGACACGTATTTTTTTTTATCGACTGACATTCTTGTTGAAGGGTTGAAAACGGGCCTCAAAGTTGGGGGTGAGAAACATGTTTGTTGGAATATCTGGGAAACTACTGGAGCCAGAAGAACGGTGTAAACGGCAAAGTTGTGTATTTTCTAATAATAAATACCGCTGTGCAAACAAATTCAAAAAAAATCCGTTTGTTTAAATAATACATTAAAAAAACGGATCTGAATTTTGCAACCTGGCAAACTTGCATCGGGGCGAGATTGATTTCTTCCATGGATCTCTTCCCGCATTTGAAGCCAGTGTCAGGCCCGGGTTAAGATTTCTGGGGCCCGGGGCTATTAAACCTTCGAGGGCCCCCGCTGATAAATTGTTTGCGAAATTTCAAATGGGACACCGCGTATGTCTAAAAATATATAATTCTCAAAAATTTTGAAAATTCAGATAGATATCATAAAGGAGGTTTAAACAATGAAATTATAAAATAGAAACATAAAATTGGAAGTTGTGGAACTCGTAGACAATTTATTTGATACAACATTTCGAATGAAGGCAGAGTGAGCTAATCGCTTAGAACGGGGCCCCAGCCCCTTAGCCCCCCTTTAATCCGGGCCTGGCCAGTGTGTATGCAGCGATATTAACTGTAAATAGGACTTAAGACATTATTATTATTCTCTTTAATATTT
Source organism: Andrena fulva (assembly GCA_946251845.1). Taxonomy (NCBI): domain Eukaryota; kingdom Metazoa; phylum Arthropoda; class Insecta; order Hymenoptera; family Andrenidae; genus Andrena; species Andrena fulva. The sequence goes on from OX276333.1 coordinate 6,468,602, forward strand.
TTTCTGTTTTTGTTTTAGTGGTAACGCTTGTTTCCCTACTCTGTGTCTTTTCCACCCCCTTCTGTCAGAAATTGGGTCTTACCCGTGCATTGTAAATAAATAAATAAATATTACTGGTAACCAGCGTTGTTTATAGAAACGTTACCGAAATATATCACCCTATTAAAGTCCCCATAACCGATGCATGAGTTTCACGCCACTACCAGAAAGAATCTTAAGTCAACAATTAAGCAAACAGTAGAAAAACCAAAAAAAAAACCGGGCAAAATTAACACCCTTCAAGTCTCCCCCACAAGAATGACGGATACAGGATGCCACGTTCCACTGTAGTCCTGAAACGACACCACCCCCTCCGCCATTTTCTTTCGCCCCTTAAACGTTGACACAAGGATAACTGCGTTGGAGCTTGTCAACGGGGCAAGCGATCAAAGGCACAAAGAGCGCGCAAACGAGGGAAAGGGCGAGTTGGTTGTTTGGCATCCCCTCGAGAACGCGAGCAGAGGATCCGCAACACGATTTCCAGCGATACGCCGCGGCTCCCTTTGATCCCGCGGACAAGCGGCTCGCAGCGGAAGTGTGGAAAGAGGGCAACCTGTTCGATCCTGAGGAGAATGGAAGCGATCCACCCCGCGAGGGTCGCAAAAGGATCGATCACCCTCGAAGCGGAACGACTTCGTCCCACCAGAACCTAGGCGAACTTTCTCCATCTGTGATTCGTCCCTGCAAACGGTACCATTTTATTTCGGGGCCATTTTTTTTGTAATGTTGTTTATATCAGAAATTTATAATTTTCATTAAAAATAATAAGTCAATTATTGCAGCCCAGCGGAAATTTAAAAAAAAAATTGTATCCCCGGATTTCGTTTCTCGCGATTATTTTTTGTGGGGTGTTTTGAAAGAAAAGGTTCAACCTCAAACAATTTAGCAACTCGTGAAGAAGAAATCGCAGCAATTTCGCCCGAAATGTTGACCAAAGTAATGGAAAAAAAATGATTATTAATTTAAAAGACGAAATAAACTTATATTATATTGCGAAAAAAAAAATCTATTTTATTTCTATACAAATTTATTAGCGACCAAAATGGTAGCGTGACACTCTCGGGCCCTTCTCGCGCCTCCAAAGCCTACTTGGTATTTAAAATAAAGTTTCTTACTCACGATTATAGTTGAAGCTTCAAAGCACAAGTGCTTTCCTATATCGTGCCAACGTCTCGGCGAATTGATTACGCGGACGTTCGCGCGTAAACACGTCCCCCAGATAATTCGGCAGGGCAGATACACAGGCTTGAATGGAAAATTGTCTGACTAATCGTCGCGGAGGCGACACAGCGCGCAGAGCGGCGCGGACTTTAACTGGCAAACAGATCGCGATAATGCTTGTTTTCGAAGCAGCCGCTTAAATTCTGTAGAAAAATTCTTCGAGCGTTTGAAAATAGGGGAGAGGGGCGGATTCGACGAGCGTTATTTTGCTTTCAAAGCAGAGGGTGGTGGGGAGGATCGGTTTCACGTTTCACACTCTCTAATGGATGGGCAGCTACCGCACAAAATATTCTTATCCGAGAATTTAAAACTGCTGAGGGGCGGATTCTCGTTTAACAGCCCCAAAAGTAACTGATGTTTAAGAATTTTTTTTCAAAAAACTGTTCGTCAAATCGGATTAAACTCTTTTGGGATATAAGGGGGCATCTTTAGGCTTGCAGAAAATATTTTTTTTATGTCGATCCTTCTTATTATTTATTAATTATTGCGGAATCTTGTCCACCTCTTCCGCGATGTAACCCCTGTTAGCGGGATGTGTAGCTCCCATCACAGTCATCTGATTGCAAATAAAATAGAAGTTTCCTAAAGTTAGATAATTTACGCTGGGATTGGTCCAGTTTAAAGAAAAAAAAATGAAAAATTGAGAGAGTTATAGCGTTTGAAAGAAAAAGTAAGTTTTTTCCTTAGACGAATTTTTCGAATTTACATCGACGAAAAAAGTATTATAAATAAAAACTAAAATTAAAATTCTAGGTCCTGTCCGAGCGTAAATTATTTAACATTAAGAAAAGTTTGTTGCTTGTAAAATCAGATGACAAGCTGAGTAGGGTCCAGAGCCTTTTCTCCAGGGGAGGGCAACTTTGGGAAACAGTGACGGTGAAGAAAACCCTTTGAACCCATTTTGCAGCGTCGATTTAATTAAAATTTTAAAAATATTCACTTTTTCAGTATAAACTTAATAAAGATTAGTTTTTAAAAGTAAGCAAAAATTGATTTTCGCTCGAGCCAGGGCAGACCTATGATAAGGTGTTATTAATTGCTTATTAAATATTCCAAGTTTCTAACACAAAAATTAAATACTAAAAATAGTATTTCCTCTCTTAAGGGGTAAAACCACTCTAGAGGCAGAAAAAAAGACCTAAATTTGATAATTTATTTTGGGAGTATGACAAACGGAATAAAATTTCTTTTCAGAGGGTTTATTTAACACATATTGAAGTACGAAAAACAATTTTTTTATTGTCATTTTCATGCAAAATGGCGGCGACAGAGCCCGTCGTCGAAAACAGCTTTTTTGAAAACACCGCCACGGGAGGACGGATTTCTCGGCATGTATGAGTCCGGGAACAAAAAATAAAAAAAAATTATAATCTATATACAATTGGCTTTGGAAGTACGTACGGTTTTTTTTTTTAATCAATTTTTGTGGAAGTGGTGCACTTTTTAAGAAATGAATCGATTTTTTGCCCTAAACATGAGCATTAAATTGTTTGTAAAAAAAAAGTTTACATTCAATCAAAAAACGGCTACTTACTTCCAAAGAGAATATTGTTGTGAAGCTACTGTAAAAATTTCAAATCGATCCATGCAATAGTCTCCGAGAAATCCGTCCTCCCAGTTTGAAAGAAGTGGTTTCGACGACGGGCTCTGTCGCCGCCATTTCGTATGAAAATGACAATAAAAAAATTGTTTTCCGTACTTCAATATGTGTTAAATAAACCCTCTGAAAAGAAATTCTATTTCGTTTGTCATACTCCGAAAATAAATTGTCAAATTTAGGTCTTTTTTTCTGCCTCTAGAGTGGTTTTACACCTTAATACCTGAATCTCAATAAACACAGAAGTTTCGACGACCCCGTAATAATTTTTGTTCCAACCTCTACTGGCCCTGTATCAGCCATGCTTCTCTAAAGTGGAAAGAATTTTGGTATTTGATTCGTTAATTCATCGTATAAAGGTTCACCTTCCACTCGAGAACTCGACGCGGCGGTCGCAGTGTGGGTGTTGTTCCTGTCGATCATCGTCAAGTGCGTAAAATGCACATCGTCGGAACGATATTCTGGATGACAGAGATGCTCTCGAGCGCGGCGCAAACTGTGGCATACAATCCATTTCCGGTAGGGGGCCCCCCATCCGGCAGCGGGAGCCCGTTAATGACACTGTCGAGTGGCAAAGGAATGCAAGGATTACAGGCGGTGCCATTTTTCGGCGGGTTAAAAACGCCGCAGCGTGTCCCGCGTATGAAAATGCATCGGGTGGGAAATTTTGCGGGACATTTTCATTTAATCCTCAGCAACAGAAGTCACTGCGCCATTGGTATTAAATACTGAGCATGGATTAACAGGAGCATTTCGTATTCCATTCAATCAACATTGTGTTGTAAAATAAAAGTTTGTTATTTAAATGTGCAACTTAAAATATAGATATTGTACCACGATTCTACTTTTTACAAAGTTACATGGTGTTATGGAGGGCTAACAGAATGTTGAATAATAAACTTCAAAGAGGGTCGTTTTATTAACCCTCTAACGCCCAGACCCTTGAATCGTTACTTTTCAAAATTGTGACTGATACATATGTTGTATCTTGGTATTTTGAAATGAAAAATAGCGTTTTTTTTATTATTTGTTTTTTATTTTTTATAATAATCCAAAATAGTTTTTTGAAGAGAATATTTGATTTTCTAAACCGAGAACATTGAAATCTACTTTACCATAATGAAAACTACGGATGGTTGCTAACAGAAGTTAAATATAAAAATATAAAAACTTTTAAAATGAGTGTTGCACCGGTGCAACTCTGGGAGTTAGAGGGTTAATTACGAATTTCCGAATTTCATTTTCAGCTTCCCGCGAAACTGGGAAATTTTTCAGTTCCCTTTGTTCTCGGATCTACACAGCTCAATTCGGTAGACAGTTTTCCATAATGGCGCAATTGTACGAAATTTTAACACGCTTCACTTAGCACTCGTGTAATATACAAACTGTACAATATATAGTACGAAAGTAAAATTCGTTATTGTAGTGTAAGTTTGCATCAACGGCCAGACGAGGAACCGTAGAATTTTATTCATAGTTTTAGCTGGAAAAAATTCCACAAAACTGCTCAATATCAGAAGTACCTGGCGTTCATTATATTTTTAAATTTTGCTTTCAATTTTGCACTAATGGAAATTCTTGCAAAGTCTTCTGAAAAAAAGAGAAATATTTCCCACGAAATTCGATATTTCAACCTCAAACGGTGGCCCTTTTTTACCAAAATAGGGTGAAAGCACTAGTAGTCGGCCACCCTCTAGTAGTCGACCACTTTTATTATTTAGCTTAAAGAAATAAGTACTGAAATAAAGAATTTATTAAATGACAATTTTATATTATACTTTGAATTTCTAACTTTACAATACGACAAAAAGCGCCCTTCATAGGTAAAAAAAATAAATGCTTTTAAAGTGATTTGTAAACTAATGTTGATTCTACATGCGCCATTGCTGTTTTCTAACCCGAGAAACATAAGTGTGCTTTGAATAGAAACGACAAATGTAATTCAGTTCTATACATTTTTTACTGGAAAATTATGCTATTCTACTGAAAAAGCATAAACAATTTTATATGCGCTTCAAAAATTTAAAAAAAATGGGATAATTTATTTATTTATGGGAGGTCGGTAACTGGATTATCATTCCCTTTCAATTTTCAATAGTCGACCACAGCGGTCGACTTCTGAAGCTAACTGCTTTCACAATGAATGCTAATAGTCGACCACGTATATTCGTTTCTTATGGATTAATGTTCTACAAAGTTTATATAATTTATTTATAGAATACAAATACCTACTTTAAAAACTTAAAATTTGTTACTGCATTTTAAAAACGAAAAATTTAATTTACATTGGAAAAAAATAATTTCAATTTCTTATTAAAATTTTGATACAGTTTTTAAAAGAACTTATTTTAGTTACGCATTATTCCTGTCATTATTAATTATTTACTGATGTTGCACATTATATTTAAAAATAAATTTTAGTTTGTAATGCGCACATAACCTATTTTGAATTTCATATTAAGGGGTAACACCACTCTAGAGGCAGAAAAAAATACCTAAATTTAACAATTTATTTTGGGAGTATGACAAACGGAATAGAATTTCTTTTCAGAGGGTTTATTTAACACATATTGAAGTACGAAAACAATTTTTTTATTGTCATTTTCATACAAAATGGCGGCGACAGAGGCAGTCGTCGAAAACAGTTTTTTTTTTAAAACACCGCCACGGGAGGACGGATTTCTCGGCATGTATGAGTCGTGGAACAAAATACCCCAAAAAATTATAATCTATATACAATTGGCTTTGGAAGTACGTAGGAGTTTTTTTTTATCAATTTTTGTGGACGTGGTGCACTTTTTAAGGAATGAATCGATTTTTTGCCCCTAGAGTGGTGTTACCCCTTAAAAAAGGTGGTCGACTACTAGCTATCGGACCGGTCGACTTTTAGAGTTAAGCGGTCGATTATTAAAGCATTCGGACACTTTATTTTGAACGCTAATTATTTATTTTCCCAGAACTTTCCTACTAACACAAAATATTTAGTGATACGTTAAATACATTTGAATTACTTCAATACATTTTATATATTTTATAACATTGATTGTTTATTTTTTTTCCAGTACTTTTCATTCGAGTTTAGCTTTAAGTGGTCGACTACTAGTGCTTTCACCCTACAATAAAATTCAGAGAACGTCAGGTACTTCTGTGAATTATTTATTGTTAAAATCTATTTGAATTTTTGCTTTCAGATCCATCGTTTGGCCTAGGGAATGTCCACCAGCTAAAAAAAAAACACGACTCACATCCAAGCCATTTGAAGCATGAAAATTTAGAATATTATAGTTAAAAGATGTACCTTTTAGTAGAAAAATATTATATATGATTTTCACTGATACTTTTCCCAAAAAAAATTCCTCAACTCGTATGCTTAACCCCTCAAGTACTATATTTCCGTAAGTAAATATCGCGATCTACATTTCCCATCACTTCCATTGTTCCGCCTAAACTCTGAATTTCCACGGTGGCGCGGAGCGTGTTAAACTCCGCCGTTAACATCGTGGAACAAGTTCGAAGCCCCACGAGAGACTAGCCAACTACAATACGGAGGTCCCGGCCAGGGTGGTAGGTATTAGCTGCAGCGGAACTAATGCCGACTAAAATGATGAAACGGCAACGAGGCGCAAAGCGGGCGCACGGAGCCTCCGACTTGGACCACTCGCCTTCAACGAAACGTTCCTCTGCTTCGTCGAAGGGGAAGCCCGAAGTCGGCTGGTTTGAATGTCCCAGATTACTTTAAATCGACAGGAGCGCATGGCCCGCCGGAGATAAAGTGGCGAAACAGTTTTTCCCCTCTCGGAGGCGGTCGAATGCGCCTAAACAGATTACTCCGGTGGCCTAATGCGCGTCGCCTCGCCTGTTTACATCCGCTTTCCGAAGCCGGTCCCCGGAGTAACGACTCGACTGAAATTCAATCGACTCTCGCCTCGACGGCGACACTTAGCTGGCCGGCGAAGTCACCGAGGAGCCGCGCAGCTGGCTTAGGAAGCGATAACACCGTGACCGATGCCCCGCTGGGAAAATAAAGAATATTCGAGAGTCGAGAGTCCAGGCCAGGCGGCCATCGATCGCTCGTTCAGGAGAGCCCCGCTGATTTCCCGTGGAAGACCATCTTCCATCGAGAACCACCGCCTGCTTTTTATATGCCCGGGCGTTTCGACTGCAACCGTGCACGGAGAAAGGGAAAAGTTTACTCGGATCTGGGTGGCGTGATGCGTACGGGATGCGGCGGAAGAATGGCAACCTCGGACTAACTTGGAAGCGTGAAGTTTTTGAAAAAAATATCTCTGAGGAAGGTTTCGGGGTTTTAGGGACCTTTGTTGTGACGTAAGGGTCAAATTTGGAGGTCATTCCGAGGTTAGTTTGAGTTTTTTTAAATGGGAACCCCCAAGTCTGGGTGGCGTGATGCGTACGGGGTGCGGCGGAAGAATGGCAACCTCGGACTAACTTGGCAGCGTGAAGATTTTGAAAAAAATATCTCTGAGGAAGGTTTCGGGGTTTTAGGGACCTTTGTTGTGACGTAAGGGTCAAATTTGGAGGTCATTCCGAGGTTAGTTTGAGTTTTTTTAAATGGGAACCCCTAAGTCTGGGTGGCGTGATGCGTACGGAGTGCGGCGGAAGAATGGCAACCTCGAACTAACTTGGAAGCGTGAAGTTTTTGAAAAAAATATCTCTGAGGAAGCTTTCGGGGTATTAGGGACCTTTGTTGTGACGTAGGAGTCAAATTTGGAGGTCATTCCGAGGTTAGTTTGAGTTTTTTAAATGGCAACCCCTATTTTGGACATCGGGAATGAAAAGAACGGGATATTTTTATGGTGGAATATGGGGTCAAAAAACTGCTAGGGGTCATTTGAGGATCACCTTTTCTACCAAGACCCCAGATTTTAATCAGCATTATTTTTCAGTTACTATTGTTACTAAAATCGAAAAATTTAATTAAGGGGTCATTCTACTTTGAACCGCCGGAATATGAAGCTATTTTTAAAGATATTTTTCTTAGTAAACGTAACATATAATGACATAAATCTTTTTGGTATTTATTAAGCTACTCTTATATTATACAAAAAAAATTAAAAAGAATTTGTGCAATTTGTTTTTTTAGTGTCATAATTGCATCTAAAACAAGAGGTACTTATGTTCATGGCGTAGGCGATTTACCGGCTCAGGCTAATCCGAAACAAAAAATTCCAAAAGATTCTTAGTCTGTATGAGTGTCGCTGTAGCCCTTAGCTCAATTAACAATTTTTGTTGAACAGTAACGAAATGGCGCCGGTTTGAAAAAAAAGTTTGACAAAATACCCAAAAGGATGTTTTTTTTTTTGTTAAAATTCACAAAATTTTTAAATTTTATTACGAAGGTCTAAAAGTGCAGAAATATTGGCAAATACATATCTTGGGGTGCGATGCATCCCTTGTGACCACGATGGTCTAATTTGCGAGGATGAAGTTTTCGAAAATAGAGGTCCCCATTTAAAAAAATCAAGTCGACCTTGGAATGACCTCTAAATTTGACCCTTGGATCAGAGTCAACACCATTAGATGCCTCTTTCCAAATCCGAAAACTTTTGTCTGAAACATTTTTCCCCAAAACTTCATACTTCTGAGTTAATCCAGGGTTGCCATTTTTCTGGAACACCCAGTATACTTATTGCTTATTGCAAGAGTCCCGTGGGATTCATCGGGGCCTCATTTATATACCCGAGTGGTGCTTCCGTGTGCACTAGGAATTTCTAAAAGTAATGGTGCCTCATCCCCTAAGAATTTTTAAAAGTAATGGTCCCGGGTGCGCAGAAAATTCATAAAAGTAATGGCCCCGTGTGCACAGAAAATTTCTAGAAATGCTGCAGCTCGCTGGTCCAGATGTACTTATTCTTAACCCTTGTACGGAATTTCTAAAGTTACACGGATAAGTAAATTTGGGTCAAATTTCCCCAAAATCATATATTTATAAAAAACGAGCATACAAAAATAAAACTCGGTTCATTTAATTATTAAAATATTAATAAATATTTCAAGAATTTACTAAACTTCAACGATAAAAAAAATTAAAAAAAAATTTGAAACAAAGAAAATAAAATTAAGAAATTATTATTATTATTTATTATATTATTATTAATATTTATACTTGATTTTGGGTCAAAATATCCCAATTTCCGTGCCAGAGTTAATATTAATGAATCTTGTGGACCAAAGCGGAAACAGTTGCAGGTGTTCAACCCCTTTTGCACCCTCGTTGGCACAAGTGAGTACCCTCTTCATAGATAGTGGCGGGCTTCGCATTTTAAATAACCACGTTGCCTCGCTGGCAATCTTGTTTTCCGTGGGACCGATGCGCGACTGGCTGCCCGATGGAAAGTCGATTCCAGGGAAATTGGAGGAAAGGAAGCCGACGTTGACGTTGGCCGACGCGTAAACATTTTCTATCTCCGCGCCGAACGATAATTTATTAGTAAATCCGGAGGTTATCGCGACACCCACGTCCGCCGAGTCTACAAGGTATTTCTGAATTTAGGTGCTGCGCTGCTTTTAGGTGGCGACACTGTCGCGGCAGCGGCGAAACTCTGGGCCAGTGTATTATTTCCACGGGGGTGGACCTTTTGTGAAATCTTTAATTGGAAGTATGGTTCAGATTTGGAGGTTTATGTAAGTAGAATAATTTGGGGGCTATTTCGGATGGAATATTTGGAGGCTCGATGACGACGCTTTCGTGGTTCCATAACTTGTTATTTAGCATTCGGGCGAGTGTGCGTGTGGCTGTCTTAAGCCGCGTTCTCAATGCTTTAAATTTGTATTTAAAAAAAGCATCTCTATAGTTCCAAATATTAATTACTGTAAAAAGAAGCACGTAGGGTAAACGGCACTAATGGCACTCCCGATTAAAAAGCCAAAAAATTTTGAAACTTTGCAGAAATGTAGTTCAAGTGATGCTTTTTTTTGGTTCGACAGTGAAACGATTCTGGAGGTAAAACACCTCCTCAAAGAAACTTTGAGTTTTCACATTATTGTAAATATCTGGGAAACTGAAAAAATTTCGAAAAAAAGTTTCATTCACAGTTTTACAGTTTTCGATATCCTATAATATTGTGCTAAAGAATTTTCGAAAAAGAGCAATTATGCAATTATTTTATTTCCGCGAAGTTTTAATTGTGTTTCACGTTTCGAGTTGCTGAACATCCCTTGTCAGTTCCAGCTGGCCACGCGCGTTCTTCCGAGGACTAAAAAATATATGGGTTGTTTAAACATTCAAAGGGAAGTATCCTTCCAACAGGAAAATGTGATATTTAGAAAAGCTGGGAAATCCGAGCGTGCTCTTTCCCTTCTACTAAATCCGCTTTCCCCAGTTCGAGGGAATTCAAATGACGCCGTTGCCGCGGCAAGAGGAAAGGAGAGATTTTTCAAACGGAGAAAAAAATCATGCGACGTGATAAGCCGCGGGCCTCTGGAGACAAAAAAAGTATCGCGATTGCATGTGACACAGGCCTATCATAAATCGATTTATCTCTGGCTCCGACTAAACATAAAACTGGAGATACTACGACCCCTCAGAATCGACCCTGAATAAAATCGTCCCTTACCCAGACCGTCCCTTGCAACTTTAATCTTCCAAAAAACACGTGCCTAGCAAAATATTAGGAAACAATTTGGCATGGTAATCTAGGAAGCGATAATCAATTTTTGGGCGAACAAAGGGTGGGGGGGGGGGGGGTGAAAATTGCGGACTAAATTCTAAAGGCACGAAGAAATGGTACTTTAGAATTTTAATTCAAAATTCTGATCGAATTTTTTGATTGAAGCGTGGTATTTTTTACAACAATTATTTATGTAACACAGAGTTTCAGTTATTTAACGTGGTCGACTCGAGTGTCTTAACGTGTACAGTGATTGCCTAAAAATGTAGCAACTCGAACGGTAAACAGAACGATGTGGGTCAACCGGATGCAAGAGTCTGAATTGATAAAAGTTACATCGTGTTTCGATAAGACCACTTGCACGGCGAATTTGCCTCGATATTTCGAATAAATCCGTTATTCCCCTATCCTCTGATGCAATGGCAACGCGCAGAAGAAAGTATTCCTTCTCCAAGCTAGAAAAAGTGGGGATGTATCAGACAGAAACATTGGTAGGTTCAAGAGCCCGCGGTAAACTGAAATACTGCAGCTGAAAGAAGGTAAGCGCATCTTTTTTGTCAGCAACCAGTGCACCAAAATCTGGTATTCGAATTCCCTGGTATTCGAATATTCAAATCTCAAATTCGAAATCTTTGGTATACCTACGAATATACGAATTCTGTGGTATTCCAATATACGAATTCTGTGGTATTCGAATATACGAATTCTGTGGTATTTGAATATTCGAATTCTCTGGTATTCGAATATTCGAAGTCTCTGGTATTCGAATATTCGAATTCTCTGGTATTCGAATATTCGAATCTTAAATTCGAATTCCCTGGTATTCGAATCTTAAATTCGAATTCCCTGGTATTCGAATCTTAAATTCGAATTCCCTGGTATTCGAATCTTAAATTCGAATTCCCTGGTATTCGAATCTTAAATTCGAATTCCCTGGTATTCGAATCTTAAATTCGAATTCCCTGGTATTCGAATATTCAAATCTCAAATTTGAAATCTTTGGTATTCGAATATACGAATTCTCTGGTATTCGAAAATACGAATTCTGTGGTATTCGAATATACGAATTCTCTGGTATTTGAATATTCGAATCTCAAATTCGAATTTCCTGGTATTCGAATATTCAAATCTCAAATTCGAAATCTTTAGTATTTGAATATACGAATTCTGTGGTATTCGAATATACGAATTCTGTGGTATTCGAATATACGAATTCTCTGGTATTCGAATATTCGAATACTTATTAGTTTATTCGAATACTTATTAGTTTATTCTAATATTCGAATACTTATTAGTTTATTCGAATACTTATTAGTTTATTCGAATACTTATTAGTTTATTCGAATACTTATTAGTTTATTCTAATATTCGAATACTTATTAGTTTATTCTAATATTCGAATACTTATTAGTTTATTCGAATACTTATTAGTTTATTCTAATATTCGAATACTTATTAGTTTATTCAATGAATCGAATACTTAAATTATTCGAATATTCGTTGCAGTAAATCAATTTTAAAGGAAACATCGCAATGGAAAGGGAGCGAATGGACTTTTCTGTTCATCTTTCGTGCGATACACGTGGGCTTCACTATGAAACGCATGTAAAGTCTGACAGAATGAAATGTGCAGAAGACTTTTTGAATTCGTTGCGAGGGAAATTGTGCAGAAACTTCCTGCTCGAACGAAGGAAATAAATTTATCCGCTCGTCTCCCGAGCGTCAGAATGTCACGACCAAATATGGCGGGGTTGCACGATAATTCGATTGGTGTGGCATTTCGTAAAGCATTTGCATTCGAGTCTTTCCCTGCACGATAGAGGATTCTGTCGACATGTCCACAATTTTCCAGGCGTGCAATGCAATTACGTTAAAACAGTCAGCCTCCGTGGAAATTGCTCGGCGCTCTGGGCACCATACTTTATTCAGCGCCCGTGTTACAGCGTTTTGGTCTCGTTCGTAAATATTCTACGGAACGGCGTGCATGAAACCAGCCTTACAGAAAACGTCCCGAGTAGGAGGAGAGTTAAAGGGAATCGTACTGTTCCCTTAAAGGCCGCCTGGAGCCTCAGGACTGTAAAATGTCTTCTCGAAATTAATTCAAGTGGCTACCTTTAAGGGTGGAGACTCGAGTAACTCGACGAAGGTGAAGCGATCTTGGTGAATTTTTTTCAAACAAATGGTTCGATGGAACTTTTTGAAAGTTGGTAGATATTTAACTGAACGTCTAAGGAAGGCGATAGAATTTTGATTTTTGTGAAATAATTTGTTTATTATAAACCGTGGAGGTATTTCTCCGCGTCTTCGAAGTTGCGAATCGGCGTGCAGCATAACATAAAAAATGTTCGACCGAATGATTTGTCCCTGCGCAAGAATCTGGATTAATACATTCCTCGGCGAATCAACCAACATATTTAATAATATTTTTGTTTTAATTATTTCTACGGCATGATAAAGGCGGAAATCTGCCGTGAAAATCGTAGCTTTTTTAAGGCTTTTTTCCTCAATTTTTTTTCGAATATTTTTTAATAAACTATTTTTAATATCGGATTAAACTTGTTTGCGATATGAGGAGGCCTGTTGAAACTTGCAAAAAAAATTTTATGAACCGACGAGGTTAACAAGATTCCACAATAATTAATAAATAATAAGGAGGATCGCCATAAAAAAAAATCTGCAAGTTTAAAGATGCCTCCTTATATCCCAAAAGATCCAATATCAACAATAGTTCTTCCAAAAAAAAATTCATCAATATCAGTTACTTTTGGGGCTGTTACACGAGAATCGCCCCTTAAAACGATGGTCGTTCGCTTATTTCACAGCGAAACGTAAGTTCGTTACTTGGTTATTAGTTGCAACTGTTCCCTCCAAATGAAAGCATAACTTCGTTGCATAAATCGGCTCTTGCGTAATCTACACAGAAATCACGCATGAAAGTATTGATAACAGCAACGAGAATGAAACTGACAGATAGAGACAGAGCGTTTGCGTTGATACAAATTCAATCACGAAGATTCTGCTAATTCTTCAAATAATTTCTTAAAAAAACCTCGCTCCAGTAACATTCCATAATGTTACAGTGATTACAGAGCGATAGAACCGATAAGGGCATGGTTCAAAGCTGAACGGCCACCGAGTACATGTTCAAGATCGATGCAACGCAGGCCCATAGACGCAATCTCCCTCAGAACACAGAGGGTAGCTGATAAAATTCACGGTCAAACGGTCAAACCTTCCCACGCACTGCGTTATCTACGGTGCCCAAATACAAAGGAAGTCAGAGAACCCCTTGTGACTAGGGTTCGGACTATTTGTCGAATTTTTCGGTATTCGAATATTCGAATACTTCAGTTGCTCAATTATATGGCTAATATAATTCGAATATCCAAGTATTCGAATATTTAAGTATTCGAATATTTAAGTATTCGAATATTTAAGTATTCGAATATTTAAGTATTCGGATACTGATGTACTGATGTATTCGAAAACTATTCGAATATTGAAGTATTCGAATACTATTCGAATATCCAAGTATTCGAATACTATTCGAATATTGAAGTATTCGAATATTGATGTACTGATGTATTCGAATAGTATGGTGTGAATTATAAATCAAGTTCTTTAGGTTCATTTGTCAGGGTGAAATCTTGTAAGCTAATTTTGACCCACTTCACACCATACTATTCGAATACTGATGTAATAATAACATTCGAATACTCAAATATTCGAAGTTTATTCGTATCATTCGAATACTTGTAAAATATTCGAATATTAAATTATTCGAATAGTCCCAGCCCTACTTGCGACCAGTCTTCTCCCCAAACACTGTCAAATCCTCCCACAAAAACACCTCCAACAGAAATCTAAAGCAAAACCTCGATCCCAGAGTTTAAGCAGCATCAACCTGGTTTTAGCGATGCGCGATATTTATCGATAACTGTATATATCGATATTTGCCTGCCGATATATGCAATATTTTTTATCAATATTTTAAACACTAATAATTACAGGTATCGATAATTTTTGTAACAATATTAATAATTATTACTGCACCTTCTTTCGTTCAAGCTAATAATCTGCGAATTACTACGTGTAAGTAATATTCAGTAATTCTTTCCCATACTCTTATATTGAATGATGCCCACGATGTTTCTTATTAAAATATAAATTCTAGTTCCCTTTATCCAAGGAAAAGCAAATTACTTGTATTCATTTTACTACTTTGAATCTTAATTTAAATAATTTCTTAATACAATAGAAAATTCTTTTTAATCCAAAATGATATTCCCTTGAATATATGTAGCTTCTTTTTCAATTGGTAAATCGATACAATCTTCGAAAAAGCTTTATCGATAAGCATTCCATCCGTGTCCAAAATGGATCAATTTTTACCATTCTCCTTCACACCTTCCTTCGGCGCAGGCAAAGGTCAAGAACGCTCGCATTCCCGCGGATGATGCACAAGGAAACCGACGGCCAGCGGGCGGGTGACGAATGCCGACGAATGACGGTGACAATGGCGGTAACGCGCGGCCGCGGCACAAAGAGGGTTTCTAATACGCGCGCGGTTTTAGGTAAACGTTCGAGGAACTGAGCCCCGAGTGGCGGGGGTCCGCGGCGTCCTATCTCGGCGTTTCCTTCTGCGGCCCGGCATCTCGTTATCTGCCAGTGTCAGCGTGATGAATAGAGCACACACGGGGCCCCGGCGTATGCCAATGTCCAGCGGCCCCCGCGGGGGACAGCCGACCCGGGCGAGCCTCGGGGGAAGGGGTCCCCGCCGCGAGAGCATAAAAGCGGGCGCGAAGAAAAGCGCCGATGCTTTTGTGGTGTACACTCGCGGCCGCATCTCGTGTTCCTCGGCTGATAGACATTGTGGTGACAGTGCTACCAACACCTCTGACTACGGGCACGTCGTCATGGGGCATCCACCTCGACTCGCGGGGACCGCCCTCGCCTGCCTCTTTCTTCTGTTCGCGGTAGCTGAATCGGCCGGTAAGCAGACGGGGATGATACATGTTTCCGGGGGTGGCAGAGCTTCGAGCCACCCTGGCCGCGGGGGTTGAAAAGGAGCCCTGTGTAAGATTCCAATCGGGGCAGATTGGTTGAAAATTAAGGGTTGGAGGGGGATGGTGTTGGGAACAGAGATGGGCAAAATTTTTATTTAAATTTTTATTTTTATTTAAATAAAAATTTTATTTTTATTTAAATAAAAATTTCGAGTGACGAATGAAAATTAAAAAAATTACTCCTCGTGTGTCGAGTAAAGTTAACCCTAGGGAATAAGCTGAAGTTGAAGTAGCTTCCATTCGATTCGTTATTTAAATATTTTTTATTTATTTAACGCCCAACTCCGGCTGGCGAGCAGGTCCATTTGCTTTCCGGAGAACAGTGCTCTTTCGGTCACGTCTCTCGAGTTTAAACTCGGGTTACTTCGGGGGATTGGAATTAGGAGGGTGGCGCAAGTTTCGGTAGGGCGAGGAATCCACCGTTTTTCGTCTTGTTCGGAGTCCAACTTGCTTCGCGTACTACTCGGAGTGCTTCGGAGTGGCGGAAGGGGAGAAGTAATTATCGCGAGAGGGGACGTTTCGAGGAAATTACAATCGGCGGGAGGTCTCATTTTTTTTTTTTTGAGGGGACAGCTCGGGGATTCTTCTTGGCGACGGTGGAGGATTAAGGAGGAATTGCTGCGAACTCGTTGGAAAAATATTTGCAGCCCTCAAAATGGTAAGGCGCGAAGTGTTGTAAAGATTCTCGCGTGGGAAAAGGGAAATCGAACGGAGGGATGAATCTTTCTCGCGGCAGAACTTTTGACACTTCTGAAGGGATGGGCTAGACAACTCTCCTCTCTGTTGCGAAAGTTTCTCGGGAAGATTAGGGAACGAGTGGCGCGCTTTTTTTAGGAGGCTCGAGGGTTTTATGGGTAATGGAGAGGGCTAAGTAACGCGCACTGTTTTCCACGCAAAATTGATCCGCCCGCCACAGAACGAGACGAGGGAAACATTTTCTTGGAGAAATATTTGGAGGCTTAATTGGTCGGAAATACTTCACTTTTTTCAGGAGAATAGTAAAAGAGAAATGGTGCTCTTTTTTTTTTAAAGACAATTTCAGCGTACGGTACGTCGCGCAAGGGAGTAAATGGCACTCCATTTTTTACCGGGGAAAATGTTCCTTCTTGTCGTGGAAATAAATTGGAAAAAAGCATTAGGTCCTTTTCTGCAAGGAAACTTGGGGTTTCTGCGCGGATTAGAGTAAAAGCGTGACGCGACGTTAAATATTTATGGGCTCGGGGGCAGAATTTTAGCAGCCGGAAAATGTCCCCTGCATCTTTTAATAGGGGGACGTCCCACGCGTTATTTGCGTGGCTCAAGGCCTGCTAAAATTTTTATACACTGCTCTCAGTCGCTAGATTATTCGAAAATTAATTGGAAGCTACTTTGAAATTGTCCAAGTCTCTTATTTCCCTCTTTCAAAAATGGACTTTTCGTTAATTCTTCAGCTATCTGCGATTTTAAATTCAACGATGAAATTGTTAAACCGTCTCGAATGCCAGAGCGAGCAACGGCATAATCGAAATCCTCGACAACATTGGTAGAACCGTTTCGAAACATCTGCGGCAGATAAGAGACCGATGGCACGAATTTTTCATTCCCTTAATTATCTTATTTGCGAAATAATACGCGAAAAGTCTCTGTAACTCTTATCTGTTCCCAAGATTAACAATGTTTACCGAATCCCTCCCTATTTCTCCGATTTACGTAGTCGAAGGGGGCTAATAGAATTCAAAAGCACCGCAAGGACGCTTCGTTTCCTTAACACCCCGAGTGGCGCAAGGTTTTGAGAAATGGCCCTTTAAGTCCATCAGGCTTTTCCAAGCGATCGCCTCTGCCGGGAAAGTTTTGTCCAAAGCGCATTCCAGGCTCGGTTTCTTCTCAAATTCAACATTCAGAGACTCTTCTCACAAAAATATCGACGCGAATTCCAAAGCAGGAAAAGTGTTAATCCTACTTGGAGGAACCCAAGCGTTAATCCTACTTTGCTCGAAGCTCCGCCGGTTATCGAATGAGTCCACGCGGCTCCACTTCACCACTCTACTTCTCCAAATAAAAAAATATAAAAAAAAAAATTTTTTTTGAGTTAAACGATTTTATTTAATTTTGTCAAAAATGGACTAAAAAGTAATTCCTTTTTTTAGTGTTTGAGGTTTGCGACTAAAAAAAGCTTGAGAAATTGAATTATTTGGACTTGACGGGTCATTCTTGATAAATTGGGAATTTACGAAAATCGCGATGGCACTATTTAGGCAACGCAGCGACTTTTA
Source organism: Andrena fulva (assembly GCA_946251845.1). Taxonomy (NCBI): domain Eukaryota; kingdom Metazoa; phylum Arthropoda; class Insecta; order Hymenoptera; family Andrenidae; genus Andrena; species Andrena fulva. The sequence continues at coordinate 6,486,405 of OX276333.1, forward strand.
GCCGTTTTCGAGAAGAACGGGAGAGGCTAATTTCAAGTCGTATGGATTTGTAGTTAGGGGTTGAAATTGTAGGGGATGCAATTTTTTTCACCCCGTCGGAGGTGTTTTTTTTTAAATTTCTATTATCATCATAACTACGTACGTCAAGTCTATTGGACTCGTGGAAGTGGGTTAAAATTGAGGGGCCCAGTTTCATGATTTTTTTATGATTCTTTTACCTAAAAATTTTCGAATTTGTTATTTTCATATATTATTCAAAATATCACAGTTCAATGCTCATAGATTTCCACAAAATAAAAAATTCTCCAAAATATATATAATCCTTCTTGAAAAAAATTATGGATTCTTAAGAAACGAAATTTATGCATATGTGGCATGTGCTTGTTTTCCACTGAGCCCCTCAATTGAGTTAAAAAATTTGAACCAAACAAACAAACGAACCGAGAAGTGAATCTACATAAAATCATTTAAAAAGAAGGCAGGGCTACAAGAATTTTTATTTCACGCAAATCCCCTCCACCTTCGATTACAGTAACGTCAGGTATAAAAACACCCTTATGCAGGGTCGGGGGGAGGGGGGGGGGGGGGGGGGCAAATTTTCCCCGCGTGTTTAAAAATTTTAACAGCCCAAAAAACAGTATTACGCAAACAAAAAAATGGTAAAAAATGCCTTCCAAATTCCCGATTGTAGAATTCCTCAAAACTCACCCCGGCCCTGGCTTTGTGACTGCACCTCCCCCTTTACGCAACCCTTAACAATTTTCTGTGCATGGTACATAATCCGAAAATAGCGCAAACTAAAAAAAAAAGCGATTGATAATAATAATAAACACAGGTTCAAAAACTCCACCCCCAAAGTAGCTACAATATCTTAAGTTGCATTAAGGAACACGTCCCAACTTCGCCCCTAAATCCACAAAAAAGTTGCCTCGTGGTTGTAAAACCGTCCTGCAAAGTATCACCCGCCGTCAGCGATGCAAAGGAATTTTGCAACACCGCGATAAACATCACGCCCCCGCCACCCTATCATCATTTCTTAACTCTTCGACTCGCGGGGGGTTGCCGCACCTAACTCGACCGAACCGACAAGCTCCTCCGTCGCGCTGAAGCTTCTTTCCAGAACAACCGTGGTCCAGACAAATTTTTCACCTGCCTGCTAAACATCCCCCCCGCCGCCCCTCGGTTCTTCGAGCCGGCACTCACACAAATCCGAAAGTTACTTCGCCGAAGTGAAGCTTGAGGCGTGAATGGATTGGCACACCAACCCCGGACCGCGCAGACATTTTTAACAACCCCTCGCCCCCAATATCCCCGAGACTCCTGTCGACCGGCCACAATGGGGCGGGAAACTCTCCCACGCAGCAACAAATTCTCATCCAAGTTCGCGGCGCGCTGCACCGGCGAGGGGCCGCCTTCTGAAATGCACGGGACGGTCTCCCCGGGATTCTGTCGGCGCAAAAGTTCGCTACCTCACTGCCAGGTGATTCCGGGCGTACGGAACTGTCGTGTTTTGCCACGGCTGCTTGTACTTTTAACGGAAACGCGGCGCAAAGGTCGCGGACAGTCGAGGAAGATGTTGTAAAGGTGGAAATTCGATGTGGGACACAAAATATCGGGTGTCGCAGGGGACTTTAATCTCACTAGTCTTATGATATATTTTTAAAGTCCCATCGCTCGCGACTGTTTTCATTATTTAGATTTAGTTGTTGCTGAGATTTTTGACTCGTGTAAAATCTCAACGTGGATTCGCAGCTTTAAGGTTTCTTTGCTAATCGACAGAATCAGTGGAGAACCCAGCGGGGGGAGGGTGAAGCACCCCATAAAGAAGGGGCTTTGTAAGAAGAAAAGAGAAATCGATTTTGTTCTTTAAATAAATATTTATAACCACTTAATCAATTTTATTGAAGTTGCTTAAATATATTTTTACTCGTTCAACTCGGCTACCCCGAGATTGAATCCTGAGTGCGCCACTGAACAGAATACTGGGTTACAGAATACAATACCAATTGCTATCGCTGACGTATGACTAGAGAAATGTCACAGAGACTGCAAAAGCTGAAATAAATAAAATAGTAAAAAAGCAAGAAATATTTAATTCAAACTATACGTGTGCAGTAAATTAATACTTTGATTAAAGAAACTGGAGTTTATACAATATCCGATTTTTTAAATAATCGGTTTTCGAATTCTAGTATCCCCCCAAAACGGTTCAATCGGTTTTCGAATTTTTACACAAAAAAAAAACATTTGTACTTATTTCAAAATTTCTCAATTTTCTAATATTCCTGTTATTACAAAAGTATAACAAAATAAAATATAACCCATCTATACAGAACCAATTAAACAAAAACTAAAATAACTAAACTCCGCACAAAATATGAATTAAAAATCTTTCTTTCATTTAGTATTTTTCTCCAGCAAATATGGTGGCGCCCGAGGCGCTTTCCAGTAAAAATGTTAACATTTTTAATTAAATACTTAATTAATTTTTGCAAATGAAATCTAGAATCCACAATCGGTTTTTTAAATTTAAGAACTCGGTTCCCGAAATTTCCAAATTCATCCCAAAAACATAATAGAAACTTGTATGTAAATGATATAATTTTACTTTCATTAAAGCCTTCGGGTTCGTCAAAGCGAGCGAGCATCTGCGGCGGTCTAATAAATAATTTTCGTGCGGCGACCCGCGAACGTGGCGGTGGTTATCGCGGTCGAGCGATACCTCCGTCGCGGGGTAAACGGATCCGATGGATTGTCTGGCTCGGCTCGATGTGAATTTGTCGATTAGCGGGCCGGCCGATAGGAAAGGGTCAACCGAGACAGGCCGTGCCGCGTTCCCCGCGTGGAAAGGTTATTGGTTGTGTCAAGGATGGAGAGATTAGCGCGGCGGACGGATGACGAAATCGGAGATTAATAATTCTGCACGATAGGATGACGAGAGATTACGGGTGCCCGAGGAAAGATCTCCGTCGGGGAAAAATCACCCGCGAGCTGGGGTTTCTTTTCGATTAACGGCGAGAAGCGTGGCCCACGCGGGCGCACCGCTTATTGCGGTTGCATGTCTGGTGTTATCGTGCACCGATGTCTTTTTCTGTTTTCTTTGATACGAGTGTCTATTATCTACTTAGCGTCTATTTCGAGGGCTAACCTTGCCCTAGATTGGGGGTCTCACTTTATTCTTTTATGCCCTAATTGCCACTGACTTTCTAGTCTGTCGACTTGCGGTAGCCAAGGTGGGGCAGGGAAAAAAATTAGTCGTTCGTCCGAAATTAAATTAATTTAATTCAAAATGAAAATAAATTTAATTGTGAATTACGCCCCTGTGTGCTTGTGATATTTATTATAAATTCCTGCTTATTTCAGTGTTCATTCTTGTTACACTCTAATGTCTATAATACTTATGGAGCAACGAATGGGATTTTTTTTTGCAGAAATGAAGATAAATTCACTATTGAATAAATAATATTAAATAGACTGGAGATGGGTCACAGAAAATTCACTCGCCCTTATTTCATATGGAACATTAATTCTTCAATCTGTGATATACCTATGTAATGGTGAAATTACTACGAAACATATAGATGGCTTACGGCATAAATATTGTACGTCCACTTTCAGCTTTTTCGGGGAAAGCAGTTTTAAAAATGCAAGGCTGCTTTGTAATTAAAGAAATACACAATTTTACAAACAGTGGACATACAATATTTATGCGAATAATAATAATAATTATTGCGAATAATAAGAATAAATGCATAAGTCCTGAATATATCATTAAAAAAAACTATGCATTTCTTATTGTTAGTATTATTAGTTTTTGAGGAGAAGACAAATTTTAGATCACAACAAGATTGGAATCTAATATAAATTTTATTCCGAGGTGTGCACGAGTAAAATTCTGAGACAAAATGAACCCTGCATACAAACAGCGGTTAAACTATTTATTTATTTATTTATTTATTTATTTAACGGGGAACACCCTTTAGTTGTTCCACCTAAGAATTCCAGTAACTCGAACGTCTTCTTAAAGACTATTGCATCCACTAAAGGAAGATAGATATTATGTAGTTTCTTTATGCAAAACAACGATTTGCAGAAGCAGCGCGATATTTGTTGGATAATCTTTGACCTCCGCGAACGGTTATCATTGCGATCACACGTGAACTCTGCGACTGCTTTACGACTAAACATTGATTAGTGAAAAGTTGCTGCGATAAAAGTACCCACGCAGATTCTACCCTTCTCCTTAATTTTTACGGCAAGTTTTAGAATTTTTTCGATAACGCTACTGTAGTGAAAAAACTCCCGAAGCTCTAGAGCAGTGTCTCCCCGCCTTTTTTAATATTCAAATAACCTGCGACCTCCCCAAATAACTTACGTTAAAAATAAAGTAAAGAAAACACAGTGAAAATAGACATTTCAGAATATAATTCTAACTTAAATATTATTAAAAAAAAAACTTAAAAAACCGTGGCGAATTTTCAGAAAACACTTCGCGACCCACAGGTTGGGAATCACTGCTGCAGACTCTTTAAAGACACCCAAAGCTCCAACTAAAAATTCTAAAACTCAAGAAAAATATACAAAACCCTTTGCCTAATTCTACTATCAGAAATGTTCTTCCAGAGTAATTTAATATTTTACCCTAAACAACTTTCTTCCTTCAACAAGAAAAATAAAAGGCACACCTTCCAACTTGCGAATGAATTTTTCAAAGTTCCATCTGCAGTGTAGAGTGCCAGGCAGAAACGGGTCGGGTCTCAGAGGACGCGTTCACTTAAGTTCACGTTCGACCGAGGCTGAGGATCCCTGAAGGCCTCAGAATGGAAAATGTCCTTTGAGTTCATCATCCCCCAATTTCGCCAGCGCCGTATCCGGAACCAAAGGAGAATGGTAAAAATTGGTCGCTTTTGAACCTGGCTGGCAACGAAAGTTTTTTACAAACATGCTTCTACAGGTCAAGTAGAAACAAAACTTTTGAATAAACCGGTTTTCGAATTCCACTATTCCCCCAAAAACCAGTTAAACCGGTTTTCGAATTTTCACGAAAAAATATCATTAAAATAGAAAATAAATATTTGTACTTATCGTAAAAATTTTCATTTTTTTTTTAAATATTTATGGTATTACAAAAATATAGCAAAATAAAATATACCTACCCTATCTATACAAAACCAAATAAAATAACACAAAAAAAATAAAATAACTAAAATCCACATTTAAAAACCGGTTTTCGAATTTTACAAATTTATAAAAAAAAACGGTTTTTAAATCCGGCTTTTAAGAACCGACAAATCCTATACACCAGCGTGGAGATTCGCAATGCATTACTCTTTCCTCACTAACCTACCCTTTAACTTATGCACTTGTAACTCGTAAATTACAAAAGATATTAAAAAAAACATTCAGCTAAATGTTATACCGTTTTTGAAGGTCTATATATATGTCGGCAAGAATTTTCGAAAAAATGATTTTTTTAAAATTCGCTTATTATTTATAACATTCCCATGACCTCCAGGGTAAACAAATTATTTAAAAATTATGCATTTCGGGTTCCTTAAGACCCGTAGAAACATATCCCGTAAAAAACTCTCGTTGCCAGCCAGGTCCAAAATTGCCCAATTTTTACCATTCTCCTTTCCCCGATCTTCGTCATCTCCCGATTGTTCGAGCACCGCGCATCGATGGGTCGGAAAGCTGTGACAGAGCGTGCCGAGATCAATGATCCACGGGGCTCCCTCCGCTTTACTCGAACCCATTGTCGACCGACAGTCACATGGAGGATGATGAACAATGATTAGCCCCGCGAGTTCTTTGAATCATTATCAACCGCTCGCCGGCCGCTGTTGTTGTCCCGCTTCCGCGCACGCGAGACACTGCTTTAAAGTTCATCGCGCCTCTAACGGCACCGTGCCAGGCCGCTAGAGCCACCGTCGACTTTTTCCGAACGCCTCGGCTGCCGCGAAGATCCGAATCGCGGACAATTCGAAAGATCAAGGCCCCGCGGGAATAGAATGCGCCGCGTCACCGTGGAAAACGAGGAAAAGGGAGATCGATTCGGAAAAGCTTCGGAGAGCGATAACGCCAAAGCCCGAGGTGTGGGAATTGCGGAAAATAACTGGCGGGAAATCTGATACCGGGCAGCGTTTTCGATTAATCAGAATTCAAGCTCTTCCTCCGAGGTGTGCTCGCGGGAAATTCGGCAGATCGCTCGCGCTCTAATTAAGGTAAAATTGCTATTTTGCAAGGTGCACGGCTTATAAGCGACGCTGCGGGGGCGGTGGATGTTTCTATCTCAAAAATGAGTCGAGAACAGGGGAATCAGTTTTCTTCGCGCTAGCCTCCTTTTCCGAGAAAATTAAGGGCGAAGTCTGTTGTGCTTCTCAGGGCAATAGAGGGTGCTCAGGAAATTGTGGTGCAACCAGAAATCGGAAATTGGCAAAAAATTATTTGAAATAAAAATTTCATACACAAATTTTGATTTCAAATAATTTTTTGCCCCATATCTGCCAGAAATTAGGTGACTCCTCGTGCAAAAGCGAGTTGAAAATGTAGAATTAATTTTTTTTTATACGTGGTTTCGTTTTTTAGAAGATCGATTTTGAAAAGAAAATTAGCAAAATTGGTCACTAAATATTCCAAAATTGTAAATAAAATGAATCCTCGCCTAAAAATAATTTGAGATTTCCCCAGATTTATATTAATATTAATTAAATATTAATAATAATACTTTTTTAAATAACAAAGAATAATATTATATTTTAGTTTATATTAATATGAATTAAAATTGCCAAATTCTTACTTCGATTTAATACTTAATATGTAAAATATGTTTCATATAGGGTGGTCGGATATGTGTGACTAACTGTATACGGTTTTCTTCAATCGACAGTATCAGCGTAATTCTTTATTCAAACATTCGTTGCATCGAAATACGGCAGTAGTCCGCGATGGAGAATAACTGACCTCGACAACTGCATCAATCGACCGCTTTCCAAGTCGTTTTCCTCGGAAACCACGGCTTCAATGAAGAAACGCTGTTTCGCGCTTCCCGCTCGTTTTATCGCGGGGAGCCATTCTGTTTTCCGATAACGCCACCAATCACACTGAATTTTATAATTAGCTGCGCTTGCGATGCTTCCCCGCGGAAAATATTCCTTATCGCCGGGGCGAGGGGGGCAGATATACTTGTGCAAGGGACGGCTTCGTAAACAATGCCGCCGGCAAACTTCGTTGTACTTTGTTTCCAAGTTCACGGGAATCGACACCCAGTGTTTACGCTTCGACTATTATCGCGAAGTGACCTCGAGTTGATGAATTAGTCAGCAGCCACGGTGGGGTTGCCTCCCGTGGGCGTTCAATTCCATGACTTTCGCGAGGGAAAATCAAGGGAAGCAATGAGCAACGAAGGAAATTAACGCTCCGAGTGGCGCTTGAAAAATGCCCCTTCGAGTCGATCGAAGCTTTCAGTTGCGTTCGGTTCTTTGTATTACGCTTTGAACAGACTCCAACATTAGTGAAAATTGAAGCTTCTGTATCGTCCATTAAGATTTTTTTTTCTTGTTCTGTTTTACACATATCATAAGGATCTTATGTTACAGTTCGAATAAAGTTCATGAATTTCTTTAAAATCACCTCCAAAGTTATCCTACCATTTTTGGCCTATCATCGTGGCGTTGCCCCTTAAATCTTCAAAAGGATAGTATTAATGGATTGGCGAGGTTTTCCCGATGAAAATGAGCACAAACACGACCTTATTCGGAGTATTTTTAATTATAGGTACCTAATTCAAAAAGTTTTTGAATTTTGTCGATCAAAAATTGCGCACGATTAAAAATTGCCCGAATGGGGTGGTGTTTGGACTCAATCTCCTCAGGAGAACCTCGCCAATCAAGTGGAATACTTTCAGGAAGATCTATTGGAGAATACAGAAATTACAATTTTTATTTTAATTTCGATTTTAATTGTTTTTAAAGTAACATTCGGGGATTTTCGAATAATACTCTCAATGCTTTCGAGAAAATATCGAAAATACGCCACGCTCAAAACCTGCAGGAAATTATTCAGTGGGATGTTGGTTCGATCGAACTGAAGGGTGAACAGTATTCGAAATGTGAATTTTTTGGGGCAATCAAACGATTAGTTTTTTAACACTGAGAATGTGTCACTTATTATGCAATTGGTTTATATCCTGAGATAATTGTGTTGCCCATTGCTTTTTCATCAGCTGAAGAAATATTTGATATTCAGGCACGAAGGTGGGGCAAGGGTTCCTTCGGGAAATATGCATCGAGATGTAAGACTCGGGGGTGGAGAGACCTTGAAGATCGACTTAACGATGAAATGGGAGACGCTATGCACCATGGCATAGATCTTAAGCAGTTTAATTCCAGAGTAAATGGAGTTTTGAATATTTTAGCGCAGGAAATAAATCCCCTTAATTGTCACGTTCAATTAACAGTGACGAAAAGGGGCTGCAAGTGTGTCTAAAAAAAAGTTCCTCGACAAAAGACACAGAAGGCATCGAAGTTTCTCAACAAGGAAAGCTTTTCGAGCACAAGAAAAGTTTTTATAATCCCCCTATACATTTTGTACAATATCGTTAATCTCGTCTACCCTTCGAATTATCGTTTTTTTAATAAATCTTCGAGGAAGCTCTGGTTGAGCCTTTGGTAAAAATGTACAAAGGGTATCAGAGTTTTTGAAGAAAAGCAGCTCCGCAGTGCAAAACTTTCGCGCAATACTATCCGCGGTGTTCACCCCCTTCATTATTACGCTTTAATGACTGCACGGGGATGAGGAACTTGCTAGGATGAGCGGGAGCATTAAAAGTATTATACTTTAGCGAAATAAACTTTCTGAACATAGCACAATGTTTGCTGTTTCGAAAATTTATTATAATAATAACATTTATTAAAAAGTACTACCCCTTCTATAGATATAGCTAATGAACGGTATAAAGTGTACAATTAAGAAACACATAATGTAGAATTATATTAAGATTGAGGGTTCATGTTATAGCTTACTAGTTCTAGACCGACAGCTTTGAAAATATTTGAAAAAAATAGATATTACTCGCAAGAAATATCACCCAACTGTTACACACCGATTTTTGCGAGGTTTATGTAGAGTATAGTCCTCGAAAAAATATTTGACACGTTCTTTTTTATCGGCAAATGTCGATATCTTGGGGGGTGAAATGTTGGGGGTGGAAAACACGTTTGCCCCAATATCTCTGAAACTATGCACTATAGAGAAAAATCCTTTTGACGAAAATGGTGTATTTTTTAATAACAAATTCAGCCACGTAGTCAGATTCAGTGAAAATTATTACTTTTTCATATATTGTTTAAACAAATTGACATATTACGAATTTGATTACTTACCTGCATTTGTTATAAAAAAATACACTATTTTCGTTTAAAAGATTTTCCTCAATTCTACATAGTTTCCGAAATATTCCAGCAAAAGTGTTTTCCACCCTTAACTTTAAGGTCTGATTTCGCCCTCTAAATACGGACGTTCGCCGATACGAAAAAACACGTGTCAAATATTTTTTCGAGAATTACAATCTACGCAACCCTCGTCAAAATCGGTGTGTAACAATTATGTGACGTCCCTTGCCAGTTAAAGAATGCCTCGTACGTCACTTTACCCCAAAAAAATCGAAGTGAAATTAATAAGTAATAGGTCGGGTTAGATAAAGAGAAACACCCAACATCCATATCCCATATGCTTCCCTTCTTTTGTGCCTCAGATTATCACGACAACATGAGTAACTTAGATTAAGTTGGAAAACAACCTTAAAATGAGCCTCGCCTTTGCAATTATTCTTCTTCTTTTCTTTTCTCTTCCATACTTTGTGCAATAAAGACGCTTAATAACAATAATAATTTCCCACAATCTTCCGCAAAATGGTCACCGTGCTCGTGTTTAATTATTTCGTAATGGATCGCCGGAGAATCGTGAAAAGTCACCTGGAAAACCGCGCCAGGTGACCGCAGGAACATGCGGTGTAATCGCAAAGCGATTAACAGATGCGCAGCTGTGTAGCTTTCCACGCGATCGGCACGCGAGAGCAGCTCGGAACAATGTATCACGGGGAATTATAAGTGGCGTGAATTACTCGCCAGCGATTACCTTACCCCGGACGATCCAACCAACTTTCCTTCGAACGGCTGTAATTCCGTTAATGAAGACACATCGCCCGGGAGCTGCGAATCGATAGAACGAGCGGGTCCCGCGATGGAAGCATACGATTTCATCGATTCCACCTGCTGCTGCCCAGCCACGGCGGGGAAGATGAAAGCGAGGAAGAAAATAATCGGGCAATAGTCTGTGCACGTGAGTCGAATGGGACGATAGAGGGCTGGCCAGCAAAAAGGGGACGCTCGGGCGGAAACGGAATTAATTACTAGGGTGTCCCAGAAAATAGTGAGAGCTTCAAAAAAAAAAAAGGATTGTAACAAAAAGCGAATTCAATCATCGAGATATCATAGATTCCTTCGGGATCGATGGCCTTTTATATAAAACTACGAAATGTCCTCACTCTTTGCCTTTACATAAGCTTCTGTCGTCAAGGTAAAACAAGAAATTATTTAAGCAGAAAATTATATAAGAAAATTAAATTCATTGAGGCTTGTTTCTTTACCGAGGGGCTAAAGTATTAAAAATTAATTTTCTCGATGAAGTTGTTTTGTGACATTCCCTGTTTTCCTCCCTTATCCTTAATTTCCAGTAATGGCGCAAAAGCAACGAAACTTCGATTTTTCCGCTTTTTGTACTAATCGTAATTAGAATGACAGGAGCTTTGGTGACACGTTCGTCACTTCGAGGTGCGAAGATGATTTAGGTACACAAAGTAAGGGGCAAGTAACTGAAACTGCGCAATGCATATTTTCTCGGGTGGACGAATATATGATACATAACCGGCTGGAACGAGGTCTATATCATTGAAATGATTACAGGTCCCTCGTGTTCAACCGGATATTTGGTAAATTGATCTAACCTCCCTACTTCCGAATAAAATAGATCAGATACGATACACCGCTTGCCGCGTCGTGTACACACGCGCATCTTTCGCGGTCGTGGTTCTCTGTTTGCAAAGCGGCCAAGAAACTGGACGTCCTGCGAAACTTGAACCCCAAGATTTTCTGCCCCTTTCATCCCGAGAAATCTGATCGACCATCTACGATTCAAAATAGAGCCGTCTGCAGTTATATTTTTCTGTTTGCGATTGAGATACAGTGGTGGACAGAGAAAGTTTGGAACTTATATTTTTCACGTCTGCAATGGCCAATTAATTCGCGAACTGTAAAATTTTTTTACTAAATGAAGGATCTAATTAAAAGAAGCAACGTTTGTCTTGAAACTTTTTCCCTACCTCTTACAGTTCGCGAGTTATAACAGAAAATCGGAAAATAACCGGAATTTCAGGGGTCGATTACACCCCCTTAGGGTGAATTTGGGTAGCAAACGAAAAGTGCGTTTTAATCGGCAGGAAATTCCCTACGGATTCACAAAGTTTCAGAATTTTTTGGATTTCCGGGTTCGGGATCTTCCCTTGTGAGAAATTTAGTTGACTAACAAGGGATGTTCGGGAACTCAAAAATTCAAAAAAATCTGAAACTTTGCAGAAATGTAGCTCAAGTGATGCTAGTAAAGTAATTATTTTTTATGCGACAATAAAACGGTCCTAAGGGAGAAAACACCCCCTCAAAGAAATCGTGAGTTGTCATATTACCGTGAATATCTACGAAATTATAAAAGATACCAAAAATAAGTTAAATTCAAAGTTCTATGGTTTCTTGTGTCTTATAAAGTGGCGATAAAGAATTTACGAAAAACTTTTTATTTTTTTCAAAATTTATCCCCACCACCCTTTTTTCGACAATTCTTTAAGGTAGTACTACCGATACGCCTTGAGTCAAGTGCGTGTTAGATCGTCCTTTGACTTCCGTGGTGATTTGATTTGGCAACGTAGCACGATTGATTGTGTAAGTTTTCTTCTGCTCGCTTGAAGCTTGAAGTTAGCATTGCATCACATTGCATAGAGATATAGAAAATTTCAAACTGCGCGGTCTTACTAACCTCTTTGCGACGTTGCGAAATCGTGCGTATAATGGCCGAGTGAGCACAGATAATTTTATTCATTTGCTTATATTAGCTATAAAAATTGGTGAATCAACATTTGGATACATGCATTATGTTTATGGAATATTAAATTTATATTTCTCTCAGTTTCATCAAAAACTGAATTGGCTATTAATGTGAATTTTTGTTGAAAACGTCATTTTCCATAAGACTACGTGTTAATAGTGGAAACATAAAATTGTTAATAACTTTTTTCTGGGTTGGTGTAGATTTCCAAAAATTTACATGAGTCAGTGTAAGGTCAAAACAAACTACTGTACAAAGTTTCAGAATTTTCTCAACAGTATTTCAAAACCGGTAGTACTACCTTAACACCAAATTGTAGGATATCGGAAGCCATAAAACTTTGAATGGAACTTTTTTTCGATATCTTTTACGCTCTCTCAGATATTCACAATTTCTTGGGAAGGGTGTTTTCACCCTTAGGGCCGTTTTATTGCCGAATAAAAAAATAGTTACGTTGTTAGCTTTACTTGAGCTACATTTCTGCAAAATTTGAGATTTTTTTTTAATTTTCGAGTTGCCGACACTACCCTTGTAAGTTTCTCTAATTATCTCACAATTATCAGAGCTTCGGAGGCAGAGATGTTTCCTAATCGTCCGGGAAATTCTTCCCTTTCTACCTTTCACCAGAGCCGAGCTTTGGAACGACGATCGTCGGAGCAGGATTCGCAGTGGCACAGGAATTCAATGGGCTTCTATTGTGTCACCCGAGCCCCGTTTCATTCTGACGAAACAGCGACGCCAGGAATTTCCCAGCTCTCCGCGAACGGCTGCAATTGCTGGCACGCTCGCGAACGAAGTGAAACTTGCAATTTTCATGCGTAACCCAGCGCCGATTACGATCGGCGACGCGGAAGAACGAATCTCTGATAATCGGATAATAGAGGAGGAACTGCAATTGCGGTCGGCCAATTAATTTGGCGCCCCGTTATCAGTCCTTTGAACCTGCGCTACTGCTTCGGTAAACTGTCGGTTCACTTGCGGCGTCCTTTAACAGGATTTCAGAACCGCGAAACCAATGCCCCGCCATTCCAAATGTCATCCTCCCTTCCCAAAAATCGAAAAGTAAAAATTCCGTACGGTCAAATCTGGGCACTTTTTTAAAGACATTATTTGAAAAATTATTCCAAATAACAGGTTATTTTATTTCATAATTATTCCATTTTCGAAATACAACTGTGTTACTTTATTTCAAGAAATAATTTCGAAAATAAGTATCTTAAAAAATAGTAAAAAAATAATAAAATAGACTATTATTTGAAATTCCTATAACTGAAAATAACGGACCGAAATATTATTTGAAAAAGCTATTTCTTATTTTATTTTCAAATAAAATTTACCCATGTCTGCTAAAGAAAAATTAGAAGATCAATTGCGAAAATAGTGGAAGATTTCAAGAACGAAAATTCTGCATCTGCAGAATGGGGAGAAACATTTCTACGTTCTTCCTAAGGTACAGTAGTGGTTAAGAGAAAGTTTGAACCTTGAATGGTAAGAAAAATAAGACGCTTTCATTATAAAAAATCACACCCAGTTTAAAATTTATATTTCACTGATTGGGGGTTGTAAAATAAAACTTTTGTCTTTTTGCCATAAAACTTAATGTCTATTATAAAATATAAAATGCGAGTTTTGTAATTTCTTTTGACCATCACTGTACCACAGAGCAACGTAGAGCCTATTAAGGGGACATTCTACTCTCTCGGCCTCAAAAATATCGATTTTTTTTTTTTTTGCTGAATTCGGAAGAATGCACCTCCTACAATATCCTCCTAAATTTTTGGAGCGAAATTCGATGTATTTTCAATGTTATAGGTATTTGTAGCGTCAGCGGCCTGGTTCTCAAAACTTTAAGGGGACATTCTACTCTCTCGGCCTCAAAAATTTCGATTTTTTTTTTACTGAATACGGAAGAATGCACCTTCTACAATAGCCTCCTAAATTTTTGGAGCGAAATTCGATGTATTTTCAATGTTATAGGTATTTGTAGCGTCAGCGGCCTGGTTCTCAAAACTTTAAACGCGTTTTTCTCGAAACACCATTTTCTTGGTTGGCGGATGTGATAAAAAAAAACTCCATGACCAATTAATCCAAAATTTTAATATGTTATTCTACACATTAGTGGCTTTCCCGCTTAGCACAAATATCTTAAGATTTTTTAATATTTTCTCACATTTTATATCTATTAAACAGAAAAGAAATGCCCTTTTCGGTACTTTCAACTTTGATTGACCGCCATTTTAATAATTTTGGTCCAAAATTGTTCTTTCGTGGTAAGCGCGATAACCATAATCCTGCGAATTAAAAATATGTTTGGTTTTTTTATTTCCGATGATCCAGTCGTCCGAAATTTCAACCGCCAGCAATTCTGATGCCGCCAACTTAACTGCGAAATATTTGTGTAAACAAATGAAATAAACAAAGAACAATGATTTTTTCTTGTATTTCAAGAGTGGTAAAATATACCCCCAGAAATTCGAAAACATTAAGTGTTTACTTCATTATAAAAACCATCACCGAAAAGTGGCCGATTTTTCGGCCGAGAGAGTAGAATGTCCCCTTAATCCACATGAATGGAGAAAAATGTCCCCCGTCAGAATGTCCGGTCCCTTTCCCCGCATCGCCGAGATAGTTTTGATTTAGAGAAAGTGGCCCGATCAAGCCCGAGCCATGAAAACCAGGGGGCCAGTATTACTTTCAATACTCTCGCCGCCACGTTCTAGCCGGAATCCAATCTGGATGCGGTAAAACGGGAAAAATGGCGGGGCAGTACGTGACAGGAAACGCGCACAGCGCCCAGCTGCTTCTTTGATCGTAACTTATCATGACCTTTCTTACAAATAAACTTGCGGCCCGCCGCGTTATTTTACCTCGCGAGGCATTAGAACCGTTCCGGCTGAAAAGGATCGCTGGAAATCGCTCCTGCTGCTCCAGATTACAGCGAGAGTTACTTTTCGCTTTTACCGGTTTCCTCGGAATCGCCCCGCAGAAACCAGACACCGTAAAACGAAAATAGAAGCAGCAGGGATTTGCGGAAACTCGCCTTAAGGAAATTCGACTCGGCGAGATACTCGAGTGACTTGAAATTTTTTGAAAAAAAAAAATAAATAAAACGATATTAATAGTTTCAAAATTGGAAGAATTTTTTTCATCACATTCGGCGAGAAGTGGAGAATTTTCCCTAAACGATTAATGAACCTAAATGCGGTTGAAATTTTGGAAAAATTTTCACACGTTTCTAAGAATTTCTTGCGCTCGAATTTCACGTCGGAGAGCAGTCGGATGGACTAAAAATAAACGTTTCACGATCGGGGGTCACGGAAGTCACGGACTATCATCGTTATCGACGCGACCTTACTATGAAGTTCAGCCTCCGCTTCGAAAATATGTCTCTCTTCTTGCGGGGCTAATCAGCTCGCAGTGTAAAAATGTTTATCGATTATAAAACGAGTCAATAAGATTTATTATCGCCCCCTTCTCTTTCGCGGTGAATAAATCATCAATCGTGCACGCTCCTATCGCGCCTTCGACGAAGCTCCGGAATGGATCGGGTTATCCAATTGTTGTTAATATTCCGACTGATCGACTCCAACCGCGGCTAAATTAATTTCCCCCATTTTTTCCACAATTATTCTACACACTCCGCGAGTCTAACTTTGTCTTCTAATCCCCAGAAAGTTGCTTAACTGTCTAAATAAACGACGATCCATGAAAAATGAATATTCCCTGAAAATATTCCAAGCAAATTGAGGGGTTGAAATTAGGGCTGGGACTATTTGTCGAATTTTCGGTATTTGAATATTCGAATACTTCAATTGCTCAATTATTTGGCGAATATAATTCGAATATCCAAGTATTCGAATACTATTCGAATATTTAAGTATTCGAATACTATTCGAATATTTAAGTATTCGTATACTATTCGAATATTTAAGTATTCGAATAGTATGGTGTGAATTATAAATCAAGTTCTTTAGGTTCATTTTTGTACAAGCTTTTATTTAGTTTCAGTTGTGAGTTCGTTAGTTTGTCAGGGTGAAATATTGTAAGCTAATTTTGACCCACTTCAACATATCCGATCGGCTTGAAACTTTGCACACATGTGTAATTCCAATGACAATACAATATTTTCACTAAAAAGCATGAAATACTTTATGGTGAAATTTTTTATTTAAAAACATGCTTTTATTAAAATGTACTAAAAAGGAACGAATAATTTTGATACCGGCCGATCTGACTGCCTGAGAAGAATTCCCTCATAGGGTGGATGTACCAGTAAATGAACACATACCAGTGAATGGACATTTTATATTAAAATGAGTAAAATAAGTTATTAAAGTAAGCAACTAATTAATTAGAGACTTCTTTTAATTTCTTGCTTCATATCCAAACACTTTTTGCAGCACGTGAAATCAATCGAGCTGCAAACATAATTTTATAAAAGTGTTCATTTATTGGTACTTTTTTTTATTTTTATTATGTTATAATTAGTTATAGGGTAAACGCACCAGTAAATGAACACTTAAGACTAATGAATGAACACTTTCATAAAATTATGTTTGCAGCGCGATTGATTCCACGTGCTGCAAAAATTGTTTGGAGGTGAAGCAAGAAATTGAAAGAAGTCTCTAATTAATTAGTTGCTTATTTTACTCATTTTAATATAAAATGTCCATTCACTGGTACGTGTTCATTTACTGGTACATCCACCCTATGAGGGAATTCTTCTCAGGCCGTCATATCGGCCGGTATCAAAATTATTGGTTCCTTTTTAATACATTTTAATAAAAGCTTTTTTTTTTTAAAAAAAAATCACCATAAAGTATTTCATGCTTTTTAGTGAAAATATTGTATTGTCATCGGAATTACACATGTGTGCAAAGTTTCAAGCCGATCGGATATGGTGAAGTGGGTCAAAATTAGCTTACAAGATTTCACCCTGACAAACTAACGAACTCACAACTGAAACTAAATAAATGCTTCTAAAAAAATGAACCTAAAGAACTTGATTTATAATTCACACCATAATATTCGAATACATCGGTATTCGAATACATCAGTATTCGAATAGTATTCGAATAATAACATTCGAATACTCAAATATTCGAAGTTTATTCGTAGCATTCGAATACTTGCAAAATATTCGAATAGTAAATTATTCGAATAGTCCCAGCCCTAGTTGAAATGGGAACGGTAAATGTGCATAAGTGACAGAAGTGAGAATTTTCAGTATTTTATTTTCAACCGCAGTCTACGTCGGTATACAATAGGTACCCGCCTTTATCCTGCGACAGCCCAAGCGGCTAAAATAAATTATTCCAGCACTTACAGCGTTCCCCACGGTAGTTACACCGTTTCCCATTAAAAAAATAATTTCTCACTTCTGCGGCGCTCGCGCCACTTGCCATTTCAACTCGTCGATTGGAAATATCCAAAGTGCAGTGGCGTTATTAATTAACAGAGCGAAATGCAACGCTACGGAGCCGGCAGAAACAGAGAGGGAAAGTCGGGTGTTGAATTCTGGCGTTCACGCGTTCGAGCGCCTCCGGGGTAGGTTTTCGCGCGAAATATCCCCGCGTCGTTGGGAATTTATCGAGCTCGGTCGAGCACGGCGGGGATTCCCAGTCACGTTTCGAGAACGCTTCGACGTGGCCGCGGAAGTTTTATCGCGCAGGGAACGGGAGACGCGAAGGAAAGACTCTCGAAGGACAGGGACGATTAATACGTAGCGCGATTAATTTTAGGGTGGTGGCTTGCAACCGATACGGGGTTCGACCTTTCTTTATTGTCTTTGTTATCATGTTGCCGTCGATTGCGACGTGATTATCGTGGTTATTATGTTGTTACGCGCTATTGGCATGATTATCCGCGGTTATTATGCTGTTACAACATTATTGTATGCCGACGGGCCGCGTTTATGCGACGTCGAAACAAATCTCGATGAGGCAACTATTTCGGACCCCCTTAATGACACAAATGGACGGGGCCCGGCTCGCTCAATGCGACTCTCTGATCTCTATTGAGCATAAACGGCTACCAAAACGGTACGGCAGACGATCCGGTAACGAAATAAACGGGAGCAATTAAAATTTATACCAAGCCCCCATTCACCGGGGTCGACGTATCTTCCTCCATTCTTTTACTGTAACTCGGCACCGTGCAAGAAGACGTGGATGCACTGCGTTTTCTGGTTTGAAATTTGTTCATAATCGCCTGTGGAATGGTTTAATATTCTCCTTAGAGAGGACCGTTTAATAAGCGCTATTAATATCGCATTGGGCTATTTACTTTGACTTGATTGTTGAAATCCGCTTTTCTCTGTTGTTTCAGGAAAATGCAAAATCGGCTGCCATGGAAGTAAGTACTCCATTCCAAACATTGCAGATTGGCCGCCTACAGCTGGACCAAGGGTTCATGAATTTGGAGGCTTAAGGGGTAGATTTGAGGGGGTACAGAAATTCGAGCGTGAAAGAAATTACACCTTTGCACCTTCGCTAATCTTTAGCTGAAGTGTAACTTTCGTGAAAGATCAAAATCGAATGGATATCTAATGTGCAATTGTCTTACAGAGAAATTTTAAGCAACAATAGCCTCTTGTTACGTGTTCTGAAAATAAATTTAAACTACAACAAAAAACGCGAATACTTTAAGGGCTGTTATAACTGTTCAAAGCGAATTTTCGCAGAAAAAAATTGCTCCTTACCATTTTCTCTAATATACTCTACATTCTCACGAAGTTTCATTAAAATCAGAATTTTCGAGTTGTGAGAAGGGGGGGGGGGTGTTTGCCCCGCTAACAAAGAGGTCAATGGCGGGAAAAGGGTTAAGAACCCCTAACCTAGATTTTCCCAAGTTCTACAACTAGTATCTACTGATGCCATGTATTTCCTACCTTGACGAATCGCAGTGCACCCGAGCAAGGCGTATCAGGAAGGACACACGTACACGTACAATCTGGAAGGGCTGTCGGTGACGTCCGTCACCGCTGCCCAGGGCGATGCGACCCTAAAACTGGCGGCCACCGTGGAGCTGTCCGTTAAGCCAGACTGCGTTCATCAGCTGCGGCTGAAAAACGTCCAGCTTAATGGAGCGGTAATTGTTTTGCGATTTTTAAATTAGCCTCTCAACAAATTTGTGACTGTACCAATTTCTTGGCATTTCTCTGTCCAAGTTACAAATTATTTATTTAAAATTTTCAGCCTCCATCCACACCAGACGTCGAGCAATACGCGGTCCAGTTCAATTATCACGGTGGGCACATCGACACAGAGCTCTGCAGCGAACCTGGGGACTCCCAAGCGTCGCTCAACATCAAGAGAGCAGTTGTCTCCATGTTCCAATCGGCTGTCATGCAGGATAGCGGTTCGACGATCCACCACGAGGTTCGTACCCCTGAAACGACACGATTAAGAAACATTTTACCTAGAGTTTCGTTCGGATATCGCCCATTCAAATCATCAACTATAGTTCTGCAGAGATATCCGCGGAGAATAGAAAGCATGGATAGCCGTTGGTTTTACGGAAGTTTATCGATTTTGTCGAACTCACTTGGCATACCAAAAGCTTTACTAATCAAATTAAGATCACGAGTCACCCATAATCGATTTCATACTTGTGAAATGTCTCTTTTGCTGAAACCTCCTCTGGCAATTAGTGCGAAGATCCTTCATCACCTGAAGCTCATCGAGACGTAACAGATTGGCAAGGAAAGGAATCCTATCTTTATGAAAATAGTACGAATTGATTGGCGAGGTTCTCCCCATGAAAATGAGTCCAAACACGACATAAATCGGACCATTTTTAGGATTATTGGTAATTAATAGGAATATACTATACACAATCCTAAAGATGGTCCGATGTATGTCATGTTTGGACTCGTTTTGCTCGGGAGAACCTCGCCAATCAATTCGTACTATTTTCATAAACATAGGACGAGAAATATCGAAAGAGCGACACTAGTACGTCTATCTCACTTACGCTTGCTATATTCGGTCACTTTCCATGTCAATCCTTTACGAGGCCAATTCTTAAAATCAAAACGCTACCTGTAAATCGAGCCCTTCCAAAGCAAAACCGCTAGTGGAAGCCTGACAAACCTGACAGCCCAAAAGACAACCTTGCGCAAAGAATTCTCTAACCCGCGCCTTACGATGCATCTGCATTTGCAGACGGACGTGATGGGCGCCTGTCCGACGGACTTCACGTTCCACAAGGAGGGCGACTCGCTGATCGTCCGCAAGACCAGGAACCTAGGCCAGTGCGCGTACCGCGAGAGCATCAACCAGGACTTGATATCAGCCAGCACCGACACAGCAGCGGGTATCAAGTCCTCGCCGCTTCTGGCGTCACAGCAGGAAATCGAGCAACGATTCAAGCGTGGTATCCTGAAGAAGGCGGTGTCCAAGGAAGTGTACAAGCTAAGGCCCTTCAGCAACGGCAACGCAGGAGCGAAAACGGTCGTGGAGACCACCTTGACACTCAAGGATACCAAGCCCGACACCCCGACAGCACCAGTATCTGAGCCCAAGTCCATCATCTTCGAGGCTCCCCACCCAGTCATCAAATCCTCCGCGGACACCATCAGCAAAGCTCTGAAGGCCGCCAAGGAGGAAGTGGCGGGCGGTGTGAAGCCGAACGCAGCTTCTAAATTTGCTGACCTGGTGAAGGTACTCAGGCTAAGCACCAAGAATGACATACTCTCCATCTACCAAAAGGTCCGCACCGGGGCTGGCTTCGACAAAGGCGACCAGAAGCTCTTACTGGACGCTCTGTTCCGCGCTGGAAGCGGCGAGTCAGCTGAGGTGGCGGTGGAATTGATCAAGAACAAGGAGGTCTCTGGTGTCCAGGCGTTGCTCTTTTACACCAGCTTGGCTTTAGTTCGACACGTCAACCTACCATCGGTGACGGCCGTCACCTCCCTCCTGGACCAGCCCAACCTACCCAGACTGGGCTACCTGGGTGTGGGGCAAGTGATCGGGAAGTACTGCCAGGACCATCCCTGCGAGAACGTGGCCGAGGTGAAGGAGGCGGTGCACAAGATCCGCGAGAAGGTGGGCAACGGCAAGTCCAAGACCAGGGAGCAGGAGAACCAGATAATCTCCGCCCTCAGGGCGCTAAGGAACACCCAGTTCCTGGACGACGCTACTCTACAGAAGCTGGCGAATATCGGTGCTGACAAGAACGTGCGGAACCGTGTCAGGGTGGCCGCCATCGAGGCTCTGCCCACCAGGTGCACCATGAAATGGAAGAACGTGATGTTCAAGGTGCTGGCTGACAAGAACGAGGACAGCGAGGTCAGGATCAAGACGTATTTGTCGTTGGTTGCCTGTGCCTGCCCCCACGTGGCCAACAACTTGAAGGAGGTGCTGGACAAAGAGAGCGTCAATCAGGTTGGGTCGTTCATACAGAGCCACCTGAAGAACTTGAGGGCTTCCACCGACCCCAACAAGCAGGACGCTAAGAACCAGCTTGGACTCATCAAGCCGCGCACCAAGTTCCCCGAGGACTTCCGCAAGTTCTCGTTCAACAACGAGCTGTCTTACAAGATCGACGCTTTCGGCCTCGGCTCCAGCGTCGACAGCAACGTCATCTACAGCCAGAACAGCTTCGTGCCGCGCTCAGCGAACTTGAACGTTACCATGGAGCTGTTCGGCCGCAACATGAACTTCCTCGAGCTCAGCAGCCGCGTGGAGAACCTGGACAGGGTGCTGGAGCACTTCTTCGGGCCCAAGGGGAAAGTCTGGGAGTACGATGTGGAGGATATAATGGAGGGTAAACCCAGCGGTGCGAGCAAGCTCGGGAAGTACATCAAGGATCGATACGAAAAGTCGGTCCGCGGCAAACGGGAGGTGAAGCAGGGGGAGCTGGACAAATTCACGAAGAACGTACACTTGAGGGGCAACGAAGTTGATGAGAACCTGGACCTCGACCTGTCCGTCAAAGTGTTCGGCGTAGAGCTCGCCTACTTGAGCTACGAGGGCGACGCAGACAAGTTGAACCCCGAGGCGCTCGTCGACAACATCTACAATAACATTGACAAGGGCTTCAAAATGGCCAAGAACTTGAACTACAACCTAGAGAACTACCTCCAGTTCCTCGACGCTGAACTCATCTATCCAACCAGCTTGGGTAGCGCTCTGACCCTCGGTGTAACCGGGACAAGCGCAGTTCAGATGAAGACCAACGGGAATCTCGACATCCCCGCCATCTTGACGGATCCCGAGAACGCGGCGATCCGCGTGGCCCTCGAGCCAAGCGTATCTGTCACCATCGTGGGCAACATGGTCGTTCGCGGCCTGGGAGCTGAATCTGGCATGAAGATCGTCAGCACTCTTCACACAGCCACCAGTACTGACCTATCCGTGACTGTGTTGAATGGGAAGGGCGTCGACGTGAACATCGGCATCCCCAAGAAGAAGCACGAGGTGATCAGCGTGAGCAGCGAGGTGCTGCTCAGCAGCGGGCCCAAGGGCCAATACCAGGCACCTAAGTTCGGAAAGGGCAAGGAGCACGCAGACTGCTTCGAACAATTCTCCAGTATCCTCGGCTTGACGGTGTGCGGACAGTTCTCGTTCCCTTACGAGAACCTGGCCACTATTCAACAGAAGCCGCTGTTCCCCTTGAGCGGACCAGCCAAGTTCGCGGTCACAGTCGAGAACAACGACGTCACCAGCTACCACTTCAAGGTTCACCTCAACACAGACGAGCCCAGCAAACGTTCCTTCGAGATTTTGCTTGACACTCCCAACAGCAGGACCAACAGACACGTGTCCATGATTGTGGAGGCAGGTCTGGTGCCCAACATGTACGCCAAAGCGTCCCTGAACTCGCCGATTAAGAAGGCCTCTGTAGAAGCCACGCTCAAGAACACCCCTCAAGAACGCACCATCACGATCCAAGCCCTCCACGACAGGGACGAGTACTACGGTCGTGTTGGCGTGCTGGCCAGTGGCGGCAGGTACAAGCCCGTGTTGGAGTACAAGGTACCCGAGCACGTCGAGAAGCTAGCCACCGCGAAGACGGGTCTCCAGGCGGGCCAACAGTACAACGTACAGGGCACCGTGGACGTCTCTGACTACGAAGGTGGCCAGAAGTTCGTGCTCGACAAGGTTGCCCTCGTAGTCAGCGGCCAGAAGCTGCTCGTCATCGACGGTTCCCTTATTTGGACGCCGAAGGCCCTCGCCGTGGACACCAATCTGGGCTACACCGATAAGAGTCTAGCCCTCAAGGTAGACGGTAAGAAGCTTGGGGACTGCCACTACGCGCTGACTGTCGCCGCCATGCCGTCGACCGATGCTAACATCGGGTTCAACCTCAAGTGGGAGTTGCAGAGGGAGGCCAATGAGATGAATCACAAGCTGGTCTTCATCCACGGGCCTGATCTGAACTCCGAGACGAACCGTCTGTCTTTGGAACAGAACGCTGTCTACAAGCTGGACCCCAAGGATCTTCGCCTGTCCACGTCCAACGAGCTCAAGTACCCTCTACAGAACCTGAAGGTGAAGCTGGAAGGAAAGCTGACGCGAAAGTCCATCAGCGGCGACATCGAGATCAAGTACCAGAAGTTCAAGTTCGGCACAGAGCTGTCCGCCAAGACGAACATGGAGAAGCCAGGCGACTACGAGGTCGAACTTGAGGCCGAACTCATGGACAACAACGTCGAGCTCAAGTCCAAGCGCACCATCCTCGACGCCCACAAGTGCAAGCTGACCAACTCCCTTGCGCTCTCGCCAGGCGGTAAGTACGACGCTGACGCAATCGTCACCTACGACGTCAGCAAGAACAACGTAAACATTCAGCTGGACGGTGACGTAAACTTGAATGGGAAGAAGATCAAGGTGGACACTGGCCTGGAGGCCAACCAACAGGCGGTCAATTCTCGTGCCTTCGTCAAGGTCGACGGCACCAAGTACATCGAATTCTTGCTCAAGACCCGCAAAACGCCCAATCCGTCCGGCACTCTCAGCCTGAACCTCAAGAACTACCTGGTCGCTACCGGTCAGTACGTTTACCAGAACGGCAAAGGAAACGGAAATCTCAACATCGACATTCCCAAGATCAACCGCAAGGTAAAGGCGACCGGTGACCTGGCCGTGTCCGGGTCCGAGCACGTCGCCAACCTCGAGATCCTCTACGACGCTGAGAAGGACCCCAGCAAACGCATCAAGCTGTCCACCATCTCTGACATCACGAAAACGTCCGTGGACACGAAGAACGTGCTCGAGATCCTGTCCAACAAGCTGGAGGTGAACGCCAAGGGCAAGCTGCAGGGC
Organism: Andrena fulva; assembly: GCA_946251845.1. Taxonomy (NCBI): domain Eukaryota; kingdom Metazoa; phylum Arthropoda; class Insecta; order Hymenoptera; family Andrenidae; genus Andrena; species Andrena fulva. The sequence continues at coordinate 6,510,830 of OX276333.1, forward strand.
ACCATGAGCGATGGTAAATTGCAGGTGGACGCGGACATGACCCTGCCAAACGGACGTTACCTGGTGTGGAAAGCAAAGCGCGATTCCACGAAGAAGGACGGCAAGTACGACGTGGAGGTGGAGAGCGAGCTGGTAGACCACGTGACGAAGGGCGGACAGTCGAGGAAATTTATATACAAGGCTACCGCCAAGGACCTGGACATGCAGTCGAAGACGTTCGAAGGCAAGGGTACCATGAATCTGGTAGACTTCGATGGCAAGGACGCGCAGATCTCGTGGACCGGGAAGAACGTCGTGCAACCTGACAAACAGAGGCAGACTGAGGTGGACATCGAGGTGGCTGGAGCAAAGGTTCCGAAGAAGTGTCGGCTTCAGGTTAGCACGGCCAGTGGCGAAAAGGAGACAGGGTACAAGGTGAAATCGTCCTTCGGCGATTACTCACTGTCGGTAAGTCACTCACGAAGGGAGGGTAGAGACTTTTGAACGAAACCAGGTTATATTGGGTTGGTGCATATGAAATTGCCGATCGCGGATTCCGTGAAAGTTCCTTTGTTGATGGTGGAGATACGCCATTTCTCCTAAAAATGGCATTTTTAGCCTGGCTTCGTTCAAAAATTGCTCATCCTGATCATAGAAAAGTCACCAAGAGTCTTCTGAACTAGTATGAATTCTCATCTGTGTTTGTGGCGATAGACTACAGGACACGTGGAGCCTGGCAACAAGGTGTACAAGCCTTCCAAGCTGCAGGGTACTGTGGATCTGAAACTGCCCAACGAGAAGCTTAGCAATTTGAAGCTCGAGATCTCCAGCAACCTATTGGAGCTAACCGAGGAGAACGATCTACTGGAGTCTGAAGGGTCCATAAAGCTGACGTACAACAACGACAAAACGATCCAGATGGAGTCGTACTTGAAACTGCTGGGACTTAGCAAGGGCCTGGAAACACCCAGCGAGGGCAAGGGTAAGCTCACCCTCAGTGTCCTCAAGTTCCCCCAATTGAAGGTGGATGGCAACTACAAGTTCAATCCTACGGAGGAGAAGAAGACGGCTACCATGGATGTGAACGCAAGCTTCGGGGACAAGAAGGCTACTGTTCAGGTCAACAATGAATACCGCCCGGACGTAGCTGTGGTGAATATGAAGGCTAAATGCGACCTGCAGCTCGAGAACCTGCGCAACATCGAAATGGACCTCGTTTACAAGGTACAGATTTGCCTTCGGGACTTTATTGCTTTATCGCTCAGAATGGGAGAGACTGCGAATTAGCGAGAGAGACTGACGAGGGAACCACACGAGGTGTTACCCACCGATTCAGATGAAACTTTGTAAAAAAGTAGAGAGTTGAAAAATATTTCACTGTTCGACCGTGACTGTAGACACTTAATAGTTTACGAGATATTTAAGAATAAACATCACGTTTGATCGTTTGCGTTGGTGTCAGAAACTTCAATGTGTGGACTAGTAGCGCCGATGGTTTGGTGGTAAAGTAATTGCTTCCTAATCGCGTAGCTTGAGTTCCAATCCCATTGACTTGCAAATTATTTTTCATAGTTCATTTTAATTTATATACTTCGCAAACGTTTCTTCAAAAAAATAAAAAATAAAAAATAAAAAATATTATTTGTGAGCGACCCTCTCGCTCATACACAGTGTCTCTCATTCGCCACCACAAGAACAGAATAAAAGTACGGGGATAGCGTGTTCAACTTAGTTCGAGACAATACTATACAAGCATCTTTGAGCATCATATCACATTCCAGAGGCACAAGGACCAGAACAGGCGGACAGCAGACGTCGTCGTCACCGCTGACGGCGCCAAGTACACCCTGAACAGCGAGATCCAGCAGCAGGGCGCGGACAGTCTGTTCAACGTGCAGGCCAGCACCCCAGCAGGGAAGACAGAAGTGTTCTCCATGTTCCAGAAGCTCGGTGGACAGGAGTTCAAAGGTGACTCGAGCGACATCGTGTCAAGATTCTCCACGTAACAGGTACGATAGGGCTTGAGCTTGATGGGCTGTTCCGTTACAGGTGAATGGCAGGTGGTCACGCCCAAGGGATTCGCCAGAGCTGACGCGCACGTTAGCCTGGAGAGCGTCGAGGACTTCGTCATCAGCGCAAACTTCGACAGCGACAAGATCAAGCACCGCAAGATCCACGCCGAAATCGCCAACAAGCCCACCGCCAAGTCAGGCAAGAGGATCGTCATCACTATCACTAGCGACGGCCGGAATATCGTTACCGGAAGGTATGGCATCAGTTACTAATATCTCACACGGTTGCCATTGTTATGGGAGCTCTTAAAGGCTACGTTGCTAGAAAGCTTGCACTTTAAGGCGGGTAGTAAAGACACTTTCTCACCGTTTTCTAAACATATTCCGGACTAAGATTCCACTGTCTATGCAGCACGAACTACAAGAAGCGCGATGAGGACGGGAAGATCGTGGTGGAGGGTAACGGGAGCCTCAAGGTCGGCGACGACACGAAGAGCTCCTCGTTCAAGTACACCCGCCAGCAGCTGACACACGAAAAGGACGGCGAGGTCGGCGTGGCGATGGTACTCAACGCGAATTTCGGGCCCTCCGCCATTGTCGGCGAACTGAAGCTCTCGAACAAGGAGGTTCACCTGTTCAACAGCTACTGCGAGCAGAACAAGGACTGCGCCCACTTCAAACTCCAATCGATACTAGACACTGAACGTGAGTGCTGCACTTGTACTTCTGTAATCTGACAATTGGTTGTGCGACGGTAAGTTTCAAGTATGTGATACTTGAAGCACTGAAAGTTGTACGGAAGTGGTACAGTCGAGGCAGCACCGTCATGGATGGACAATGTCCCAGCAGCTCTATAGATTATTTGGTTTGACCTTGCTGGGGTATGATTTTCAGAGACAACCTTGCTGAAGCATCAAATAACAGTGGAAGTCGACCTGAAGAAGTTCAACGTGCCAGCTGAATTTGGTCTGAAGACCAGCACCGTGTTCAAAGCTCCAACTCTGGACCACACCACGAACCTCTACCTCCACTCAACGAAAGACAAGTCTGAGTACACGTACCAGCTCTTCGTGCATCCCAAAGAAGCAGGTACAGATGAGGAAGGGTGGCTGTGCTGACGACGATCGTCGCATTCGTGGGATCCTCTTCATTCATTATGTCCTTGGTTATAGCTACCATCCTGACCCTGCCAGCCCGCGAGATGGCTGTTATTCTGTCCTTCGATTTGCCAAAGACTAAGAAAACTGGAGCATACAAACTGGACCTGTCTGTCTATTTGGACAGAAAGAACAAACCATCCGATAAGACCAGCTTGACTGCTAGTGGAGACATAAATGTTGACAAGAACACCATGTTCCTTAACGGAGAGACCAGATTCACCTATCCAACGCAGACCAAGGTACCGTAGATCGATTTTCGATTCTTCGAGATTATAAAGTAGTCGTAACTAAGTATTCTTCGAATACTCGAAGAAATTATTCGTATTCGAAATTATTCGAAATTATTTGAAATTATTCGAAATTATTCGAAATTATTCGAATATTTACAGCTCTACTCAGAATAAAACTTCTGTATTAAACTTTGATCTTGTTATCTAAAATTCTTATTTTCTTATAACAATGACATTAATAAGTAGTGAGTAAAAGCGAGAGCTACCTTCGTCAGGCGAGGGTCATGTAAAAGCCAAAGCCTCGCACTGACGCAAATCCTTCGGCGTGCTTTCACGCCGACGCCACTTAAACTGTTAATCGATATTCCACTCCGCTGAATGTGAATACTCTTGTTTAAAGGACATGGTAGTGAAAGGAAAGCTCCACTATGGTGGTGAACGCCTGCTGGACGCCAACATGGACATTGACGTGTTCGCCAAGAAGAACCAGAGGATCGTCATCGTGGCCAACCTCCAGCGGAACGAGCTTCCAAACGGGAACAACATAACTGGTCTAGTCGAGGTGAACAGCCATGGTCAGCAGCTGAAGCTCGACCTCAAGTCCCACCTAGCCGCATCCACCAAGGAAGTAGGATTCGGCACCTTCTTCACCTACAACGACGTCCACCAGAAACCGAAGACCCTGGGCGCCCTATTCTCCGCCGACCTCAGCCATATCTTCCTACTCGTAACTCTGCCTGACAAGGAGCTGATCAAGGACGAGTGGAAGATGCAGCTCTCGAGGGCCCAGCAGAAGGTAGACAGGGAACTGTCCTTGCTGGGCGAGACACCCGAGGTGACGAGCTTCGAGGCCAACGACATGAATCGCTTCAAGTTCCTCAAGTACCCCAAGAGTGAGTTACCTTCGGAACGACGAACAGGATTGAAAGGCTCAATCCACTCGGTTACCGGTACTTATGCCCGATGACGTTTGTTTCAGACAATCCTAACAACAAGCTAAGTGTCAATGGCCAGGTCGTGCTCGGTCAGTTGGCCGAGGTTCACGCAGACGCCTTCAAAGACGGCGCCAAGAAGAACCTGTTCCACGTCTTGGTCCACCTGGACGAGAAGCAGTTCCTGAAGCCCGACTTTGGATACAACAAGGAGAACATGGCCCAGGTTCTGGTAAGCAGACACACAGGTGTTGCTGATCGCCACTGGAGGGCAGGGTGAGTGGAGATCGCTGAAGGTTAATTTGAATGCTCCAGGATGACGCTAAGAACAGCCACGTGGAGCTCGTGAAGAAGATGAAGGACGTGCAGGAGTACGTGATGCAGCAGGTGCAAGCGGAGTTTGGAGACTTGGCGGAGCACTTGAAGAAGGCGCAACCGAACCTGAAGCCGCTTCTGGAATATTACAAGGCGGAGCTGAATAAGATGAAGGACGAGGTCAGCGCTGATGAGACTATCAAGGAGATTCAAGCTACTTTGTGAGTATCCTAAGTCTTTCAAAAGAATCGCGAGAGTGCTGACGTTAGATCAAAATCTCGAGCTCCCTAACCAAGCGTCACTTTCCGTTCCCAAGGAACAAGTACTTCGGCGCCATAGTCGCTGCAGTCACGAAGACCATGAAGGATGTGGCGGAGGGTGTGGAGAAGCTGCAGAAGCATTTCAACGAGATCCTATCCAACCTGAAGGAGTCCGTAAAGGGGGTCTACCCTCAGCTCAAGGCGTCCTACGACAAGCTGTTCCACGAATGCATGAACATCTTCGACGCTGCGGCCAAGCTCGCCAACACTTATCTCAAGGCTGTCCTGGACCTGATAAACAGCCACCAGAAGGAGCTGCAGGACTTAATAAGCGTGGTGTCTGGGATAACCCAGGACTTCGCCAAGATCATCACGAAGTCTTTGGAGAAGATCAAGCGCGACCTCGAGGAGTTCGTCTCGATGCTTGCGAACCAGTTGAAGGCCCTACCGATCTACGAGATGGCGAAGGAGAGGCTGGAGGAGCTCAAGAACTTCCAGCTGCCCGAGAGCGTCCAGGGCCCCATCCAGGACCTCTGCAACATGATCAAGAACGCTCTGCCCACGGAGGAACTTCGCCTGTTGGCCGAGACCATTTGCCAGTACATCGTCAAGCACGTTAAACGCGAGAAGGTACGTTTGGGAAGCCACATTTATTCATCCAGAGCATATAGCACCGACAGAAGGCTCCGCAGAGATCTGCAAGTCTGAAACGTCCCGTTTTCCAAGTCGATTACGATGACGATCCCCGCGATAGACAAGCTCGAGCCGCCCCCAGCTTTGCGGGAAGAAGACGCTGGTAACTCAAATGTTTCTCCCTGTCCGCAGGTGGACGACGTGGCCGAAATTAAGAAGATCTACTCCAACGCCGTAACCGCGATGCAATCCACCCTCGGGCTTCTGCGACAGCAGGCAACACTGGACAACGTATTGGACCTCGTCCAAATCCAGCAGCCCATTGATTTCGGCCTTTTGTCTAAATTCCCAGGCATCGCCACCCTCAGGCTCTCCGTTCTGAATGTGTTGCGCAACGGAGAGCTGCCAACACTCGCGGATCTGTACTACACTTACAGGTAAGCGGTTTCGGTAAATGAAATCCTGTGAATCGGGCCGCACCTTTGTCCGGGGCCCCCTCTTAACGAAATTAGATTGCTCGATACAAAGCCAGTGGAATTAGATCGAGGGATGCAAATTACGCTGCACCTCGGTTCCGGCTCCATGCAATCCTTCCACGCTGTCACGTACTCCCTGTCTAGCTCTTGCATGCGACCATGGTATTTAGAAGATCTTTGCCACCCCGCGAGTGTTTAGTTATCCCACCTCGAGTTTTCCACGCTCGCCAAAGGCTTCTCAGACGAAAACTTTGGACAGTGCCCAGCTCAGTATGCAGGGTGGCAACAGGTGTCAGAAACCTCAAAGGGCGATTCTTCGTGAAAAAGTAAGTCGAAAATGTGGAATAAAATTTCTTACTTACGCGCTTCGTTTTCGAGAAAATTAGCTTTCAATTTCAACCTAGTACGCGTGTACTGAAGTACAGGGGCGTAAAAAAGTGATGACCACTGCTTTCACAGGTGAAACTACACCTCTGAATCGATGGAGATTTGTAAAAAAAAAACTTGCTGCAAGATTGTTTATTAATTCACCCCTGAAAGCAGTGACCATCACTTTATTAACACCCTGTACATACTCGGCTAAAATTCGAAGTCCATTTTTCTCGAAAACGAAGCGCGGTAGCAACAAATTTTATTCTACATTCTCGCCTTAATTTTTCACGTAAAAGCACCCCTTAATGTTTCCGACACCTGTTGCCGAACACCCCGCTTAACGAAGGTCTTCGGAGGACTTCCTCAGAGGCGTTCGAGCATTGCTCGGGTCTCGAACGGTTTCCCGTATTCGAGAGATCAGGTGCTTCGATCTCTGAGGTATCAACTTAGCCCAAAGTCTCAGAGCTACCCATGCCACCCTACCCTCGATTGGAAATCGAGCGGAACCTCGAAGAATCGTCGTTAATCGAAAGGTCCCTCTGCAGACCAACCCTCTACCCGAGCAACATCCTACCACCGTTCAAGAAATCGGGCGTCGTCACCGACGGAGGCCACTTCTTCACGTTCGACGGCCGCCACCTGACGATGTCCGGCAGGTGCACGTACATCCTGGCGCAGGACATGCAGGACGGCAACTTCTCCGTGGTGGCCAACTTTAACAACGGCGTTCTAATCAGCGTCACGATCACGGAGCCCAAGGAGAGCATCACGCTCAAGAACAATGGCAACGTGAGTCGCCGGCCTCTGGCTCAAGATCACCTCGTCCGCCAACGGAGGGCATAATTAAGGCGTTTCTGTCCTCAGATCCTGGTGAATAATAAACCAGCCGATTACCCAGTCAGCACGAAGAATCTGCACGCGTATCTCGTCCAGCCTTTCGCCAATGTCAAGTCCGACTACGGTGTGCGCGTCACGTGCTCCAACGAGGCGCCCATGATCTGCGCCGTCCACGTTTCCGGCTTCTACCTCGGCAAACTCCGCGGCCTGCTCGGCGACGGCAACAACGAGCCGTACGACGACTACACTCTGCCCTCTGGAAAGGTGCGCGTCTTATGTCACGCAGCAAGAGTGCATACAGGGCGATTCAAGTGATTTGTCCACTCTGAGTAACTTATAAATTTTAAGTGTGATATGTAAAAGAGCAGGGAATTTTCTATGAGAAAGTATTAGGCTTCATTTGTCCTGAAGATAATAACAGGTATGGAAATCAACGGACACCACTTTTAGCACCTACGGTAACGTGTGGTGAGACCAAGAAGTTCTAGGAGACCATTAGGTTCACACTTTTTCGTAGAAAATTCACTGGTTCTTTAAATGATACTTTAGATTACTTTAGAAGTTATTCGAGGTGGACACGTTATGCGACTCACCCTGTATACACGGTCCCTCACGGACGCCCTGCGATCGTGAAAGCACGAAACTCACGCACACTGGGATATACAGTATCGGGAATATTTATTGTACTGATGAAGTAGTCGGTATGCAAGTTATTTTAACCAAAATGTAGGGCACTGTGTGCCGAATCAATAATCGCACGAAAGTAGTTTCCGAATTAATATTCGGGATAAATATAGCAAACGAGGTGGAAGTGAATACATGGTAAATATTCCAGTGATGCAGTAAATATTTCCAGTAGCTACTGTATCTCGCTATCTTGAAAGGGCAACGCTCTGCTCTATTCTCTGGATCCCCTCACAATTTCATCTCTTATAAATTTCCAATCGACTCAGTATTTGCCCCGCCTCGAAGCACTTGTCGCGATGCACACCGTTTTAGCAGTTGATGAGTGTTTGAAGGCTTCTAAAGATTTATTGGTACCGTCGAAAATGTTGAAAATCGAATAATGTTCGAAGTGATATGAATTCTCTTTCGTGTGCTGAAAGTGGGTTCGAACTAGCGCTGTAAATAATAATTCTAATTATTCGAATAATATCCGAATACTCCTAATTATTCGAATAATATCCGAATACTCAAAATTATTCGAATAATGTTCGAATACTCCTAATTATTCGAATAATATTCGAATATTCCTAATTATTCGAATAATATCCGAATACTCCTAATTATTCGAATACTCCCAATTATTCGAATACCTTTACTTATTCGAATACTTTTACTTAATCGAATACTTTTACTTAATCGAATACTTCTAATTATTCGAATAACTTTACTTATTCGAATACTTTTACTTATTCGATTACTTCTAATTATTCGAATAATATCCGAATACTCCTAATTATTCGAATAATATCCGAATACTCCTAATTATTCGAATAATATCCGAATACTTCTAATTATCCGAAAATTCGAATACTTCTAATTATTCAAATAATATCCAAATACTCCTAATTATTCGAATAATATTCGAATATTCCTAATTATTCGAATAATATTCGAATATTCCTAATTATTCGAAATAATACTCGAATACTTAGAATGTCCGAATTTTCGTAACAGCCCTAGTTGAAACGTGTTGGGTTCCATTGCTGGAGCGGGTTCCTCGATTATGGGGATGTGTTGCTGGACTGATTCGATAAGTCTACCCGAATTTTCGGCGGTTACTGATTGCCGATGCTTTTCAGATCACGGAGAGCGCAACGGATTTCGGAAACGCGTACAAGCTGAAGGGCGACTGTCCAGCGGCGACCGCGGTTGAGCACAAAGATCGTGCTCCAATCTGCACGGAGTACTTCTCTGGCCAGAACTCACCCCTTCGGTAAGTAACTCATCGACGAATATCGTCGTATCTCGAATAACTATCATTAAGCTTCCTAACGACATTTAAGAATCAATGTCCAACAAAAGGCAATACGAATGGTCACCTTAAAGCGGACGCTAAAAGCACCCTTTCAAAAGAATTCCACGAAAGGGGTTGCAGATACGGAAAATACCCGCGGAGTGTTTGTTAATGGCGAACAAAACGTGATTACAGATCCGGCTTCAATTACGTCAACCCATCTGAGTATCGTGTTGCTTGTGACCACGCTGTTGCTGGTAACCAACCGGAAGGACCTTGTGTGATTGCTGCAGCCTACCACTATGCTTGCTACGCGACCGGAATTATGAGCACCAGCCTCCCACCAGCATGCAGTAAGCTTGTTAATTTTAATTCCCTACCCCAGTTTCAACCCCCGCGCCGTGCCCTTTTGACAAATTACTTCCACAATTATTTCTGCGCAATTACAAGGGTGCACAGATACGGAGTGATTAAACACCCTCGGGAAATGGCACGGTTCGAACGTCTCCGGAAGCTCTCAAGATTTCAGATTCCTAACGTTCCATTCTGTGGTTCCAGTGAAATGTAAAGTGGGCGCGAACAAAGTGGACGTCGGCGACAGCTTCAGCGTGAAGGTGCCCAAGAAGGAGGCTGACGTCATCTTCGTAGTGGAGCAGCAGACGCCGAACGAGAAGATCTTCAAGGAGATGGTGACGCCGCTGATGTCCGAGCTCAAGGAGGAGTTGAAGCACCATGGAATAACGTGAGTGCAATTCATTCGCGTTGCAGGAGCGAGTCGCGTAAAAAATTCCACCAACTGACATTCCAACTCGTGCTTGCAGAGATGTGCACGTCGGTCTGATCGGATTCAGCGAGAAGATGAAGTGGCCGCAGCACTACACCCTCAACGGGGACACGAACATCGACGGCGAGGTGAAGAGTATGAAGTTCTACGACACGAAACCGATCATCACTCTCGAGGTAACCACGCTTCCTACGCTATGCCCCATTTTATCACTTCCAGTGGCGCGGGCGTGTTATCGCGCCGAGGAGCTTGTGGCGCGTTTTCACGTCGATATTCTTTAAAAGCATCGAAAAATGAATTTTCCCCAAGCTCTGGAACCTTTGTTTAGAAAATAAACCAAACGTGGAGTCCGCAAGATAAGTTTTCGCGGAAGCCAAAAATTCGCAACGCCAAGTGCCAATAGGGAAACGCTGAGCTAGAGTATCGATCCTGAGTTCAATTACTCCGAGAATTGATCCACGATTGAGGATCGTTTTTGCGCGTTGTAAATCGCTACTACTGACGATTCCTCTTGCTAGTTGTCAACGTAACACGTGTTTATGCGATTCCACTTTAAGATAGCGCGGTTGAATCATCGCGCCTTAATGTTTTTCCTCGCGCAGCGTGATGCATGATTTCCTACGCGCTTCGTCATTTCTTTCCCGCGCAAAAAGCGATCCCCGGGCGAAAGAGCGCCACTCGATAACAGTACTGGACGCTTGTGAATATTCATCGTATTTTAATAGCCGACTTGATTGGCCAGGCGACGTACGTAAACACGGTTTATCGGCGTTCGGCGTGCTCGTCTTTCAGACAACTTTTCCATTTCTTCATCGCGGTTTAAGTAAACCGTGGCGACGTTCAACGTTGTAAATGAGAATACCTTTTGCAGGAAGCGAAATCGTCGGACACGTCGCATAGATTGACTTACCTGCAGCAGAGGCTCGACGTCGAGCTGGGAACCTTCAAGCTGACCGACGCCTACGAGGAAGCCATCAACTATCCGTTCAGACCTGGCGCGGCGAAGGTTGTGATCGGTGTGATCGCCAACCCCTGCGAGAAGAGCCCGCTTCCAATCTCTGTAAGCATAATTTCGCAAATTAGGCGAATACTCTGCAAACGATTATTGAGTGCGAAAGGAATTGGGGGAATACTTAATAGAGCTTAAGTATTCGGATAGTTGAACTGTTCGAATAATTCAAATATTCCTAATTATTCGAATACTCCTAATTCGAATTATATTCGAATGCTACTAATTATTCGAATACTCCTAATTCGAATTATATTCGAATAATACGAATTATTCGAATACTCCTAATTCGAATTATATTCGAATACTCCTAATTATTCGAATAATATTCAAATACTCCTAATTATTCGAATAATATTCAAATACTCCTAATTATTCGAATAATATTCAAATACTCCTAATTATTCGAATAATATTCAAATACTCCTAATTATTCGAATAATATTCAAATACTCCTAATTATTTGAATACTCCCAATTATTCGAATACCTTTAGGTACTTATTCGAATACATTTACTTAATCGAATATTTCTAATTATTCGAATACCGGTACTTATTCGAATACTTTTACTTATTCGAATACTTCTAATTATTCGAATAATATTCCAATACTTCTAATTATTCGAATATATCTAATTATTCAAATACCTAGAATATTCGAATATTTCTAACAGCAATAATACCTGAATTCGGTCAATTATTGAGTGGAAAATTATATGAACTGTTTCCTCCCTTTCAAACACCCTCAAACATAGCCAAACAACTCCTCGAACTAATCGACTTACACCTCCTCAAAAATATACAGTAGTAGCCATAGAAATTGCCCCATCCCGAAAACCCCGTAAATGTTACTTTTCATTTTTCTATACTCCGAGCTGATTTAGTACTTTGTACTTTAGTAGGTACTTTGATACAACCCTATTGTATCGTATTACGTCAAACTATTAAAAGACCACGCTAAAACAATTTAGCGTGTCTACCACGTTTGCAATGTATCTACATATTCGACAAACTGTCTTTCAGGAGGGCGGTGCAATTTCATTGACCGCTACTGTAAATCGCCCACCCTCAGTGGCTCCATTAATCAAATACAACCACCGTCTCTGTCCACCTCTGACTTTTCCTCCGCCAAGGAACCCGGCCCCTCGAGCTTCCCGTTTGAAGTTAAAGAAATTGCTTCCCTTTCAGCTGCAGCAAATAAGACTTCTGCTGGGACAGAAGACTTACCGCGACCTGGGGCTCACCTACCACCACGTGTCCTTCCCCAAAGACCTCCTCGTATCCGGCAAGCCGCAGAAGAATATCGTCGCCTACGATCACGACAGCGTGTACACGTTCGCCGACAGCAAGAAGAAGCCTCTCAGCGGAAACGCCGACGCGAAGAGCAACCTCGTCGTGTCGACCAGCGACGTCTGCGCTGACTTCGCGGTTTCCGTAAGTGTTCAACAAGTGATACTCGCCTGCAATTAACAAGACACCCCTGCGGGAAGGCGAACGCGGGCGTCTGCAAGGATCCGCCCGGCGCGGTAAATTCACCGTGAACACTCTGTTGCAGTCGGGTGGCGCGGCGTTCAGCTCGGACAACTTCGTGGACGCCAAGCCGAACCAGAAGAAGCAATTCGTCCAAGTGGCCGCCAAGAGGATCGCCGACGGCCTGTCCAATCTCGAGCTGGAGAAAGATTGCTCGTGCAACCACCAGTACGGCCTCATCGGCCGTTCCCGATGCAAGATCGTCGGGCGCAGAGAGAAGGAACCGCACGCGGTAAGCAGTCGAATATTTGCCACCCCCTTCGGGGACAATTAAAATAGGAAAGACCTACAGCCAGGTTTCCCCGCACGCATCTAGACGCAACGACAAGAATTTCAAAGTCGATTATCTCGAAAACGAAGCGCGATATCAAAAAATTTTATTCCTTTCACTCGACTCTTCGACTTCTTCCGAGTCGAAAAGAAGCAGTAACTTTTTTTGATATCGCGCTTCGTTTTCGAGAAAATCCACTCCGAAATTCTTGACGTTGCGGTCCAGTCGCGCGCAGGAGAAACCACCCCTAACGAAGTGTTCGTGTTCCCGCGGTAATCGACCCTCAGAAGATACAAAATGAATATACGAGCGAACTCGACCGATCTTACCAGCGGTCCTAATCGATCCCTTCGACGTTTCAGAGACACACCAAGGGAGGAGTGAAGGGCTAAACGACGCCGCGCAGCCTACCATTACTAATTAATTTAGGTGTAATGTATTTGTTACTTTGTTATAATACGGCCACGCGTCTTTTGATACTTGTATAAGCGGCAAGATCGTTAGACCCCCACCATCCCCCCCGGCGGAACGACGGGGAGACCTCAGCCACGAAGCACGACGAGGAGGGCTGGTGATCCGCGTCTGTGCAACCCCAACATCCACTAGATTCTACGCGACAGTCGCTTTCTATTACTCTTCTTTTCTCTGCCATCGCAACGCGGCAAGAGACGTGACTTACACCGCGTGGCGGTTCAACTCGTCGCTGCTCAGCTCAACATTCGTACACCCCCCTGACCCCTGTCGGAACAGGCATCAAGCAACGTTCAAAGCGCGAGGATAAATTAATATCGTACGAAGCATGTCCCCTCCTACCCCCTCATTCCATGCCCACCCTCCCTCCCTCCCAACCCCTAGTGCCGGTTCGGGCAATACGGGACATCGATTCGATTTACGGTACTATTTGTACGGCTTACTTCTATTAAATTAAGATACCGATGCTACCAGACCCCCCCCCCCCCCCCGAGGTAATCTGAATTCAATACCGACCACATTGCGTACCGTTTATCGTCGGCGAGCATGGCGATTTCACGCGCTGTAATGCTATGGTTCCCGAAGAAATATACGTACATTGTTCTTACACGCACCATGAAGTTGTTTATTGGGGGGTCCGCGACCCCTCGTCGATCCCCGGTTTGTGAGCTTTCAGTGTTAACCCTTTCGCTGCGAAGTGACTATAGTCGAACGCCGCTACATCCCCGTTCGCTGCGAAGTGACTATAGTCGAACGCCGCTACATCCCCGTTCGCTGCGGATTTCGACTATAGTCCACGCATTGAAAAAAATTATTCTCTTGTACTGTGATACCTACTCAGCAATGTTCGCCGAGAAAGATGAGAAACTTTTTTTATTGATGTAAAATTGACAGTTTTCAAGAATCGTCCGAAAATTTAAATACGCAGCGGGGGGTTTAAGGGGCGGCTATACTTTACGCAATGCTGAAACAGGACGATTTTGGGAAAATTTTCTGGAGAAATTATGAGGCAAATTGTTTTGAACCTTTTTAGGGCTTTATATTTGACAGTTGAAGATGTGAAATTTTTTTGGGGTTAAAAATATGAATAAATTATATCATCGAAGAACCTCGAAAACAATAAAAACGTGGGAAATTGACAAAATTGTAGAGCTTAGGAGAAAAAGTACGATCAAAAGGTTTGCTGAAAAATCGTACTTACTTTTCCTAAGCTCTACAGTTTTGTTAATTTTCGACATTTTTATTGTTTCTGAGGTTCATCGACGATATAATTTCATAAATAATAAGAATATTTTTAGTTTTTTGATTCTAGACAAAAATTAAAGGCGCCAGAACCCCCGCCGTGGCAAGAAGCCCCGGTAGCGATATCTACAATACATATTTTTGACATAAAAAAATGTCGTATCTTCAAATGTTAAATATAACCTCAAAAAGGTTCAGAATGATTTGCTTCATAATTTATCCAGAAAAATTTCAAAAAATTGGGCTTAGGGCATCGGGAGAAAGGGGGCGCCACAGAAATTTTCTGAATTTTAAAATCTTTTATATAGTAATAAATAATCAGTGGCGCACCAAGAGAGGCTCACCCGTCACGACACTACAAAACCCCGAAGTCTGAGAAAACCCAAGGGCGCCATCCCTTGTTGATAAAAATAAATTCGTGCGGTTTCTGGCGAATTTAGAATTTCTAGTCCTATCAAAAATATTAAGTAACATTTAATCTATTATATTCTCAAGGCGCCAGTAATTTTTGAAATCCAAAAATCATAATTTTTTAGCCAGTTTCGGAGCAAGGATATTCCGCTCAGAGCGTTTCGAAGGGAACGGAAAAGGGGGTAATCCGTCGGAGCGATCCGGAGAGTCCGGATGCTGGAGAACCTCCCACTCGAGATAAAATTTGAAATTTAAACTCGTGGAGCAACAAGTGTTGGATATGCTTGTTTTTATTCACTACAGACTCCATATGTTTTACCCTAAAGCTGTATTATTACTAACGCGAAACGAAAACTTGCAGAATAATTCTAATACAGGAAAGCAAAAGGTATCGAATGGTATCTATGTATATAATAGATTACCCACAGGCAATTGTTATTGTAAGAAATTTATTATGAAATGAAAACCCCTTATCTTTGGCGCAGGTGTGACCTTTTAGGGTCTAGAGTTTATAGCAACAGCCATGTTGTACCTACCTCCCCTTAGCAGTAGCAATAAAAACATTATTATTGTTGTTATTACTATCTGCGACCTTAGAAAATCATAAAACTGATAGCTGAAGCCAGGAACCTCCTGGTGACCTTCTCTTGTGGCTGTTACCCTCGAGTTTTCTTCATGTACACCACGTGTAAGAGTGTTTTACTGTTTTATTATTGTTGAAAGGAATATTAGTTTCCAAAGTAATTGCCTGGTTCAGAAGTTATGAGAAATTATCCGAAATTCGAGGGTACCAAGGATGGCATACTGAATAGTGAAATTAGTTCATTCAGAGGTGTCTGAATAAATTTATGGCTAATTTATATAAAGTTCCGTGATTTAGGGGCTAAACTATGCCACCATATTTTGCCTTCATGCACTCCAAATATGCTTCTTGCCACTCGTACACGTGACGCTGATGTTAGAATAAAAAGGGACCATTTCGTCGTACAAAGGGCGGCAAATATCATTTTTTCCCAGAGCGGCGGGAGAGGTAAATCGGGCCATGTTTTCGTCCCCAATAGCTAATGGCAACCCAAAAAGGTTTTAGTCATTTACAATGGTAATTTGTAACCAAAATCATTTGAGCGAAGCTATAAATTCTTATACCATAACTTTTTAAATTCGGGTTATAAAATTTACGGCCCCTGCCAAAAACAATATTCATCCCCATTTTACCTTGGACGTAACAAAACCAAATCGACCAGAAAGTGGCAATGAATTTGGGTTAACCAGGAGGGAATTCTCAAGCCCGCTTTTGCTTCGGTTTCGAATGCTAGAATTATAAAAACCTCATTCTACTCCGCCAAACTTTGTGCAACGCTCTGCCAGCGTGAAAAACTCCCGAACCAATTAAAAAGCAAATTGACCAGAGCACGGTGATCAATTCCTACGAGCAGCGTAGCCGGGGATGAATATTTATGAAGTCAGGGTCAAAAAAAGCGTCAGCGTGGCCGTGTTCCAGTGAAATCCGCCCGTCGGACCGACGTGTCGTTTATCATTGATTTTATCTAGCTTAAACGCAACCCGGGTCTCCCCCAGAAATGTACAATTACCGTCACGCCTTCGGTTCCACAATACTTCACCCAGCCGTATCGCGCCGTTTTCCCCCGCCGAAAAGAACTATCCCTGTTCCTCTCCTAATATTTCCCAGCGCCGGCACCGCGGCGCACGAAGACCGCTCGGCCGAGATCCTTTCTTCGGGCCGTACTTTGCGCGATCGAAGAGCTTTTTTTAAGCATCCCAGACGTGACGCGAATGCGAGCGCGCTGCCGTCCGGGCAGCGTTAAACGCGAGACGTGCGCAGGCACACCATTTACGCTCGCCGCGTCGCGCGTATCTGTGCTTGAAATCGAAAAATTCCACGCGGGTGGTTAACGAGGCAGGTCCATCAGATAACGGACCTGCGTCGAGGACTCCGCTTATTTTTAAAATCACCCCCGTTAATTACTTGCAAATTACGCTCTCAACGAAGGCGGCTGAATTCTTCGGAGTTTACGAGGCGACTCGAAATAACGAGCGGGACGCGAAAATACACTGCGAGTGGAGAATTTAATGGGCGACAGGGTTCGTCGAAAGGGACGAAGGGGGCGCTGTGAATGTATGACTCGTTATAAGGATCAGTGGTGGCTGGATTTACGAGGCTGTTGGAAGAAAGGGCTTCGAGGTTTAAAGGGTGGCTAGTTCCAGGTGGACAAAACACACGGGGTGTTCCTCTACCTATAGTCCATACCCTAGGGGATGATTAAACAGGAAAAAATAAGTTGAAAATCAAGAGTGACGAAATTGCGGCAAAGGCTTCGTTTTCGCGAAAATCGATCTTGAATTTCAGCTGAGTACAGTGTTTCGTTATGAGCTCATTTCGACTATACGTTATGTGCTCGGTCGCTGTCGTCGCCATTTCTTGGAATCGCGAGCGAGCGAGAGGGGACTCTTTCGTCCCGTCTTCGGCGCGGAATAGTCGACACTACGCGTTGTAAGCTCGCCGCCAGCCCCGAGCGTCGAGCCTATAGCGAGAACTCACTGTGCGCGCGCCTCTCAGGCGGCGGAGCAGCACGCGGAGGCGTGTTTCTCGAAAACGAAGCCTTTACCGCAATTTCGACACTCTTGATTTTCGTCTTATTTTTGTCTCTATAATCACCCCCTAGAGTATCGATTAAGGGTAGAGGAACACCCGGTAGAACGCTTGGTCAATGTTGGTATTGGGCTGGCGGAGGAATGGGATGATAGGCTAGTCACTGTGCTACGCGATAAGAATAATGGACTAAGTGATCGTGGGAGTTAATATTGAGAATTGGAGCGTAACTCCAATCGACAATTCAATGCAAGAAACCCTACTGGCCCGCTCGTCTAGGGTAAATCGAATTATTTGCATTTCTTCGTTGCATTTTTACTCAACTTCATCCCCTTTTCCGCGTTGGTAAACCTACGACGGCGGATCAGCCGCTGTGTTCCTATCACTAACAACCTGATACCTCCGCTATAAGCTCAATCGTACTTATTCGATCTCTTTGAGATAGAATTTTCAGAAAGGTTAGTTACCACCTTTGAAGCCCAATCTTTATATGTTAACGAACCTGTAATGATACGTTTCTGCAAAGGTTTTTCTCAGTTCGAGGAATTTCTGTTTCACGGCAACACGGTTTAAAAGTGTAGGCAGTGGTTTTCGTCGAAAATAAAGCATTTATTTTTCAATTATTAGTACAAAAAATAAATTGCGGCTGAGACTTGTCCTTTGTCATAAGGTCGAAATTGGCGAGGAATTTGCAGAACCTTTGTGGCTGCCGAATAGGAAATTGGGATACATTACTGGGTAGAAGCTTGTAGAGAAATTTCGCTAGGAAATCGTATCGCTCGACTACAGTGTTGTATAATCTACAGCAGACAGATCTACTTGACTGACCTACTTGGCTGATGCGAGACTACTTAACCCTCTGAGGACGCCCCGCACTTGCAGAATGTGTTTCACGCATGTCGTTGACTTCAATGACAACCACGAGCACAGGCCAGACTGCCGTGTACAGGGTGAGTCGGAAGGAAATGCAAATATTTTTCCAATAAATCTCAGAAGCCATTTTAGACTAGTAACGATGCATCGGTGGCTATCGATTTATATTTTATATAGATGGTGATTCTTTATTACGTACGGGGTTGCTTTTAAATTACGCGAGGCTTTTGAGGGAGGCTCGTCGCGAATTTGAGTCAGGTATAAAGCTTTAAAAGAACTGTAATAACCGAAAAATGCGGTGTAAAAAATGTGATGTCTGTTTGATTGTGAACGAAATTTTTTAACACGTATAACTAGATTTGAAATTTGAATAATCACGAGGGAACTTCGGTAACCCGAAAATTCTAATTTTTTTGAAACTTTGAAGGCTTGCAGAACGTCGATGAAAGTGTTTAAAAAAAATTTGTGCTACTTTTTGGTTCTTCAAAGTGAAAACACCCCTTAGATAAAGGTGACTGCGTGTTTCCTATTTTATTATAATAGATATACAAATTGTTAGAATGAAAATTAAATAGTTTTTTATGCTGTATAAAATTTGAAGTGGGAAACGTTTTTTGATTCAAACTATCCATTTTTAACAATTCGATTCGATAATTTTATAGAGCACAAAAACCATTAAATTTTCATTGCAACAATTTGTTTAAATCTACCGCAATTTTCAAGATATACAGGAAAATAGGAAAGCAAACATTCTTTTCACCCCGAAGAACCCAAAAATAGCAGAAACAAATTTTCTGATATTTCTATCGACCTCCCCTACGAATCTACAAAGTTCCCTTATTAGGCAAAATTGCATTCAAACATTCTGCATTTCCGCAGCGTCACTGTCTGCTTCTTTGTTAATAAATTTATTCCTCGACGTAAATTCTAAATTCGCAGCTTCACGACCACAACCTTTTATTATTTAAAACAGGCACATTACCAATTCCAATGAAAGAATTCTCTAAACAAAAAAAAAAATGGCACAAAACCTAGAAGCTACAAGTTTTTAGTTTATTTTTCTTACTGCGAGCTTAATGCTTTCCTCCACCGTCCGCCATCGAGTAAGCGATAAATGCCCGACGGAAAACTACAATTTTTTGTTTGGCGAATCAAGCGAATCAGGTCACTCCGCAGAGTGATCCCTACTTTTCCTCAATTACTCTACCTGCTCGAGTTCCGGATAGAGAACATGCCATTAACGCTCACTCACAGCTGCCAGCAATTGGATTCGCGTGGCCGGCCTGTGCGTCAGAGAATCGCGAGAATTGACCAGATACGGTGCCCGATCGGCAGCCGAGATACCGAAACTTTTAGCCCCGCCGGCGTCAGCTCTGAAAAGCCGCGGAAAGTTCAAGGCGGAGCTCTCCGCGACGCCAATTTAATAAAAACTTCCCCCGGTGTCGGTGATATCGAACTTGCCGGCGTTAATGAAGTATATGTACTTGTAACTGGCTTCCCGGCGAAATTGCGCGAGCCCGTGACCACCGATACCTCGACGAAATCGCGGAGGCTTGCGGGAAAGAAATCAGAAAGTAATAACTCGAATTCCATCGGCTACTATCTCGCTCTGGCGAAATAGATGTGCGCTACACTGTTCTGGACACGGAATTTTTCGCCGACAAGCCGGCTGATATTTCGTTCTTACTATGCAGTTCTATCGCCTCCGTCACGATCCACGTTCTTGCGTTCGCAATTAGCTCTGCTGCCGAAGCGGTGTCTTCGACACTTTCCCGCCCGACAGCGATGCGAGTTACGTAAATTGAAATCGGCCGTTTAAAGCTACTTGCTCCATTCGCGACGCGTTACCATATCAAGGCTCTTCTCGAAGGACCGCGAGGAAGATGTTCCCCGTCGACTTGAAACGGGGATAACGTGACGTACGGGTGGATTTTTGTATCACATTTGTATCACATGGACAGATAATTGAGAAGTTGAAATGGTAAGTTATACTCAAAACACTTTCGTAAATTTTTGGGATCACTTTAAAATGGATTTGATAGGATGAAAAAAAATCTTAAATTGGCAACTAAAGGTTCTGAAAGGAAGGTTTGGGTTAGGTTTGGCTTAGCTTCCCAAAACTCTCATGAAAATTTTAAATTTTGAAAATACCTTTTTTGCTTTGGTTGCGACGCGGTCAATAAAAATCATACAACAAATGCAAAAAAAAAACGGAATTAAAGAGAAATGTTTGCTCTATAAGAGCACTTCGTTGGATTTATCGGAAAAAAATTTTTTTTGACCCGTGCATACGTTCAAACTAGACAAAAATTTCTGAAACTTCGTTTCCTGCGCTTCGTCTTGACAAAACAGTATCATAATGGATGGAAACATATTTGAGTCCTTGATTAAAAAACTAGAAACTTCAAGCGTGAAAATGCGTATTTTAAATATTTTTTGCGACCATTTTTCACAGAGATACAGCCATTCCATTGCTAAAACTTACAAAATCTCAAACCTTTTTGTTTGAGTATAATAATTTGGCCACCCCCTGTAAATGCCAAAAAATAAAAAATAATTTTTTCGGTGGAAAAGTTGCCTATAACTGCTGGGGTAATTAATTTTAACTGTCAGGCAGGGGTGAATTTGGAAATTTGGCGCCCCTAGGCTAAACAAGCGTCAGCTCCCCTGTTCGTGAAATATTAAATATTTTAAATTAAAGGAGTTGAAACACCTAATAATTTAAAACATTAAATTAATAATAATCAATAATAATGTACACTTCAAAAATGATGTTTTTAATACGAAAGTCGTTAGCTTGAATCGGAACCGAAGTACCACTCACAAAGTCAAACTTCCGTTCGAGTAAATCTCCGGCATTTTCATGCAATATCGTCAACAATTAAACGAAGAAAAACAGATTCTACTTACATCATCGTTGCGTTGCATGTCTCTCGCTGTGCAGCCTCGACCAGCGGCTGGCAAAAACGTATTTGCAAGAACCTCTGCAAAATACCAGAGGTACGAGTCTTTCTCAACGAACGTCGTCTTATGTCACAATTCTCCTGTCAAATAAACCACGAATATCTTGCGCGCCAGCTAATTGCATGTACCCCCGTGCACCGTGTGCGGAAATTCCTCAGCCGTATCTACTAACCATAGCCGGCGAACGCCCATAGGCGTTTCCAGCACACGGCGCACCGAGAGAAGCAGCAACGCGACAAGTTTCTTTGCAAAACCCTGTACGGGAGGAAACGTTTATCCTGAAATTAACGAAACACGAGTTCTCTACGAAATAGAAATGAAAGCGAGAAATAGTGCGCTCTGCTAATATTTAAATAATTTTTATTGAATATCATAGGTAATACGAATTAGCAAAGATCATACCCACAGCGGCGTTTCTCTTAACTAAAGAACAATTACTGTTCGTAAACACTGATCGTACATACTTGTACATCCTGTGTGGCCTTCGCCCTCATTCTCTTCCTCTCGCAGCCTCACACACTCTCTCTCTTTCTCTCTCTCTTGTATCTTCTTCCACACCGTTTGCTCCTCTCGCACGCGCACACTCATTCTCTCTATCTCTCTCCTGCAACATCGGCAACATCGTCTAATTAACACTTTATATGGTACTTAGAGAGCACGCGCATTCGTGTACGTACACTCACACGCACTTCGTGTCACGCATATACATATACATATATATATACGCTCCGCAAAACCACAGCTGCATCACGCACGCGTCTGCACCTAAAAGTTACACCTAATAACGTGACTGTACCTAGCAAGCATGAACCATCCGCGACCGAGGGGGGGGGGGGGGGGTGTTTCGCCCTGCGCGCCGTCGCCCGCCCCCTCGGGTCCGCGGCACGACTACAAGTATCCTGGAAACCAAACGATCCGTCTACTCTCGGTTAAGCCGCGTCGAAAGGAAGAGACAGGAAAAGAAGTCAACGCGTGCACGATGAAAATCCCCGGTCGCGACGGGGTTGGATTTGTACCCGCGGGAACGAAGCACGACGGCGCGGCGCCGCCATCTTCGTTGCTGACGAAATTGCAAGAACTAACGTGCCCCCCGCGTGCCGATCGCGGAGCAGGTCCACGGAGGATGCTCGCCCGAAGCGCGCGCCCTTTTTCGCGCTCCTCCCGCCAGCTAGCGGAAGAAACAGAGGGAGGCCTCGCGCGGGCAACCTAACCTCCCCGGTTGCGCCGGGCGCGGACCGGTGGCCGGACCCAGCGAAGGGCGACCTAACCTCCCCGGTTGCGCCGGGCGCGGACCGGTGGCCGGACCCAGCGAAGGGCGACCTAACCTCCCCGGTTGCGCCGGGCGCGGACCGGTGGCCGGACCGAGCGAAGGGCGACCTAACCTCCCCGGTTGCGCCAGGCGCGGACCGAGCGAACGCTTCTTCCGCTGAGAAGCTACCGTGAGACCAGCGCGCGTGACGCGGCACGCGAGGAGCGCAGACGGTGAACACCGTTTTGCTTGGTAAGAGCGGCTAGATTTAGGGTCGACGGGTGGTCTCTATACAGTTCCTTATCACGTAGAAATCTTAAATAAATCTCGGTAAGGCGGTGCCAGCACGGTGGAACATGTACGGCGGAGGGGGCGGCCCCGAGTAGTGCCTCTGGTGCTGGTGAGGAAGCGAGGACCTGTGCGAGCCCATGGTTCCGTTCGAAGGCGACACGTGCTGCAGCAGGTGGGACGTGCCGTCGCCGAGGTCCAGCTCCAGCTCCTGCTCCTCTATCAGCTGTAGCTGCCCGAAGGACGCCGTCGCCATCGCCACGTCGGGCATCACGCCGGACAACTGGCCGTCGCTGCAGGAGTTGTTCTCCTGTTGCTGTAACATGGCGCAAGCGGCGATTGGTTCGATCCTCTTGGACTAACTTGGGGATCCGGAGGCAATGCGACTGGGACGAGGTGGTTGTAGCATTTCTAGTAGGATCTTCAACACGACTGGGGATGGTCTGGGTGGAGGACTGTGGAGGCTATACGAGGCTGTGGCCTTGGAGTTTATTAGGGGATGAAGGGAGATCTAATTTTTGGGTGGAAGTAGTGATTGCACTGCTTGGTAATGGGTGATGTACTGAGGAGTAGCTGTTCATCCTTGCTATACTCCTAGTTATAAGTTTGTAACGGGGATAGTGGAGTTGGTCCAGAGTTTTAATCAAGTTTTTTAAACTAACTATGGAGTTCTTCTGGGGTAGACCCCGTGTCTTTATAAATCCTTAGTATTTGGATAAATTATTGTCTGTATGGTTTAATAGAAATTGATAGAGGGACAACTGTGTATCATCGCAGGCATTGTTCCCTCACTGCTGTGTGATGGGGAAAGCAGGGATCGGCTTCATCTCACTGCCTAATTCTGCTCCAGAGAGGGTCGGCGGGATTAAGATTAGGTGACTGATACATCAGTGATGTTTCCCAGCAGAATTACGCGGGATTTACATAAGCTTGCAGTAATTGGATTTCTTGGAAAATCAGGAAGTAGTGCGCGTATCGCTTAATAACCAGCAGCCTGCGAGAGAAGTGTCCATCAATACAGAAACTATCCTCTTGTTACTAAAACATGGGGGAATTGAAGAGCTGCTCGTTGTCCCTATCTAATTTATTCCAAAGGGGGTCGAAAGGTATTGAGATTGAGTGACTTTGCTATCTCGAGCACGTTTCCGTACGCAAATCACAAGCTACAGAAATGTGGAACTATGAAAGATTTAAGTTATCGCTCATAAATATTCAACAGCATAATCGCGTGGTACATACGTGTTGAAAAACAGTGGTTGAATTCCTTGGGAGATCAGGAAAAACTGTTTCGACCACTTAAGACTCAGCGATATAGGATGGCTAATTGTCTCTGTCTGCAGGAATTACGGAAGACTATCTTGATCAAGTGTACAGATACAAAGTATACAATAAAAACTTTAAATTAAAAGACATTTATTGCTTCTGGTAAGTTAGCAGGTCACTTGGGAGTACAGGAAACGGTAGGTAATGATTAATGAATGGTGGGCAACTGTCCATTGCCACAAGAATTCTCTTCCCATCTAGGGGGAACCCCAACAGTCGAGAGCAAATTCGTGAGTTTTGGGAGGGGCCTAAACAGAGGATCCACTTCAAATTGTGAGGGTATTTTTTTTATACTTTTGAACAAAAGAAGACACCGTTAGTTAGCAAAACAAATATTGATTGAAAGAGTTACGGAGAAAGAGAATTATATATACAATAATTATTTATACAATTGCAATTTGAAAAAAGTATCGTTTGGCAACTAATGTTTTTTTTGTTCATAAGTATGAAAAAATACCCTCACAATTTGAAAAGGGATCGTCTTAGTTTCAGGGAAAAAATTTTATCCGAATTTGCACTCGTCGATTGGGGGTTTCCCCATTAAAACACAACGAAGAAAAAAGTGTCTTAATAACCAAAGATCGAATGAAACTGTTAAAATTTTCAATTAGTTATGAAATAACAGTAATCTTTTCTGTTCTAAGAAGACAGTTATAAAATGGTGAAACTTTCAGTGAAACTTTTATTCCATCCATTTTTGCATAAATAGGGAACTCTTATTCAAGTTAAACACTTAAACAGGGACATTTCTTAAGCATGGGATACATACACAAGTTTGAAGTTGAAACTTTGAACCGTTCGGTGAATTTTTTTGTATACAAATATTTGTGAAGTTAGCAAAAATTGTGTTGGTACAATTCTAACTTTTATATTTCACCCTAAAATATTGTTTAAAAAATATTACAACCCTTCAGAACTTTTATCAATCGAATACAAAATAGGTGTTAAAGCTGAACCTTTAACACAGAGTTAAAGTGTTAATGTACAAAGTTTCCTTAAAACAGAAAAGAAATGATTTAAAACTAAAAAGTTCATTAAACAACTTTTATTTAAAACAGTTCCATTCGACCTCTATTAATAACCCAATCTAATTCCCTCGGAGCCCTATTTTACAAGCTCCTACCCTCCCGCAATCGAGTCCACTATTCGACCCCAATGTCAGTGGAGACACGTCAACATCGAAAGCAAAAAGGTGTGCAATCTCTGTTCCAAGTTAAACCCGGCGGGCAAGAAAAGTGCTTTCAACGGTGGTAATGAAGACGTAGCGGTGCCTGGGATTCCCTTGCAATTTTAAATCCTCGAAGTTTCCTCGCCGTGTGCCGAGCTAAGGCGTTCAATTAAACGTGGCGCGGCTCCTTACCTCCGCAAGAAGTCTGCAGCTTTCGCCCTCGGTGACTATAGCCGGAAGCTCGTGTCTGTGGGCGCAGGACGAGGCTGGCCTGGGGAACGTCATGTTCCTTCCGTAGCACAGCGGCGGCATCGTCCTCGCGTTCATCCCCATACCGGTCGGATCCATGTCCTCGATGTCGGTCAGTCTCTCGTTCTGCTCCTTCACGTTGTACGCGGCTGTGTTCTGCTGGAACAGACGAAAACGGTCCCATGAGAATCCGCCCTAAAGCCACGATAATACCGACAAATAACACACCACCGCGGCTGACGTGCACCTAGCTAAACAAATTAAACCAATCAAGCCCTTTGTAGTCCCCTTCAGCTTCATTTACCACCCAGTTATTTCGGTAACAGATATTTCCCAACTACCCGCTACACCTCCGCAACGAAAATACCAGTCCGCCAAATAAGGAGCAACAGGGGAGACACGTTTCGAAGCCGGTCGCGTTACAGTCGAGCTGGCCCGTAAAACAAACAACCGACGCTTAACGAACTCCGGTAACTAGAAGCTGGCATAGAGACACCTACTGGCGCCCGTTAGCCGCGGGCGTTCAACGATATCCCGCCCGAATTCCGGCGTCAGAAATGGCCCCGCGCACGCTGACGTCAGTTCCGCAGCGGCGTGGGAGTGGATTTGCAGCGATCCAGGATCGCCTCCTCTGAAGCTGCGAGACGGTGGGGTACCATCAATGAGCGTCGAAAAGAGGGAGAATAGGGGTCAAAGTCAAACGGTAACGAAGCTCGGCTCAGTTGTCACGGCTTCGCTGCGCCGGCCAGCTGCATTCGAGCGCATTCGACTGCGATCCTGCCACCGCTCCAACGCCTTGAACGCTGCAACAGGTATTTCGCCATCGCTCCTGAACCCTGGAATCCGGGCGGATCTGCGACCCGACTCCACCGAAGTCCCTGCGACACTTCGGCGAACAGCGGCTGAGGATTCGGAGGTGAAAGGGGCCATTCATTGACACTCTCAGGGATCACCAGGCTGAGACCGAAGCTGATCTTTGCAGCGCCAGGCCTCCGTGTCCATGAGACTTGTCAGAAGCAGGGGAAGTGAGAGTGGTCTGTCAGAGTTACACCCAGCGAAGCTCGAGGTAAATCTTCCGAGGCTTGCGAACCGAGTTTTAGTTGACATTTCGAGGACCCTCTGGGATCTTCTGTCGATACTCTATGAACCCCCAAATCGAATTTGTCTAGAACTCCCAAGCATCAATTCTTGTTGCCTTGGACCCCCTCTCTATGCTTGCTACTCCCCAAAAATATCGAAGGGGATACTACTGAAGTTTCAGACTCTAACTCCCCTGGGGCTGAGAAATGGTCCAAGTTTCTTGCGCGGCGTCCATCATCTAACTCCCATCAAGCTTCAAGCCAAATTCTTCCATCGCTCCAAAACCTCCAGCTCTCAACTTCCTTGATCCTCTAAATCTCCAAATCCCCGGATCTGCTGAAATGTCCCCCGGACGGTTAAAAGTCTCGGCCAGAGCTCGACAGGTCCTTTAACCGCCGGTGCAACGTGCTCGGCCGCGTAGTTGCGTAAATCCGCTGGAAATGGGTAAGTGGTCGGTTGGAAAATTACCAGCGGATCGACTCCTGAAAAGTATCCACGGTTTCGTGAATCGCTTGCAGAGACCAGCCTCGACACTCTGTTTAACCTGCAATTATTATTAATTAACGACTCTTTAAGCTCGGCCAATGTTTACTGTTTATCGAGAAACTGCTCGAGGCGGTAACGCGAGGCTGGCTCTTTTTTCGCGCCAGACGCCACGTTATTGTTCTAAATGTCTTTAAACGATGACGTCTTTGGGAGGACTTCGCGTTTAAGTGGCACGTGGTGTTTCCAGCAATTCCCCACCGTTTTAATCGCGAGCAAATTATCGCCACGTTCGAATGTTTGACGTCCCACTGTCTGTAAAAACTACTCGTGGACTTCTTTCTACGACCTAGACTCCAGATGTACAAATATTTGATGTTGGATATCGATTAGGGTCGGGAGAATGGCGATAGGGGTTGAGCTGATAATACTCTATCGGTTTAATTTCGTTTAAGATATTCTTCAGGGGAAGAGTTGGCAAGGTGAAGTAGTCCTTGAAGAGGCTCGCGTGGAGAGTAAGGCGGTAGGAATATCTTCGCTTCGTTTAAAAGTCTTCTTAATTGAAGAAACTACCCCTAATCGCCGGAGAAAGTAGAAAACGATCGCAGATAAACAGTGCTAAGCCAAGTTTAGATAAACATTGCAATAATTTTTCTTAATTTCTGGAACCCCCCAGCAAGTCTAAACCCGATCTAGAAGTCTCCTAAGTTCAAAATTAATTCAACCGCAGCCTCGAGTGACGCAGAGTCAGCTCCAGAGGATGCAGAAATGCCTGGAGTATTAGCTATCGAGGCACTTCAACCGAGATTGAGAGCAGAGTAATAGCAATCGGCTGGCCAAGAAGTACCCGTTACGATTCTAGCTCCCAATACTTTCTCCCTGTCAAATGTCTTCATAATCGGCGAACTGCGCCGGGAAAGGAAGCCAGCGAGACCGTTTCCACATTCAAACGACGGTGTCCAAAGAAACTGAATTTCTCTATCATTTTCTTCCACTATGTTCCGCCACGATTATCTCGCTGCGGTTATGGTTAATGGATGCGTTTTTGACGAACATGTCACCACAATTAGGCAGAGCAATTCTTACGAAAGTGATTATACCTTGAGGCAAACTCATCAGAACATATTGGTCGTTCAAACGAGTCTCATTTTTCAGAGGGATATTTAAATATTCATGAGTTCGCAAAAATTTGCCGCAACAAAGACACGCAGGTGCTCAGAGAAGTATCCACGTTTTACTTATTTGAGTAATGTTAGATTCAGAATTAGAAATTGGAAATTATATTGGTATAAACATTGATTAATGTATTTTTAGTTGCTACTATCTACCAAAGAAATGGTCAAAGAAATTTTGCGAGAAGATTGGAACAAGATAAGCCTGAATTTAACAAAAAATTAGTTGAATCTGTGCATAATAGATTAAAGCTTATAATAAAATCGCAGGAATATTGGAAGAATATTAACTTATAGTAATTACGTTTGTATAAATTAAATATTGAATTTGGGCGAATATTTTTTTGCCCGATCTGCGGATGTACAATTTTCCAATTGAACGCAGAGTCAAGAAGTTCGTTTTCAACAGTGGTGAGCAAAGTTTGGAGAAAAAATATTTCAAATACTATTTTCAATAATAAATGCTAAATAGTTCCAATAAACTAATATTTTAAATAGAACACGAAATTTCGAGCAAAAAAGGATTTTTTATTTTGATAACTATCGACAGAAATCTGGACTGGCAACATTCAATAGCCGTTTCTTATAGGTTTTCGTGCTATGAAAACGTTTGTCGCCATCACCCTCGGTTTTTGAGAAATTCGATTTTGAAAAAAAATGCAAATTTTCAACTTTGAACATTTTTTGCGTTCACACAGTAATTCGTGAATTATAAACATTGAAATATGTTTAAACAACGATCAGAGGTAAAAGAATACCCGAAATGCACCCTATTTTGCAGATATCTTTCAATCCATTTCCAAGACTAACTTAGGAGAAAATCCGACTACTCCACGCGATGCAGCGGACATTTTTCCTTCCGAAAACGTCAACAAAATTGATAAGTCACGTTTCGTTTTCAAGACAGAAGCGAAATAGTTTGTCAAAACGGGCGGCGCCGACAGTGATAGTCACGCGTTAACCCTCTAGGGACGACTGGGACTCTAGAGTCCCATTCAGATTAACACATTTTTATTTACGTTCCATCAATAACATCGAGATTTAATAGGTATAGTGACCTTTAGTAGGCAGAGAAGAAACTGTTGTACCATCAGGACCCGAAATTAAACTTTTTTTTGTTATATTGTTATAAACAAATTAAAAAAAAAATTAAAAAAAAACTAACGAGTAGCTTCCAAATCCGAAGTATAAAATAGACTATTTTAACGCTCAAAAAAATTCTACGTTAAGTTTAAAACATCCCCGTCCCTAGAGGGTTAAGGGACCGCGCGCCGCCGCACGGTTTGCCAAACTATTTCGCTTCTGTATTGAAAACAAAAGGTGACTTAGCACTTCTGTCAATGCTTTCCGAAGGAAAAATATCAGCTGCATCACGTGGAGTAGTCAGATTTCCTCCTAGACGCTTAGTTTTGGAAATTAATTAAAATATATCTGCAAATAGGGGTGCATTTCCCTATTTCAAGGATCCAAATATTACTGTTTCGACACAAAAGATGTTTAAAGTTAAAAATTTGCTTTTTTTTTTCAAAATCGAATTTCTCAAAAACTGAGGACGATGGCGACGAACGGTTTGCGGGTTCATTTTCAGCGCACGAAAACCTACCACAAACGGCTACTAAATTTTACAATTGCAAAAAAAAGTCAAATTTCGTCGAACTGTGTAATCTTTGCCCCGGTCGCGGTCATCGTGACAACCATCCGCCATTAGAATTAGCTCAATGCGTGCGACAGTTATCGCGTCGAGTTAGATTTCTCGATGGGCCGCGCAAACTATAAATAGCGTTTGCATCGGCTGGCCTCAGTGCCGTCGAAACGACGGCATGTTTAACAGTGTTTTTTGTAACATTTCCCGCCGCCGCGTTTCGTCCGTCGGTTTCCACGCGGAATTCGGGTCATTGAGAACGGGTGACCGATAGCCAAGGCTGATTTTTAATGGAATTGAAGACCCTGCGAAGACGTGGCTCCAAATCGAACGGGACACCGGGGCGACGGTATATTCGAAACAAATTTTCCTCGCAGGAAATTTGGGGCGAGCACGTCTCCGCGGCTTACATCTCGAAACGAGTGGCCGCAGAAGATTCTGCGATCGAAAAATCCTCGGAATATCGAGGCGCGGGGAAATGCTGGAGCAGCTGTTCTGCTCTAACCATGTTGAGGCAATAAATTAATCAGCGTTGACAATGGAGGCATGAAATGTCGCTTGGCAAATAAATATTTATGAGGGAAAGGTAATTAAAACGCCGCGAAGTGGGTAACCGATTTCGATAAGCACAATCATCGCGCGCCGATTGAAATTCTTTTCCGCTCGAACAATGGCGTCGCGACGATAACGCGATAGTAGTAGTGGTGCAAGGTTGAAAATTCTACCGACGTATGTCGCGCGCTTTTGTGTGGCGGCAAGTGTTTTATCGGTGCAAAGATTGCGTTAAATTTTAAGATAAAACTATAGTCCCGGCGTGCATTATCGCGTGTTTATCGATCCGTCATCGCGATTAAGAGCTGCGCTGCAGAATTCTGTCGGTAGGGTGGTTGCTTTTTATTTAAAAAAATTTCCCACAAAATTCAGACTGTATGTCTCTTCTGTGAACGCAGGATTTAATTACTTTGGCAGCAGAAATACCGTAAAGTGTATAATTATTCGTTGACATAGTTGATGCATACCGTCAAGGAGCCAGTTCCTGATCAGAACCCAATTCCTGATCAGTTTAGTATATAAATACCAAATAATAAGTTTATCACGATACAAATTTATTCCAAAAAATGACTAAATAATTATGAAGTATTTTTAAATTTATACGCAAACATTTGATAGCTCATAGTAAAATGTTTTAGGTTGATCAGAAACTGCTCCCTTTGCATCTTAAGTGATCAGGAACTGGGTCCTTGACGGTAGATAGCATAACGAAAGGACGAACAATGACGAAGTAACGGCGTTAGGTAAGATCCTTAAAAATTCCGCGTGAAAACAGTCAGCAGGTCTTTTCAACTACTGTTCTATTCTAAGAACCCATTCAATTTAGCATTACGACGACGAAAATTGTCTGTCCTCGAAACAAAACAATTACCTACCATTATTTTCCAAAGAGCTACTAAATGTCCTAGATCAGGCATCGGAATTAAGTGATCTTTTCGGCCGAGTTTCAGAGGCGACGCCTCCTTTCTCCCGCCGCGCGTCTTGGCCCCCGCGGCGGCCCAGAAGCCTCGAGCGCCTCAGGCCCGTGCCGTATGAACCGCGCGTGGCGCATTGGAGCGACACCCGTATCAATAGGTTTCCACATCACCCATGGGGTACTATTATCGATGCGTTTTTTTTTGGCAGTGGTATCCCCGTCGAAACGTGCGCGAAAATCTAGTTTTCCCAAACATGTTTAAAATTTTGATAATAAAACGCGCTTTTCCACTCTATTTTTTATCACGCGGCACAGTGGAATAGGCCTACAGGGGATACCACTGACAAAAAAAACGCATCGATAAGAGTACCCCATGGGTGATGTGGAAACCTATTGATACGGGTGTCGCCCCAATGCGCCACGCGCGGTTCATACGGCACGGGCCTGAGGCGCT
The DNA here is from genome assembly GCA_946251845.1 of Andrena fulva. Lineage (NCBI taxonomy): Eukaryota > Metazoa > Arthropoda > Insecta > Hymenoptera > Andrenidae > Andrena > Andrena fulva. The sequence continues at coordinate 6,542,738 of OX276333.1, forward strand.
CGAGGCTTCTGGGCCGCCGCGGGGGCCAAGACGCGCGGCGGGAGAAAGGAGGCGTCGCCTCTGAAATTCGGCCGAAAAGATCACTTAATTCCGATGCCTGTCCTAGATAATAAGTTCGCATTGTAAAAAGCAACTTCTCAAATGTTTCAAAAGAATTCTTAAACATACTTTGCTTATTTAAGTAATGTTAAATTTGGAGTTAATTCTGACAAGGGATGGTACCGAACCCGGAAATTCAAAAAAATCTGCAACGTTGTGAATATGTAGTAGTTTTAATTTTAAAAACGACTAGTGGAAAAACGGTACAATTTCAGGTTTAAGATTAAACACTACCTTTAAATTTTGTGTAATACATTATTTACCTAGTTGGAATTTCATTTGAAATTATAGAAAAATACGAAAATTACTAAAATTATTAAAATAAATGTTAATAAATGAGCTTATGAACCGCAACAGAAGCAAACAAGATATCGCTTCTTTGGTAGACTTTGTTAAATAGCATTAAATTTACTACATAGATGACGTATGGCTAGATCTGTTGTTAAAGTTACATATATTTTCATTTTGTAATAAATACAAAGGGTGTAGCCGGATAAGCATAGTGAAAAGTGCCCCCAAACCAAATTGAACTTTGTTTGCGGCAATCGATAGATTCCTCTAAGAAAACTATTTCTGCCAAGTTTCAACCCGATACCCCTACTACTAGGGTAGTTACAGGGTGAAACGTAATTTACAGTTTAAGCTCCATTACTTTTGATCTATTGAATAGAAACTTATACGAAAAATCAGAGGCATTCTGCCCATTGATACACGTGTCTGAGAATTTTTTCAGAATTTTCAATGGCAAAACCGAATTTTAAAAAATTCAAAAAGATTAAAAATTACGATTTCAAAGTCAAAATTTCAAATTACAACTTTTATATTTTTACAGTTTTGGCGTCTTTGTATGGTCATTAATGTCTAATTTTTTCAGATTTTTCGAAAGGGTGGAACGCAGTCGCAAAAATCAAAAACTGATATTTCTTATCTTCCCGTACGCAAAGTTGTGGCATGCTCGTACGACGAATATATTTTGTTCATTAAACGGGTGTTATAATATGCAATTCTAAATACTTTCACATGTTTTAAATGAGTCAATGCAATTAATCTGATAGCATTTTACCGTTGATAAGGGTGAAGTTTTACCTAATTGCGTGTATAAGTGATGTCAGTATGTACAAGTCTCTCCACGACCGTTCTTGGTAGTTTCTTGAATTCTACACCTAACACGACTAATATTCGACTTAACAGTGTTTATTTGTCTATCCGACATATTGTATATGGACACTATTTTATATTATATTATATTAATTTGTTATATAGTATATTATATTATTTATATATTATATATTATAGTAATTATGTTGAATTTGTGAATTTTGGGGGCACTTTTCACTATGCTTATCCGGCTACATATTTTTATTCTCATTTTCATGCTTTTATGTAAGCAAGACTCGCTTTAAGCATTATATGAATATGTAATTTATAGTTAAATCTTACTTAATTTTCACTTTTTTCAACTGTGATTTGAAGTAGCTAAACCTCACTCAAATCAATTTCTGAAGATGGTTTCAGATTCAGGATTAAAAACAGCATTAGTTTGTCACTAGTCGTTTTAAAATTTTCAAAAATGTTAAATCTACCCACAAAATCGACACACCCTAATATGTAGGGGACTTCCTCCTGATAACAACGCAATTTTTGTTTGCTGCCCAGATTCACTCGAACGGGGTGAAATTAACCCCTGAAGATTCGACTATTTTCCGATTTTGTGTTATAACTCGCGAACTGTAAGGGATAGAAAAAAAGTTTCAAGACAAAGGTTACTTCTTTTAATTAGATCTATCATTTAGTAAACAAAAATATTTTACAGGTCACGAGTTGTAACCCAAAATCGGGAAATAACCGGATTTCCAAGGGTCAACTACACCCCCTTAGAGTGAATTTGGGCAGCATAACAAAAATTGCATTAGCTTGCAAAGCTTGTAATATTTTTTGCACAATACTTTGCATTGAAAAGAGGACACTAATTGAAATATAAATATTTTCACAGAATAATTAGTAATTATCGAGTCGATTAGTTTATATTTCTATTCTGGCGAATTTTTCAAATCTGGAGCTTCCCAAAACAAAAATACTACACAAAGCAGTAGCAGGTGCAGGTTCAAAATTTTCAAAAAAAATCGCTCATTTGTCATCGGATTTGCATGAAAAAATAGAAATGCACTTCTCTGCTGCAAGGTCCTCAATTTTTAATTGAATGCACCCAAAATAGAAGTAAATTCGTGACGGTTCATATTAAGCCAATTAAAATTGCAAATTTTTATTTTAAAGTCGACTGTACATATAGGGTGGGCGAACACTTTTGCGAGCAACTGTGCCCATCCGAAATAAAGCTCGCACAAAGTATTTCCACGGTTGTCATCGCGTTGCAATGAACGTCACAGGGGCCGTTTAATGTTCCGCCGATAGGGATCTTTTCGACACCAGTGCGATTACACGGTTCGGCTGCGCCGCGTTACGCAAGCGAGTCAAACGGCGATTGTTCCGTCTGGAGGTGCACGCTCTCCCCGGTATAATGCTTCCTGCTGGCCCCGACGAATTTCCAAATTCCCCGGTGCAATGAGGCGGTCGTAACAGACGCGCGTGACGGATCAATCGACACGCTCTTCCCGCGGCGTGTTCGCCGGAGCCCAACTGGCCCCGAAGCCTCCACCACCCACTCGCGTGCGAGAGTGCCGTTTAAGAACGACCGCGGAAGTGATTCGCGATAATATCGCGTTGCTCCCGGTCGACGTAAATAATTCGTCGCCGTTGCTTTTTCATTCGCGAGCGCCGGCAGCCGGCGCGATTTTCGATCGGGGAAATCGCGATCCGTTCGGCTTGTCGCGGAAGGAATTAAGCTTCTTGACGGGAAGGACGATGGTGTGAACAAAAGTGGTCTCGCATCCGTGCGATAAATTCAGAAAGAAACCCGGAAAACTGAGAAAAATCGCAATTTCTTTGGAACTACGTCCGATGAATATTTAAACAGCTCTATGCCAGGTAAGAAGTGTTTCGAAAGTGACATCTTGTTGTATTCGAAACACTTTTACAAATCGTGGAGGTTTTTTTTTTTTAGCGCGAAAATGCTTGCGACAGATATCTCGGAGAATTGTGAGAAAGTTTGGAATTGTCTGTGGAATAATAATTTCCAATTTCGAGTGCAACGATTACCGAATTATTCGACGAATTCCAGCACTGCTTGGAAGGCTTTGCAAATACACTCTGTCTCAAGAAAATGTTTAGTCAGCGACTTAGTGTGACCGCGATAACGTCGGATAGCTTTGCTCGCGATAACATCGGATTGCTTTGCCTGCTCCGAATTGCTCGCAAATATTGGAGTTACTTAATAAGGATAGTGTCACGCGTAAGTTCTTCCTGGAAGTTCGTTACGTGTTAAGGAATCGTAGTGCCGTTCCTTAAGGCGAATTTACACGGCTCAACTTGGCGGTTGTAGTAATTTATAATATTTATTTAGTCGAAGCGAACTCAATTGCTATATTTTATTTATTAAATCAACCAGCCGAATTGTTGTTTTATAAAAAGAACAAAGTTGGTTATTTATTCAACAAAATTGAAAGCTCCAATGTTTACGCATTTCAATGAAACTGGCCAAACTGGTTGGCTTAGAAACGGCATCGCAGCGAACTGCGCGTGCCGGTGTTGAAATAATTTATGAATATTTAACGGCAGTGCAAAATAAACCTATAAACACAAAGAAAACCCAACGGAGAAATGGCCATTTTAAAATCGAGAGGTGCTGAAAATTATGTGTAATTAGACTGCGGATGTTTATGCAAGTATGATATTTATTACGATAATTACGACTCGAGCTAAGTAAGTTCTGAATATGCTAGAAATAAATAAACAGAACATTTTTTAAAATAAAAAATACATTTTGAAAACCCTCCAACGACGAAACATATTTCTATCAAAGTTCCACTCGTTTAGTCCTTTTCCATAAAAATCTATATTCGCATAAACATCCGCAGTCTATTTATGCTACACCAACTGGCTTCAAAAACAATTTGGATGAATCACCCTGCATGAAGAACCGCGCTGAATAAAAGTAGAAGCTCCGCCAGCTTCTTTCAATATTCAATTTGATTGAATGGTAATTCCCCTACACCGTCCGCTTTGCTTTCAATTTCGCCGAATCAGCCGCATTGTTCCAGCAAAGTGAGCCGTGTAAATCCGCCTTTAGATACTTTCTGCGGCGGCTCGATCGTGCCGTTCCATTTGCATCGGGAGCCGATTTCACTCTTTCCCGGCCGTAAAGCAATGACTCGGCTCGCGTAATAAATCACGGCGACTCGTAACAGACAACTGAATAGATAACAGCATATGCGCCGAGAAACAGCATAGCCAATGCGCTTGACGCATAATTCTCGTATCGGATTATGAGAACTGAAACAAGATCGATGGATTCCAGGCTCTCCTGCTCTGCACCAGGAAGTCTGAATTACATCAAAAGCAATTAAATGCTCGGATCAATCTCGCGCGAGTCTTGCCACCTACTTGCTCGATCAACCGAGTGAACGAAGAGAACAGAGGAGAATCGGGCCTTGCGATTTAAATAAGCCAGTAGAAGCGATAAGTAAATTATGCTGCTATCAATATTTATCGAGACAAATAAGGAATTAATGTAAAACAGATCAACTTTCTTGGACTCCCGGTTTCAACTGTCACGTGGGATTATATATTTACTGAGCAATGAAGACGAATAATAATAATAATTATAATAATAATTTCCTCCAAAACGAAACCTCGCATGGAAAAATTTCATTTCAAAGATTAGACCGACATTTACCGGGAAATCGCTAGTTTTTTATCCCAACTGGAAATAGGGCCAACAAAGGCGCAGATGGTCCGATTAAGGCCCACCGATATCCGAACCCCAGGCTGATTAACTAAATCCGAAAAGTCACGTTTGCCGATGTTTCACCGTGACTGGTCGAATATACGAATTACCACAAATTGTTTAAGCATCCTTAAGCACCGAGCGCGCTGCTTTTCACGGTTGCACAAGCCGCTTACCGCGGCGTTGAGAAGCCACGAGGAAGAATTTTCTCGGGCGCCACGCGGAGCGAAGCACGCGTGCTTCTTTATGGTAATCCGATGATGCAAGTTTTTTAAAAATTACCAGCGCACGAGCTCCATTTGCGCACTATCCGCCGTTGCCCGTCTCCTCCGGCAGACTCGGACTATAAAAGTGATTTACATTGATCGCCGCAGACATTGAGGACAACAATCGGTCCATCGGCATTTAATAACGCGATCGGGTTTCTCGGAAGCTCGAAACAATGCTTCCCCCATGCTCGACAATGGGCGGCGACGCGTTTCTCCGAAGTCTCGCACTTCGGATTGCAAAACAGGCTTGCTTGGGGGACAGATAGAAGGTGCAAGTGGAATACGATCCGCCCGATAATAGCGCGACGCGTAATCGTTACGTTGTAAATCGGCGCGAAGAAGTCACCGTTTTACTGATAAATGCTATCGGCGGTCGCGGCTTGCTCGCCTCGGGGTGTTTTTAAAACCTCATTCCCTATCCGCGTGGCTGATAGTAAGCATCGTATCATATACTGGCTCGCAACTCGGTCTCGCGGAAAAGTATTAAAACGTTCGGGACTCCGGAGAAAGTAAGTCCCTGAAAGAGCACCGATTACCATCCTCCTCGCGTGTAAATATCGCGGCACATCTTATCGGGGAGATATTAGATCGGCCTTCGTTGATTAATTCAAGACTTCGTTCGCGAATAATGGATGAGACGCAATCTTCATTGCTGGCGCGGCGGAGACGACACTCGACAATTGGGATTATACAATGCCTGAACTCACGACGTCGCGAACAATCAACAAAGGAGATGACTAATGTCGTGTGGCGTTGTTTATAAATAGTTCCTCCCCGCGGATGGTTTTCTGTGCCTATGCTCCTGATGCGTCGGGATTACTTAATCGTAGCAACTGTCAGAAGCTGGTTCAGTCCACGCGAAATCGGACACTTCTCGCAGTGACGTTTCGGATTTTTGTGAAACTTGGATATGTTGTAGTCTTTAGTGATGTGGAAACGTATGTCGAAGGAATTTTGAAAATTTTAGAAATTATGGATCTTAGGAAGAGACTCAATATCAGTAAGGCAAAGCGCGAAAATATGCAATATTTACAGAATGAGTTTATTAAAATATATTAACAAAAAGAAGAAGACACCTCGTGTTAAATTCCAGATATAGAAAAAAAAATTTTCTATGTTTCTTCAAAAATCTGTTTGGTTTTCAGAATGCGTATTTGTTCGTTTTTAGTATATATTGTTGGAAGGGTATCTAAATTAAAAGTATATTTTTCAAATTTATTAGTTCCGCAGTGGGGTAAATTGATACATTTTGCCTTCGTCCGAATAACATTTTTTCTTTCATTTTGTATGTATTTTCTCAAGTTTTCGCTTACTATGTATTAAAGGGGAAGGACCAAAGTATATTTTAGCATATTTGTTATTAACCCCCTAGGTACGGGGATGTTTAAAACTTAACGTAGAATTTTTTTGAGCGTTAAAATAGTCTATTTTATACTTCGGATTTGAAAGCTACTCGTTAATTTTTTTTTTAATTTTTTTTTAATTTGTTTATAACAAAAAAAAAGTTTAATTTCGGGTTCTGATGGTACAGCTGTATCTTCTCTGCCTACTAAAGGTCACTATACCTATCAAGTCTCGATCTTATTGATGGAACGTAAATAAAAATGTGTTAATCTGAATGGGAGTCTGGAGTCCCACTCGTCCCTAGAGGGTTATGTAATTAATGCGAAGGAAAATGAAAAAAATTGAAAACTTGATAACGTATCAACTAGCCCCGGTCACCCCTACCATATGGTTGAATTTGTCGTGACAGTCGCTTTCATATCGGGTAAACAAGTATATAGCATTCCATTTAAAAAAATTGAAGGTCACCTTCGTTTCACGGAAAATATTGCGGACACCAAAAATTAGCTATATCCTCATTTTTCAAATTTTTAAATATTGCTCTGCTATTAAAAACTGGTATTTGTTTAGAACGATTGAAAAATAAATTATCAAAAATTAGTTTTTTTAAGTTAAATAATTTTTATTACGTACTCTTATGCATCCACTGCAAGCACCCAAAAGGTTATTTTTATCAGCTTCTTAGTTCAACATTTATAATTTATTTGAAGAAAGGTCGCCGCTATAGTTTAAAGATCCATAATTTCTAAAACTTTCAAAAATCCTTCGAGATACGTTTAAATATCACTAAACACTACAGCATATCCAAGTATCACCAAAATTTGAAATGTTACCCCGAAAAGTGTCCGATTTCGCGTACCTAACCCAGCTAACAGGTTTCAGGGAGAGAATGCTAAATCTTCAGAAATGTCTAATTGTCAGAAGCTGAGTTTAGGATGAGGAGCACTAAGCTTCCCCAGTAGCAACACTATTCGACCATGTTAATACCAACGGTTTAGCTCCCGAATCATTGCTGTAACGAAGTAAATATTCTTGCAGGTAATAATGTCTCCATCACTCGAGCCACTTCCAGTGCAACACTTGGATACTCTTCTGGCGCAGAGCTTCGGCAAAGGCGTCCAGCTGAGCCACCTAGAATGGAAGCCACTAACTGCTCCAGGGGAGAACTTCGGGAGCATAATGCTGGCTGTTAATGGCACAGTGACGCGGGCCAACAAATCCGAGACGTTGCACCTGGTCGTTAAGCTTCCACCCACCTCGACGTATCTGCTGGAGCTGTTCAACAGCCCAGTGACGTTCAAGAAGGAGCTGCAGTTCTACAGTACGATGGCGCAGGAGTTTGCGAAGCTTCAGCTGGAAAGTGGCGTCCAGAAGGCGGACCTGAGCATCATTGAGCCCAGATACTTCGGAGGGAGACTCGGTCTACGGAACCCAGTGGAATTCGACGAGCAGGCCGCGATAGTCCTGGAGAACCTGAAGTACAGTGGCTACGGTACCGAGGACAGGATAAGGGGCCTGGACAAATGCCACACGGAGTACGCGCTGGAAGAGCTGGCGAAGCTGCATGCTCTCTCCGTCGCCTTGAAGATCAAGAAGCCTCAGCTGTTCGAGCAACTGGCGGCGGAGGTGCTGACGGAGGTCCTGAACGAGACCACTGAGAAAACGGTGGTGGACATGGTTCTGAAGGCGCAGGCGGACATACAGAGCATGGAGGAAGCCGGGCCATATCTGGAAAGCGTGAACAGGACCGTGGAGTTCGGCGTTCAGTTGAACAAGAACGCGAGGAAGCCGGAGGAGCCTTGGGGCACCCTGGTTCACAATGATTTCTGGGTGAACAACATGATGTTCAGCCACGACGAGCGCGGCGACCTGGTCAACATGAAGATCGTGGACTTTCAGTTGTGCGTGTACGATTACGGCATCAATGATCTTATCTTCTTCCTGGTGTCGAGCGCGAGGGACGAGATTCTGGACAATAAGCTGAACAGCATGCTCGACTACTACTACTTCTGTTTCATCAAGTTTCTGAAGACGCTGAAAGCGGACACCGGGAAGTTCCCCAAGGAGAAGTTCGACGAGATCGTGGACTACTGCGGGCCGATCAAGTTCAACCAGTGCATCATGATGGCCCAGGTGATCAAAGCACCTCGAGGGTCTACCCCGGACATGAAGGACATAAAGGGCGACGACGTTTTCACGAATTGCGCCAACGACGACACTTACAAGCGGAAACTGCTGCACACCGTGAAGCTCTTCGACAAGAGAGGGTGGTTGATTAAATAGTATTTAACGTTGTTGTTTCTGCGTTGTTAGGAAATTTGTTACAGATCCACTAGTATTTTTATATGCGAAAGAGCCTATCCAAAGTACAAATCCACGGAGAGCGATTGTCGATGTACATCGCTGATGCTTCTGCAACGAATCATATTTGTACAAATGTCTGTGTATATAGGGTAAATTGTAGCGTAGAATATAAGAGTCATCTCGAAAGGAGACCAAGTATGTTCATAAAATTCTGAACACTCGCTGAGCCTCGAAAATTATGTACTTGTAAATATTCGACCCCGCTGCGCACACTAATTCGTGTTAGAATTACGTTCTACTGCGCGCGCTTGCTTTTTGAAATAAAAATGTGCTTTAGTAAAATCATAGCGGTGTTATGGGAAACATGAATCTGAACAGTACTCGCGAATAAGTGGCACTACTTTGCTCGGCACAAGTATCATTAAACGATCTAAGATCTGGCTGAGATAACGTAATCACAGAGTAATCAAGAATCTTATGTAAACCCCTGTAATTGTTTAAAAGTTTATTACCGCATAGTGCCCAGGATTCTACAAATCATCCGGCGATTACGTTTATCAGCAGTTTTGTGGTCACGTGAAATGGAGATGTCACAAACAGAGTCCCGTTTTGCTTTGCTTCGACGTGCGCCGTGCAACCCGGTAATATCGCGCATTTTATGTAACGCGTCCAATGTAGCGTGAAAAGTTGGACTATTTTCCATTCTTGATTAAATGAGTCTACTTAGTAAGCTGAGTAACTAATTGCAACTGTTGGCTCAGTTACGCGAGAACATTGCGTATGGTTCGCGTTAATAATGTACACTAGTACAAAAACTGTGTCCTGGCATGTTGAATATATGTAGCTACTTACAATTATTGATTTAGTATCAAGTATTTAACCCCTAATTGCATAGCGAACCTGTACTGCGAACATTTGCGGCAGTTAATTTCCAAAGATTAAATTAATATTCTGTTAGTCTTAGATGGATAGTACGAACTTGTGATACTAGTAATTACGCAGTGTTTCCCAACCTGCTTTGAGTCGCGACCCCCTTTTATAATATTCAAATAACCTGCAACCCCCTCCATATAAGGTAAGGAAAATATTTCCTTCTTTTCAATTATAAAGAATAAATAAGTGCTAAAAATCGTCAACTAAAAATAACCGCGGCGACCCCCCGGAAAACACTTCGCGATCCACCGGTTGGGAATCACTGAATTGAGGGTTAAAGGATCCCTTAAAATAATTAAGGGACCTCTACTGGTCAATTCAAGCTAATTAACAAAGTACATATCGGGAATAGAAGAATATAATATTTTCACAAAGCCGCTAATCTTAATAGTATTGAGTGCTTAACACTTGAGTACTAAAAAGTATTGTGCCTAGGGCGGAAAATTTTGGTGGCGGCAAATTTTGGGAGCGGCAAATTTCGAGCGGAAGAACTTGAGAAAAGTTTAAATACAGAGGCTTTCCACAACTTTAAAAACAATTCACTTCTTTTTCATACAGCGAATTAGCAATAACTCATATGTGAGTTGCCATATTGAATCAATTCTGAGATTCTCTCGACTCCTTTAAATTAAAATATTTAACGATATGCCGCAGAGAGGGCGGGACAAATCTCCGAATCCGCCTCCGACTGCATCGAGCTTGATAGCAGACCTCCTAATTATTTCACCAAATATACAGAATAAAAGAAAGTACTCACCTCCAGGAGGTCCGCCACCGTGTCGGGTAAGTTGAACTCCCTCACAACACGTAACCGCACCTGCCTGTTAATCTCATGACGCGACGAGAGCGGCAGACTGATAGCCCTCTGGCAACTAGGCGACAGTCTCAGTTTCTGCTCCCGTTTCAACATAGCTGCCAGAGTCACGGAATCTGGAACTTCAACAAAGCACATGTAGACCAAGCTCGAGGAAACAGGCCTCTACAAAAGCGTTCGGGAACTATGAGAAGCAGCGTCGCGAGGAAACGGAGATTGAATTACCTGGGAACGCCGCGGCAAGCACATCCACTCCGGCAGTGCCCATTGGTCTTGGCTTCTCGTCAACCATGTACAAGGCATCAGGAATATCAGCCACGTAGCGTGGCCTCCGCAATCTCACCAGGTCCGCTTCTTGGACCATTTGCTCCTCGACTAAGGACTGTGAAAAGATGAGGCATGAAGCTCGCCTACGCGGGTAACGCGTCTCCGAACGCCGCTAGGTCCTAATTATATTCACCTTTATTTCCTCGTAGTAAGGCATGAACAGGCGCGGCCTCACGAAGATTCCGTTCTTCTTCCCGCCCCTAATCCAAGCGTTCATCCGTAGATTCTCCCTCTCGTCCCCTATCATGTGGCTCGGCGGCGTTGACACCAGTCCTCTTCTGATAGCCTAAACACATAGCAGCCCCATCGTATTTCCATACAGCGACGCGAGTCGATCGTTCTAGGCGGGATTCAAGGCTTCGTACCTGAGCCAGCGCTTCGTTGTTGGTTGGCAGTATGTGGTCCAGTCTGACGAGCGGCAGTAGCTCGCTTAGTATCTCCCGCAGCTCTATGTCGCTCAGATCCCTTTTCTTCAGCCCCTTCCTGGTCACGGAATGCACCGTATGGCTGAGCAGATTAGGCTCCCGATCCTCCATACGGCGCACCAGCTCCTGCTCCCCCCACTTGAGTACCGCCTGCAGTATCTCGAGCTCGCTGGCTTGTAAAAAGTGGCTGTGCAAAACGTTCGCCAAATGCGCGTGATCCAGTTGATGGAGGATGGAGGAAGAAGCGACGGGCTGGAATTCCTCTCTCAAATAGTGCAACGCTTGCCGGTGCACCCAAGCGGATCCGTGAGGTTGGCTGCCCCATCTGCGGCGGAAGTAAGTTAGCAAGATAACGTCCCGCGTACAGTTACGCGAATCGGCGGCGGGTCCGCGAGGTGCTCACTTTAAAACGGCTGGAAGCGATTCCAGTGTAAGATACTCTAAAATAAGATCCTCGCAACCCTGCGACAATATGTCTAGCTCCAAGAATCTGCCGATTTGGTACAATTCCATTGCTTCCTCCAGGGAACTTGGTCGAACCCGCCCGGTGTGAGTAAGAGCTTGAACCTGCGGGACAAACGTTCGTAAACGATCGTTGTAAAACGGACGGTTCGCAGGTGCGGATTTGGAACGGGCGATTGGACGAAGAAGCCGACCGGCAGATTTCTGAGAAATAATTACCTCTCCGAGACTACCAGCGCTGTTCCCGCAACCGTTACCCCTCATTATTAACGACAAATCAACGGTATCTAAATACACTGCATGCAATAATACTCTGGCGTATCGTTTCGGTATTACACTCTCGTCCAACACTATTCTAGTAGGTATATGAAGCGCCCGCTCTGTGTGATCCTCGCCAGATCTAGTCCGTCTTTGTATTAAGTTCCTGAAGAACGGTGACCTCGCGGAGAGTATCGCTTTGTGACACGGTAGTTCTAACTTCGGCCGGAATCCGTACTCCGAACTCCCACTATCCGGTCTCTGGTAATCACTGTCCGACGTAAACACTAGCGCGGCGTCCGCGTAATCGCCGGTGTCCAGCAGGTATCTCAGATCGTGCTCCAGCGGATTCGGCGTGCCGAATTCCTCTTGCAGACGCCGCAGAAGGTTCGCCTCCAGGGCGGCGTCGTGCGGGCACATGTCACCGGTGTAGAGATAGCGCAGCAGCGCCGAGAACATCTGCACCTCGAGGTTCGGCGTCCTCAGCTCCAGGCATATTCTGGCACCGTACCCTAAAGCGCGATAGAACCTCTTAGGCGTCACGCGGGGTTACCATGCGAAGCGACTTCGGAGGGAACAGAGATGCTTGCGTACCTGGACACCCAGCTAGCAAGTCCCTGAAATACGGACAGCGGGCCGACAACAGGGCCCTGTGAACGGGGAAGCACGCTCCTCGGTAGACGAGATCCACGTCGGAGCAGTGCTTGTAGTCGTACAGCATCGACAAGTCCTGTTTGTACGTGGCAGCCGGGGGTCTGGCTAGTTCAGCTTGCACGTGGAGGTCCTTCAACGCAGCTAGCGCCTCGTACTCCTCCAGCAGCGCGGTGGTTTCTAGATGGGTCCATGTCGATACCAGGTCCCGGACTATCCGACTGTGATCGCAGGCCTTCGAGAACCTGCGTCTTCTGATGAACTTCTTGCGCAACGTCGCGAACCCTGTCATTTTCTTCTTCTTCTCCCTGGAAACGAAAGAGAGGGGGTCTGTCGATCATTCTTTCGATCAGATGCTCGCCGAGCCGCTCAACACCGATGCTTATCAACGCTGATCCACGGCGATAAATCGCACGGGACAGACGCGAAAGATAGCGAAGCCCGGCGACAAACATTTAGATACCTGATAGCGATGCCATGTTGGTCCGGATTACTGGAAGACGAGAGTCTAGCTGCTTGAATCGAATCTCCACCTACGCTGGTGATGCTTGACGATGCAGAAGCACCCATTCTATGTATCATGTAGGAAGCATCTCCTCCTCGCCGTTTTTTCACGAACCAGCAGTCCCGCTTGTCCGAATTATCTACCTCCTCCTTCGGCCGTCTGCGTTGCAATACACACGGTGTGAAGAGTCGGAATACATTCATCGCTCGACCCAGACAACAGCCTGAAATCATCGCAACACCTGTACCACGATAAACATCCCGCGTTAATCACCGTGTAGACTTCGCCGATGAAAGCGGAGTCAGTTCTTCTGACTCCACACCAAAAGGAATCCTTCGCGTGCTACGCGTACAACATCAAAGACTTCTGCGACCAAACGTGCAACGCGTTTCAAGTGGCGATAGAAAGCGAACAAGATCTTAAGAACGAGATAAAGATTTTTATCAATCGCTAATGTATTCGCAAGCATTCATTATCGCTATCGCCAACAGAATCGTTACGCAACTCGACACTAATGCGTCTTCAGAGTCAACGCTTTAAAACAACAATGCGAAACCCAGTAAATATACGCTTCTTCGACGTACGATTAACAATTAACGTACCGTCGCAGTCAGTCCTGTTCGCAACCTCCCAAATTTATCAGCGGAGGAGAGATTTTCTTACTCGTTTCTAACGCTTTTCTCTTGGAAACCCTCGCGCGCAAAGCGGAGCGATTTACATAGAAACAAAGAAAGTCCCCGAACGCATAGTGAACTTTCGCTTCGTCGGCCAACGTGCGATATTTACCTAGAAAGTGTACCGCATCGATTCGGAAGCGCCTGTTAAATGGATGTCTTCGAAACTCTTTTCATCCATTCCCAACGTAATTATTGAAGCTTGAAAGGAAGAAATTCTTTCATCACGTCACATGTTAATTGGTACATCGATCGGATAGTTATCTTAACAAGCTGTTCCGCAAATTAATGTTTCTCTTGTAAAGCGTCGATTATCCAGCCCGCGCGGAGGCTTCGAATAAGGTGCATTTCTATGAAAACCGAGAGAGACAAAACGGAACTCTCGGACGGCTGAATGACGGAAAAGCGATAACGCTGATGTACTCGTCACCTCTTTAGATGTTCTTTGTTATTTAGTGTTGCCAGTGCGCTGGCGCGCTTGTAAATGTCCCATGAAATTTGTGCGCGACTTCGTTATTGTACGTTACGAGCGCAAGTCTTCGGAACGAATTGCAGCAAAGTATTCGAATTTTGCTACAAAACTCGCGAAAAGAAACAAAGTGATTTTAGTAAACTAACAATTTGCAGGCATTCGATTTCTTGAAATTTGAGGATTTAAATTCCTTGAAACTCGTTTGTTTCTTTTCGTGACTTCTATTAAGCAGTAAAGTGCGCGCCTTGGGTCTTTGGTATCTAAGCAGAAGAATGAAATTAATAAATAATACAACAAAATTTGGTGTTTAATACAAGTTTCTTTAAGGTCTATGGTAGTTTACACAAGTGGGATTGTAAAACAAACATACAACTTAAAATACGAAATTAATGCGTTTTAATATTAACCCTCTAGGGACGGGGATGTTTTAAACTTAATGTAGAATTTTTTTGAGCGTTAAAATAGTCTATTTTATACTTCGGATTTGGAAACTACTCGTTAATTTTTTTTTTTAATTTGTTTATAACAGAAAAAAGTTTAATTTCGGGTTCTGATGGTACAACAGTTTCTTCTCTGCCTACTAAAGGTCACTACACCTATCAAATCTCGATCTTATTGATGGAACGTAAATAAAAATGTGTTAATCTGAATGGGACTCTGGAGTCCCAGTCGTCCCTAGAGGGTTAACGTGATATATATCTGCTATTAGTATATCCGACAAATATTCTCTAAACACATGTTTGCAAATGCAGGGTTGCCAACTGCGCTATAATATATGGTATTGCGCTATATTTTTGTCTAGTGTGCTAGGGTAGATGTGCCAGTAAATGAACACGTACCAGTGAATGGACATTTTTTATTAAAACGAGTGAAATAAGTTATTAAAATAAGCAACTAATTAATTAAAGACTTCTTTCAATTTCTTGCTTCATATCCAAACAATTTTTGCAGCACGTGGAATCAATCACGCTGCAAACATAATTTAATAAAAATGTTCATTCATTAGCCTTAAGTGTTCATTTATTGGTGCGTTTACCCTATATACTGTTAAAAAAAGATATAGTACGGAAAAATACTATATTCCCGATACATCGATAAAATTCGACAATTTTCACTTATTTCTTTATTTCATAGCAACAGCAACGCTGTAATTTGCGAAATTAAACTTGAACAGCGAGGAGGTTTTCTATAATAAATATGAAGTGGCGGGAAGAGAGCGGTTAACGAGACAATCAATTGATTAATAATGCAAATTGCAGAAAATAATAATATGTTTTAACGTAGTTTCATTTTCTACCGCTCTCCTCCGAGAAGTACTATATTTTTTCACGATCTACTATCAGTGATGGGTCGCGTATTTTACGCCGCGTCGTAAATGCATTTATGACGTGACGCAAATGTATGTATATTATGTCGTTTTTAAGCCCATTTTATACGTGTCATTTGTCGCAAATGTCGTAAATAGAAATATTCATTATTTTAAGGTTTCAACAATTAAAGTGTTGGAAAAATATAGTTCTTTCTGACTCGCTTGTTGGTTGCATGCGAATACTATAGAATACTGTAGAATACGTCGATAATATCGAAAACTACGTATAATCACCGCGTTCATAACCCCATAAAAGTATTCAAAAGCGTGGTGTTAATTATTGTTTTGTAATTGTTTAGATAATAACTAATAAAAATAGAATCGTGAATGGTAAAGTAATTAGAAATAAATGTACGATAATAAATAAAATTTATTTGAATTGAAAATTATGTAAATAAAAATATCCGTTTCAGAAAAAATGAAATTGATAAATTATTATCAAATTTATTTTTTGGGTGCAATATCCCTTTCAGTGTGGTGAAAGTAATCAAATTATATTTATTATTCTATATTGGGAAACTTAGTGGAGACGTGGCCTAAATTTCAGCCCTCTGGTGGTAAGTTGGCAAACTATTGAAAGTAGGTCCGGATCCCACCAAACATTCCGAATAAGTATTTATTAATCGAAGAAGTAAAAATTTAGTGTTCTAACAAATTTAAAAACACTCGTTTTTCACAACATATCTAGGTATTTAAACACTGATAATCATATGGACTTCGACGGATTTCGACCTACTCTCAGTAGTTCCATTTTCTATCACTAGATGGCGTATCGAAATTCTTGGTTTCCCAATGCGTTTCTTTTACTAACCTTTCAATATCCATTTTTCGTCAGTGTAACTTAATTTAATTTAATTTTTTCAATCAGAATTATAATTATTAATAAATTGGCACTTCTTTATAAACTATACGAATAATGTATTATAGGTTAGTTGTTTTCATTTCAGATATACGTCATTTACGACACATTTACGACATTTACGACATTTAAGACACGTGTAGTGTATAAAATAGAAATTTCGTGTCTTTACCCACCACTGTCTACTATATTTACCCGCAAAGTACTATATTTTCCCGGGAAAAAAGTTGGCAACCCTAAATGTAGCACACATTCACGAATTACATACGAAGTCGAGAGTGTATGTAAATGAACAGAGGAAAAGGGAAAAACAGCCATACAGTTGAAAGTACCAAAGAAGCTTAATGCAAATAAATGTTTAATCTCTGCGTACACAAATAAACGAGAGGGAGCAATACTAGGTCATACATCGAAACGAAAGAATTCGCGGAAAACAGTAGAAACACACATACACTGGCTAGTCCTCATGAAACCACGAGTCTGCACACAACTTTCTACACGTTATCCTCGCTGCAACGCACCCCCGCAGCCAGAAAGTTAAATCGCACGATTTGCACGCACCACCAAGCCCACCAGAAACTGCACCGCACAGAAACCGTAATCCCGCGAGACGAGGCAGAAGCAAAGGGCCAAGATCCGTCAGCTCCCCTGCGAAACAGCCCAGGGAGCCTCTGACAGCAAACAGCAATAGGTCAATAGTAGTCAGCTGAGCAACGATCGCGATCGCGTTGCGTGGTTTAACAATACGGCGTGACGTCCGAGCGGTTCAATCACCTTCGCCATCGCCGCGACAGCAGAGGAGCGAGAAGAGCAGGAGAGAGAGAGAGAGAGAGAGAAAGAGAGAGAGAGGAGAAAAGGCCAGCGAAACGTAATATACAACAACCGTGCGGAGGTTCGCGCGCGGCGTGAGCCCGAGGATACCGCGAGAGACCCAGGCAACCAACCCGTAACTGTGTCGAGGGCGTCGATAACGGTCCGGAAGGCGCTCGAGTGTACGGTTACCTGGATAAATCGGGCGCCAGGCCTCCGTCCATTATTCGCCGTCTCGCCCGGGCTCGCTACGATCGCAACTGGCACGGGTAACCATCACAAAGCGCGACGGCCATGTTACACTCGCTCGCCTGGCCAGACTGCGTGTGAATAAATGTCGGTCGCGGTACAGTGGGCCCGGAGCGGCGGTCCTGCACTCCTCCATATCAGGCCTGCCAAAAATCCAGCCGACGGACGCGCCTACGAGAGACGGGCGCCCAGCCACGCTATGTAAACGCGGCCGTGCGGCCGTGGACGCGGAACTGCGGGCACAGGGGACCGTCCCGTCGCGCGAAAACAAGTCCCGACGGTGGTCATGTTCGACGGGGAGAGAGGGGGGGGGGGGGACGACGCCGCGGAACCGTCGAAAATAGCGCGCGTCGAACGGTTTGTTTACGTCCGCGCGAACGCTTTCACAGATAACGGGCTATCGTTTTAAGGCGTGCACACAGCGACGGGGGGATTGTTTTCTGACAGCGAAAGATTTACCTCGGCCCCGATCATGCGCGCGACCGAGAGCCCCCCGTGACGGTATCGCGCGCGCAACGCCGCTCTCGTGATTGTCAGATAGGTTAGGTTTAGATGTGGGTCACTGACGCTGATATATATGTTGCTCGGTGTTTCGCGAAGATCGACGCGTTGCCCAGTTCGAACGAATTGCCCGTAAGGGGAAGGCGATCCCCTGCGGGCCGTTAGTCCGCGTTTCCATGGAACTGACGAGTTCTTTGTGCTAAAGGTGGAGCCACATTGAGGCCGCCCGTTTCGAGGGCTCGCCGCTAGAGGGCTGGCGATGGTAAATCTTTTGCGGGGGCACGCAATGTTTGGACAAAGAGGAGGTATAATAAGAGGCGTCACTCGACAAGGACAGAGATAACCTAGGGAAATCACTGGACAACCAATTTAAATGCCCATTCGGCAATGATCGCTAAGCTTCGGTAATGACCGCTAAGCTTCGGCAATGATCGGTCAACTTCGGCAATAATCAGCCAATTGCGGTAAGGTACATTTAGTCGATTTGAATATCCCGCTCGAAATAGACAACCAATTTAAATGCCTAGGGGTGCGTTCCAGTTGAGCCCAAAGCGACCGCAACGCTCGGTTTCTCGTTCCACTTGGCGACCACGCCGACCGCGGTCGGGCTGAAAACGTCACTCCTGACGTCATTGATGCGACCGCATCGCGCCCACGGAGACCCACCTCCGAAGATGGGTCTGGCCCGTTCGTTCGTGATTCTCGCGCGTAATTCAATTCAAGCGCTAAAGGCGGGATTTCCTATCAGCGTCAAACGCGTGCTTGTAAACGTTGCTATCGGCTTCTTATCTTGTTTATTATTTAAAAGTTGTAACATTTATGAAGATACAAGTAAATAAACAATACTTTACTTGTTATTTTTAATTTATTTAATATTTCTCTCCACACATTTTCTTTGACTACATAACTTTTGTAATCTTTGTTCCTAGTAGCATAAAGTACAGGGTCATTTGCGATATTTTATATCAATTTTTCGTCATTATCAGAAGAAACCTGCAATTTCGTTGACATGTTTTCACGCGTTATTGAAAATCATCCAAGGCGCGTACGTCTAAATGCGGACACCACAGTTAAAAATCGATTCCTGGAATAATCGGTAAAATAATCGACATTTCAGAAAAAAATCGATCTATTCTAGAAGAATCGAATAGAATCGTCATATCAGCGTCGCCGGGGAATCGGTTGTCGACGCTGGTTGGCTGCGGCCTCACTTGGTTTGGTTAGCTTCGCTTGCCTTGGCGCTGGCGTCGGTTCGTTTTACATCTTGGCGTTGATTGGTTGACGCGCGGCGCATCACGCGCATGCGTGGACGCGTGTAATTTTCCCCACCACTCGAATAGTCGGCGGGCGATGTGGACTCAAGTGGAACGCAATCCAGGCGCGTACGAACCCCATTCCTGCCCGTTCCACTAGCTTTTCGCCCGCGAAGCTCACAACCGCTTATAAGCAAGTGGAACGGCAAATCACTACGGTCGTGGACCGGGCGATTTGGGCCCAACTGGAACGCACCCAAGGTCAAGCAAGGACTTCAAAGGTTCCGCCCGGAGTGACGCCTCTTATTATACCTACTCTTTGGTTTGGAGTGATCTGTCACAGCCGACTCTACTACTAGCCCAGGGGGTGGACCATGGACCTAAACATGATGTAAAGACATTAGGTGTGCTCGACCGGCAGCTCATTTTCGTCTTCTACTGCGCCTTCCCACTTTCCGCCATGTTAAAATAATGCCGCCTAGTTACATTATGGGGTTTATAATGTACTACCTAACTTCGTGTAGCGTAAACTGTAGATTTGCAATTTATAAAAAGGAAGTAAGAAGTCATTTTTATTTATTCTTAATCACTGATATTTATATTTTAGTAATTGTAGAAATAAGCGAAAAGCCTTAGTGGATTACCCACAACCTAGTGACCCAAGCACAGCCGACTCTACTACTAGCCGTGCTATACAACGTGGCAACACCGCTCATGTGCGGATCGGGAGTCCTATTTTCAATAGTGGAGTTTTGTATTCAGCGTTATAATTAACGTTATTTTGCGATATAAAATTATACTAATATACAGTATTTTTTATTAATTATGTATAAGGAATACATAAATATCATAACTATAGTAAGTAGAAGTAATACAGAAGTATATTAATATTTATAAATGTGGTATATATTCTGTGGACTCTCGGAATAGTTTGGTGTTGTGATGCATTATATTTGAAATATTTACAGAGATTTCAAGATAATAGAAGTGTGAAACAAGTTAAAACCATCTTTGAACCAAATTGAAGGATTTAAAAATTGATAAAGGTATGTATAAGTTAATAGAGACCTGAAATAGACAAAATTGGTACGAAGCCAAACAGGTTAAGTGCCCGTGGAAAAGAGGTTAGCATAATTAGCTATTGAAAGGAACAATTATGCAGTTAATTATAAAATCGTGTTAGAGGACAGTATTATAATTGTGGAAAATTTTCTCACTTCCCTAGGGGTATTTACCATGGTACGTAACTTTTTTTTTATTATAATGGGTTAACTTACATAAAATATGTTTATGATTTTCAGATTGCAAAAGTTGAGATTTCAAATTACCATCATCTATTATGGCTCACATTATGGCATACAATGAATAAATGAGGTTATCACTCCTTCAGTCTCTTTGTAAGTGATCAAAATATACATCGCCTACAGTTTTACCTTTATGCTCCACAATTAATAATCAACATATATTGCAATTTAATTTTTTAGCAACAGAATGGGACCCATACCCGGCGATGTAAATTTTAATGGAATCATCTACAATCGGCAGAATATTTTGTTGGTGTCCAATTTTTACGAGCAATAGCAACCATTTATTTTTTCAGTAATTACTCATCTTTGGGGAATAAAAATATAGAATTATAATTATTATCTTTTAAAGTACCATTATAATATCTCTTGCAATTCTTGGCAGGAAGACATGAATTCAATATGGTAGAAGAAAAGGAAGGAAGAGTAAAAATAAGCGACGCAGAGGAATGTCAACTATGCAACATGGGAAGAAGGAAGACTCTAAGCATGTTCTGTCTGTATGTCTCCAATATCAACAAGGGCATGCACAAAAAGTTAAGGAAAAAGAGTTCCCTGAAGTATTAAATATTAGGAACATCGAGGAAGCAAAGAATATGTTTTATTTTGTACAGTCAGTCATAAAAATAAGAAAACTCGCACTAATTGAAATGTAATAAGAGTATAAATAATATATAAAGTATTGTAACACAGATAAAAGTAAGGATGTAGATGTGAGAACCAAACAACCTTTTTAATAGGTTGTGAGCCTGTAGTACAAATAAACTTATTCTTATTATTATTATTAATTTCCCTTGCAATTGGGAACACACCAACACCGTGACAATATTAATGAATATGTGAAATTTGTAAAAAGAAATATATGTACAACAAAATGTCCAAAAATGCTATAGATTGTATTAAATAAATGTGCTACACACAAAAATAAAGATCTGTAGGGTTAATATAAATAAATAAAACACCTGGATTATTGCTCCGTATTTGATATTTAGAGGACTTCAGTACTACATTAATATAAACATTTAAAAGGTAAACGGGAAACCGAAAGACCGGTAGAGGGAGACACTGTAGCCGGGAGTCCGGTGCGGTGTTGCCATTTTACCTTCAGCACGGCTAGTACTAGAGTCGGCTGTGGATCTGTTTATTTGGGCGCGAAGAGGATTGGGGAGTTGACAAAATTTTTGAAAGTGTTTAAAACTGTTCATTATGATAAAATATGCTTGTAAAAAAAATATTAATTTTTTGCTACACCTCTAACATGAAAAAAATGTAATTTTTATTTGAAATATAAAAATTGCCGCGAAAACGCACTGCATGGTCACGTGACCATTTGTGACGTCAACGTGCAGTAAACAACAAAAGTTGTGGTTAGGCACAGTAAGGAGTGAATTTTTCTCACAAAAATAATGGATAATAAAAATTATTATCAATACTGTGCTGTTCCCTGTTGTGAGAACACTTCAATACGGACACCGAAGAAGTTATTTATTCATATTCCGCTGGAAACAAATATTCGCAATAAGTGGATAAATCTTGCGAGAATAAACTATCAGTTGTCTTCAAAATCTAATTTATGTTTTTGTGAAGACCATTTCAATGTAAGTAACTAACTTATTATTAACTATCATTTATTATTATTTCATTTCATTGAGGTTATATTAGATTGTGTGTCAGATATTGGTAATTGATTGGAACATGTTGCAATGAGTGAGTGCCTAATACTTTCCTTACCTAAGAAATCGAGTAATAAGTACTCGTAAACGATATTTTTTAATATAAACTTGTATGAGCAAATGCGCGAAGTGTCACTCGTCACTATATATAAATCGCTGTTTACTGCACAATGACGTCACGCGCCGTGATTGGTGTTTGAGATCACATGACTCACAACTTAAAAACGTCAATTTTATTTATTAAATTTTGGTAAAACGAATAAGTGTTTTATTAATATTTCTATCATTTTAGGCTTTTCATTAATAAATCTGTAGATTTCACTACTTTCCCCTTTTTTTTTCAAATACTGGCAACTCCCCAATTACGAGGTGACGTTCGTGATTGTTTGGTGGAGAAATCAATCTGTAGTGACTAATGATGTAGAGGAATGCGGGGTTTTTAACAGTGCGAGCGACGCGAGGTTTTGAGAAATGCAAGCTTTAGTCGGTCAGGGTTATCCTGGCGATTATTTCTGTTGAGAAAACTTCGATTAACTTAGTTTAGGCGCTCTCCTGAATATATCGACGTGGAAAGATTTAGAATGGTGGCGCGGAAATATGCAGACGCCATTAAAAGTGTTAATTAATAATGGATGCGTAAAATTCGTACGTTCCATAAATTCAAATAACGCGCGCAGCGAAACGACGCAAGCGCAAAGCAATACAGTTGTGCGCGAGCTTTAATGCGCATGAGAATTTCTTCGCTTCGTTTTCAAATGTATTACAATTTTGGTTTGAAAAGTTTAAGTATGGAGAAGTAAGAAACACGTTAAAATGTAGTATTAATATATTTAAAACTAACAACGAAGATTACAGCCATTTTATAATGCTATTTGTAATAGGATTAGTAATTATATGCGAAATAGTTTATGAAGACCCTCCTTACCACGTCCCATCTGCCCACCATGTTTGCAAAACGTTCGATCCTGGAACCATACGCAAACCCGCAACAAAAGAATCTTTTTTTAACGATTTGCGCGGGAGAACTATGCAAATTTAAATAAAATAATCTTTATATAGCAAGATATAAATAGCAGGCTATACTATATATTAAAATATCATTATTCATTTAATGTCTCATAAGAAATTAAATAAAACGCGCTTTAATATTGGCATGCATTTAGTAATATACATTTAAGTAGATATTAATAGTAATATGCACTTAAATACTTACATTCTAAACGATATGCACTTAATAATAATTTATGAATATCGAAGTGCATATTAGTAATAATTAATAATATGCACTTAGATTCTTAAATGCTAGCGCTCCCTAATTATACGAGCGCATATGTTTAATGATGATTACTTATTTAGTGGATAACGCAACGCATAAAAAATACCGCGGTGTATTTTTTGTCTCACAAATTACCTGCCTATATCATCGTTAAAATTGCCTACCTAGCCGTACATCTAATTATCTTCACGACCTGTCTATAAAAAGCTAAAAGAGCACAAAATACTACGGATTCCTCTAGTTTCCTTCGTCGATGATCCCACGATGCTTTCTGGAACAGAAACTTAAAACCATTAGCATTTTCTGTGAAATAAATTTCCTAAATTTTCCATGAATTTCAAGGCCCGATTTCCCCAATTTGGTAATTATGTACTTCTTTCAAATACTTCGTTTCTATTTATTTCCATATTTAATTTATTATTGAACCACTTTGAGATGCATCTTAAAATCCTTAAGATTTCTCCTGTAAAAGTTTAACTACTCTGTAAGAGAAACTTAATTACTGGATTAATTATACATGTGTGCGAATAAAATTTAATAGCTGAAAAGGAAACATGGCAATAAATCATGTGTTTTCAAAATATTCTTTTTCTCTGTTAATTATGTGGAAACCCAATTTGGATAATTGAAATTTAATATTTAATTCTTAATTAATTTGATATGCCAAGGGTATTACAGTTTTTAGTAATTAAAATTCGGGGAAATTGAGCTTCTAATTGATTACCTGAAATAATTATATATTCTTATTATTTAGTAATTTAAGTCTCGACTGTTGAGCAATTTATTTGAACGGAAAATAAAGTTTTTCCGAGTCCTAGATAAAATGTGAAAATATTTTCAGTAATTCAATAATTTCTGTATTATTCTTGGTATATGTATAACGATCGATATTCATATAAAAATATGTACCTTACTTATTATTCCGTGATTACACGTTAACGATGTAAAAAAAAAAATCAAGTCAAATTAAATTACATTTTACTCCACTGAAAATCAATAAACTTTCATACGTCTTTCATTCACCGACTCTTTAAAAGAGAACGTTTCGAGCCTGTCCTTCCGATCGCGACCAGAGACCAAGTGCAACGTCCACCGGCGTCAAAAAATCGAAAGGGTGAAGCCAGAATTCCTTAAAACCGAAGCTGAAAATCTGAGCACTGAATTGATTTGTGGCCAATAAAGGAATGTCAAGTATAAAAAGTGACAGAGGAATCAGTGTTCGAGCGGAGAACGAGAATACAATTGGAATTAGCAAAGTTGATTTCACAATCTTTGCATGTGAACTTCTTTAATTTTTTTCGTGAAACAGAGAAATCAGTGTTCGAGCGCAGAACGAGAATACAATTGGAATTAGCAAAGTTGATTTCACAATCTTTGCATGTGAACTGTTTTCGTGAATTAAAGGGAATTAGCTTCTTTCATACATGAGTCATGTTTATGGGGGGGGGGGGGGGGGGGTTTCATCACTTTTTTCATATAAATTACTAAGTGCTCATACATACAGCTAAATCTAACGTAGAAGTACAAATAATACTGTTTTTTGTCCTCGACTTTTTCATGTATTTGAGGGGGGTAGGGCAGAGGAGTGACATTATAAGATTTCTGGAAAAGGTTGACGGAAAGAACCCCGTGGAGGTGGAAAATTGTACCCAATCAGCAATAATCAATAAAAATATTACCCATTACCACAAATCCAAACGACTTGAAATCAATCACTCGCGGTTTTACGAAAAATACAAAAAGCCGCTGCGTTCGGGTCGCTAGTCGCATCCCGAGTTCCGTAAATCTTCTTTACCATCGTGACATTTCAAAAATGTTAACAACTAGCAGGTTATGATTGAATGACAGCCAAGTGACATTTATAAATTATTAGAGACACTATAATAAGCTTAGAGCATATAAACATGGAGGAAGCATGCAATAGGCGAAAATGTAGAGGGCGATAGAAAGAGAAAGATATACATGTGGGACACCCCCTCTCTTTCTGGCGCCAGGCGGCGCCCCTGGCGTTAGGAAGAGAGGGGGTGTCCCACATGTATATCTTTCTCTTTCTATCGCCCTCTACATTTTCGCCTATTGCATGCTTCCTCCATGTTTATATGCTCTAAGATAATAAGAGTCTGGACACGAGTGACAGTCCGCCATGTTTGATCGAAATCCCACGAGAGAGAAAGAGATATACACCATTTCACTCTTCACCACTCTTAACAACTCTTACGTTTATGGCAACATTTTACTTCTGTTTACTTCGCATTTAAATCAGTATAATAAAATAACATATATCAAATAGAACACAAGATTTGGTTTTATGCTTTGTATCTTCATTATCTTGGTATAATTGACAGATTTAAAAATCAGCGGGAATAGATGAAAAATGACGGGCCAATCAAAAACCTAAATGCACATTTTCAGATTAATATATAGTAAAATACCGCCATAAACGTAAGAGTTGTTAAGAGTGGTTAAGCGTGAAATGGTGTATATCTCTTTCTCTCTCGCAGGATTTCGATCAAAAATGGCGGACCAATCAAAAAGTGGCCTTCTCGTGTCCAGACTCTTATTATAGTGTCTCTATAAATTATGCTTTCGAGGCGACACCTACTGGCGTCAAGTGGAGGAGGAAAACGTGACGTCATACCTCGTAATCCTAAAAGTATCATTTTTATAACTATTAATTCAGAATAAATCTTATATCTTTTAGACAAATAGCTTGATACATTAAGTAAAACGATATATGGGTTCAAAAAAAAAAAAAAATGATTCGCTTAATCATGTAAAAACACCGGGACTATGTCATAAAATAAGATAATAAGGCTAAAATAGCTCCGACGACCTGTCAATTTCGCTATCTTTCGTGTATAGATACCATGAAGTAAGAGTAAGGAGACTCATCTGCCTAGATTGAAAGTGGTCACGAAAAATGTTCCGTCTACTGCCAGGTTCGCCGCTCTAAGGGTTCGCCAAATGGAATGGCTTGAACTTTGTCGTCGCCATCTTGAAATTGTAAATGACAGATGATGAGACAAAAGGTTAGAAATACATGGTTACATTACAGGAGATGTACATACCCACACAGCACACAGGCGCCTTTAAGGCGCCTTTCAGGCGCCTGGTCCCAGGCACTCGAGGCGCCTTAAAGGCGCCGCGAGTGTCCTACGAGCGTCCAATATGCGCCTTCGGAGCGCCTGATGTTACCAAACGGGACGCCTTAAAGGCGCCTTTAAGACGCCTGTGAGTCCTAATTCAGGCGTCTTAAAGGCGCCTAAAAGGCGCTTGGAACAGGCGTCTTAAAGGCGCCTGGAATAGGCGCCTTAAAGACGCCTTAAACGGGCCTGGATTAGGACTCACAGGCGTCTTAATTATCGATAAATTAGGTCAAATGCAGCTGTTTAAAAATCGCCATTAATGGCGTATTTACGATGGTTATAAATACAAATTAATTATAATATAAATTTAATAAAACAAAGGGTTATCAAAATGAAATCAGACTCGTTAAAAATTAATTTTCATTATTTATTTATTTAAAATTTCTTTACAGATACTTGAAAAAACAAGGAGGCTCTCAGTTGGACACATATATATTTCTTTTTTTATAATTATTACTATTACATACCATGCTTTGTATAAAATATATAATTCACAGTGTGTTTACAAATATTTAAGAAGGTATACTTATACAATACTTGTGTTATTATATGTTTTATTTTATGGTGTGTGTGTGTGTGTTATATTTCTATATCTAGATGACCTTACGCACGCAATGAATGCAGAATGCACTTACATGAGAAGTATAGATAGGTCATGCACATGTAAGTATGCAAATTATACAAAATGTACAGAATATACATTTAAAGACACTGGAAGCCCAATAAGCCGTACAGAAAAACTCGCATACATAACTAAGGAAAGAAATTTTTTTAATTAAGTTATACTATTAATGTATGTGTTACAAACGAGTAGGTTGCATTTTTAAACAATTAAAGCTTCTTTAAGTATAAAGGCACGGTAATAGGTACAGGGCACGGTAATTGGGACATCTACCCTGGTATTCCTTCCTTTACAGAGTGGAATTGCCGCATCAACATTGGATTTTGGATGTCAGACTATATAGAGACACTATAATAAGAGTCTGGACACGAGTGATAGTCCGCCATGTTTGATCGAAATCCCACGAGAGAGAAAGAGATATACACCATTTCACTCTTCACCACTCTTAACAACTCTTACGTTTATGGCAACATTTTACTTCTGTTTATTTCGCATTTAAATCAGTATAATAAAATAACATATATCAAATAGAACACAAGATTTGGTTTTATGCTTTGTATCTTCATTATCTTGGTATAATTGACAGATTTAAAAATCAGCGGGAATAGATGAAAAATGACGGGCCAATCAAAAACCCAAATGCACATTTTCAGATTAATAGATAGTAAAATACCGCCATAAACGTAAGAGTTGTTAAGAGTGGTTAAGCGTGAAATGGTGTATATCCCTTTCTCTCTCGCAGGATTTCGATCAAAAATGGTGGACCAATCAAAAAGTGGCCTTCTCGAGACCAGACTCTTATTATAGTGACTATATGTCAGACGGGCAGCAGGATCCGCTGCGGATCTGCCCAGATCTGCCGTTCATCTGCCGGCAGAACCGTAGTTGAATGCGGACACAGACGGCACCGGATATGCCGGCAGACTTGGTTATGGTACATTTATTTTTGCGCCGCTTTCCTGTCGCACGCCCGCTTTAGCCACTTCTGTATGGAGGACTCCGCTTCCTTCTTCGTTAAACATATTTTCCCCTTGTCCGCAGCATCTTAAACAAGAATTTCAATAAGATGTTACATATATATATATATATAATTCTACATTAATCAGTATTAGCTATGGTGAAATTTGGGTGATAATTACATACCTATAACGACTTGTGTTAATTTTAGTTTATTGAAGGGCTGCTTCCCCTGCCTCCCCAGCCAACTGAACAGCAGGGCCAAATCATTCGTGATGACGGAGCTCAAAACCCTTTTAATATGATCGTATATATTTGCTCCCCCAAATTTTGCAAATTCATTTACCTATAATTGAAAAATTATTAGCTTGGCTAAATGAAAATGGCTTATCCTACAGGTTGGAGTACAGAGAGAGAGAGAGAGAGAGAGAGAGAGAGAGAGAGAGAGAGAGAGAGAGAGAGAGAGAGAGAGAGAGAGAGAGAGAGAGAGAGAGAGAGTTCAATGTCGGAAATGTTGATTTCCACAATTTTTTCATTATATCTTTATGAATGTAGTACCAATAAATTGATAAGACACGACACACGACATATGTAGGAACATACATCGGACTACTAGATTGGAGAATAACGTAAACTCATTTTAATTTAACCGAGCAGTGATTTGTTATAATATTAACAAAGATGATATTTTACTTACTGCATCTTGGAAATTATTTGGGTTCTGCAAAATTTCTTCTAGTTCCTTCACCTTTTCAACGGAGTCGATTGGGAATTGCAAATATTGAAATTTGAGCAGAAATGATTGCTTTTCATGAACAACTGCTGGCTTATTCTCCAGGGTTTTCACCCGCTCCATTGTTTCTATTAACAATGTCTTCAGCAAATTGTTTTGCTGCATTATTTTACGGTTCTGTTCAATTATACTTCTCAACAACCCATCAGTCGTGTCGCTGCTACTGCCACTGGGGCCTGCATCTATGTTTTCTGAAAATTATTTATTACATCTTATATTGTTTCACTGTAACTTTCCATGATAAAAAACTATTTCCGCATAGAATAGAATTATCTTTATGCACATGACTTACCAATTTGAATGTTATTTAATGAAAAACTCCCCTGGCTTTCATAGCTGGTGCTGGGGGATGCTGTTTCGTCTAAAAACCAAAATTATTTTTGTTAAAGAAATCTGCTGCAAACATTAAACGTATATATATTTTATATCTCGCGCCCTCGTCAGTGCAAAGAGGAGATACAATACGAGGCGTCACTCGACAAGGACAGAAATAAACTAGGGAAATCACTAGACAACCAATTTAAATGCCCATTCGGCAATGATCGGTAAACATCGGCAATAATCAGCAAACTGCGGCAAGGTACATTTAGTCGATTTGAATATCCCGCTCAAATAGACAACCAATTTAAATGCCAAGGTCAAGTAAGGACTTGACAGGTTCCGCCCGAAGTGACGCCTCTTATTATATCTCCTCTTTGGTCAGTGTTTTAATTAGGGGTACCTCGGGTGGAAAAAAGCAGGGGCGAGTTATGACTTATGACGTAGCGCGTATCTGTTTGCGTGAGTGCGTCCCTATGTATCTCTGGCAAGCCCGGTTTTAACGAAAGCGCCTTGCATGTATTTAACTCTTCGAGTATATTTGGCAAGGAAGACTTGTCGTACATTTTCTAGTTCTAGCACGTGCAAAAATTACATCGGATTTCTGTGGAAACTTTCTACTGCATTAAATTCGGTACCCAAGAATTAGGGTAGTATTAGGAATTATTTACACAAGTACTTAGTTTCAAGTACAAAGACGTGCAAACATAACCCCCCAAGCGTTGTCGGGACTGCTTACGATATAGAACCCTTCTAAGGACAAGGTAATTGGCCGTGAAAATTACGCCAGTTCGAAATCTTTAGACCTTGCTGTGCAAGCGTATTTATAAAGCGAGAACTTGTGGGGTTGCTTCGAAGGAACGGCCTGTACGAAAGCGAACATAATAATTCTTGAGGTAAGGAAGCAGAATTGTGGACACATCCAAAACGCATCTATTTACTGCAAATAAAGCGTAAGAAAAATGTGAAAAATGTATTGTTACTAATCCACAAGGGCAGATGCTGGCAACCACATCGCTGCAAGATGGAATTTGTACACAGAGTATTACGGAAGAAGAGGCATTTTTAACAAGGGAATCTGTGACACAACGCGATTTTTGACACAAAACGCCTCGGACAGAAGATAACGTCAACAGAAATAATATGATGAAACTGAGTGCAAAGTAGCGTAAAGGGAATTGGAAGATTGTATTAGGTAATCATAATTTTTATGTAGCATATTTACACACCTAATCGTGTGAATGGTTTCTTCATTTTTGGAGGTGGGGGTAACAGCGACGTTGAGTTTCCAATGATCCGAGGAGTCTGGGACATCCACGGCGTCTGGTCAGGCCCAGACTCCTCACTGCTGGAAAACCTTTTTGGTACGATCTTCCGCTTTGTTACCTCCATGTCCGACTGAAGATCGCTGGTATCTTCAGCTCTTCGTGCCTTGGCCCTCGCCGTGGCATAATCATCTGGATGAACACATTAGTAATTAATGGATATAATAATTAGTCAATAATTAGTACTACAATTAATAAGTAAATACAATAATAATTTCAACGTACAACAGATTCCACCAGGAAAGACCGATACGGCGAGCTTCTCCCACGATTCGTCACGCAGTTCACAGTTTTTGATTGCCGCTGTCACGCGGCTTGGTTTGTACGGCGGCCAATAGCAAAAGCCTCCTCCTACCACCCAATCAGAGGGTACTTCAGATACCGATTCATCGCCAATGAATTCGACGATGAGCCAACCCGTATGCGCCATTTCTAATCCTGTATACACAAGTATTCGTGAAACAAAACATGTTAAAAAGATTCTGGGTTCTGGCATGTAAAGTGCTGGAAACCGATCTTTTTAAAATGTGGAGTACATAATTTATTGTTCGATGTGAAATTTGATGTGATACAGCCCACTCTGCCAATGAAGAAGCTGAATTAGGACTACTCAATTCAGTTGAAAATTCTTGAGAAATCTGTGAATTTTCGAAGGAGGCAAAATTCTGAATATCTTCTAAATTCGGAGAAAATTCTACATTACTTGCGGTGATATTGGAAGAAGATTGCGAACTTGTGCCAAGTGAAACATATAAGTATATTTAAGTATATTGGTAATGAGAAGATAAGGACAAGATGTTAAATGTGAAAATGATTGTGAACTAGTTCCAGGTTAAACATCACTAGTGGGGTTCTAAAAAAATGGATTGCAGATGTTAAATGCGAAGAACTAGCATCTAATGATGTTCTGGCTTCCTGAACGGAACGATTATGTGATCTTGTTAGCACACATATAGTACTTATTCAATTTCAATTTGCCAGTCATTATTAAAGGAATGAAAAAAATAGAAATAAGCTGACTGTAATGTAGAAAAAAAACAAAATGCAACACTGGTTTCAGAAATATAGAGATTTAGAACTTACCTGCAGAATATATGTATGTATTCCAAACCAAACGCCAAAGAAGCACACTAAACACACTAACTTTAAATACGTAGACTACTAATAAAAAAAACAAAATAAAAATACTATAAAAAAATACGACAAAAACACGATAAAAATACGATAAAACACGATAAAAATACGATAAAACACGATAAAAATACGATAAAACACGATAAAAATACGATAGAAATACGATAGAAATACAAGAAAAACACAATAAAATACACTATAACTAAGTATGTATAAGAAATAAACTAGGAATAAACTACAGACTAACAATAAAATGAAAAAATATGTTAAAAACGTATGAAAAGTAAGCGAAAAATAGCGTGCGTCCCCGTGGATGGTTCTGCGATAACTGCCGCAGTTTCCTTACTACCTGTAGGCTACAAGGAATCCTCGCCACCCCCCACTACGCGGCACAACCCTCATCCTGCCGACGGATATACTCCAGGATACCTCTGAAGAATTTCCAGAAAAGCTCTTTGAAGCAGACAAGCAGAAAATATTGAACCAAACGGTTTTTTAATCCTTATGAGTGTCGCTATCGCCACTACAGAAATCAGATCAATATTTTCTGAACATCGATGTTTTTTGAGCCACCTAAAAGTTAAAAAACTGCATGAGAAAATGTATTTTATCTTTAACCGACTTCCATTTTGTAGATTTTTTTCAAATTTCTGGTCGTGGTAAGGGCGATAGCGACACTCGTAAGGATTAAAAAAACCTTCGGTTCTCTTTTTTCTGCCCAATGGAAAAGCCGCTGGTCTTGGGACAAGTCAACAAGGATGTGTTCGGATGACGACGCTTATAATTCTGAGAGTTGTAAAGATTTTAAATCATCCTTCATGATTTTAAACTGCCAAAAGATGAATGAAAGTGTAGGTATACGAGGCATCAATGTCGTATCTTTCTTCGTCGCCCAGAAAAGAGATCACGAAATCGGCTGAAAAATCGGCCCTTTAAACCCGGAAAAAACGCTAATAAAAAGAAGCAATGATCTCGAGTACAGTAGTGGTCAAAGAAGAGAGTGCCATTACTGAAAAGCGCAGAATTACTACTGCATCTTTATTCGTATCCTGATCTAATTCCTTTAATTTATTTTTTAAGATATTATAAACAGTTTTTTTTATTTTTGTCCAAACAATCTTTAGATTTAATTTTCCAAATGCATTGATTTTCTTTGTGCGATTCGATAAAGCCTCTCAACAAATTATACGTGTCAATAATTTTAAATCTGTCTGCCGGTGGCCCGCACTTCCCGTTAATTTTGATTTGCGGCAAATCGGGACCCAGATAAATCAACCTCGCGGTGATTCCGTTCATGCCAAACAATTGACACACGCGTTCCGTGTTGCATTACAACTTTTGACTGTTTGCAAGTCTGTAAATCGAACGGGCAAGAATGAGCGTGTATGGCGGCCTTTAGAGTGCCTAATGCCGCGCCAAATTGATCGCTTTTTTAATTCGATGTCTGGGATTCTGTTCAAAATCGAATATGACGTTGTTCACGTGAAATTAAGGGGAGTTTGTGTTTCAGGGGGTTGAGTCTTAAAACTTTCACCTCACAGTGACCGACCGTCTTTTCCGCAAATCTGCATTGCACGTGTTGGCAACGACCTGAGTCACAGGGGGCTGACAATAAGCAGAGACAGGAAATCGTGAGGGTCGTCGGCGGCGCGAGCCCGCTAACATTGGAAAAATCACAGGTCAGGTCTAGGCGTCTTTGCGTGCGGCGCACAGTGGGCTGAAAACCCGTTTTTTTTTGTGGGCAAAAGTTTAAACTGTCCAGGGAATATCACACCTCGTTTAGCGTCCAAATACACTGTGGACTGTATCGCGGAAGTAATTGTTAATCGAAGGGTTGGATGCAATAAGGGGACTAGCGCTGGAAAATGGGAAGAATTATTGTCCAAACGCTAAGAAAGATTGGAAAATTAAATGTTATTAAACTGAATTTTAATAAATATATCGTTGTAAATCTCGTCACGACACATCTTTTTTCTATTTACAGTTTGTTTATCCAATCATTACTATTCGAGGTAAAAATTTTAAACAAAGAATTTTTCATCGTCCAAAATCATTATTTCTTTAAACATAAATTGCGATAACTTGAGTAAATATTAAGGGATCGTTATGAGACTTAAAACATAACTTCAGGTAACTCTAGCGAAGTCGCGAAATGTATGCACAAAACCCTTATGTTAAAAAAAGTACTAATATTTAATTAAAAAGGAATGCTGGACATAACCCATGTTTCTCAACGTTCGCCGTTAAAAAGTATCGAGGCAATTTTGAGGTGCATATAACTTGCAGCGACAATGTTTCTCCTTAATATACAAAGAAGATTTTCACCAATTTTCACACTGATTAATAAGTAATTGTAGAAGATATGCCGATATATATGAATCTCGCGAGTGCTAAATCTACTATGTAGCGCATTAGACGCGGCTGTTGGCTGTTGGTGGCGCGCGAGATTTATATATATCGACATATTTTTTACAATTCTTTATTAATCAGTGTGAAAATTGGTGAAAATCTTCTTTGTATATTAAGGAAAAACTTTGTCGCTGCAAGTTATATGTACCTCAAAATTGCCTCGATACTTTTTAACGGGGATCGTTGAGAAACATGGGTTATGTCCAGTATTCCTTTTTAAGTAAATATTATTCTTTTTTCTAACATAAGGGTTTTGTGCATATACATAATTCAAACTTTTCAATTTATTAAATTACTAATTACTGTAATTGTGCGTGTGATTGAATTACGATGTAATTGAAATACAATGTAATTAAATTACAGCTCAAAACTCTGAAGAAGTGAGAAAAAAGTGGAAAAAATGTAACAAAAGAGTTTATTTCTCTTTATATATTATAAATTTATGAATAATACCATATTCTGCACTCATAGTAATTTTTTTCTATTCGAAACATTTACCTACACATTTCTTTCCCACCTCTCATTAGCTCTCAATTTGGTTACCTCTTAAATCGTAATTATAATTCAATTACATTGTACTATGCAATTACAATTGCAAATACATTGCAATTACGAGATACGATGTATGTATTTTAATTGAATGCGAGATCTGAATTACGAATTACAATGTAATTGAATTATTTTGTAATTATAATTCATGGAGTAATTCAATTGTAATTCTGCACAACTCTGCATATTAGTAGTATGTACAAACTGTTCCAGTCAACGTGATTTTTAATAGGTATATAAGTATAGTCAAGGGCGGATGGGCCCATGCTGTTCTACTTTCGAGGGTTTTACGGTGGAGATTTACGCTGTATCTGGCTTCGAAAGGGGGTGCGTAAGCTAAACAGTCCTGCCGGGGCAGGCGATTTACAGCTGGCAATTTGGTATTTTTGAAGCGAAATTTCTTCGGTTCTTTGCGACTAAGCCAGGGGTGCACAGGACCTCCAATTCCGGGCACGAGCGCACATTCCAGCTCGAGCTGAGCATAGATTAAGAAACATTTTGCGATTTTTGTTTCCGATGACTACGACAGCCAGAATCATGTTCGCCAGCAACAAACTTTTTTAAAGCCTTCTTACTGCTATCATTATAACTGTGAACAAAATTATTATTCTTGCATACAAAAATTTAAATATTTTTCAAATCTCAATTGACCCTCCGTATCCTGTGCGTGTGTCAATTTTAACACACCGCTTGAGGTCGCTAACGCACACAGTGACGGAGCTGTGTACGTAAGTCGCGGCCAAGCGATCATTTGGCTGTCGGGGGTGTCATAAAAGCATAAACTGGGCCTTTCTGGTGACCGTGTTGGGGCAACAATGGGAAGCTAGAGACAATACCATATTTTCCTTGGAGAAAACAGAATGGGCATACGACCTCTGCAGTCATAGAGTGTTCTCCACCACGAGACCTTGTACCGAGTGGTGGGGAGTGAGCATATCACGGTCGAGCTCGAGGGCACACCGACTGCCCTAGGGCAGATTAAAGGTCTGCGCACACATATCCGTTCCGTCTCAGTTCCGTGTCAGTGTGCCAGTGGTAAGAAGAAGAGACCCTCTACGCCCCTCTTTTTCTTACCAATGGCACACTGACACGGAACTGAGACGGAACGGATATGTGTGTTTAGACCTTAAAGGTCTGCGCACACATATCCGTTTGGTATTAGTTCCGTTCCGGCGTGCCGGTGGTAAGAAGAAGAGACCCTCTACGCCCCTCTTCTTCTTACCACTGGCACGCCGGAACGGAACCGACACGGAACGGATATGTGTGCGCAGACCTTTAAGGTCTAAACACACGGTCCGGCCGGCCTGCACAGTTATTGTATCGATATGGAAGTGATAATGATGGATTCCTTATATTTTTCCGATGAAAATCATGCAAAATTTCATGTAAATCGGACTATTATTAACGAAATTAGCTTGAGGTTATAGGAATTAATTTTTCATGGAATTTCCTTCATTATTTTCCGTGAGAACGCTCATGGCTCGCCGATTCGCGAGCCTGGGCGATCCTGAGCGATCCACGTGCCGTCTGATTTCACCTTAAGACCCAATTAATGTGATGGTACGCGTGCTGCCCGGTACTTTATCACTCGCCATAATTAATATTAAGCAAGAGAGTTATCGCTAGCCACAAGCTAGTCCAGAAGGTAAACTCGGAATAGGCGGGATCTCCATAATTTTGGAAGCTTACAATTCTAATTGATTGCACTTTTGCGGAAGAGGAGGGTCTCCCCTCTGTGAATTCGTCGATGGAACAGGTAGGTACCCTCACCGTCCTGACGACGTGGAGGAAAAGCACAGCCTGCTGGTCCCAAAAAATAGCCGCGATGATCGGACGGAGCGTCACGCCAGGGTCGCGGTTTATGACGGTATTGTCCTGTGAGTCACTGGTGAACAAGGGTACACGCGGGTACGGATGCTTACTAAATGTCGACAGATCAATATACGGCTTAACCCGAAGCGAAGAAAGTCGAACTCCGAAAAAAAAAGCGGCACGTTGTCGATTGCCCCCTATTTCCAGATCAGGTAGGCAAATGTTTCCGGATGAATGATTCGGAAATAAGTTATGCCCGATTGTAAACGAATAAACGAATTTAACTTCTCAAAATAAGAAATATCGAATCCTTTTGATACCTTCGAGTTTGATATGTGTCAAGACCAGATCTGAATTTGTAGAACGGTATCGATATGTATGGATATGGTATCAGTCCCATCACTAAATTCCAACATACTGTAATAACGTGTAGCGGCTTCGTCGCTATCATGCCTCCGTTCGCAGGTAAAGGAAGTTTCGCTTGTCGGCATACTCTCGGGTTTTTCCCCCGAGGTCCTGGGTGAGTCGGGCTATAGCCAAGCTACACATCTGGCAACCAGACTCTCACAGGTAAGTATTTTTCGCGCGTGGATACGGTTAGTTTCTTGCTTCCGCTGATGTTTGGTTCTATCCGAACCGCTCGGTTCTTTCGGGTACCTGGCTCGACTCGGGTTTTAAACAGCTCTACTTGT
This sequence comes from Andrena fulva, assembly GCA_946251845.1. Taxonomy (NCBI): domain Eukaryota; kingdom Metazoa; phylum Arthropoda; class Insecta; order Hymenoptera; family Andrenidae; genus Andrena; species Andrena fulva. The sequence goes on from OX276333.1 coordinate 6,580,169, forward strand.
AGTACGAATTTCGCGGGTTTGGCTTACATTAGGGTCATTCCACGCGAAGTCGGACACTTTTCGGAGTAACATTTCGGATTTTGGTGCAACTTGGATATATTGTAATCTTTAGGGGTATATAAACATATCTCGAAGGATTTTTCGAAATGTCAAAAATTGTGGATGTTACAGCTGTTTGAAATGTAGTGTTTACTATTTTTTAAAAAATTATAACTGTTGAACTAATGAACTGATAAAAATGACCTTTTGGGTGCTTACAGCGCAGATATAAGAGTACCTAATAAAAATTGTTTCACTTAATAAAAACGAATATTTGACCATTTATTTAGAAATTGTTCTTAAAAAATGCAATTTTATAGTTGAAGGCACCTTTTTAAAAATTTGGAAAAAGTAGGAGGATAAAGCACTGTTTTTCCTCTTTACGGACATGTTTTGAAAAACGTTGTCGTTTTAAAATTGGTCAAATGAAAATTAATTGAATGTAACGCTGCGTCGCCCAGCACCGGCTCGACTGGTCGGGCCGTGCGGTATACATATACTCGCAGCGGCCAAGCGGCTATATCTGCTATTCTTATACAGTATTCTCGTAAATGATAAGTATTTGTAAAAAAATGAAAGAGGCCACACAAGGTTAGGAATGAAAGATAGAAACTGAAACTACTATTTCAATATGTTTATAACCTTGTGTGGCTTCGAAGGTAATAGTATACCATATGGTTGAATTTGTCTTGACAGTCACTTTCATTTTGGGTAATCAAGTATATAGCATTCCATTTAAAAAACTGAAGGTCACCCTCGTTTCAAGGAAAATATTGCGAACACCAAAAATTGAGATACTGTATTATGTTGGGTATAAAAAACAGTCAAAGTTTTCCTCTTTCATTTTTTTACAAATACTTATCATTTGCGAGAATACTGTATAAGAATAGCAGATATAGCCGCTTGGCCGCTGCGAGTACCGCACGGCCCGACCACTCGAGCCGGTGCTGGGCGACGCAGCGTTACATTCAATTAATTTTCATTTGACCAATTTTAAAACGACAACGTTTTTCAAAACATGTCCGTAAAGAGGAAAAACAGGGCTTTATCCTCCTACTTTTTCCAAATTTTTAAAAAGGTGCCTTCAATTATAAAATTGCATTTTTTAAGAACAATTGCTAAATAAATGGTCAAATATTCGTTTTTATTAAGTGAAACAATTTTTATTAGGTACTCTTATATCTGCGCTGTAAGCACCCAAAAGGTCATTTTTATCAGTTCATTAGTTCAACAGTTATAATTTTTTAAAAAATAGTAAACACTACATTTCAAACAGCTGTAACATCCACAATTTTTGACATTTCGAAAAATCCTTCGAGATATGTTTATATACCCCTAAAGATTACAATATATCCAAGTTGCACCAAAATCCGAAATGTTACTCCGAAAAGTGTCCGACTTCGCGTGGAATGACCCATTAGCCGGGGCCAGACCTGAATGCGTATACGCTGAGCACGCTGAGCGCGCACGCATGACGCATGCGGAGGGGTCGAAAGTGCCATTGTATCTTTCTTCACCAACTTCTGTGCTTAACTTAGCCCACTCCGCAGTCGTAAAGATGGTGTGATACATAGTTAGCTAAATAAACAGACAGCTCAACCCTCCGAGTCATCCCGTTTACCAATACAGAGTGATTGTCCACCGACGCGTGTCAAAGAGTTGCCACCTGGTACCCCGTACCAGGTATGGCAGACAAGGCAGCCCGTACAGTTTTTCCCTCCATGTGTTTGATTTTTCTTCCTGGGCCCCCCCGCAAGACATCTTACCAGTTTGGAAAGTAGAAAGGTCGTGAAATCGGTATCATGTTAAAACAAACATAGGGTAAACTCGGATAAATCCGTGGTACAGGTTATTCCGTGATACTTCCGTGAGTCCCGTAGACATTTCGAACCGTAGGCGTAGGTATATACATTGGAAAGGTCTGTGGGACACTCTTCGTTTATTACCACCTTGTCTTGCTTCTTTAAACTACTTGACACCCCCAATTGTAAGGACGACAACAAGTCATGGTGGTGTGAGGGACAGGGATGCACCACTACAGTTGTTTACCCCATGTGGGTGAGCCATTCCTTTGATGGTGCGGGACTTTACCAACATCGGCTGGGAAGAGCCCGAACATCGCAGCGAGCCTGACTTTCCTTTGGTCGAGGGTCCCGCGGTCCCTTCCTCGGTGTCACATGGCAGGCAAACCTTTCGTCTGCACTACTCTAAACACTCTCTGTCCTTCTGTCCTTAGCTGTCGCGAGCCACGAGACTCTGTCGAAACTGGCGAAGAAGATTGCTAGAAATATACGTTCGACACGTAGGAACTACGGAATTAGGGAGTCTCAAGTGAACGCGTGTTTATACTCCAGAGATAAGGGATCCGCCTTTAATTTGAACCACGTGCAGTCAGCGAGCAATACATTTTCTTCCTCTGTCTCTGCAGGAGGCGTATTGATAGCGGATAATACTTTGTAGTTGCTATATTGGTGGCATTTTTCTCACGTGCGTCGAGATAAAAGCGGGCTCAGAGCCAGGCAAAAATTCATTCATTCTTTACGATGGGTAATTTATTATTTTTCTAAGAACGTTTCGACAACATCTATTTGCCAGATTTCTAAAGGGCAATCGATTTTATGGGGTCTTTAAGAATTTTAGACATTGTTCAGTCCGTGTTAATCCGTATATTGCTCTGTCGCCGGGTAGTACGTACGATGGCTTCGGACCCGCACGTAGGTACTGTTGTTAATCGCCACGCCGACTAGCGGGACAATACGGCCATAAACCGCGACCTTAGCGAAACGGTCCGGCCGATCGGCCCTGGTAAGTTTTTGGCAACCAGATGTGGCATTTCCCTCCTCTACTTCGTCAAGGGTGAGAGGGTTCCTCCTCTACGAACGAAGTCACTGAAGGAAAGTCCCCCCTTTTCGAGGAACGGTGTTCCCAATGTATGTTTCATAATTATATTAAAACTACAATTACTTTCATGCATATGAGAAAGATGTCACCAATATAGCAATTAAAAAGTATTGTCCACCATCAATTCGCCACCTGCAGGCTGGAGGGACGCCTGGTTCCCGCCTGCGTCGTCTTCTCCTCGAATTGAAGACGGATCCCATATCTTTCGAGTAACCACGCGCTCCAATATCAAAACAAAATCAGGCACAGGCGTATGCAGTGCGAGAAAGGGTGAGGCGTAGGGGGGAGATTATATTATGACCAATCGGACTTGCATTCGTTGCAGACGCAACGTTTTCACCTCTTCATAGTAATATTTTCTCTTTATGACCCACGTTTTCTCGCAGCGCATATGTCAGTACGTACTTTTGTTTTGATATTGTAGCACGTGCTTATACTGAAGAGATAAGAGATCAGTCTCCAATTCGAAGGGAAGACGTCACAGGCGGGATCACGCGCAGTGCAGCGGACACCTCATTTTCTACCTGCGTCCCTCCACGAGGCTTATTGCTGCCCCCCCCCCCCCCCCCGAGTAATCTCGTGTGATTTTTTAACACAACAGCGAGTCGACCTGGTTGTATGAATTAAGAACAATGCAGGATGTAGTGAAGAAAAGAAAGACAAATTATTCAGTAAAATAGAGCTTTAAAGTCTATCATATGTTAATTGCATTATTATTATTCAAAATGTAATTTTTAAATTTTTGATTATCTGTTTATGTCAATATTAGCAATGGATTAAATTTATTTAGTCTATGCCTTCAATAATTTCTGTAGGAGTTTCGTAAAAATCACCGAAACCAGGAAACTTTGAAGATTTTTTTTTTTAAACAATTTCGAATCTGCAAAAATGAGGACTTAACCCTCCCTAATTTCATATGGACTACCATATATGTATTTCAATATCATGAAAATCCGAGACATCGAGGATTTTAGAAAAGTATCACATTCTGCCTCTATCTTCCACGCTGAACGCAATGCACTTCAAATGAGTTCAAACTCCCTTTGATCTGTGGAAGAAAACCGACAACGGTCGGCTCAGGCCATGTGCCTTCGCCGGCATGCGCGAGTCGGGTCGCATGCGCCAAGTCACCACGAATGACCCGTCCACACTAGCATATGCGTTCACGCTCACCCTTTCTGACGTAGAAGCATGCGCCAGGGGCTACCGCTTCACCCGTCCACATCAGAATATTCGTGCGCGGCTCAGCCTGCTCAGCGTATACTCATTCAGGTCTGGCCCCGGCTTTAGTAGCGCGTGAAGAGCGAGAGAGAGAGAGAGAGAGAGAGATAGAGAGAGAGAGAGCCGGTGTACGTAACGGCCGGAAGGAGAATCGGCAGAAAGCGGTTAGCGATCAGACCGAGCCGACTGAAAAGTGTATCTTTGAGAATAAAGTGTGTCGTACAGAAGTTGAATGGCGGTTGCCAGTGATTTTCGGTACCAAAAGTTAATTGCAACAGACTGAACTCTTATTTTGATCCGATTCGCCTCGATCTACCCTACATATGTATTGTGGGGCTCTAGGTTACCGGCGAAGTAGCTGATCGACGACGCGCGATCGCGTTCGTGATCAGTCGATCAGTCGATGGCAGACGGACAAGAGCATCGTGTACGCGAAACGAAGGTAAGGGAATACGATACACAATTTTACAAACGTGCGGGAAAAGCGTTAGGTTATAAAGGCAGGGTCAAACATTTGCAACTCGCGCAAATGCGCGTGAAAAGCCGTGCACAGCTAAAATCCTGTCCAAACGCTTCTTACGCCACGCGGCCCTTCATTGCGCGTCGACCCCTGTGAAATCGACCCTTTCAAGGGTCTTCTGCAATGCGCATTACACGTGTTTAATCGTGCCTTTACGCGAGGGTGTAAGTATACGGCCACAGCGACGATACGTTTACGGGCGGCAGAGAGTTTGCACGGCTGCATACGGCCCGAAGCTCAACGAGTCAAGTGCAACGTGTATTGTATAACCGCGTGTCTTTCTTCTTGATTATACTAGACCGTAACTTCATTTGCGACTGTCTAACTGAAGAATTATTAACACCCTGCTCTCACGCATACAGCAGGGTATAAATCTCTGAAGTGGGATTCGAATAGTGCTAATCCGGCGGTTAAAACGGGCAAATTCGCGAACGTGCACGCGGGTGCCATTGTTTCGGAACGCAAAAGAATGTTCGAGAACGTTGGGAAGCGTATACGCGAGGACACTTTTTCAAACGGTTTTGTTTATGGTATTGAGACCGTAGGCGTCATTCGCGCGAGAGTGACTCTCAAGTGTTGACATTTTGCAGTTTTTTTTAAACAGAGTTTTAACCAGTCGCCCTTAGGAATTTTTGGCTATGTAAACGCGAAGGTCTGGATCCATTTGTTGCCAGAAACTGGCGGAGTGTAATGTCGTTAATAATTATAGCGTTCAAATTATGTCCGGTTTTGTATCATTTTCGTCGTGAAAGTACAAGGAGACGATTCTCAGATGTGATTTTCGGGCAGATCCGATGAAGAATTTCCCATTTTCCTGTTCTTATAATGACTAGTGCTACCCTTGTCTTATTATGGCCCCGTGGTTCTCGAGTGTCGAGCACTCGCTTCTAAAGGGTCCAAGTCCTAGGTCAGGGGATGCGAACCTTCTTATCTGCGCGCGCCAAAAAATTTATAAATCTGGGGGCACGGCAGTGCCCCCGCCGAGTCGAGTTGGGCGCTTGCCGTAAGCACTCTTTTCTGGAAGCAACTCAGCGTACTTTTGCCCCCCCCCCCCCCCCCCCCATATCTTTGTGCTGGAGTTACCCAGAAACCTGAAACTTTACAGAAACCTAGTACTTTGCAAATGGACCCTTTACGTCCCTCTTCTTCTTACCAATGACACACTGACACGGAACTGAGACGGAACGGATATCTTTGCGCAGACCTTAAACCTCAAAATTTCACGTTTCTATCTTTTCTAGTTCATAAGATATTTGAACTCAAAGTTTCGTATTTTCGACACTGACCGATCATCAAAATTCAGTCGTACTTCCCGCAGCCCTAGAAACTTGAACTTTGGCAGAAAGGTAGTGTTTGGGATACAATGAAAGGAAAAATTAAAAAATCTGGAAAAATCCTCTTCACTAACAATTTATGAAAGAAATTCGATAACTCTGGAACCACTGAACCCATAACCATGCAATTTGATAGGCACGTTCCTCTTAGCCCCATGATTTTTTCCACGATCCAGCGCAGTCTTGTGTTGTGTACTACCTGTTCGATGTATATTATCGATCTGCGAAACGATCGGCAAGACACGATCGCGATATAAGTTCGCGAAAAGTATACGAATTCCTCGATATACCTGGCTAATAGAAGATATCATAAATGCTGTTACTGTAGGGCACACTGTAACATCTGTTTTTACGAAGCTACATTTGGTTGACCTGAAGGTGCTACAAATTATGGAAATGGTTTATTACTCAGTTATAACGACTGTAAAATTTTACAAGGGTACATTAAAAAATGTCCAAATGTTTCCCCGGCAATGCGATGGCAAATGAAATTACAGTTAACCCATTCACTGTTGTGACGATCATATTATTACTATTGACGGCAATAATTACCATGCCATTGCTTGTTTTAATATAAAAATTAATATTGATAGACAATAAATACACATAGGTATGCAAGTGATGTTATATGTAAGATAAATGCTGAAGAGATGTAATATGTAAGATGTTTCGATGAAAGGGGGTAGTCTTCTGATTGCGCGTGATGCAGGTCAAAATTTTCACCCACGCTCTTGCGTGGCGCGTTCGGAAAAGTGTGGCGCGCAAGAAAGCACCACAGTCCTGTCCGCGCGCCAGAAAGCACCACGGTCCTGCCCGCGCGCAAACCTCGACTCCAGAAAAGTTTACATAAGAGACAGATAAGGTAGTTAGAAAAGAAAAACGGCACTTGAAACCAAGGGTTCGACGTACCGTGTGTATTTCCGACAGTGCGGAAATCCTGACCCCGGGTCCACACCAAGGCGAACACGAACAAAAACATTGTTCGCGAACTTTTTCGTCTGTTCTTGCCAAGTCCACATCGCTGCGAACATGAAAAAAACTCAGCGTACGAACCGTATGTGAACGTACGCTGAGTTTTTTTCATGTTCGCAGCGATGTGGACTTGGCAAGAACAGACGAAAAAGTTCGCGAACAATGTTTTTGTTCGTTTTCGCCTTGGTGTGGACCCGGGGTGAGGCGCGCGACGAGCCTGGCAGCCAAGCCTCTGCCAGGGTGATTCTGGAGCTCCGCCTGACAATGGATGCGCCCTGGTACCCCGTGGCGGGGACAAGCCCCCGCAGTACCTCGCCGAATTTTATGGCTTTCGACCCTCGAAGGGGTTGGAGTGCCTATTAAGAAGTGAGAAATCTTCGACTTCCGCATTTCTCATCAGATCTTTGCGAAAACGACGCCAATCGATTCCTTATGTTTCGCCGATGAAACTGCCACCAAGAACGACGTAATTCGGAAAATAATGAAGGAAATTCCATGAAAAATTCATTTCCATAACCTCAAGCTAATTTCATAAATAATAGTCTGATTTACATGATATTTGGTATGATTTTAATCGGGAAAACGCCAGGAATGCATTGGTGTCGATTTCCCTTCGATACGATGAAGAAAAGAATTTCTTAATACGCTGTTACAGTGTGCCCTACAGTAACAGCATTTATGATATCCTCTATTAACCAGGTATATCGAGGAATTCGTATACTTTTCGCGAACTTATATCGCGATCGTGTCTTGCCAATCGTTTCGCAGATCGATAATATACATCGAACAGGTAGTACACAATACACCACTGCGGTGGATCGTGGAAAAAACATGTGGATGGAGTCGACGTAGAAATATGAGGCCGAACCCGCTGTCTCTAAGTAGTGGCGAGTATAACCTTCTGGCGTGCACGAAGGAGCGTCGCGCTCCGACGTTCACGTACTTTTGCGTGCTGCGCGGCCTGTGACGCGCCGGACCGCGCATAAGAACGTCATTGTAAAGGGCCCTATTGCCGACGCTGTGGAAACATCAACCTGCATATTCATTTGCAGTTTTGTCACCTGGTTATCATCATCAGGTGACACTCGTATATTGTTTGGGATTTGCAATCCATTGCTAATATATTTTCATAAACATTTCTATGTATATTAATTCTATAGTACTCAGTATTAGCTCTGGTGAAATTTGGATGATAATTACATATAACGACTACTGCTAATTTTAATTTATTGAACGGCTGCTTTGCTTGTCGCCCCAGCCAGCTGTACTGCAGGGCCACGTCGTTCGTCACGATGATCGACAAGACCCTTTTCGTGAAATCATAAGTGTTCGATCCCCCATACTTTGCAAATTCGTTCACCTATAATTAAAAAATTATCAGCATTAACGAATTAAGTAAAAACAAACATTAACCATTTTTTCGTCACATCCGTGATGTTTTACTTACAGCGTCTTGGAAATTATTTTCATCCTTTAAAGTTTCTTCCAGTTCCATGACTCTTTCGGTAGTGTTCACTTGAAACTCTAAGTAATTGAATTTTGTGAGAAACGATTGTTTCTTTTCCACCACTGGTGCTCCTGGTTTCTTCTCCAGGGTTTTCACCCGCTCCATCGTTTCAATTTGTAAGATTCGGATTCCAATTTAATCGGGTAGAATGAATATCAACACGTGCTGATGTAGTTTATACAACTGTAATTTAATATAACATTTACATACATAACACAAACACCCAATTCAATTAATAATTACTGACCTGAATCTACACAATTGTCGATATTCAGAATATTAGTTATTTAACCTTTAATTATCTAACCTCAACAATTATTCTCGAGTGTACATTACGCTCGGCTTTTTCTCTCTCTCTACCTCTACCTCTCTAACCTCACCTGACTTTCCCCCGCTGCCGCTTTCGTGTGTGCTCTCACGTGACTCTAATCATATGGTGAGTTTGGCGGGACCGTTCAAACTTACAAATTAATAATGCTTTCAACAAATTGTTTCGAGCCATTATTTTTTCATTCTGCTCAATTAATGTTTGAAAATGCCCATCAGCAGGGTCTTTTCTATTTACAGTATGTTTATCCAATCATTACTATTCTTCAAACAAATTTACGTATTATTCGTAATTTGATTACGATTGGCTGAATTTCTTATAAAAAGATACATCAGTTTCGCCCAAAGGATTATTCTTTATGGTAGCTACTTTCCCAGATATTGGGGCAAACGAGTGTTCGCGCACCGAATGGGCCGAAGCTTACGAGCACGTGTTCCTCAATGAGACTAATCTACAGAGAGTCGAGTCAACGGAGGACTCCGTCTTGATTTTTACCAACAATGCGTTGCAACGTGCACCCTTATGACGATTTACCGTGGTAAAGGGGAATAATTAGATTGAAGTAGACGTTGAAATTCATAAACGTGCGAGGTCGAGGATTAGCTTGGTCGCGTATCCTAAGGGATTAGCTTGGCCGCGTATCCTAAGGGATTCGAGAATCATACTACCCCATATAAACGACTTAAAGCTACGATCCTAATCGTAGCTACGCCGTTAGCGCGACGCCCGCATGTCAGTGCTCTATATTCTTTATTATTTTATGCGAGTGCGGAACAACGAGTATTTACGACATCTTAAGACAGGGTCCCACTATTGCCACGCCGCGCCGCGCACGGCTCAGATTTATGACTTTCTCCGATTTTCGAGCAGTTTGGAGCACTTGAAAGGGTCGACTTTTACGAAGACCCGCTATGCCGGGATTTCTCTGTAAACCGCGAAGCAAAAGATATTCTTGACACGTCTTCATCTTCGTTCGGTGTTGAAGATCACTTATTGTACAGGTCAATGAATTTGTGGACTTCTTCGTCACATCAATAAATAACGAGTTATTTAAGATGGATGTTCAGGATTGACTCATCCTGTACACTCATTTCCATCAGATTCGTATTTCTCAAATGCGCAGGCAAGTATGGAGTACCGTGCATCCTCCAAGTCCCCAAATACCTGGCTTCTAGAGAATATCATAAATGCTGGTCTTTCATTGCACACTGAAACAAACATTTTGTTTTGAGGAACCTACATCTCTTTTTCATGAACGAGGAGTCACATAATTTGAAGGAAATTGTCCTGAACCCCTAAAACATTACTTCCACTTCTAACACTTTCGCTGCCGGCTAGATAGTTGTACAGTTACCTAGACCTGTATATGTTTATTGCAAGGACAGCGTATTTCCCCACCATATCTTGGAATCCTTCGGTCGAGGTTGAGAGAACCCGAGAACGAGCGACTTGGAAAGAAAAAGTCGACACGAAGTTACCGTCGGCTACGACAGGGAGAAAGCACGATACTTTGTCCCGCTTCGTCTTTCACGAGACCACGAGGTCCATACCTCGAATCAGTGGTGTCATTTGTATACCTGCAAAAGAATTTTACTACCAACCCACTCTTAGTCGACCGTAACAGCGAAGCACGCAGCTCGCTTAATGAAGACCGAAAACAATAGTATAAGTTAAACAGGCTGATCGGCCTGAGTGTTTCGCCAGGGTCGCGGTTTATGACCGTAGTGTCCTGCGAGGCGGCGGTTAACGACGCTACAGGTAGACGTTCTTTTACTTCGACTCGAAAGACATGCGAACTCAAAATTAAAAGAACACCGACGGCCAGACTCTGTCGCACGCACGGTTTACATGACATTTGGTATAATTTTAATCGTGAGAACGCCAGGAATCCATTGGAGCCCATATTCCTGCGCCATTCGATTTTTGCTCTTGGGGCTGCGAGGCACCTTTCAGCACGTCGAAATCCCCGCATAGGGCGCACACGAACGCTTTCGACGCGCGCCTCGTCGTAAAAATCGACGCTTTCAAGTGCTTCAAACTGCTCCAAAAACCGAGAAACTCGTAAATCAGACCCGTGCGCGGTGCACCGTTGCACTACTTGGACCCTACCTTTATTGTATGTAGCACTGAGAGGAATTGCCGGATCAAACGAATAACCCTAATTTGTATTTTTTGCTAGCACTGTAGGCTTGGCAACATAATGTTTCTCATTGTACGACTAAATTATTGTTGCATATTTTAAAACAATTTAAAGGCTACTGCGGTAGGTCTGGGGGAGAGAGATGAGATAGCACGAATGATCGAAATGCTCATTTCTATCACGGTGTAAGAAATATAGACTTGTAGTACGAATTTCGCAGGTTTGCCTCAGTAGCGCGCGAGGAGAGAGAGAGAGACTTGATCGCGAGAGTGACTCTCAAGTGTTGACATTTTGCAGTTTTTTTTTAAACAGAGTTTTAACCAGTCGCCCTTAGGAATTTTTGGCTATGTAAACGCGAAGGTCTGGATCCATTTGTTACCAGAAACAGGCGGACGTGTAATGTCGTTAATAATTATAGCGTTCAAATTATGTCCGGTTTTGTATCATTTTCGTCGTGAAAGTACAAGGAGACGATTCTCAGATGTGACTTTCGTGCAGATCCGATGAAGAATTTCCCATTTTCCTGTTCTTATAATGGCTAGTGCTACCCTTGTCTTTTATGGCCCCGTGGTTCTCGGGTGTCGAGCACTCGTTTCTAAAGGGTGCTAGGGGAGGCGAAACTTTTTGTCTTCGAAAATACGGAATTGCCCACTATAAACGATTAATGAATTTTCGCTTCGCTCTGTAGTCTGAACTGTTACCTCCGAGAGCTCGCTTCGTTTGCGGACCCGCGCGTACCCTTCTCCACCGCCGCCTCGCGGGACAATACTGTCATAAACCGCGACTCTATCGAGACGCTCTGGCTTTTCAGCCTAGCCAGTTTTTCCGAAACAACTGGTTCATTAGGCTCAACGTGTAATAAAATTTTACATCCTTTACGACAATGTATACCTGAGGTTCCCGTTCACTATGCGTAGCGAGTTCTACATATCTCAAATACGTTAGGAAATATCCAGCTGTTTACTGTTCCCGCGGACATCCTGTACATATGTATATTGTATATAAGGGGGGTCCCGGGTATCTCACGGGTACCCGCGGGTACCCGATAACTCGGGTATCAAACTATCAACAGCTCTAGTTGAAAGTTACTGATTGGCATAAAATAAGGCAACAGCGTCAGAGCTAACCCCCGTTGTCTTTCCACTCCCTTTCTGTCTTTGTCGCTCTCTTGTTCGTATCTCCACACAATCACCACGCGGTACGGCTTGGGTGGGTTCAGGCGGTCGCTGAATCCACAGTGCAGCTTTTAACGATTGTTTGATATTAAAATAATTTAGCGTTAAAGAACTAACGATTTTACGTATCCAATAGTCATGAGTGTTGGATCCGCCATACTTTGCAAATTCGTTTACCTGTACGCGATTTCCATTACGCGACCGTGCGGGCGATAGGCACACGGATAGAGGGACGGATATGCTTGTGTAGTGCGGTAAAGGCGCCAGGAGGGGGTACGCTTGGTCGTGGAGTGGGGGTTGCGCTCGTGAACGAAAGCGAAAACCCACGATCAGGGTGGGTAAGGGCTGTGTTACTCGATAGCCCCCCCCCCCCCCATTCTACGGGCCATCAGGTCACCACGCATGCGCGCGCGACCGCCGACCAATCAACGGCAAGATCTTCTTGCGCGCGCATGCGTGGTGGTCCGATGGCCCGGTGAATGGTTTGGGGGGGGGGGGGGGGGGCTACCGAGTAACACAGCCCTTACCCACCCTGCCCACGATTCTGGTATCACTGCACGCGACACGGTAGTTACCGCTGAACCGTCGGAGGCAAAGGGTGACATTTTAAACGACGTACTTTTACAAAGTGTTGTGTTTATTTAACATTCAAAGAAGTGCCGGTTGTATTACACGTAAGTTTTATATCCATTCTCTTCCATTACGCTATTATTTTCCCAATTATACAGTCTGTTCTATCAATCTCCTTCTTTACCGCAATAATGACTGGCAAAATAAAATTACCGAAGAAGTTCTATATGCGTGCCAAGAGATCTCAAAATAGTTCCCTTCAGGAAACCCGAGCCACAACATCATCAGATGCTAGTTTCCCATATTCACTCCCACCTGGCACTAGTTGTTCACAGTCAGTTTCCCAATCAACATCTTCCGATCTCAGTACCACTACAAATGCCATTTCACCTGGCATTAATTCCCAACCTTCTATTAATATCACTCAGAGTGATGTAGGATTTCTCGAGAATGTGGAAGAAATTGAAAATTTCGCCACATTCGAAAATTCTCAGACCACCGATAGTCCCAATTCATCCCAGTCATTAGCAGAGTGGGCTGTACAATATAATATTACCCATCAAGCCATTAACGCTTTATTACCCATCGTAAAGAAGTCAACATCAAGTCATTTACCCTCGGATGCCAGGACCCTTTTAAAAACTCCCAGGACTGTAGCGATTAGATGTGTCGAACCAGGGCATTATTACCATTTTGGTTTAGAATCCACCATTTTAAAACTCGCTCAGTCTGTAGATTTATCCCGTATCAAAGACAATACAATTTTAATTAACATCAATGTGGACGGTTTACCGCTTCGTAAAAGTTCCAAAAGTCAAGTTTACCCCATTTTAGGCTGCATTGCAGGATACAATCAAGTACTATTACCGCGCGAAAAGAAGACTCCTAGCAGGCGGGCTCGGACTGTGCCGTCCGCCGCTGTGACGATTGGTCGAGTCACCTATTTGGGCACACTTTTAAAGAGGCGGCACACGTATTTTGGTTATTGGCTGAAGTAGGCACAAACATTGTCGCACCGCGCGACGAAGAGAGCGAACGAAACACATCGAGACCGAGTGGGATAGAGCGATCTGACCGACGATCGCCAAAGCAATAGCGTAGGCATCTCACAAGGAGAGTATTTTAGGTGTCCGCCTCCGATCATTTTGATTTTCGGATATGTTATAGAGGACCGAAAAATAAGAAATACGTGTTTTTTTATTTTTCCCCGTTTTCATATTTGGGGGGTGAAAACTGCGTTCAAAGTTAGGGTTAAAAACTCATTTTTGTGGAATATCTCGAGAACTATTAGAGATAGGGGAATAGTGTCAATGGACGAATTTTGTGTCTTTGAATGCGAAATAGTGACTGACTCACCAGATTTTCAAAAAGTCCACAAAAATGATTTTTCACCCCTAACTTTGAACGCAGTTTTCACCCCCCAAATATGAAAACGGGGAAAAATAAAAAAACACGTATTTCTTATTTTTCGGTCCTCTATAACATATCCGAAAATCAAAATGATCGGAGGCGGACACCTAAAATACTCTCCTTGTGAGATGCCTACGCTATTGCTTTGGCGATCGTCGGTCAGATCGCTCTATCCCACTCGGTCTCGATGTGTTTCGTTCGCTCTCTTCGTCGCGCGGTGCGACAATGTTTGTGCCTACTTCAGCCAATAACCAAAATACGTGTGCCGCCTCTTTAAAAGTGTGCCCAAATAGGTGACTCGACCAATCGTCACAGCGGCGGACGGCACAGTTTGAGCCCGCCTGCTAGGAGTCTTCTTTTCGCGCGGTAATAGTAGGTATGATTGGCACATATCATGGGTATGAAAAGCCTAATGATGCCAACCTTTTTCTAGAAGAGTTCGCCAAAGAGGCCATAGATTTAATTAGTAACGGAATTTCTATTAACGACCATTTTTATCACTTAAAAATAAAATCATTTATTTGCGATGTACCTGCCAAGTCCTTTCTTAAATATACCAAAGGCCATGCCGGCTTTTCCTCTTGCACTAAATGCCATATCATAGGTAAGAATATAGACAAGAGAACGTGCTTTCCTGACACGGAAAATCTCAGTTTAAGGACAGATGTTGATTTCAGATCCAAAACTGACCCAGACCACCATACTGGAACTTCGATCATAGAAAAAATTCCTGGCATCCACATGATTAATTCATTTCCGCTAGACTACATGCACCTCGTTTGTCTGGGCGTAGTCAAAAAATTACTTTCTCTGTGGTGTTGTGGCAAACCCCGCACCAAAATATCAAAATTATCTCAAAACAACATATCATTGTCTTTAATAAATCTATCCACCAGCATGCCAAGGGAATTTATGAGAAAACCTCGAAGCTTGGATATTTTAAAACGGTGGAAAGCAACTGAATTCCGTCAATTTTTATTATACACAGGGCCAGTAGTTTTATTAAACAATATAGCTCCCGATAGATATTTAAATTTTCTTACTCTTCACGCCGCATTTGTCATCTTGTCGCACAGAAAATATTTTGATCATCTCGATTATGCAATAGAATTATTAGAGTATTTTGTTGAATCCTTTAAATCATTATATGAACCAAAACACGTCTCACACAACGTCCATAATCTGTTACACTTGGTAGATGATGTAAAAAATCACGGACCTCTTGATGATTTTAGTTGCTTTCCGTTTGAAAACTTTTTGCAAAGTATTAAAAAATGCATTAGGAAGAGTGAGAAACCACTACAACAGATCGTGAAACGTCAACTAGAGAAGTCTCATTTTAGTATAGAAGCAGTCCATAGTCCGTCTGTATATCCGATTTTCGAAAAGGAACATTCTCGTGGTCCATTAATAGAAGGTATTAATAATGCAAAACAATTTAGACGTATTAGATTCAGTAATTTTATTTTACAGATCCGGCACCCTAACAATTGCTGCCGTCTCAATGATGGCAGCATTATTATTTTAGAAAATATTATCGTATCCGAAAACGAGCAAAAAATAATTGGTAGAAAATTTGTACAATTTATAGATTTTTATGACAATCCGTGTAACTCTTCCGAATTAGGAATTTTCCAAACTCCATACAACAATAACTTAGGTCCGCGTCAAATTTTTAATGTAGCAGAAATAGCATATAAATGTGTTAAATTAGAAACTTCAGATAACGTTATAATTTCCCCCCTACTTCACTCCACTCTTCCGACATGCAAATAAAATACTTGCCCAATGTTTCTGGTATATGTACGCTATGTCTTTATGATGTCTTTATGATGACAACAGCATCCAGATTTCGAGGTTTCCTTGTTGTATCAATGTTTAATCAACTTTCCAAAATTTAGGTGATTGAGGGGGGTCGTGGTGGTTTTTAGTGGGTAAACTTGCGGGTCCGACACCAGCAAGGAGTCCCACACTACCCGGCACACAACATCTTGCCGGGTGTGCGTAATGCATTTTCCCCACGTTTAAAAAAAAAAAAAAAAAAAAAAAAAAAAAATAGCAGTACGGGCTGACAGTCGATGAATGCAGACCCTGGCCGCCTCTCCCAATGAAGTGCGGTAAACATCCCGCAGTAAAGCACAGTTCACGAGCCTGGAAGAAGCGCAACATTGATAGCAGAGTCGCTGCCTTCCCCAGACATCAACGCTGGAGCAACATCACGTGTATATTCTGCTACGATCAACAAAGTATAAGTGGTATAAGTATTTTCCAAGCCACAGAACACGTGTAATATTAGCTATGTATACTACCTACCACGATGAGTGTTAACATGACAGAAGTTCAAAATCCCCGACCCTGGCATATACCAGCGATTTCGACCTTATTCTGCGATCTTCAAGCGTTTGTAGCTCAGAGCAACGCTAACCAATTTAGATGAATTTTTCAGTATGCGTACGTAGATTTTATTTGAATCTAGAAAGGGCATTTTTAAAATTTTCATTATAAGCTCACATAAAAAAAGTTTGAAAAACCGTTTTTTTCTTGTTATTTCGAAAATTCCAATTTTTTTAAAACTGCGAATACACGATATACCTATATTAGCATGTGCCACATGCATCAGTCACACGGTCTACTCGTCGAGACGTCTTCATGAGGAGCTCTTCGGATGTCATCAGGGTGCCTGGTACCTGCAGGGCCGAGGTGTTCAAGCAGAGCCACGACCAAGTTCCTGGTTGCAGAATCCTGTTTCCTGCGCCTGGACCCGATCCCGCTGTCAGCACGTGTTAGCTGCCGTCCTGGACAGCTGCTGTTCGCAGGATTGCGCTGAGAAATCAACGAAGGCATTGCGGTGAGCGAGTTGGCAATAATTATTTGTATTTCGTGGTGGTTATGAGTCTCTTTTATAACGTATAATCTACGTACCGTTCGAAATTTCGCGCGCGTGCGAGTATAAAAACTGCGACTGTTGCCGGATCGGTCGCGAATTCGTGGAATTGCGTACCGTCAAGCGCGTAGCATCGCTATCGAAAATCGAAACTATTGGCAACAGCGCGGCGCCCGGCGAGCATCCCGCGTTCGTACGAACGCTTCCGCAGAGGGCAACTTTGTTGTGATTCCTGAAAAATATCGAGGCATTGTAGTCAACAATGTAGCACGTCTTCGCGTCTGTTAACGCGTTATTGCTATCCGTTAGCACTCATGTACATATATTTTAATTAATGATACTACATTATTTCTTAGTAATAATAACAGTTTTACGGTTTTCTTTAATATTTTGTATTATAGTAATTTTATCTACTTACTTTAAAATGCCGCCCAACGACGACAACCCGAGCGTTTCGGGGCAAAACGAAACTGGCAGCGATCTGCACATCGACAATAATTATAGGATTCCGAAAATTCCAAAATTCTTTCGTGCAAATCCCGAAACTTGGTTCGTGAGGGTCGAAGCGTCTTTGCGAAGCGCCCACATCACCGTCGATAGTACAAAGGCGGATTTCGTAATCGCTGAGCTTGATGATGAAATCGTTGAGTCACTTAATGACTTAATAACGCAAATTCCGCAACCGGAAAACCTTTTCCAACAAATAAAAAAGCGTATTGTAAGCACTTACGCCTCCTCGGCGGAAGATAATTTACGGAAATTGTTAAAAGGGCAAATTTCCAAAACGGGAAAGCCCTCACTGATTTTAAACAGGCTCCGCGGTTTAAACAAGGGTAAATGCAGCGACGAAATACTCCGTACAATCTTTAACCAGCATTTACCAGCTACTACGCGCGCGATTCTAGCCGTAGGTGACATTAGTGACTTGAATAAACTCGCGGAGATGGCAGATAAAATAGCGGAAACTTCTCGAAGCGCCGAAAACACGGTCGTAGCCACTGTCGAAAAGCCAGACGTGTCAAACTCCGCGCTCTCCGAAATTCGAGATCAATTAAAAGAGATTTCAAGGAGATTACAAAAACTTGAGAACAAATTAAATGCACGTAATTCGCGATCTAAATCTAGGTCTAAACTAAAGGGTAAACCTAATCGCGATAAGAGCAAAGGAAAGTTATGTTATTCTCACGAGAAATATCCAAATAATCCACTGCATTGCAAGCCGTCTTGTCCGCAGTATGCGACGTGTAATCAGGGAAAATTGTTCGACCTTCCGTCTCGGAGACGGACGTGGAAGGTCGCACTACTTCGAAGCGTCTTCATGTACGCGATCGCGCAACAGGACAAATGTTTCTCGTTGACACAGGGGCAGATATCTCGCTGCTTCCTGCCGTTCACAAAATTCGCGGTGAGCCAACTTCGTTTAAGTTATTCGCCGCGAACGATACGCGAATTAATACGTATGGTGAGTCATTTAGATCACTCGATCTGGGACTCAGGCGTCCACTGAGGTGGAATTTTACGATCGCAGACGTTCCGTACGCAATTATGGGCGCGGATTTGTTGCCACACTTCGGATTATCGGTCGACCTGCGCAAGCGTGTTCTCGTGGATTCCCTCACTGGATTACAAGTCCATGCTAGCATTAAACGGGTAGAATTTACATCGACCAGTACGATCGATCATGCGTCGACGTACTCGGGTTTATTACTACAATTCCCCGAAATCACGGAAAATTCTCGTGTTGCTCCACCGACCGGCGGTGATGTCTATCACTATATGAATACTACTGGTCCTCCAGTTTCCGAACGTCCGAGGCGTTTAAGCCCGGACAAATTAAAAGCCGCAAAAGCGGAATTCAAAAGGCTGGTGGAAGCGGGCATCTGCCGCCCGTCGTCTAGTCCATGGTCCAGCCCGATTCACATGATAATGAAAGCGGACGGAACCTGGAGGATCGCTGGTGATTATCGGCGTACTAACGCGATTACAGTGCCGGATCGGTACCCGACCCCTCATTTGCACGATTGTGCGACAAATTTGTCGGGTAAGACAATTTTTTCCTCGCTCGACTTGCATAGAGCATACAACCAGATTCCAATGGTGCCTGAGGACGTGCCAAAGACGGCAGTTATTACGCCGTTTGGTCTTTTTGAGTTTGTATATATGACTTATGGTTTGAGAAATGCGAGTCAAATCTTCCAACGATACGTTGATAGAATGCTTGGGGACTTGGACTATGCTTTCGTTTACATAGACGATATTTTGATTGCATCTTCCTCGGAAGAGGAACATGCAAAACATTTAAAAGTCGTATTTGAAAGATTAAAATTGGCTCACGTTAGACTAAATCTAAGTAAATGAGTTTTCGGTGTCTCCGAAATCGAATTTTTAGGGTATCTTATTAATTCAAAGGGTATTCGTCCTACCGCCAAGAAGGTGGAGGCTATCACGAATTTCCCAAAACCTAAAACTATAATCGAGCTTAGACGTTTTTTGGGCATGGCTAATTTCTATGGACTCAGCATATCTCATGCTGCCAAAATTCAGGCACCACTGAATGCGTATCTTAAAGATTCCAAAAAGAATGATAAGAGACCAATCGAGTGGACTGCTGAGTCGGAACTGGCCTTTGATAACGTCAAGAAAAACCTTGCTGAGGCCGCCCTTCTGGTACACCCTCGACAAGGTGCCGAAACGCGCATCGTAACCGATGCGTCGGACGTAGCAATGGGCGCAGCCCTTGAGCAGCAGAGTGTCTCAGACGAGTGGGAGCCGTTGGCGTTTTTCTCCCAAAAGCTGTCGCCCGCGCAAATAAATTATAGCGCATACGATCGCGAACTAACCGCGATTTTCGAAGCTCTAAAGCTCTTTAGATACTACGTTGAAGGCAGAAATTTTAAAATTTTAACTGATCACAAACCCCTCGTTTATGCTTTTAAACAGTCTTCCGATAAGGCATCGCCACGCCAGATACGCCAACTTTCATTTATAGCTAAATTTACTACGGTAATAGAAGATATTCCGGGGCTAAACAATGTTGTGGCAGATCCATTGTCACGAATAGAATCTCTCAGACTCCCTCTGGAGATTAATCTGAAAGAATTGGCGCAGGCACAAATTCAAGACGAGGAGGTGGATCAATTGCAAAAGATGCCAAACCCTCCATTAAAATTAATTAAATTGCATGTTTGTTACTCAATCACGTCGCAACTACGCAACGGATCTTTCTGAAATTTTGTATGTACGTAGTCTAGGACCAGGAATAACGTGTAGGATACTTTTTATCCCGATTTTTTTAACCGATCTGAACCAAATTTTGCATAATTACTCTCTAGAACCCCGCGGAAAATATAGGCTACCATGAAATCTGGACACCCCATCCCTTCCCGCTTATTTCGACCTCTTGACACTCCGTGATAATCGAAGTTTTACCCGGGCAACGCCGGGTACTTCAAGCTAGTATGTTATATTTATATATTTTATGTAGTGTACATATATTTTAAGTGCGTATGCGATCTGTGTATTCTGTGTACACTATGTATACTCTGCTTTGTATACATATTCCAACCAACTACAGGTATATTCACAGCTTATTGTAAGTGCATTCGAAAGTCACTTCGCGCATGCACGCACCAGTAATTTGATTACAGAAATATAATAATTTCATTTATAATTTATAACAAATAGAATAATAATATTATGGATTGTAGTTTTTCAATATTTGTAAAAACACACATAGTGTAATGCAGTGGGTGATATACTTTAAAGTGTACTGTAATGAAATAAATGGAAATACATTTTTATCAAATTTGATTTTATTTTAATCGTATCGATAACCGTCTTCAACACCGTCCCAATGCATTTAGCCTAATTTAGACCCGATAAAATACCAACTCTCAGGATGTACCATATTCGGGTCCATATGACTCCTCACTTGCCGCACAGATTTTCGGAAAGAAATTCGTACACCTCTAACGCACGTACACCTCTCTACACCTGCCGCCCGTTTCAAATTCTCGCTCCAAACAAATCTTTCAACATTTCAATACCTTTTAGTTCTTGAATTGGACGCTGTCCATAAGCAGAGGGCGCTACGTCCAGTCTTCAAATTAGGAGTCGGTAATACACTTTCGCTGAAATACCCTTTGAGACTGAAATGCACCTCATAGTATAGACGATGTTGTATAGATGGCGTTAGTGCAGGTACACGACTGACGACGCCCAAAAGGCGCCTTAAAGGCGTCTATAAGGCCCTCGACAGTCCCTCAAAAGGCGCCTTTCCGGCGTCTTATAGACGCCTATAAGGCGCCTGTGAAACTTTGTATAGATGGCGCCAGTGTAGTTACACAGCGCCTTTAAGACGCCTTTCAGGCGCCTTTAAGACGCCCAAAAGGCGCCTTAAAGGCGTCTTAAAGACGCCTTGTTACCAATCCGGAAGCTCAGGCGCTCAGACCTAAAACAGGCCGAAAACAGGCGCCTTTAAGGCGCCGTGTGCTGTGTATATATACACATATCTGAAAAACATGCTATTACGTGGTTACAGTAGGACGTGTGAATATGAAAAATTGAAAGGAAAGTAATGATAATACTCTTTTCCGTCCTCGACTTTTTCATGTACACTAAGGGACAGAATCGGCTTCCCTTCGGAAATTTGGCAACGTTGCATGTCACTAGGCATAACTCAGTGGTTCTAGTGACAAGCAACGTTGCCAAATTTCCGAAGGGAAGCCGATTCTGTCCCTTAGTGTATCTACATATACATAAAATCCTCAGTTTAGGTACAAATAAAAAACAGTTTGATGATATTTGTAAAAACGTGGCATCTCAAATTTTGACAACTTACCTTATTTGACACTCGTCAGGTTATAACCTGACTGTAAGCTGTCAAAATTTGGAGTAGATTGCATAGTGAAGATAGCAATTGACGAACGAAACATGTATTAGTTCGTTTTGGCTGAAGGTGTGCATGTAACGCGTAGCGCACTCTTAGAGCATATATACATGGAGGTATCATTGCCTTAGAGTGACTGCCTCGAAACTGTCGGCAACATCACGCGAGAGAGAAAGACATGTGCCACTGGTGCGAGCGAGAGAAGTATATGTCCTATTCGACCGTAAAGCGCAAGCGCCGATATTGTGCGAGAGAGAAACACATCTTGCGAGCGAGAGAATCTACACTTCACTCTCTCGCACCAGTTCGCACGATGTGTTTCTCTCTCGCAACGATATCGGCGCTTGCGCTTTACGGTCGAATAGGACATATACTTCTCTCGCTCGCACATGTCTTTCTCTCTCGCACCATGTTGCCGACAGTTTCAAGCTTTCAATGAGACCTCCATAGTATATGCTCTAAGAGCGCACTGCACGTAACATGTATTATGAGACGAATATTCAAGATGGCGACGACAAAGTCAAGTTATTCCATTTGGCGAACCTGGCAGTAAACGGAACGTTTTTCGTGACCAACTTTTTTCTGTCTGGGGTATAGAGATGAGTCTCCTTACTCTTACTTCATGATAGATACGTGGTCGCTCAGTGTGCCTATGGGTAGAGGGGAAGGGGGGAATTAGCTTCCAGACGCGACCGCGTCTGTTGATTACATAAAAAACGAATTGATTAGCATCAAACATTATGAAACATATTAGAGAAAGAAAATAACACAATAGTGTAATAACATATTACATTAAACTACTAAAATTACATAATAAAACAATTAATATTAATGTTCATACAAACTAAAACTACCAAAAAGTAATATAAAATAGAAACTATGCAAAAGTAGCGAGAAATGCCGATGTGATGAGTTTCTGCGAAATCGCATGCACAGCGCACTCCTGTGATTACGTATCAATAACAGCCAACGTCGCAAATAAACGCAGCCAATTTTTGGAGGGCTGTTAGTAGATGGTATCTGCTTTCAATTAGTACTAACTAGAGCCCGGAGGAAGGCGGAGCTTTTTTTATAAACCTAAAAGAGTTAATGAAAACTTGAAATACTAGGTAGCTTCATTTGAAGTTTTATAGTGGGATTACGGCGAAGAGTTTTCGAAAAGTATTTATGTCACAAATAAGCTGAGACTATGCACATTCGAAATATATGAGGTACAAAAATAAAAATATCTAGCGGAATTCAGAAAAAAATCGACAACCTGGTACGAATATTGACACGTTTCCCGTCAGAATACGAAAGGTTAACTTCAGATTAATTTTTCTTTGCAATTAATATGAATATGACATATCTGTCATATAGATTAGATACGTTGGTCCATCGGCTGTCAGGATACAGTGATGAATACACAAAAATACAAGTTTCATTTTAAGACTTTTTTCCTCTCCAGCCCCACTGTGCAACGTTACAAAGCAACTCAAAACTGTGGATATTTTTCAGTCACATTGGGACTTTAAGATTGAGATTTGAAAATTTTAAATTGTAAATACTACTTTGAGTATAATTGAAAGGAATAAGATACTTACATCCTTCAATCGTGGTCCTGAGCCCGAGCCTCCACTTCAGCTGACGCACTGACTCTAATACCGATAACTAAGTTGAAATTTATAAATAAAAATAAAGGTAAAAATAAGGGACTACCACCCCTGACCAAAGATCGGGCAAAAGTGACTCTAGTCTCGCGATTTAAATTTTGAAATGCGATGGCTACACTGACTCTTTTCGTGCGTGTGATTAAAGAAGGAAGATGTTTAAAAATAGCCACTGTGCTCTGATAAAAACATACTACAAGCACTGATTGTGAGTCTACCGACCGCATTGCGCGCGGTCACCAAAGCTGTAAGGATGTCAACACAAAAAATTTGATACGCTTGTGTTTTTCTTTTTCTCATATCTTCTTTTTTTATTCGCACCCTTGGCCTGGTCCATTGAACCTAGCGTTTGTTACGAAAATACTGTTTCTTCTTAATATCAGTAACATTGTTATTTTTGAATATTTATGGATATAAAATTAAAAAAAAATCCGACTCACATTTTTTCAATTAATCTTACAATTAGCACAGATCAAGTATGAAATTTCGTATTATTTTTGAAACCCAATTTCAGTTTGACAAAAGAAGGTAATAAAGATATAAAATGTCACCTTCCTATTACAATTCCTCATTTACCAATTCTCCATCAAATTCATCTCAAACTGATCATGAAGTACTGTAGCATCAATAGCACATCTGTCCACATGAATTGCTCCAAAATATCTATAACAGAAGAAATCCACATTTAAAACAATTGCGTTAAAATAAACACAACCGTATTACAATTGTGAGCAACAATTGCCCCGAAATATGTCACGGAAGATTCTAATTAAAAAATAAAAACCCAAATAACTGTACAAATTAACACTAACCAGAAAGCAGAGAAGAATAAAAAATACTGATTAAATATTTAAATAATTCTCGCGATAACGAATTAATTTGCAATCAGAAGCGAATAAATATTAAACAGAAGCGGTATTAAGGAGTAAACGAGGGCGGTAATTGCAACGTATGGAGAATGTTTCAATGTCGAGAGCTAGGTCATGTACACGTATACCTAATATAGTGCGGAACACTTGTCACGTCTTATTGCCTCAACAGTAGGCCAGTCCCTACTACTGTAATTTCCTTTTCCAAGAAGTTATCGACGTCACTCGCTAGTGGATTTGGAATGTTTTCAAGACGTGTAACCGAAGCTAGGTCAGGTAGCATTGAGAGTTATAAACACACGCGAGAATTCAAGGATAATAAGCTCGCTCGTTCATTCGTAGTTCAGTTAACTTTTCCGATGCCCTCTGTCCTGCCTTTTAGACGCCTCTGTTTCTATTTCCTTGGAAGTACAGTGAGTCAAAAAAGTATTTGTACACCTAGTTTTTTTGCAATAACCTTATACAAATAAGTGATACACTAACAAAAACTATTCCCATTAATACTGTACTATGTACAGGGGTAATATACAAATTAACAACTTTTCATAATAGGCTACAAAAAAATAATGCCATAAAAACAAGAACTTGGAAGTCAAAAAAGTATTTGTACACTTACAATTATGGTAGAAAGCTTATGATTATTTACGTTGTACATTATGATTAATATTTTGTATGCATCCCTTTTGCTTCAATAATTGCTTGTAGTCTTCTTGGCATAGATTCTACCAGTTTCTGTGTTATTTCCCTTGACAGTCTTGGCCACTCTTCTAGAATCACTCGTTGTAAATCAGTCTTATTAGATATTTTTATTTTCCTTACTTCTATATCCAACAGGTGCCATAAATTTTCTATAGGATTAATATCGGGGGATTGTGGTGGTGTAATCAATTGTTTGGGAACATTGTATAGCAACCATTCTCTCGTGTTTTTAGCGGTAAGGTAAATGTACCAGTGCCCGGCCTTGTCCCAGTACCTGAACAACAATGCGAATTTGATTTATTTTTAAGCTTAATTTTTAATGTAATTAGAAACAGAAAATAGTACCATAATGCATAAGTATTTAGCAATATTAATTAAAATCATTATTATAGAAAATTGAAAATCGTTAGATAGAAATAATTATTTTGTAACACACTTCGTACGCATAGCAGATTTCGAGAAATTTCTATGGCTTTCGTTAAGAAACGCCACTCATTTACTAAGAAAATATTGACTGCATTTCATATTTATATGTTATAATAATACATTATTATAATAGTAAATAGATTTAAATTTAGTTTAAGATGGTTAAACTTGCAAGAAAATTAATATTTTTTTAAACAAGTCTAAATGTTCGACTACTGGGACGATATAATTCAGATATCGGGACATCAGGACATGCATTTTTAGGTTGTCCGCTTACTGGGACGATATAATTCAGGTATTGAGACATGCAGTTTTAGGTTGTCCGCTTACTGGGACATCTGCATGTTATCGTATTTTCATTAATAAATACGTATATTATAATACATAAACTTTTTTTTTCAGTTTCCAATAGTATAATATTGTGTTATCTTCAACATTTCAACAACATTTTTTTATTTCATGATGGTTTTACAAATTAAATTAGGAGACATACTTTGCCGCTATTCCTTAAGCCCCTTCAGCGGCCGGGTATTGGTACATTTACCTTATGCTTTGGGTCGTTGTCTTGTTGGAAATAGTAAGTTCCACTTAGGCCCAATTTAACTGCACTTTCTTTTAAATTATCACGCAACACCTCGATATACTTCATGGCATTCATTATACCCTCGATAAATGCAATATTTCCAACACCACTGTACGCCATATAGCCCCATATCATCACGTGTCCACCACCGTGCTTAACAGTTGGTATAAGATTCTTTTGTTGAAGTTCAGTATTGGCTTTTCTCCAGACGAATTTCTTCCCATCTGAGCCAAAAATATTGAACTTACTTTCGTCTGAGAAGATAACACGTTTCCAAAATTCGATTGGTTTATTTACGTAGGTTTTAGCGAAACCTAGCCGTTTTTCTCTATTCGCATTATTGATGAATGGTTTCTTTCGCGCAGCTCTGCCATATATTTCAGCAGAATGCAAAACATTTCTAATAGTTTGGGGACACACATTCTTCCCTGATATTGACGCGACATCATTGCATAGTGTTCGAGCACTTACAAATGGATATTCTGTAGCTTCTTTAATAATACTCCGACGCTCTCTAATTGTAAGTATCTTCGGCCGACCTGACCGTGGCTTATTGTCTGTAGTTTTTATTTTCTCGTACTTTTTAACAATATACTGCACTGTTGTAAAGTTTAGATTTAAAGTTTTGCCAATTTTTCTCTAACTTTCTCCACGTTTTCGAAGAAAAATAACACCGTCTCGCACGGATGCGGGTATTTCATTTTTCTTCGCTGTCATGGCTTCTGTATGAAGTTCGAAGACGCACTACCACCGTAAGCAGACCAAGACCACTATGTAAACAAACACTTATTTACGTTTTGATCGGTATCACGACGGTGCATGCTTATTTTCAGGATTTACCAGTAGAATCATAAGTGTACAAATACTTTTTGGACTTCCAAATTCTTGTTTTTACGGCATTATTTTTTTTAAACGTATTATGAAAAATTGTTAATTTGCACATTACATCTGTACATAGCACACTATTAATTGAAACAGTTTTTGTTAGTGTGTCACGTGTTTGTATAAAGTTATTGCAAAGAAACTACGTGTACAAATACTTTTTTGACTCACTGTAGAATCGTAGGCATATCCAATAAATTGTAACGCCAAACGTACCACGCCCGGTCGAACGACCGGTTTTGAAATTTGGTGTAAAATTCTGCATTAATTGTTGTTTCTTTGGTCCTTTCAAGTTTTGTGGCGAATCGGATAGGTACTTCCCGCATTTTGGTTTTCTATTCGCAGAAGAAAGATTTTTAAGCTTGGCTTTATTTTTTTTAACCCGCCGCACAGTGGTTTAAAGGCGGAAAAAACCTAAAAAAATCATATCACAATTTCGTATTGTTTTTTTAGGTATGTTTTTTTATCGGTTATGTATCGGTCATTTCCTATCACTTAGCCTCTAAAACCGATTACAAGTGCGGAAAAACTCGCACTAAAGAAGTATGGCCAAAATTTCTACATATCACTATAATAGTGGACCTGTTTTTTCCGGAGTAGTTTTATTACACATTTTTACATAGTGTAGGACAAAAAGATGCAGAATTGAAACTGTTGTCAGAATATAACAATATCTCAAAGAATACCGAGGTGTTTTAGAAATCACCATTTTTTTCAAGTACCTCCGTCTACCTCCGCAACAACACTTGAAAGGTTTGAAAGTACATATTTTGAGGTACAATTCCCATTGAAAATATTCACCGTCCATCACCGTCTGTACCGTATGCAAAATGTTTATTGAAGAATTAAAACGATCATTTTACGTACTTTGTTTCGATAAATTTGTCTAAACATTGTGCAAGTACAAAATCCGTTCAGAAAACGAATATTGTAAGTTAAAAAGTAAATTAAAAAATTAAAAAAAAATTCAAAAAATAAATTTAAAAAAAAACGCATATTTTCATTCTTTACAAATTTTCTATTGGACAAAATTACATTGAGGCAGAATATGAAACAAAAATAATTAAAAAATATTGAGAAATGCTGAAGTTATGAGTTTTTTCCACTTTCTCCTCTATGCGTCGGACCACTGTGCGCCGTGGGCACACTGGGGCTAATTGCCACTTTTCGTAAACTTCCTTCTGAATTTGTATTTTTCCTAATTAATCCTTTAAACAGTTGACTCAAAGAACGATTGTGTATTAGAGTAGAGACTTGAATAAGTGTCCTAAATTTTTTCAGATTTTCTAAAAGTCGAAAATAGTAAAAAAAAAAAGCCATGGACATAAACGATCGAGTGTGCCACGGAAGGTGTGAAAATAAGTGCGTTCACTGCGGGTTATTAATGTGCAAGCCAAAGGGGTGCTAGTTACAAATATATAATACAAAACCAGTTTTTTAATTTTTAACTCTTCTATTTTTATCGTCAGACACAAAGTGACCCGATTCGCCAATTGAGGTCCTTCCCTTTAAGTAACTTATATTTCGCAAATAATTTTGTTCACCCCAATTTCTAATTTATATCGATCGAAAACTAATTCATTACAATAGATTGAGGGTAACGAGTCCCATATATCTCCCTCACCCTGTGTGTCTCAATAAATATTAGTTTCTTAAAACTTTTTGACCAGTTTAGCTCACAAGGGAAAATTCCGAACCCGGAATTACAAACAATTCTGAAACTTTTTTAAATATGTAGGGGATTTCCTTCTGATTACAACGAAAATTTTATTTGCTGCCCAAATTCACTCTAAGGGGGTGAAATTAACCCCTGAAAATTCGGCTATTTTCCGATTTTCTGTTACAACTCGCGAACTGTAAGAGATAGAAAAAATGTTTCGAGACAAAAGTGACTTCTTTCAATTAGATCTATCATTTGGTAAAAAAATTATTTTACAGTTCGCTAGTTATAACACAAAATCGGAAAATAACTGGATTTTCAGGTGTCAATTCCATCCCCTTAGAGTGAATTTCGGCAGCAAACAAAAATTGCATTGTAATCAAGGGAAAATCTCCTACATATTCACAAAGTTTCAGAATTTTCAGGTTCGGGATGTTCCCTTGTCGGCACTTTGAGCTCCGAAAGTTTGTAACCCTCTCCCTGAAACAGCCTGTACAAGACAGTCCCTCCTCTCTCTTCCTATGTCAGCGGTAGTGAGGCCACCCCGTCCTTGTACGGTGTCGATGGAAAGGTCAATGCTCGACCTTGAAAAGTGCCATTAATTTTTACTCCGTGATGAAATTTATCCATGGAATATTCCTTGCGCTTCTATTACTATAAATCATCGCAGAAAAGAAGAATAGAAGGATTGCGTCATAATATACTGCAATGAGCATAAATACTCGAGATCTAGATAAGAAATGTTGCAATTAAGTTATTTAAGTATCGAAATAGGATCTTGATACGTATCAATGCAATCAGCATAATTCGAATCACACAGCAAATGTGATTTACATACATAAACAGCTCTGACATATCAGCTCAATCAAATGATCGTTTTAAAATTGAAAGTTGAGCACAGCGCGCACCGTGGTTTAAGTGATTTTATTACAAGCTTTTATTTAGCTTCACTTGCGAGTTTGTTAGTTCATTAGGGTGAAATCTTGTAAGCTAATTTTGAACCACTTGCACATATCCGATCGACTTGGAACTTTGCACACATACGTGGTTCCGACGATAATACAATATTTTCACAAAAAGGCATAAAATAATTTATAGCAAATTTTTTTTAAAAGCAAGCTTTTACAAAAATGTAGATACTCAAAAGGAAAAAAATGATTTTGATACCGGCCTAAATGACTGGCCTAGAAGAATTCCCTTATACCACTAAAAATAAAAGCCTGGGGCGTAAATATTGAATATTAAAAGTTAGCAGTATAAATATTTATATAAAAGGGACATTTCGATATTTACGTCCCACGCTTTAATTTTTAGCACTATGAGGGAATTCTTCTAAGGCAGTAATTTAGTCCGGTATCAAAATTATTTTTTCCCTTTTTAGTACATTTTAATAAAAGCTTGTTTTAAAAAAAAAAATTTGGGTGACAGTGCTGTTCTTTGTCGTTGAGAAGCTGTTCGACTGTGTTGTAAATTTTTAATGTATTTCAGTGGCGTCGGTGAAGAAATTGTCATTTGCATAAGACATCGCAAGTTTGAAATTTTTCAATGACCCAAATGTCTCCCAAAGTCATTTGTCGACGGCTTGAACGACGTCGCCCACGCGTTTCCGAATAAATTCGCTGAAATTGGCACTTTAATCTGTCCCGTCTTGAAAAACGGAGGGTCTTCATTCACCTGCGATAGAAAATCATCGCAGCGCGTGATTTATGCAAGAATAGCATGATTCGACATTCACAGGCGCCTCTTTGCGTAGGTATATCGAAACGATCTAGCGCGAAATATAAACGATCCGGCCATCGTTTGAAGCACATTTGCATACGTCGAACACCTCTTATCACCATCCATGTACAACACGGTTTTTCCTTTTACGTTATCAGCTTACTCACGCTCTCATTTTTAATGAGAGCATCTCCTATTTTTACTAAAGTCCTTTTCCTCCATTAAACAATCCACATCGAAATACAAAATTCGATAATTGAAGAGTCCTTGTAAAAAAAACTCTAAGTGCCAAAAATAAAAAATAATTATCGGAAAGTGTTTTACCTGCTAATGATAATACTATAGCATAGAATTTGATTTTTGGCGCTCAGAGTTTATCACAAGGACTTTTTAATTTTAAAAACAATATCACGAAAATAAAAATCACGACTCTGGGCTTTTTTTAGCACTAAATTATATTAAGAATGCAAAAGTTAGGAGCGTAAGGATATTGACATTACATAAAAGGTTTCATAAAAATTAGTAACTGTATAAGTGTATTTAATAAATTAGCAGGGTAATAAAATTGAAAGTTGAGTACATAGAGTAGTAAGAAAATATTCATCGTTCCCTTCTTCCACTCGGTTCAGCGTCGCGAATTCGTGAAAACCCCAATTTTCGCCAATTAACATCCGTCGTCGCATGTCGAATCTTTTCCACTTAAGGGAAATGGAATGCAATAGAGGTCGTCGGCGAAGCTGTCAGCCGAGCTCAATTAGCACCATTTCACGGAAAGCGCGTGCCTAATCGATTTTCTATTTATAAATTACACGCGCATACCTTATCAGCAGGATCTTTACCCGGAGCTTCTGATCCTTGCCGCTTTTATCGAAACCGGTAATCGAATAGAAAGAAAAAGAGATAAAAGAATAGATTACGTGGCACGATGAAACAGGGTGTGCGTCCCCGTTGGAGATACACCGCCGTTCATAAGTAACATCTGTGCGGAATAATTGTGAGAATCGTCAGAAAATGGAAAAACTCAAATTTTACTTTATTTGGAATGTTAAAATAAAAGCAGTGAAGAGCTTGAATCTTCTGCTGCCACATTTTCTGCGAATGCAACAGGTGTCCCGATACTTATGGATGGCAATGTACCTACTTATGTGTTGCGTGATGCCCGGGACGTTCTGGGTGGGTCCACTGCGTTTGTTTAAAAATTTCCCCGTTCCGCGCGTAATTCGTCACGCAGTGGTGGGAATTTTATTGATGCCTGATTCCCGACACGCGCCACGGATGTCTAATTTTGGCACATTTGATTACAATGGAACCTGCGTGGTCTCACTTCCCGGTACTCCTGTTCCATGGAATTATATGAAACTTCCAATCGACGGGAGTATCGCGTGAAACTTATCGTCTAGAGTCTAACGGGCTATTTCATTTAATTTAGAAAAATAAACAATTTGTGGCACTTTAAAGTTAAATGATATTTTTCATCCAAAATTTCGCTCTGTAATTGTGTATAAAAAATTAATTAAACAAAATATAAAGAAAAGGCATGACAGACTATATAATGGCAACACTATCCCTAGTAGCATTTCTGGTTGGCCAACGGTAGCCAACAGTTGGGAATTAGTTGGGATATAGTTAGAGTTTTGCGTGCTACGTATAAGGCTGAATTGGACAAAGTCCAGGGTGCAGCGCTTAGAAGGATTTTCGGCGTGATGAGGTCCACGCCAACTAGGGCGCTGGAAATTCTAGCGGACCTACCACCACTGGAGGTAAGAGTGAAGGAGCTCGCGATGAGGACGATGTTGAGACTGCAGAGCTGGGATCAATGGACTGGAGGAAATGAGAAGAGTCACAGTTGGATATTGGAGGAGGAAGGAGGTGAAGAGCTGAATAAGATGAAGACCATGCCTAGGGACTTAATAGTGAAGAAGTACGTGTTCGACATGGAGTTCGAAGTGGCGATTGACGATAGGAAGGATTGGAACGAGGAAAAGATTAGGAACAGTCATGACTCGGTCTGGTACACAGACGGATCAAAGAGGAAGGATGGGCTGGCAGGGTCAGGATGGTGTAAGGAAAACGTTATGAGGAAATGGGGAACAAGGAGGCTGGGCAGATATGCAACGGTGTTCCAGGCGGAAATCGTTGCCATCCTAGAATGCGTTCGGAGTATCCAAAAAGAGTTTGACGAGGAGGAGGAGGAAGAGAGAGACCGAAGAAGAGCGGTAGGAGGTAGGGAATCCATTGGAATGGTTAGAGGAAATCGGAACAATAGTAGGATAGCGATATGTACGGATAGCCAGGCCGCTATCAAAGCACTGAGTAAGAGTATGTATGTGTCTCAGCTGGCATTGGAATGCAGAATAGCATTAAACGGGCTTGGGAAAAGAGGAGCCAAGATTACCATATATTGGGTACCAGGACATGAGGGGACAGCGGGTAATGAGAGGGCAGATCGACTAGCTAGGGCAGGGTCAAGCATGGCCCCCAGGATGGACGAGGCGACCCCCCCGATAGCTGATGTGGCCTTCAAGGCTGTTATCAGAGAATGGAGGGATAAGACTAGGAAAAGGAAGTGGGAGGATACGACTGACTGTGCGACGGCGAAGCTGTTGTTGGGTCCTGAACCAAAACGGGACAGGGCCAGGAAACTAATAGGAATGGAAAGGGTCGAAGCAAGGAATGTGGTGGGCATTCTAAGTGGGCATGCACCACTGAATGCTCACTTACATAGGATTATGGCTAGTGAAACGGAAATGTGCTCGCTATGCGAAGTTAGCAAGGAGGACTCTGTGCACGTTCTGTGCGAGTGTCCACGTACAATGGAAACCCGGAGAAGGATATTTAGCATGGAAGTAATTAGAGCAGAAGAGGTTAGTAAGCTGTGTATAGACAAGATTGCGAGTTTCCTGGGGGAGGTGAACCCATGGAAATATACCTAAGGCTCATCTCTGTCAGAAGGGGAGGACCTTCACGCTGGCCCCCTTCCCGGTCAGTGACTCGGAAGTAGACTGAGAAGGAGGCTGGAGCCGCGATTCGAAGGGGACCGTTACCCCTCGGCGTGGTTCACCGTGGGGGGGGGGGGGGGCGGAGGCAGGGGCCCCCCTCATATCTCCAACAGAAAGGCAGCCAATGAGGGCAGAATGGTTAGGCAGCTATTCTGACCGTGGTCCAGTGGTGACTGAGCCTTGGAAAGCTCGATCCGGGACCGCGGAAGGGTAGCGGTGCCAAGAGTAAGAAAGTAAGAATGGTTCCAGTGCCCCAAGCACTTAAGCGATACCGGCGCACCGGCTTTTACACACCTCTTTAGGAATGCGGAGTCCCGTTAGGGGCGGGTGGTGACCGCCCCCCTTCTGGACCGTGTCTCGCTATCAGATCTCGCAATGTTTGATCAAGACTGGATTTAATTTGGGAATGGGTGGGGGGGGGGGGGTGGTGCGTCCCTAGGGCCCTCTTGCCGTGGGGACCCTTGTCTTAAAATATTATAATCTTAGGCTGGAAGTGGGTAGGTAGGGGGGGGGGGGAGAATGGGGTAGGGTTGCAGTGTAGGATAGCTGTGGGAAGTTTCAGGAAACAGGAACAAGGGGGGGGAGTACTAGGGCGTTGAGTCAACGGGGGGGGGAGAGGGGGGAGTAGGAGGGTGGGATAGCTAGCCGTATAAGGGTAAACAAGCCGTCACCCTAGCAAGTTGGAGGTACGGTACGCGCGTGCCCGCGCAGTATAGGGGTGCTTCCAGCGGGGACGTGAAGGGGACCTGGCTACTCCGGGTTCAGGACGACGAGTAAAAGCGAGTTTAAGGGGTTGATAGGAGACCTGGTAGAGCGACGTCGAGACACGGGTCCATATACCGCGAATCTACTTAGCGACGGGCTGGTACCGTCAAGGCCGGAGAGGGTGGCTTGCGCAACGCATAATGACTCCGGCGCACCTATGAGTGCGTCTTAGGTAGGGATCGCCCACCCTTGTTGATGGTCACCCCCGCGAGTACGGTCCGTCCGCAAGCTGGCCCGGGCCTATAAAAAGCGGACGTGTACCCGAGAAACGGGGTAGAATCCTGGCGGGTTAATGTGTACCATGAGGAGGCGGCCATCCATAGCCATTCCCTCCCCCCTCCGGGGGGAGGCCCGTCTTCCCAGGCCGCGCAGGGTGGAGGGTGTGGTCCTCTGGATCAGGTGGCAAGTCGTCCCTTCCTTCTCGGCCTCGGCCGTTGAAGGGAGGCTCTCTAACTCCGAGGCAGCGCAGGGGAAAGAGATGCGGTCACACCGGACGGCATGATCAGCTCTGGGGGAACTCCCGCTCTCCGAATGTTGAACACTCATTGGCTACATGGCCCGAGTGACGCCCGGGACCTCGACACGTGTCGTATGCTCCCCCCGCTGTATGTCGCAACTAAATCGACTAAATCGACTAGAGTTTTGCCTACAAATTCCCAACATAGGGCCTACGGCAAAAAACTTACGGCAGTTTGCCAACGAATATTCAATGTTGGGCCTACAATTATTATGGTTGGTTAATTAACAAAAAGTTACGGCAGTTTGCCAACTAATATTCAAGGTTGGGCCTACAATTACTATGGTTGGTTAATTAACAAAAAATTTACAACGATGATTTACAATGATGATCTTACAAACGTCAGAAAATTTGCAACATCCAAAAACCTGTTATTATATTCCAAATTGTGATTTTTCTTTTCTTATTTGTAAATACGTAATGCGGACGTCTGTCTTGAGACGAATGTGAAATTTTAAAGAATGAGTCTAAAGGTCGAATGATGATATTTTGTAGAATATTTCGCGTCACTGTGCAGTTTTTATAAACAATTAATACTCGTTATGTACTGAGAAATTAGAAGTATTTACAAGGAAATGTATTGGGTAAGTGCGAATAACGGTTGCTTCGTAAGTGGGAAGTTTGAGTTCGAATCTCCTCAACGCGAATTTTTTTTTTCTTAAATCAGACTTGAAAAAGACGTGTTTACAACGTCTTTTGAAGTTCTTCAAGACGCCGTCTGGACGTTTTTAAGACGTCTTTTGGAAATAAACTGTTGGGCTTATGGAAAGAAACCTTCAGTTGGGCCTATGGAAAGAAACCTTCAGTTGGGCCTGCGTTGGTTACAATCGTTGGCCCATTTAAAAATAGCGCGACACGTCAACAGTTGGCCAACGGATAACACGTCATTGGCCCAACAAACTCCCAGCAAATAAATGCTACTAGGGATTTTACAAGAACCTCATTTTATTTTTCAGACCCATCGATGTTTAAAGGCGATATCATGCAGATTCATGCTGGCCATTTTTCTGCAGTAGTCTGAATAACCTCAAAAATCAGAAATGATTTATTATATAAATTATTGTGAATGAATTTTTTTTCGTACATTTTATGGACTAATAAATCATGTGTAATAAGTATTTTGTTTCACTTTTTTCAATAAGGCCCCTAAAAATATTCCTAAAATCGTTTATTTTACCTAACCTCTTAACGAGTACTAAAACTAACAAAGTTGCATGAAAAAGTGAGGGTTACATTTGGGGAAGTTTTTTAAAAAGATACACGAGGGAGATTTTATTTCTTAACACTAGAAAGACACAGTGAAAAGAAAATTTGACTATAAAGCTTTCACTCAAAAATTTTGATTTTATTACTGTAGACCAGGGGTGCACAAGGGAGCTGTTTTAGCGCCTAGCTGCGAGCAACCCGTTTGTCCCGTTGCTAAGTTTAGAATCGGTGCGGAGAACTGCAGTAGTGTAGGTGCATTTGGTATGACTTGAACCCAGCCGTATATACTTACGCTACTACTGCAGTTCTCCTCACCGATTCTAAACTTAGCAAAACGGGACAAACGGGTTGCTCGCAGCTAGGCGCTAAAACAGCTCCCTTGTGCACCCCTGCTGTAGACGAAAACCATACCTTCTCTAAAAATACCTAAAGAGAAATGCAAAAGAATTTTTTGGAAATGTTAAGTGAGTTTTGAAATATTCCAAATTTAATGTTTGTGTGTTTGTCTGTCGCCTAAAAACGACACATGGTCACGAAATATACCTCAGCTCGTTATGCCTGGCTAATGCAGTTAAACGTGACTATTTTCACAAGAAAAAACTAAAAAAAAATTTCTTTTATAAAATCAAAATCTAAATTTCGGGCGAATCCGAGTAGTAAAGCTATCTTAATATACGTTTCCTGCGAACAGCCTCAAAATTCCACCCCCGTAATATTTTATTACGTTCAATAGAATAAATACAATCGTTTAAAAATAAACTTTTATTTCTCGAAAAAACAGTGTCTGTTTATAAGCAGTTATAAGGTAAAATATAAACATAAAAGAAGATAGTAATTTTTTAACGTTTTGCCTGAAATCACAGTCCAACAAAATGAAACTTTTTTTCTGTTCCGCAATATCCACTGGGTGATTCTTGTAGAGTTTTGCGCCCTGAACGCGAATCCGCAAACCGTTTATCGCCATCACCCTCAGTTTTTGAGGAATTCGATTTCAAGACCAATCAAGACTTTCAAGACCTATCAAGACTTTCAAGACCTATCAAGACTTTCATGATCTATCAAGACTTTCAAGAAATTTTTGTTTCGAATAATAGTCGAAGCGATTCGAAGCGATTCCAAATTTTCGCCCGGGATTCGAAGCGATTCGATTTGCTTGGCAACCATGACTAATGAGATTCGAAGCGATTCGAAACATTGTGTCATAGATTCGAAGCGATTCGATCGGTCTTGAGCCCATCACTACCTCCACTATTGGGAAAATCCCGCCACTTACGCACCCTATCCACGAAGCTCGCCCACATGTCGCGAGCCCTGTCAAAAATCCGCTCGCGGGAAAACCCACTCGCCTAAGTCAACAGAGATCTTCCATCCTCCCAGGTGCGTCAGCTATTAAAGAAAATCATCACGCGTTTCCCGAAACCTATATAGATACCAAGAAAATAAACTCCACCGCAACGTCAGCCCCCGTTCCAAGAAGCCTTTCTCGGAGCTGCTGCATTCACCCGAACCTCACCTCTAAATCAACACCTATGCACCTCCATTCAAGGCACTAAATCAACTCATGCTCGTTTCCCAGATGCACCTAGATAGCAGCGCGCCTCTATCCTAACGCTTCCGCGGAAGATGAGCGCCCGGGGAAATCCCTCAGCGCCCTTCCAGAGGCCCACCATCCCCGCGCAATAGGCAACCGAAGGCGAATCCCCCAGCTCTCCCTATCAATATTCAAACAGCCCACGGTTCTGCGACGCTTAAGGTCTAAACACACATATCCGTTCCGTCTCAGTTCCGCGTCAGACTGCCAGTGGTAAGAAGAAGAGACCCTCTACGCCCCTCTTCTTCTTACCAATGGCACACTGACACGGAACTGAGACGGAACGGATATGTGTGTTTAGACCTTAAATCTCTGGGAAACCCGCGTCGTCCGTCAACGTCACGCAAATTCGTCTTCTGCGGGCGACGTTCATTGGAGCAGCCGATATCTGGATCACGGGCACGGCGCGTGGAACGACCTGTACACAGGTGTGCTTTCGTAGACGACCAGGATGACCAATCCGCGGAGAAGCGGCAGAGAGAAATGCGGTAAATACGAGTAGAGCAGAACCGAGGCCAGAGTGAGTCAGTCGTGTCGTGGCTGTTGATCGATCCACAACGCCGGAGCCGCGGTTCCTTCCTGTCACTGAGGATCTAGAGGCCGCGCTACTACTGGATAACACCGATAACGTCCATAACAACGCGTGACACGTTTGAATTCATTCGAACGATCCGTCGCATTCCGAAGCAACCGGGCCACGATTCTTCAGCAAGCGGCACCGAGGGAAGGACCTTTGCAGGGGCTTGGGACACGCTCAGACACTCAGACGTGCTTCAGGAGAGAAGGTAAACCAGAAACAACTGTCTTTGGAATTTCAGGGAGGCCGGCAGATTCGCGGCAAAAACGTTTCGATTTTTAGGGGTCATCGAGGGTTTGTAGGGGTTTTTGGGATTTGAAAATTTCGCGATGTGCGACGGTAACACAGTACAACAGCCATCTGGACTTGTAACATTCAATAGCCGTTTCTTATAGGTTTTCGTGCGCTGAAAACGAATCCGCAAACCGTTTGTCGCCATCACCCTCAGTTTTTCAGAAATTCGATTTTGAAAAAAACTGCAAATTTTCGACTTTGAACATCTTTTATGCCGAAACGGTAATAGTTATTCGGTTGCTCGTTGCGTCAAATTATTCTATGAACCCTCCCGAATACAACGATATAAGTTATTATTGCATTATGAACATTTAAATATGTTTAAACAACGATCAAAGGGAAAAGGACACCCGAAATGCACCCATTTTGGCAGATATCCTTCAATTTATTTCCAAAACTAAGGGTCTGGGAGAAAATCTGACCATTCCACGCGACAGACAGTTTTCCTTCGGAAAGCGTCAACAGAAGTGGTAAGTCTCGTTTTGTTTTCAATACAGAAGCGAAATCGTTTGGCAAAACGCGCGGAGCCGGCAGTGGTAGTCAACGGCGCGGCGTCCGGCGCGACGTATCCACAGCCGCTCGCGCGCGACTCTCACCGTGCTCCAATATTGTATTTGTTATTTATAAACTAATTAATAAAAAATTATTAACTATTACATAATAAACTATGTAATAAATTTTCTGTAATTTCAAACTTTGATTTTTTGGATATGCAAGGTGTCGGCGCTATGTGTGTACAGTTAGGTACATCAGTTCCTAATGTATTAAAAGTACCAAAGAACTGTTCGTGTGAAAGTCATACTATACGACGGGGTAAATTCATTGTCGAACACGATTTTTTTACATTATTATTTTAAACAGATACAGGGTTATCCATTTAAGACTGGCGGCGCTCCCGCGAGTACAAATGAGAACGGCAACATGTACATGACCTACACGAACCTATACTTTTAGCA
Organism: Andrena fulva; assembly: GCA_946251845.1. NCBI lineage: Eukaryota > Metazoa > Arthropoda > Insecta > Hymenoptera > Andrenidae > Andrena > Andrena fulva. Next base: position 6,619,450 of record OX276333.1, read on the forward strand.
ACAGCCCATAGCCCACACAGCACCATAACATTGCAGCAACGTCTCTGCAATGATGCGGTGCAAGATGGCAATGTTGCAACATAACATTGCAGAGACGTTGCAGGTTCAGTCCTATATCCGCCTTCGCAATATTGCAGGTGTGTATTTTTGCAAAGTTGCGGCAACATTACGAATATGTAGTCCTGCAACGTTCCGGCAATGATTCTGCAACGAAACGGCAAAATTGTGGCAATGATCCTGCAACTCTTCGGCAATATTGCGGTGCGTATCCAGTTAAATGAAACACGCCGTAGAATCCACTCGACATCATGTACATATTTCGAAAACTTTTGACAAAGTCATAGTTGCTTCAGAATATTGTTGTAATGTTTCCACAAGTTTTCACTACAGTATTGCACGACGATGTGCGCGCAATATTGCAGAAATATTGTAGGACCGTTGCCACTGGAACATTGCACGTCGATGTGCGCGCAATATTGCAGAAATATTGTAGGACCGTTGCCACTGGAATATTGCACGTCGATGTGCGCGCAATATTGCAGAAATATTGTAGGATCGTTGCCAATGGAACATTGCACGGCAACGTTCTTGCAATATTGTAGGATCGTTGCCACTGGAACATTGCACGACGATGTGCGCCCAATATTGCAGAAATATTGTAGGACTGTTGCCACTGGAACATTGCACGACGATGTGGGCGCAATATTGCAGCAATATTGTACCATCGTTGCCAACGGAAAATTGCACGGCAACGAAATTGCAATATTGCTGCAATATTGTAGGATCATTGCCACTCCAATAATGCACGACAATATTGCAGGAACGTTCCTACAATATTGCAATGCAACCTGCAACAACGTAATATTGCAGCAACGTCCCTGCAATACTGCTGCAACGAGGTGTGCTGTATGGGAGATAGCGGATGTATCGACATATGATTGCACTAGTAAGAATGCGTGTGACGCTGTTGTTGTTTTCATTTGTACTCGCGCGAGCGCCGCCAGTCTTAAATGAATAACCCTGTATCTTTTAAAAATAATAATGTAAAAAAATCGTGTTCGACAATGAATTTACCCCGTCGTATAGTATGATTTTCACACGAACAGTTCTTTGGTATTTTTAATACATTAGGAACTGATGTACCTAACTGTACACACATAGCGCCGACACCTTGCATATTCAAAAAATCAAAGTTTGGAATTACAGAAAATTTATTACATAGTTTATTATGTAATAGTTAATAATTTTTTATTAAATAGATTATAAATAACAAATACAATATTGGAGCACGGGGAGAGTCGCGCGCGACGGCTGTGGATACGCCGCGCCGGACGCCGCCAGTGTTCACGGGAAAGGGCCTGATAGCTCTCGGCTACCCTCTGTTGCGCATGCCCGCGACGAGCTGTGACGTCAAACCAATCAACGCCAAGCTGGGAAACGAACCGAATCGACGCCAGTGGCTGGCTTCGTTTCCCAGCTTGGCGTTGATTGGTTTGACGTCACAGCTCGTCGCGGGCATGCGCAACAGAGGGTAGCCGAGAGCTATCAGGCCTTTTCCCGTGAACACTGGCCGCCGCGCGGGCCGCCGCGCCGCGCCGTTGACTACCACTGCCGGTTCCGCGCGTTTTGCCAAACTATTTCGCTTCTGTATTGAAAACAAAATGAGACTTACCACTTCTGTTGACGCTTTCCGAAGGAAAACTGTCTGCTGCATCGCGTGGAATGGTCAGATTTTCTCCCAGACCCTTAGTTTTGGAAATAAATTAAAGGATATCTGCCAAAATGGGTGCATTTCGGGTGTCCTTTTCCCTTTGATCGTTGTTTAAACATATTTAAATGTTCATAATGCAATAATAACTTATATCGTTGTATTCGGGAGGGTTCATAGAATAATTTGACGCAAAGAGCAACCGAATAACTATTACCCTTTCGGCATAAAACATGTTCAAAGTCGAAAATTTGCATTTTTTTTCAAAATCGAATTTCTCAAAAACTGAGGGTGATGGCGACAAACCGTTTACGGATTCGTTTTCAGCGCACGAAAACCTATAAGAAACGGCTATTGAATGTTACAAGTCCGAAAAAAAGTCAAAATTTGTTGTACTGTGTAATTATTGAATTTTTATGCGGGGCACCTTCTGCGGGTGTTCTGTGAGCGTGGTGAGAAATTTCGAATTGAAGAGTGCTTATAGGGAATACTAAGAAGGGAAGATCCCGAACCCGGAAATTCAAAAAATTCTGAAACTTTGTGAATATGCAGGGGATTGCCTCCTGATTACTACGCAAATTTTGTTTGCTGCCCAAATTCACTCGAAGGGCGTGAAATTAACCCCTGAAGATTCGGCTATTTTCCGATTTTCTGCTATAACTCGCGAACTGTAAGGGACAGGAAAAAGGTTTAAAGACAAAAGTTACTTCTTTTAAATAGGTCTATCGTTTGGTAAAAAAATTATATTACAGGTCATGAGTTATAACAGAAAATCGGTAAATAACCGGATTTTCAGGGGTCAATTCCACCCCCTTAGAGCGAATTTGGGCAGCAAACAAAAATTGCGTTGTAATCAGGAGGAAATCCCCTACATATTCATAAAGTTTCAGAATTTTTTGAATTTCCGGGTTCGGGATCTTCCCTCGTGAGGGCCAAAATAAAAAAAAAAATTATAGGAAAATATTCTACGTGCTAATGGTAATAGTATAGAATTTGATTTTTGGCACTTATAGTAGTTTCTACCAGGACTCTTCAATTTCGTATTTAAGTCCTCCTCAAATTGTAACGTAACTCTAAAAAATGAAGAATCTGTGTGTCAACGTTACCAATTAGAAAATTCTAATTTTAATGAAATTTCGTTCGAGTATGCAAGAAGCGATTTTTTCCCCGCGGAAATTCACTCTGAAGGGGTGAAATCTCTAAATTTTCGTTTTTTAAATACAACTTTGTAACGATGCGAGATAGAACAAAACTTTAACTATAAAAATTGCTGAGTTTCTTACCCTCTATCACGCTACCAAGAGAAAACTAAAGTTATATTATTAAAAACGAAAAAACGAGATAACTTACAAGGACTAATTTCACCCTTCCAAAATTAATTCCCGTAGAATTTTTTTCTCCTTGCATAGGTGCTCTAATACAGTGACGAGCAACTCACGGCCCGCATTTGGCCCTCCAGCCACTGACCTGCGGCCCGCATAGGCTTCAATCGTGAAACTATGTCAGAAATAACAAATCCACCCGATAAATTAAAATTCTTTGATTCCTATATTTAAGTATTTAATATCGCGGCTCGCGAGTAGTGGGTTTCCATTTTCGGCCCAAAGGTTGCTCATCACTGTTCCCTTGAATCCCGAATTTTCGGGTTGGTCGCGCTTGCTTGTTGGCAAAGACTCGCGCCAGTTTCCTGGTCAGCGATGCAAATTCCGCGCTGAAGCTTGCGGAAGCCGCGTGCTCGGAACCACTTTACACGCTCTGTCATAGACCTGTCACTACTCCATCGATGACGATAACTGCGATTTTCTATAACAAACCGCGCAACGACGCGTTGACTCGTGCCGGTTTCCGAACAAAAGTCAGCGCCCAAGGGCGACGCTCGTAACGACGGTGTAATTCGGCGCCATCTGGCTGCTGACTGTTAACCAGCGACGATTATCCTCTCGAAGGGGATTCCAGGGACGAAAACAATCGGCGATTCTCGGCATTTTGATATTTCGATTTAATAACACCTGCCGATGAAATGTGCAGATATTCTTACTGCAACGTCGCTGGATAATCGCGATCCGTTCGATCAGCAATCCGATGCTCCTTGGAGCAGCATCCGTCTGCGGACAGCTGGCGATAAGATCGTTAATGCGCGTTCGACGAGTCACGACACAGTCGAGGGGAGGTTGTTAATTTTTCCGATCGAGGGGAACATCGATTTCTGCTGGATGATGCCGGGAGATCTCGCGATGATCTTCGTGCGCAGCGATGACTAATGGGCAGGGTCATCGAGCTCGGGATCTTCAGGTAACTCCGACGGCTGCATGTTCGATCGAAGATGGGGAAAGCAAGCTTTTTCTAAACGGTCATGACCAAATAGCTCCGGGTGCATGGTTAGTCCTTGGACGATTCAAGTCCTCATTAGCGATTGTGCGTTCACTTGTTGCTTGGGTTCTGAGGACACTTGCGGGTAATTGAATGGTTTACGGAGGCGGATTCAGGAGCCTTTCTTGGAGGCGGCGAAATTATGTAAAAGCTTCTTTTACAAGATTTAAAATTTGCTTGTAATATATATTTTAATATCTCTGTCTGATACTATAGCCTAAATAATTAAATTCACGTTAATTATTTATGCAGAATAATACACAATGTCATACCTAATATTTTTCTATTTTATTACTCTTGGGAGAGCAAAAAAGGAACCGTTTAAGTTCGAGGAAAAATTTGACTGAACACCATTGGCGTAACTAGTTAGGGGGCCTGGTGGGCCAGGCCCCCCCAAAATGCGGATTGGCCCCCCAAACCGCGGAATGGCCCCTCCCTAGAAACTATCGAAATAAGTAAAAAACATTCGTCTGATCGTAAAATCCCATCCTAAAAGAAACAAATATTTGGGCCGAAATGCTATATGCAGTGCAACTAAATAAAAATAATACAACAATGTTCTTATTACGTTAAATTATGAATTAAAACAGTTAGAATTAAGCTGCTAAATGTAGGTAAATCTACCTATATAAAAAAGAGAGAGAAAAGTGGGGAGATGGGACCTGGCCCCCCCCCCCCCCCCCCCACCCCCAAACAAAAACCCTAGTTACGCCAATGCTGAACACTAGAGATATATGTGTTAGTAATTATATATAATACTTTAATAGGTCTCCAGTCGGGTTACAAAAAGCCTATAATTCCTCAGCCTAATTGAGGCAAATAACCTGCAAAAAGGCTACTCTTACAATTGCCCTGCGACGTAAGTGAGGTGGCAATTTTACTTTCCGAATCAAATTTTAGTATCCTCAAGATTAGCTTCTTTAGTTCTGTGAATCTACTAATTCCAAATTTTTCAAACTATCTTCTTCTTAAACCAAAGAAGTTTAGTTTCCAAAAACTGTCAGCCATGGTATTCCTCAGATTTATCAAGTCCTAATAAAAAATGGACTACCCTCCGTGCTTCTCAAAATGTCTCTCAATTTCCCAGCAATTTAATACCTACCTCAAGGGTTCTCCAGGACCTCGAAACGTTCTAATTAAATACCTAAACAACTGTACCTTCGTGGCACTATTTCGAGCACAAGGCGGAGAAACGTACAAAGTGTCTCTCCTTCGTGGCCCTGAAATCTTTAAATCACTAAACGATGCCGTGATAGTTAATGCGTCTTTACTGCGCATCTTGCCGCGAACGATGTCGCCCATCCTAATCCCGGCACCGCGTGGCGCTGGACCGGGGTTTTCCCGCTGGATGCTCGCGACTTCCGCGAGATTTGTCGCCTGCAGTCACTAATGACGCGTGCAAGGCGTCCCGCAACGCCATAGAATGACACGAAGTGCTACTTGCTGCTCCCGCGTCGAAGCTACAGGAATACATTATTCCTTCGTTGTCCCTGCGATGAGCGAGGCTTTCACCGAACCGAGCAAAGAATTTCGGTCGTTGCTCAATGGGAATTGCCACCGCCGCTTTTACAATCCCCCGATGATTCTATAGCAGGGCTGGGCAACCCGCGGCCCATGGGCCGCATGCGGCCCGTTCCCCGACTTGCCTGCTCTTGCCGGCTGATTGGTAGTGGGGACTGTGCGGCCCGCGGCGGCGAACAAGTTGCTCAGCCCTGTTCTATAGTGGCTCTGCTTTCGTGTCCCACTTTAGATCGACTCCGGAACAATTGAATACACAAAGTAACTTGAGTAGTTCGTTTGAGATAAGATCAAGGTCTCCTGTTGAATTCTAATGTTAGCTCCGTGGCCGCACCATTCGTCTTCTTCAGATTTCCCGAATACTTATTCGAAACAGGATACTGTAAACAGAGTATAAATATATTAATGATGACATAAAAGTGATTTCTTAGGGCTCTTAGGCTCGCGCAGAGTGTTGTAGTAGACCGAAATCGTTGAAGAAGTCGTTAATGTCTTAAAATGGAGGAAAACGTGTTGTCGATGTTTTTAACGATCGTGGGGAAGATTGATTAGAATGAACAGTGAGGATATGGGCCATTAAATGTTGTCAATCGGTTGACTTGCCGTTCGCTACAGGAGAATTTGCATGGATAAGCTAGTCTGAATTAGAGCTCTTACTTTTTGACCCGTCGGGCATGATGTAAAGACATTAGGTGTGCTCGTGCGCAGCCTTCCAGATTAGCCAATAACGTGCCCTTCCCAAGATCGTCCATATTGGATTGTCAACCAATACGACAGTTGCATTCAAATCTGGTAACGTAACAGTACATACTGTTGTGAGTCTCGTCATGATATGTTTTATTGTAGAATGAAGTAGGTGCCAAACACGAACAAGAAACTAAACTTTATTAAACTTTATTATATTGAACGAAACAGTGAATACAAGTGAAATTCTCACGAATGATCGCTTTGCAAAACCAATCTTCCATGAATTTATAGTCGTGAAGTATGTTTACCAAAAGGATCTGTAACTATTTTCAAATCCTTGGGGGCTTAGTCTAACTTCACCTTTACTTTTCTTTCCGATTACATTCGTGTAGTCTTGTTCAAACTTTGCGCCTCTACAGTTTACGCTACACGAAGTTAGGTAGTACATTATAAACCCCATAATGTAACTAGGCGGCCATATTTTAACATGGCGGAAAGTGGGAAGGCGCAGTAGAAGACGAAAATGAGCTGCCGGTCGAGCACACCTAATGTCTTTACATCATGCCGTCGGGTACCCGGGTACCCGGACATTACCCGGGATAACTTCAAGCAATTGAATGTAGTATTGTCTGTGATTGTCTGTGGTATAGTCTGATGTTAGCCAAAAATGATTGAACAATACCACATTCAATGGCTTGAAGTTGTTTCGGGTAGACGGGTACCCGACGGGTCAAAAAGTAAGAGCTCTAGTCTGAATAGCTATAACACAGTGCACAGTGGTGTTTTTTTAAAAATGGAACAAAATGTTAAAAACCGATTTTATTAATTTAATTTTTTACACTTCTAGTTTTACAGACTTTATAATAAAACCTTACTTGATAAGCGGTATTCGCTTTATCACTAGAAATGAAAGAACTATTGGGACCCCCAAAATCCCATCAAGCAATTCCAGTGGAGTGGTATTTTAAATGAGCAGACGGAAAGCGACGACGATAACGCAGAATAAAAATAAAGCAGAAAAACCGCGAATAATTTCAGGAAGATAAAGTTTTGTAATCTTTTAATCTACTTTTAATCAATAATTTAATAAAAAAAGAATAAACTTTTAATCGATAATTTAATAAAAAAAAATACACTTTCAACCAATTCAAATACATTAGTTAATCCTTTTGATTAGTTAAAATAAACATATAAATACTACTTCCGAGTTAATTCGAATTTTGCCCAAAAAATGTGGTCCAACTGACCACTATCAGGTGATAAAATATTTTTAAAATTATCTTCAAACGAGATTACCACACCAAAATACAAGCCATTGTCCTTCAGCGATTCAGCAGAGACTTGCCAGTGCAAAACTAGTCTGCAGCAGTCCGAGCACAGTGCAGTAAAATTAAAACGGTAACAGGATAGCACAAAAAATACCAGCGATTTATAATCTAATTGGAGCACACCTCTGTTTGCCGTTAGCCATTTCTATTGCATTGGAACTGTATCCCGTATCGTGTATCAGCGTCCACCACCGCTGGAAAATTTGCACAGATAGTAAAACCCCGATAGAGCCTGTAAATTGGAAATTTATAAGGCCACGTGTCTACGATAGGGCGATACGAAGCCTGCAAGCCAGGAAACGTAGCGCCACGGCAGAAGGTTTAATTAAAAACGATGATCAAAGTCAGATCATCCCTGTTTATCAATGCCACATCTGCTCGCCGCGCAGAATTTCTGCTCCTCTCCTTCTTCTTCCTCCGTTTGAGCGAAGACACGTAACCAGGGCCGTTCCTGGCGGAGGGGCAGAAGGTGCCTCCGCAAAATTTTGACTAATAAGAATAACAATCGATACTCTTTCCCACGATAACTGTTTAAAATTATGTATATATAGATATAAAAGTAAACACTGCATATCAAATTCTTAATCAAAGAACATTAAATTAATAAGGGCGGCAATATTGTGTTTGCACCTCTGCGGCCAAAACCCAGAAACGGCCCTGACGAGCTCCCTGCGAGCTGCGAAAAAGAATCGATATTCGGAGAATAATATTTTCAAGATACACACACTGTAATTGAGTGTAATATGCAAATGATAATACTGCCTCGTTTCGTGGGGATCTCGCTTGCAAAAAGTACCATTTTGACCGTTCGAACAGGTTCCACGAATGTACATAAAATTTAATGTTTATCATACCGGTTCCACTGCTTTGTATTTTTGCTCCTCGATCCAGTGATTTGGTGCTTGCATTGTGCGTTTTGCTAATTTGCTTGTCTGCCGCAGCAACATTTCGGATTCTTCTTTCTTCAGCAATAAAGATAATTTTCAGAATTTATTCGCAAAATTAATATCCGCTGGAAAGATTGATGTGTATAAACGAAATCTGAATTATTTTGCAGTCGATCTTTTTGTATCCACATCACTCGATAGATCTTGTAATGGAATTTTGTGGAATGTAAAATCCCTGAATTTCGTAACCACAGTTTGCCAGCCACTGCCATTTTAACGTCACGTGTAATAAAGATACGGGAACACGAATATCTCTGTATACCAGAAGCGTTTATTTGCGCACGCTAATAAGTATCGATCCTTGAATCATCGATAACTGGCGACCGCAGAAGCCCAGGAGATTAGCGAAATAAAATGGGAATAAGCATTCTATATTCGACATCGACGCAACGAAGGAACGGATAGGCACATCTGACAGGTTGTCAAGATTCATATATACGAACCGGTTTAACGATGCATCAGGCTCCTCTGCCGGTCAATCAGGGCTTGCTTTGGGGATGCTGAATTAATCCCGGGGAAATCCCGGGACGGTGTATCGAAATTCCGATGCGGAGTCACAAAAAGAAAACTGAAAATTGCCAACATAATTCCTCCTCGTTCTTAGCTGTCAACTGGTATCAGAGGCATCGGCAATTAAAAGAGCAATTGGTTGATCGTATTCGATTTAAATATGTTATATTAATCTGCTATTACCAAGCAGACACGGTTCCCCGGAATCGAGTGTCACATCCTTGGGAAACGCCGAGGGTCAGATACCAGGCAGCTGAATAATTAGCATTCATTCACAGTGATAATTGGAAAAAAATCTGGGTCTAATCTCGCATTATCAGCGCTGACGTTTCCCTGCTGCGGCGAGTGTCACGTTCCCCTGATATTGCCTTCGGGAACTGCAGTCGCAATCAGCCGCAATGATGGCAGAATGCACCTCGCGCAATTACACCTCGCGCGGTATCTTCTATCTGCATTCTTCTTCGGCACCCCCCTTGCGCTTCAGCTTCCTCCTCCCTGTCTTCTGCGCCACAAATGCTTGATACCTATCGTGGGATCAGATAAAAGGGAGCCCAGAACATGTAGACCTTGGCAGGTTCAACTTCGGTGGAGTTGGTTAGGCGCCTGACCAGTTCGCCCGGCGGATCCGTAGGTTGCGGGTTCGAATCCCCGGCACCCGAGGTCCCGTTTTTTCAATTACGAAACCCTGTTCCTAGTGATGGGATCCCCGAAGCACTTCGAATATATATATATATATATATATATGACGAAAACTTCTCTCGAACCACTTCGTCGAACATGATTCGAAGCTTAAAAGTCTTGATAAGAAGACCCCTTCTTGAGTCCTTGAAAATGAAACATTCCTGGTTGCCCGAAACCTACCAAGGACTTTGAAGCAAGAGTTTCAAGACCAAGGACTCCTCAAGACACACTACTTATCATGACTTTCAAGAGTTTTAAGCTTCGTCGAATCATGTTCGAAGTGCATTGAATTAGCCGCCTGATATCCAAGACATCCTACAACACCATGTGTCCTTTTTCAGAGAAATGGCCATCGCGCTGGTGTTCCTCAGCCTCTTGGCCTGCAGCTGCGGCCAACAACTGATCTACCCGGATGCATACGAGCGGCTGAAGACCACGATGTATCATTCGAGCATAGGCCGCCACCAAGCAACTCCTCCTCAGAAGCTGCCGCCGCAGCCGCAGTATTCGCAGGTACCCTCAGGGCAGCAGCAGCAGCAGAGGCCGCCACAAAATTTCCCGGTTCCCTCGTTACCAATTACAACGACGACGGCGACAACGACAACGCAGCGACAGACGGTGGTACCCGTCGCGGCGGAGACGCAGCATCTTCTGCAGGATTGGAAGGATCACGTAAGCAATTAAATTGTTAAGAATGATTGAGTGAAAGGCGCCGATGTGCCGTCTGACAGCAGCTTTCAGGATGACGGCTCGACCTGTTGCGTTGGCCGCGAAATGTAGATACGTTGGACACATTCGAAGTGTGAAACAGTGACTGAAGTGTCCTTGAGCGACGAAAAGAAGACGAGCCGGCTAATGATGCACTTTCACGGGGATAGTTTAATAATGATCCACGGAAAGTAGGATATCGTGCTCGCAACGTTCGCTCGCAGTCCTCCAAAACAGAGGCTCGGTTTCAAGAGACCGACTGATCTTTCGATTTTTCACGTTGCATAACGCGCATCGAAGAAGATCGCTCGGAAATAAACGGATAATTAGTCGTAAATTGTTAAAGAAATTTCGAGTTTATCAGTCAGGTTTACGGCACTCCGCTTCTGACCCGGAGAATTGGTTGCCGAATAGCGTGTACATAAAAGGATGCTGCGATTTGTTCCAGGTGAACAATATCATCGCCAGGGGTGTCTGGAAGTTAACCCTGGACATGGAACGTGAGATTTACAGAACACGTAACACATCTATGAGCTATCAGCCGGACAACATAGTCTTCTCGCCTATCAGCCTCGCGGTGACTCTAACGCTCGTCCTCGCTGGTTCTGCTGGCAGAACCTTCGACGAGGTGTCCAAGGTCCTGGGCCTGGAGAGTGGCATCGACATCTCGAGCAACTCGGAAATCGTCCATCAGATGTTCGGTATGTTGCTGAACCAGCTTCACAACAAAATAGAGGGATCCCCTGGATCGCGCATCGACTTTGCCACGGCAGCGTTCGTGCAGGTAAAACGCAATCTTCGTCGCGGATGATTTCAAGGATCTCTTGAAGGAATCTAGTTTCATGTGTTTAACGATTTGGCGACAGGATGGATACCCGATTCGCCCCGAGTTCAAGACGATCAGCAGCAACGTTTACAACAACGAGGTGATCAACGCAGACTTCGCCCGGAACGGTAGAGCAACGCAGGAAATGGTGAACGCGTGGGTGAAGAAGAAGACGATGGGAAAGATTACGAGCATCTTGGACCAGGTGCCCGACCCAGCGACCAGCGTCATCCTCTTGTCAGCGCTTTACTTCAAAGGAGAGTGGAACCAGCACTTCGTGAATGCCTTTACCAAAAGGTTCGCTTCACCGCAATAATTGGATGACGGAATCATTTACCTAGATTCTTCTCATTCATCTGTTCCCCTTCGCTGCTTCAGGAGGCCATTCTACGTTGAACCGAACAAGCCCATCGAGATCGACATGATGCTCACCGGGGGGGAGTACCCGTTCTACGAGGACCGGCAATTGGGCGTGAAGATCCTCGGCCTCCCCTATAAAGGCCACGAGGTGAGCGAAGCACTTTCCGACCATTCGATTACAAAATCTTCTAGATTTCATTACAACCCCCCTTTTCGACTCCTCTTCAGACCACGATGTACGTGCTCCTGCCAACGGCAGAGGGGGCAAAGGCCCTGCGCAGCTTCCAGAGCCAGCTGACGGTGGACACGATCGAGAAGCTTATCAGCAATATGAAGAACGAGACCTGCATCATAGGTTTGCCGCGAATGAAGCTGTCCAACAGCCTGACCTTGAGGCCGACCCTGGCTAGCTTGGGTCTGACTTCCCTGTTCGACCCCGCCACCTCGGACTTGAGCCTCGTGTCCCAAGGGAGCGGCAAGAGACCGCAACCGGGGGGCACGCCGAGCCAGCCGAACTCGACTTTCTTCACCGACCGCACCGGCGAAGACAGTGACGCGGGCCAGCACGTCACGAGGAGGAATTACTTCACGTACGAGGACAAGCTGCGCGGCTACACCGTGAAACAATGGTCCACCGGGTTCTCCATCAAGAGATCCCGCGGTCGCCGTGACTCCAAGGACAGCAAGGTGGAGCGGCCCCTGGGGTCGAAGGGCAAGGACGCTTACACGCTGGACGGGCTTAACGGCGGCGGCGACGACGCCAAGGTTGTAAATCTCGAAGATAACAAGTACCGTTTCCAATCGGCCGGGCGGAGGACGAGGGGCAAGCGGCAGGGCCGACCAATCGATCAGAACTTCATCAACTTCCTGCAGAACCTGGATGTCCCGTCGTACGGGCTGGACAAGCTGAGGAACAGCGGGAACCTCGTGAACCCGCGTCTGTACGCGTCCGAGGTGCTGCACAAGGTGGAGATCGAGGTGACGGAGACGGGCACGGAGGCCGCGGCCGTGACGGGCGTGGTGCTCGAGCGTGACGGGAATCAGAAGCGACTCCTGGCGAACCGACCGTTCATCTTCTTCATCAGGCACGACCCGACGAGGCTCGTCCTCTTCTGGGCAACGATGAACGCCCCCACTCCGAACTACCCGTCGGTCACGTAGTCGGCCAAGGCGTCGAACGCCGAGGACGACCGCGCGAAGAGAAGTGTCGTTGGGCGATCTTGTAGCTTGTAATCCATATCGTTTTGCATATCGTCGTAGCTTCGACCCTGCTCGCTGGTGCTCTCATGGACGCTGATCGTTCGCCGTGCGGGCCATCGCTAACTTCGTACGGGTTTCGTTCCCGGCGAGACGGGAACCACCGGATGCTTCACGCGCGACTTATTTATATACGTAACTCTCCTTGGATTGGGCGCGCATGATCGTGAAACTAATCGTGCTGGCCGGATTCATGGGAGGTGAATCTGTATTCCCTGCGCAAGCAGTATTTCCCGCGGCGCTTGGCGCTGCCTTCTTTCAATATCGCACTGTACTGCGTCGAGGGGAGGACATTTCAGTGGCGTTCCTTTTAAGTTATTTTAAGAGAATGGTTTTATGTACGATCGTGACAAATGTTTGCACGGAATTGCGAGTGGTGTCGGTGGATGTGGTAATAGGCGACGGCGGCGGCTTGACACCCGAGGTCATCCTGAGGGGCCCATCGGTCGCCACTTTCTCCGACCTACTTCCTTTTGCACAATGAGTAACGTCGCTTAATCCCTCGCGCGTTGCTTCAGGGGCACAGCTAAAACAAGTTAAGCTTTTATTATTCCGCGTAACGTCAGAAGGCGCGAAGAGAAAATCCGTTTGGCGTAGGTCTGTAAAGTCATTATTTTTTTTTAATTCGAGATATTTTACAGTTTATGGTACAATGTTAGAGTCGAGATTTAACAGAAGTGATTTCAGGAATTTGGACGGCTGTAAGATAATTTACAACGTAACATTTCAACGCATGCTTCACACGATATGTAACTTCCGATAATATTAAAGACTTTTTCTTTTCAACATTCTTACATAAATACAACCGTCTTTGGTTAAATTCCTTATCCTTCGAAACGCAAAGTCTCCTTTACAACAACGAGGAGTACTCCTTCGACTTCGAAGCCGTGTCAACTAAAAACAAAGTTGCGCTCGATTACGAAAATATTTGTTCCGCGCTGTGCACGTGCCAACACTTCCCTTTCTTTAAAAACAGATGCACGTCTTCTTTTGTTTTTTTTTTAACGAAACGTTTCGTTACGATATCGGATAACGAGTCGATTCTCATTTAGCGCGTGGCGCGCGAAATGACGTCACGCTGAGAAGACAATTCATTTCGGAGCACGAAATCGGAGTAGTCCAATGATTTCATAAATACTACAGTTAAACGATAATATGACGAGAAATTAAATTTACAACAGCAAGAACTTTCCAAGTAGAATCCTATCTGTTTTTATACATTTCAAACAAAAATACTCGATTGCCATTCGATACGATTTAAATCATACTGCTTCGTTCCCAGCACTGCAAGTACTCAACAGTCCGAAATACGTCTTTTCGACGGTAAGAAAATAGAGAGACTCTGAAAGCCACCTGGTGTCAGTTTCACCCGGGCAATGGAACCAAAAGCATCGTACAGAGAATCGAATTAAGTACACGTGTATGTACATCAGAGAAACCTATTTTCAATATTTTGTGTACAACTCGATGGCAAAGTACATCCTCCGAGAGCCTATTGCAAAGAAGTCGCCGATGATCTTAAAATACACTAGGCACTTAACCATAATTCTATATAAAGTAACTAAGCTCCTTAATCCTTCGTAAACATTCTATGATACTTAATACTTCTTACGCGCGGAATTGTCGCTGGATTCATTAGATATTGTTTTGCTGTCCTATCAGCGGAAAGATCTGCGTGATTTTACCGATCCCCTTGGTGCGACCCTCTCTGAGCAGGAGCCGCATGCCGACATGCAGATACTCCGGGTGATTAACGAACCTGAAGAGCACGGAGGCCGTATCGTTCGTCTGCAAACCCCTGTCCTTGGCGTCCATTATTCCCTTAATGATGCACGTCTGCCTCACGTTACCCACGTGCACCGTCGTTTGGAACCCGGAGAATATCGCCGTGGCGTGGTACACTATTAACACAGTCGCCTGAAACGTTCGCACAAGTCCGTAGTTGGAAAGTTACGCGAGTTCTTAAGGTAACACGCTGGACACGTACTTGGAAGAAGAGTGTCGCGTGCGGCTGATCCCACAGCGACACCAGAACCATGCCAGGTCGAAGGTGGGGCAAGGGGGGGCCCCGATTCGTCGGCGGGGCCAACGTTAAACTGGCGCTCTGCGAAGCTCTCACTAAACAGCAGGGAGCTTTGTTGCGATGTAGACTGACGACCTTCACGGGGCTGAATTCCCCGTCCGGCAGAGGCCCTACCAGGAGTCGAGTGCCGGGGGCGATCGCGCCTTTTACCAGCAGTCCACCCAGGACTGGCTCGTTCAAACCCGCTACTCTGCAAACCGAAATGGAAACGGTCGCGTTGAGTGCGCGAAACGAGGAGTCCAGTGAAATTATGATCTATGGGCCCTTTATTTCGTCGTTTTTAACAATATGTCAAAAGTCCCCATCGATCCGACATCCGCTAAAAATTTTAGAGGGTTGAAGGTAAGAACAGCTGTTTTTCGCGAATATCTCGTTATCTAACAGTTTTACGGCGAAAATAGTTATTATGAAATTTGAAGCTTGGGAAATTCTGCACAAAAAAGGTTATACGAGTTATTTCGTACGAGTAACCGTTTTCATGTATGACGGCTTACAAAGCTTCACCCCTCGTAATTTTGACAAGGGATGATCCCGAAGCCAGAAATTCCAAAAATTATGAAACTTTGTGGACATGTAGGGGACGTCCTCCGGAATGCAACGCAATTTTGTTCAAATTCACTCCAAGAGGGTGCAATTGACCCCTGAAAATTTTTCGATTTTGGATTTTCAGGGGTCAATTTCATCCCCTAACCCCGACCTAACCCGTCATACATGGAAATAGTTACTCCTACGGAAAAACTCATAAAACCTTTTTTGTACAGAATTCCCTAGGCTATAAATTTTATAATATCTACTTTTGTCGTAAAACCGTTAGACAATGAGATATTCGCGAAAAGACAGTGTTCTTTTACCTTCAACCGTCTGTAAAATTTTTAGCGGATGTCGGATCGCTGGGGACTTTTGACCCGTGCCAAAATTTGGCTTGCTGGAAATTACTCCGCAGATTGGGCATATTTCACTGGACCAGAGGGCCCTCAGGCGAAGGTTGCGCGATCTACCTGAAGGTTTCGTCGATTTGAAATAAACAGGACTCCGAGTCCGATTCCTGCGAGTTCGCGTCGTGCGGCGATAAATTCTTGACGAAGTTCGTCAGATCCTCCAGGCCCTCGCCGGTGACGCAGCTGACGGTGAAGACCGGTATCACGTCCGACTCGTAATCCCACGGCGCCTGACTGCCGTTGTACATTACTAATTGCTTGGAGTAACCCTGCGCGCTGATCGCGCCCCCCAGCTGATCGATGGTTTCCGGGATGCTGCAGAAGCCGAGGTCGATCTTGTTCACAACTATGAAGAATGGAAGCCCTAACGTGAGGCACAGGGCCATGTGCTCCTGCGACGCTTCGTTCATGGGAGGTGCTACCACCAGCATCACGTGATGGGGCGAATATCCTGAAACAGATTAGCTCGAGTGATTACCTCGGGGCGACGATAAACCTCGCGATCTACGAAAGCTCCGCGGAATTCCACCCTACCTGTTAAACCCAGCACCGTTGTCCTCAAATACTTCCGGTGCCCAGCCAAGTCTATGAACGTAACGACTTTCGACGCGTGCTCGCTGATCTCTTCCGCCGTTGCCATCTCCGCGTAATTTAGCACGTGCCCCTCGTTATCGAAGCCTATTATCTCGTGCGATATCGACGACGTGCGGCCCGTCCTTATCTCGTGAAGGTGCCGCAGCATGTTCAGCCTGGCTCTCCCTCTGCCATTGTCCAGTTCACCCTGGGTCAACACACCTGCGCGGATCGCGGACGCATTAGTGTCCACCTCTTGTCTCAACCTTCAGACTCGGCGAGCAACGAACGTAGCAGAGTAAACTCTATGTATATTTCTCTACCTTAAATGTCCTCTGCTAATCCTCTCACCTAAGAGAGTTGACTTCCCAGCGTCCTGCGCGCCGGTTACAGCCAGCCTCAAATCGACGATACAGTCCTGATCCTCTCGGTCCCCTTTCCTCAACTTCTTCACCAGCACCTCCGCCACCCGTCTCTCCTCGTTGTTGTTAACGTGCGCGGGCTTATTTTTAGAATTGGCAAGCCTTTCGCGCAATATACTGGTCGTGGCGCTTAATCTGGCCGCCATGTCGTTCAATGTTTTCAACGAGGCTTTCATGTCCTCCCTGGTCAAGCCAGTCAACCTCCCGTTGTTCTCCACACCTGGAAACAGAGACGCAAGAACGTGCGAGTACTCTGCGCTCGTAGAAGACTTACGAAGACAAATCGCGCTCTACCTATCTGATAAATAGCCTCTCCGTCGCCCTCTCTCAGCCGCCACTTCATCTGCGTGACTAAGTGCTCGAATCGTTGGCTAGACGGACTTATCAGCTTCAGCTTATACTCGATATTACCCTGCTCCGGCTCCGGCGGCAGTCTCTCCTCCTGCTCGTCGTCGGCGCTGGAGTTCTCCCAGTCCGACGTCCCGTTTCCCTCGTTCTCCGAGTCGTTCCACGCGCCTTTCCGCGTGCCTCCGTCGTGCTCCAGATCAAACAGTTCCAAGAACGACTCCATATCTGCGAACGCAAAGGGACGATCGTCAGCCTGGGCCGTCGGAGAACGCGATGTTCGCTCGCCACTAGCCGGCGACGCTGAACGAAGTCTGGTCCGTTACCGTTTCATAAATTACGCGTTGCGACACGACGTTGCGTCACGTTGGAATCTCTCGCGCCGTATACAGTATATAAAATAGGGCGATACGATTACAGAGGCGTTCGCACTGAAAATATTGCAGAAGTATAGCTGCGCGCCGAGAACGTCGCGGCAAATATCGTTCGAGGAAATACAGCATTTTCACGGGGAATTTAAGCGACTCGGAAAATTGGACTTAAAAATCCTGAAAATATTTACCCGCGGGAATATTCGAAGGCGCAACATTTCCTTCTCGCGGAACTTGTATTTTTTACGGAAGATCGTTTCTATATACCATTCCATATAAGAGTAGACCTACGACCCCGCCGATTTGCAACCGATCTGCGCAGCTCTCGCTACTGGCTTGCGCACGCGATTGGTCGTAGCGCTTTCCCTGCCGGTTTCCTACCAATCAACAGCCTCCTCAGAGTCATCGTTGCGCGGAACGAGTCTACTCTTAAGTGGAATTCAGATTAGCGGTAAATTAATCGTAAGTGGCGTAGGGCCGTCTGTTGACAGCCAGTGTTCACGGGAAAGGGCCTGATAGCTCTCGGCTACCCTCTGTTGCGCATGCCCGCGACGAGCTGTGACGTCAAACCAATCAACGCCAAGCTGGGAAACGAAGCCAGCCACTGGCGTCGATTCGGTTCGTTTACCAGCTTGGCGTTGATTGGTTTGACGTCACAGCTCGTCGCGGGCATGCGCAACAGAGGGTAGCCGAGAGCTGTCAGGCCCTTTCCCGTGAACACTGTTGACGGTATTTTTGCAATCCGAGATAGCAGCTCAGTCGGGCGTTCAAATGTTTTTTGCGAAAATCTCCCGTTTCCTTCGGGAAGTGGAATTAAATCGCTTACGTGTATAATGCATTGGTGAAACCAGGCCCGGATTAAAGGGGGGGCTGTAGCCCCGGGCCCCACTTTCCAGGGGGGCCCCGTTCTAAGCCTTCAGTTCTAAGCAATTTAAACTCGTTATTGTGTAAATTTTTGTTACCCCCCCCCCCCCCCCGCTTTTCAACCACGGGGGCCCTCGAAGGTTGGATAGCCCCGGGCCCCAGAAATCTTAATCCGGGCCTGGGTGAAACCGTCTGCCCGCGCGCGCGCTCGACGTGTAGTCGCAACTGTGTAAACTGCGACGCTGGGCAAACGTTTTCACCTTTATCTGGCGTGTAATCCGTTTTTACACAGGTCTCGAGGCTCGATAGAGCTTGGATACGCGTCCGGAGGGACGACTGTGTGCGAAATCATTGAGCGCGCCAAAACGATATATCGTGTTGCGCTTTAACAGCTGAACAACACAGATGCACAGTGCGACACCACAGAAAATACGGCGTATGTGTGCGTGTGGCTACGCAAACAAAGTACTTGGGGGGAGGGGGGGGGGGGGGGGGGGGGGGGGAGAACAAACGAGAGTCTAGTTGTGGGTGGGATTCTCGAGAAGGGTTTTTATACGAAGAATCGCACCGGCGAGCTGGGAATTAAAGGTGACAGCTGCGAGATGGAAATAGTCGGAAGCATCCACGTCCGATGATTCGGCGAGATATGCCTGACAGACTTACCGCATCTTACAGACAGAGGTTTTCCCTTCGCAGCTGTGCGCGGACGAGACGGAAATTTCGGTCGACAGCCTCGGCGAAGTTGAATAACACTGCACGCGCAACCTCTCACTTTCCCTCCAGTTTTTTAACACCCGACCGCGCGCGAATCAATCGAGATCGGCCCGTTACCAAGCTTCGCTAAACCATCCTGAGCTCGGGACGGATTTAGTTCCAATTCGATGTTAATTAAGATGGCGCTGCAGATATGTGGCGGTATCTTTTAAATTCGCCGCTAGATGGATGTGAGGAGCTGTCAATTCCCGCAGGTATCGATGCATAAAAAATGTATATAAGCACGGACGAGGTATAGGACAGCTCATGTGCGTGGGAGTCCGTTCGGGGACGAGGTATAGGCGATGACCTTTATTGCATAGGACAGCTAGGGATGAATCGATACCACCAAAGTATCGATACTTTTACTCATTACTTGTATCGAATAAAAGTATCAGTACTTACTCGGTATCGACACAAAAGTATCGATACCTACTTGTATCGAATCATAATGAGTATATATATATATACATATGTCAACAAAGGCTAACGCAACACATGACCCGAGCAAAGAGGAGGTATAATAAGAGGCGTCACTCGACAAGGACAGAAATAACCTAGGGAAATCACTAGACAACCAATTTAAATGCCCATTCGGCAATGATCGCTAAGCTTCGGCAATGATCGGTCAACTTCGGCAATAATCAGCCAATTGCGGTAAGGTACATTTAGTCGATTTGAATATCCCGCTCGAAATAGACAACCAATTTAAATGCCAAGGTCAAGCAAGGACTTCAAAGGTTCCGCTCGGAGTGACGCCTCTTATTATACCTACTCTTTGACCCGAGGCGTTAGCGCGCGGAATGCGGATTACCTAGAAAAAAAACCATGGCACGGTCGAAGTGCTGGAATGAAGCATTCCATCTCAGTATAAATCTAGCCATTACAAACGAATAACCAGAGAAATAAAGAGTGTGTTTAATTAAACCAGGCGTTAATTTATTCGTCCGTATTCTAAGAGGAATATTGTATACATTTTATTCACCATATTCACAAAACATTGTAGAAGGGATGTGAGCAGAGCAGATGCTAACTGTGTTAAGTTAGTTCACTCTACATCATATTGTAAATTATAATTCATGATGTAAGGTAAATCCTTACATCATGCTGTAAATCCTTACATCATGCTCTGTATCGTGCATCTGGAGTAGTTCGAACAATATTTTTGGGCCAAGTGTATCTATGTTTGCTTTCATCTTTCATGTAGAATATCGATACTCGCCCCATTCGATACGAGTACTTTTAATCGATACCTGCTTGGTATCGCAACCCTAGGTATCGATGCTAAAATTACTTGGTATCGAAGCGAAAGTATCGATACTTTACTTGTATTTACTTGTATCGATTCATCCCTAAGGACAGCCCTTTATTTCAAGCAGGGATCGAAAAAGTTCTGAAACTTTTCAATAGGTTCCATTTAAAACAAATGCCGCGGAACTTTTTTAAAAATGTTCTCACATTATAAGTTCTCAGAAGAACCGATAAAATAAAAGTTCTTGAAAATAAAAGTTCTAGTTGGAATGGAACGTATAAAATATAAGAATAAAAATTTCTGTATAACAGGAACAGATATTTTGTTCACCGATATTAAAAAAGTTCTCAATCGTTGTAACAAACACTAAATACTATTCAATGGATAGTACTACAAGAATATTAAATAATTCATACAGTTAAATTGATATTTTGAATTTGTTATTTATATGTAATACTTACCTACGTAGATGTTTTAGAATCGTTATAATAAAAGTTCCATGAAAACAAGTTATATTAGACCGTTTATTAAAAAAGTTTTCATAAGATAAAGAAAATTACTAAACTATTAGGTACGAGTTTTATTTAACAATATAATTTTACGAGCAAAATATTGTCTAGGTTTGTAGAACTTAAATTACATCTATGGTCGTTTAATATAAACTTCAATAGTTGAGTACTTTTCTTTATCTTTTGAAAACTTTTTTAATAAATGTTCTAATGTAACTTGTTTCCATGGAAGTTTTATTATATAGGTTCTAAAATATCTGTTCCATGAGAACACTTTTTAAAGAAGTTCCTGAAGGTAGCATTTGTTTCATTAAAAATTCCACAGAAACAGATATTTTCCGAATCGAAACAAATAAGTTCTAACAGAATTTTTAAAAAACGAGGGTCCGAGAACTTTTTCGATCCCTGTTTCAAGTAGCCGTCCTTTAGATCATGTGTTACTCGAACTTTTTCAGGCTACCGCCCCCTTTAGTTCTAACAAATTTTCCAACCGTTCCCTGGCGTATACAGGGTGTCCCATTTTAATCCTTCCACGCGATTAGCTACTCTAAAGTTTAGGATCACGTTGCCGCATTGCCGCAGCGCCGCAACGCGACATAGTGTGTTGCGACGTAGTAACTACGATGGTAACTACTATTCCGAGCGTTTTAAAGCTGCAGTCAGTTGACTATTATTGATATAAAAAATATTCAATCGATATAAGAAAACCTGTA
This sequence comes from Andrena fulva, assembly GCA_946251845.1. Taxonomy (NCBI): domain Eukaryota; kingdom Metazoa; phylum Arthropoda; class Insecta; order Hymenoptera; family Andrenidae; genus Andrena; species Andrena fulva. Next base: position 6,641,173 of record OX276333.1, read on the forward strand.
TGCGTTTAGAGTTTCATAAACTTTGTTGAATAATCATGTGCAACCTAGTGTTATTAAAACCTAACCCCCCCCTTAATTTCTAATGCCCCCCTAATAATTCAAATGCCCACTTTGAGAAGCACTGATCCAGAGTCCCAGAAAACCGGGCCGCGAAAATACGTTGGCTGTTAGTTAATATACGAACGCTACAATCTTCTTGCGTGAAATATTATTCATCGTACAGCAGGCTAACGATTAACGAAACATGAAAGCTATTATATTACTGAATTCGTGTTCGCGTTCAAACTGCACGCAAAGCCACGGAATAAACTGGCAGGTTCAAATAAAGAAACATATGTCTTCGCTTCGAGCGTCAACCGATCTCTATATTTAATCACGCTTTCTAATGCATTTGATCGGTTCTAGAACTTACCTCTCGAATTCAATCAATTCCCACCTTGCCCGTCCCATGCACGCTCGCCTTTACATCCGATAAATACATCACACTCTCAAATTCATTGATTTGTCCCGCCGGCGGCGGGATTGGTCGCCGCGTTTCGACGCCCGATCTATAAAAGAATCGGCCAATCAGCGGGCCGGCCTGCTCTGTGTGCGTGCGACGCGTATATTTAGAAACGGAAGCATTGCCCAGTCGCTCGTTTCCGTCTTCCCAGTGACTGTCAGCCATTACTGCTCTGCTCGCCGGGTCTGCAGGGTAAGTTGCTCCAAGTAGTTTTCGGCTATCACAGCGCAGGAATTTCATTGTCACTCGATGTAGAATCGCCGCGGGAGAAGTACGCTCGCCCGCACCGCTGTTATGAATGATCTTTCACCGGTGTATTCTTGGCCGTAGGTGTAACTGGTACAGCTGACATAGTTTCCGAAAGATCGAAGAACGTCCTTACGGAACTGGTTGTGTGTCACGGGGCCGATCCTTCCAAACGATTCGTCGAGATGTATAACAACAGCTATTCCAATCAAACCAGGTACGGGCAATTGCGCTCCGCTTTTCCGCGGTCCGATCGTAACTAGCCCCCAGCACGTCGAACGCCCGAGCCGGACGAACTCTCGTCCGCGATGTCGCATTTTCTCCTCCATTTTGTTCGCGGCTGCTCCTCACCGCTGATCACATTCAATTCTCGCCCGACGCAGATCCCGACGTCCCGCGGGATCTTTCAGCTTTAAGGCGCCGCGGAATAATGTCGCTAGCATATCGCCGCGAAATATCCCGCGAGAGAATTTCACTCTGTTGTGAAATGAAAATGGCGTTTTGATTATTTAACGAGTCAGTGTGCCAAAAATCAATAGGCTCTCAGACAGACTTCGCGGGCGGAACTTAATAGTTCTCCGCCGGTATATAGCAGAATTGCTATAGGCGTGCTTTCGGGCCGCTGTTCGCGTCGCTTCCGCGGAAGCTGGCTTTTCGAACGAATTACCGCTAATCCTCGAATTCCGGTGTGCTTGATGAATTTTCAGGCCCAGCGTCGAGTATAATACGCATTCCGCGGAAATGATCAGTTACAGACCCAGGGGACACAGAGACTCTGGCAGTCGTAATGGCAGCGGTACGTACTGGAATAGCCAGCAACAGATGCAGAAGGAGAAGGTGATAAAGAAGCAGGCCCAGAGAAGGACGCCGGGCGATCTGCTGAAGAAGCCCAGCTGGGATTTGACTAAGTTGCCAGTGATAACTAAGAACCTGTATATTCCGCATATCAACGTTTTGAAACGGACGACCGAGGAAGTCGCCAAGTACCATATAGGCAAGGAGATCACTGTGAAGGGCAACAATACACCTTCTCCGATTCAGGCATTCGAGGAAAGCAATTTTCCCGACTACGTGATGGAGGAAATAAGGAAGCAGGGCTTCCTGGAGCCAACCGCTATCCAGGCGCAAGGCTGGCCAATCGCACTCACTGGACGTGACTTAGTCGGTATCGCTCAAACGGGATCGGGGAAAACTCTAGCTGTGAGTATCACGCTAATTCCTTCGGACTCTTCTAAAGCATTGGCTGCTATTCGAACCACGGTTCGCACCGGTGCCGGCTTCACCTAGAGGCGAAAGAGGAAGCAGCCTTAGGGCCCCTGGAAAATCGGGAAATTAAAAAAAGGGGGTTGTAGAAGCTAGAAAAGAATTGGAAATGAGCCCTCCAACTGCGACGGAAAATTACGAATATGTAGGGGAGACTGGGGCTAAGCCGCCACTTTTTTGGCGGTGCCAATTTTCGGCAATAAAATAAATAATTTTACCGTACATATTTATTCTGTTGGAAAGAGTAAAGTTTAAGATATAATGTTTATCTGGCATAGTTTAATGAAGAAATCGAAAAATTGACGTTGGTGTATTTTCGGAAATGTCAAAATCGCCGGGGCTAAGGCGCCACCTTCTTTTCGTACCAAATTGTTAGTAGAAAATGAAAATAGTTTGAAGGAAAACACTCAAAGATGTGTTATTATTGATTCTCTAAGAATCACTTACCTTCAGATTTTCCGCGATGAGTGCGAAGGTGCAAACCGAAATTTTCGTTACGAAAACAAATTCACTTTCGGCCACTTTTCATAGCAACCAACACGTTCAACGAAATAAAAATTACAATTTAGTACCTAAATTCACCATACTCTGTCGATCGCATTGAAATCTGATTGAAGATCTACAGTATCGACCGCGAGATCATACGATGTATAGATTCGGAGATATTTAAAAGTGGCGACTTAGCCCCGGTCTCCCCTACGCCGAAATTTAGATTTTAAAATTGGGCCCTTTTCTCGTGGAATGCAGCCCACGTTTGATCTTATTTATTTAAATGTTTTTATACTTATTCACTTCGCGTGCTAGCGCGGTATTTTTGATTTTGTTTAATTGAGAATAATTTAGAGGCTCTGTATGGAGCTCGCCGCGGGGCCCCCGAAAACGATAATACGGCACTGGTTCGCAGTGCGCGTTAATTGTATTCGAATTCTTGTAGCGTGTATATAGATGTACAGAATATAGTCAAGCGCAACTAGATATATCAAATGAATTTGAAAGGAATGTGGCTGAGGTGAAAATGTTCGTTTGCAGCAGCCAATGTGTTAGAGTGAGAAAAATCGTAATATTTGAATTATCCTTTGCACTCGCTTATTGGTGAATTTCGATGGAATGATTCTTGAGATCCATTGCATTATTAAAACTCTGCTCGATTTGTTCTTCTGGAAGCTGTGAATATTTCTTGGGAAGGAAATAGTTTAAGAATTAACAATTTTAATAACTGAAAATTATGTAGCATTGATCACAAGCGACGTGAAATGTGGTTAATCGATTAATAAGCTGCATTGCAGTTATCTTGCGACAAATTCTGTTAGGTGAAGCTTAAAGTGCGTAGTACTGTTGCGAGCTGGAAAGAAGTGAGACTACCCGCAGGCTGAGATGTCACAGGGGCAAGGGGGATCGTTCGCTCGGTCCACCCAATCCCTCGCAACAAACCAACGCGAATATTCGCGGCGGCAGCGAACATTTTGCCGCGATGGACTCGCGGTAGTTTACGTGGGGTTGTTCAGACCAATGCGGAACATTTCCGCTGCGCCTGCCCATAAGCCGCCTCGTCTAAAAATCTGCCACGAGTCCAAAATGTTCGCTGGCGCCGCGAATATTCGGGTTGGTTTGGGGGAGCCTTAACCGAGAATGCGAACGAAACAAATCGGGACAACCCGCGGATATGGAAAGCCGCTAAGAAGCTAAAAGTAGGATTTCTTGGCGGGGCTAGGTTGGAGCGAGCGGACGATTATCCTTGCCTCTGTGCCGTTTCAGCTTGTGGGTAGTCCGACTTCTTTCCAGCTCGCAATAGTATTTCCATTCCATTCTTCGTACGTGTTCATTGGAGCAACATTCGCTCGATACGATCTCTATACACCCGTCCGAAATGCGGCACCTTCACTTGGACATATCATAAGAGGGCATTGTTATGGGTATTTTTCAGTATATATTACCAGCAACGGTACACATTAATAATCAACCACGTTTAAGTCGAGGGGATGGTCCGATCGTTCTGATTCTCGCTCCAACAAGGGAGCTCGCTCAGCAGATTCAAACGGTCGCTAAGGACTTCGGTTCCTCCTCGTGCATTCGGAACACTTGCATCTTCGGCGGCTCCCCGAAAGGGCCCCAGGCTCGCGACTTGGAGCGCGGCGTGGAGATATGCATCGCGACTCCCGGCAGATTGATCGATTTCCTCGAGAAGGGAACGACGAACTTGCGCAGATGCACGTACCTCGTGCTGGACGAGGCGGACAGAATGTTGGACATGGGATTCGAGCCACAGATCCGTAAGATCATCGAGCAAATCAGACCGGACAGGCAGGTGCTGATGTGGTCCGCGACCTGGCCGAAAGAGGTGCAGGCCCTTGCCGAGGACTTTCTCACGGATTACATTCAGATCAATATCGGCTCCCTAACGCTGGCCGCCAATCACAATATTCGCCAGATCATCGAGATCTGCCAGGAGCACGAGAAGGAGTCGAAGCTTTCCGGCCTGCTGCGGGAGATCGGCAAGGACCGAGGGAGCAAGATGATAATATTCGTGGAGACGAAGAAGAAGGTGGACGACATCACCAAGGCAATCAAGAGGGAAGGTTGGCCAGCCATCTCCATCCACGGCGACAAGTCGCAGCCGGAGCGGGACTACGTGCTGTCCGAGTTCAGAAACGGCAAGACGATGATCCTCGTGGCCACCGACGTGGCTGCTCGCGGTTTAGACGTGGAGGATGTTAAATACGTGATCAACTTCGACTATCCGAACAGTTCCGAAGACTACATTCACCGCATCGGGAGAACCGGGCGCTGTCAAAGCGCGGGCACCGCGTACGCGTATTTCACCCCCAACAACGCGAGGCAGGCGAAAGAACTGATCGCCGTTCTGGAGGAAGCCGGCCAGGTGATAAACCCGCAGCTGGCCGACTTGGCCAACTCGATGAAGAACCAGTACGGCAGAGGTCGCCAACGTTGGAGCCACTCCCGCTCGAACAAGGACCACAACCAACCCGGCAGCCCCAGGAACAACGTCAGCCCGACATCGAGCAGTTGGCAGAACCAGCATTCGCAGAGCACTCAGAACAACAACGCCAATAGCCAAGAGAGGACTGTCGCGCGCCAGCAGAACGGCTACCAGAACACCCGTCAAAACAATTTCCAGCCGAGCTACCAGCAGCAACAGCACCAGCCGCACCAACGGCAGCCGAACGCGTACCCGAACGGCTGCCAAACCGGCAGCAACAGCTACCAGCCCGGCTACCAGAACACGAACATACCCAGATACCACGGCAGGACAGGCGGTTTCCAAGGGAATCGATACCACAACCGGCAGAACACGTACAGCGGCAATCAGACCGGAGGGCAGAGCATGTACTCGATGCCGCCGCCGTTCATGATGCCGTCCGGCGGCCACACCGATTCCGGGATGCAGAGCCTTGTGAACAACAAGTTCTTCCAGACGAACCGGCCACCTCCGAACACCGGGGCTTGTGCTTATCAGTCAATGGGCTACGGCCAGTTCCAGGCTGTGCCGTCGTACAGTTATCCTTACCCACCCACACCAGTGCAGCAGTGACGCTTTTCGAGGTATAAGTCGGTAAGAGTGCAGGCTAAGTAAGAAAAATCAATTTTTCCTGTCTATATTGGGCCCATTAATGTTTACGGTTTGTGTAGAAGGTTGGGCCTCCTTCTAATATATGCGTAATGTAACGTTTCTTCTTTTCTTTGTCATTTATTATTTTCTGGAATGGTGCCGACCAACCGCGATACACAGCGAAAGCGAGGCCGGGCCCGGCTGTTCGCGCGGGGAACGGGCCGGGAGAGGCGCGCGCGCGGTGTGTATCATTTAACTGGGAGACCGGAGTAGTTGTAATGTTCGTCGCGAAAGGGACAGAAATCTAGTGTTGTGCGTTGTCAATCCCTCGAGGCACATTCCAGTTGAGTTTTTTGAACGTAGCGGTAGTTGTTTAGCGATGGTACATTGATATAATCATTACTGGATGTAGACTATGGCCAGACATGTAGACTTATAACACGGTCATATCTCTAAAAAAACAAATTAATCTTCTTGCGATAACTATGTAAACGACATTTAATGCTTTCCTGAAATGCACGAAACATATAGAAGGGGGGTGGGTTGATGTTTTCATATTTGATAATTTATTTATATTCTTTGCATATATATATGTATGTATGTACAGGCAATGCTCTTCAAAATGTAAGGCCTTTTGCATAAAAATTAAGCCGTACACCCGTTTTACAAGGCGCGCGAGGGAATATCGCTCGTGCCCCCTCTGTTCTGTGACGAGACTTGGCGGGGGGGGTGTGTGTGTGTGTCTCTGTTATGGGGTGAAAGTAATCTCATTAAATGAAAATTAGAGCACTTCGATGACGGGGGATATCCAGCATAATTATATAGCATACAAAAAAGCGAGTACTTTGAGACCATCCTGGGCCGGTCTTTGGAATGGTCCGAAGCCACCGGAACGGGAGAGAAAGGAAAACTTGGGCTTTAGAGGACAACTTAAATTAAGCATGTAGTCACAATGGCTGTGTACCTCGGCGCAAAGTTTGATACCTTATTTTTATAATATATATCGAAAGTAATTTGTTGTTAAACCAACGAATGATTATACGATGATGAAGAAAAAAAAAGAGAGAGAGAGAGAGAGAGAGAGAGAGAAACATTGTTGTTTGATGTTTATGCAATTGGCCACTGAGTGGCCTTGTCTTTGCGCGCCCGTGTCAAAGTAGGTACGCGCAGGCTGGCCGCGATCGAATGAATTTAGTTGTACCTGTTTTTTAGTTCGCGCTCGTCGAAATTCTTGCTATGTTTTTAAGGAACGAATCCAGGCTGCCCGAGGCATATTTCTATTCGAGACGTTCGATGCGCCACGTGCACGTGTGCTAACGCATATGGAAGAAGTTGATCGCGCCGCCGCCGAGCGTCGCGCCAATCGTTGGCGACCGCTCGAGGGGCGGAGAGACTCCTACGGAGAGAAATCTCGCGCGCAAAGGGGACGAATAAACGAACCTCACGCCGCGGATCGGGCGTGGACCGTTCGTCGAACAGCGCATAGCAATTTTTTGCGGGCCTCCAGATTACTCTGTACACGTCAACTACTCAAATAAACGAATAGTAGAAAGAGCTGAAAAACAGAGAAGAATGCAAGGCTCGAATACACTCGGGCAAGGACTCGTTTGCGGACGACATTATTGTGATAATTACATGTAACGCTTTGGTGATACGGTCTCACAAGCTCGTTACTTAATTACGCACAGTAGACAAAAATGTTGCGAAGCAATACGTGTGCACACTACCATTGTCGGTCGGTTCAGACGCGTCACGCGCAAATTTCCACAGCGGTATTTCCGGCTGGGCGAAGGGTTTAAGGAACTTGTCGATTCGTTTCTAGGTTCACACGTAGTTTTTATATTCTTCTTTCGCTGGGTCAGTGATCGGACTTCGGGCTATAGGTAGCAAAGAAGGTTCAGGCGTTCGTGGTATTCTTGTCTTTGCCCTTTGGACATTGTGAATGCTTATATGGCTCCTACTGTGTTAATCTGATCGCGCGCAGTGCGTGTCAGGACGAATAGTGATATAATAATAGGAAGCGTATGCTACGAGTATTGGATTATTCTGAATGCTCATCAATTGCGTACGCCCTCTATTAAATCACCCTACTAATTATTTCCCCTTTCTTTGGCATCATTTCACCGGCGATTGATCGGAAGCTCAGCTTATACCCGTGCACGAGATAGGTTCGATAGAATTCCGGCTGAATAAATGGGCTATCGTAATGCTACCATACGTTTAATTACATTTCACCGCAGGGCGTAGAACATATCTCGCATTTCCATCGACGAATTTATTTCTGGGGCTTTTGAGTGCACACCGTGTCCGTACAGATCCCTACGGATTTATTCGAGCAGCGTCGTCGGCTTCGTTCGAACTTCAGAGAGCGCGAGCGCGCCAAGTTGTCCTTCACGCGGGCACGGCTTACGTCCAGGTAGCTGAGAAAGCCTTAAAACTTTAACCCTTTGAACCTCGCTACACCTCTTTCGCGGGGGCTACCCGAGAAAGCTGGTGGGTGCTGAACATGCATATCTTAACCACGATTCCCCAACCGCTGTCGGATACATAATTTTTTAGAAAGTTTTTCACTCGAAACGGATCCCAAGGTCGGAGCAGCAGCAAAGGGTTAATATTTTACATCTCTTTTCTAATAACAGAAACGCATTGCATTGCACTCTTGAGTTCCCTCTGAAGCAGATGCTCTGCGAAGTGCAGCTCGCATTTTGAAAATTGATAGTGGGTGTACGCGTAGTTCTGTGATATGTAAGATGTAGCACATCTATAGATCTACCTATTGTGCATCATGATTAAAAATAAGGAACGTATCTTATCAGTTTTATACGTGGTATACAAATCATGTGATCCTAATGACGTGTACTGCGAGAGCTCGCCGTCTACTTTAGGGAGATGAGGGAGGAAAAGTTGTTGAAGCGAAAGACCAGTATTCCTTTCTTTGCGTTTGCCGCGCGCGCGCGCGCGCGCGGATTCGTCTATAGCCAGGGTAAAGGAGTGAAAAAAAGGGAGAAGGAATTGAAAGATGATACATGTATTATTTCCTGAGCCGAGCATTCTCCTTCGTGAATATCCATGGAGATATATCCGAGCTTGTCGCACCGTGATTCACGGCGAATCCATTTCGCAGGCGAGGATAAATCGCAAACAAGATTATTAACTCTTCTTTTCTTTTTTGTCTTTCTTTTCTTTCCGCGTCTTTTACACTGCGAATCCGTTCATCTTTTTTTTGTACATTCGTCTGTTTGTTAAGATATAGTCTTCTAATATTTGCGTGTTCGTCGCCAACAGAGGAGTCTTTATAGAGATTTAGTACTGCACTGCTACGAGTTGTTTTCTTTTTTTTTTTGTTTTTGTTAATTTCATCGTTTATTCGCGTCAAATGGTCATCCAGAAATCCTGTTTTCATGTCCAATCGTACTAGGTAGAAGCGTGCGAGGGACCGTTAGACACGAGCGTTCCTCCGCACAGCGAGGCGCGTGCGGGTAGCTCGCTTCTCGGAAGCTACGCCGCATCATCGAGGGCCACTACTTTCCTACTAGTCGAACAATTTTAGGTTGTATTATATTCCTTTATGTTACTTCGTTTACGAGGCATCTCGATTAAATCATTCTGGGTACTTTGTAGCTTGTCCAGATCAGGTAACCCTTGGTTGTCACACCACAATTCCCCTGGAAGATCTTGCCCCCCATGATTGTTGCGAGATAAAGGAAGATGCCGAGAAGCGTGTTCGACGATGAAACTCGGCGACATCGGTCAACTTGGTGGTATCGGTCGACATACACTTCTAGCGAGCTATATTTTTCTATCGGTTTCCTACAATGATCACGAAGCATTGAGTAGAGGGAGGAGTAGTCTCGAGGAGATCCGTGACACGCCTTCCATCTGATTAAAAAAAAAAACAAAAAAAGAGAGAGAGAGAGAGAAGAAAGAGAGAGAGAAAGAATTCAAAATGTTCTTGTGGAATCTTCACGCTTGTATCAAGCACTGTCCAAGTCACACTGGTTGTTCGGTTGACTGAAATCTTGTATTTATTCGCTGTATTGTTTCCTTCGAAAAAGGTTGAGAGAACTGATCGATGACTAATGGCTTTGGGAACACGAGTACCTTTTTAATGATTAATGCTGAACGCTGTGATATCGCGTACATGAAACATTTTTATTATTGTAAACGTAAATGTGCATATTGTAATGTTAAAAGAGTACTATTCTCCTTTATATGTGAAGACTGAATCTCGCCAACTTATACTACACAAGTTTAGCAGCCGCAGAATACGTTCGTATACTGTAGACTACAGATAGACTATTTGTATATTATTAATTAATAACAATATGTTTTACGTGGGGAGTGCCGCATGGGGGCGGCACTTATTATGTTAGTTCGATAACGGGTGCGTGTTCGTGTCGTGCATTTTATTGAGAGCTAGTAGATCTGGTGCATCGTGACGAGGATGGTTGGTTACGCGAGTCCCTCCCCCCCCCCCCCCCCCCCCGTTTCCTTTCGCAGTTTCGTCCAATTCGAAGTGGAAGGGTAGCTCATAGTTGGAAGCGCTTCATTCGGTTTCTCGGCGATTATATCGTTTCTCGTTTATCGATCGAAAAAAAAAAGAAAAGGAAAAAAATCGTTCGTGATGAAAAGGGACATTACAACAACAACAACACAATCCGTTTCATGGTAGTTCCTATATTGCATTCTTCTTTGTAACGTGAATGGGTTGCAGCTTAAATTTTGCAGACAAATCGAAGAGCTTTCGCTACCTTGCTGTTGTATTTATATTCCGTTCAGCCGAAAGAAAAAAAAAAAAAAAAATAAGAAGAACGAACCTCGCTGATATTTTTTATTCGCGTAGTCACATGTGTGCATTGCCAAATCTGTAATTAATGTTTCTGCGACCATCTTCTCGATTGTTACCGTAACTTGCTAATCTTCCATACACACAGCTGGGGAAATGTACTTGCGAGAGCTGTTGATCATTCCCCAAGGATGATCCGCGTGCGATTCCACGTTGCGCGGACTGTACGGAATCGTACCTTCTCCCGCTATCTAAATTTAAGGGAAAAGATTCCTGGATCGAGACGGCGGATCGGGATACGCGGCATGGAGTTTCCGAGCTAGAGGAACTAAATTTTTGTAATGTTATCTTTGTTGCGTACTCGTAATTATCGACTTTCTCCTTGATTCTCGAGATAAGCATAAGAATGGTACTTGTTTCCTTAACAGATTTTAGTTCGCCTTTTGCACGCCAGGCGTAACAATCGCGTGTGCGGTGTATCGTACGAGCGCCAAGCGTCGGCGCCACTGTACGGCGAAATTCTGCGAAGCCGCGTGAATCTCGATGCAGTTTTGTCAGCTGGGATATTTATGATTTAACGCGGCGCGTTGTGTAACGACGGTACATACTTAAGCCTGGACTACTCTTAAAGGAAGACGCAGCGCCTTCGATCGGTATTAATGTGTGCCTAGACCCTTGGATTACCAAATCTTCTTTTCGTCTCGCCTGAGATTCGATGGTTTAAGTACGAGGCTCTGTGCGTGTCGAGTCGAGGGATTGCACGGAACATTTCTGTCCAGCGACATGCATCGCCGGGATCGATCTCGCCGTTTGCACATCGCCTTGTATATCGCGAGAGCGATCGCAGTCCTGGCATACATTTCTGTTTTATAGTTTATTTAGCGCGACATACGAAACCACTCTCCTAGTAAGTCTAGCAGCGAGAAGGTTTAGGGATATGAAATTCTAAATACGTAACGCAAGCCGATGTTAACATTGTTGGTCGAACGCCGTTGGTCATAAGTTTCTTCTTTCGACGGACATTGAATATTTTCCAGAACTGTTCGGAGCACGTAACGTTCATATCCTAACTATATTTAAATGTACTTGTGGGAGTCACAGGTTGCTCGAGGGACAGTTTTCAGATCCGTACGGAATTAATTTTAAGCGGCTCTTGCGAACTACGCGAGCCGCGAATGGTGAAGAATAGGTGACTTTGGATTTGAGGGCATCGAGGCGGAGTGAAAATTACATTACATTATAGGAATTACATGATCGCCACGGGGGAACGCAGTACAGCACGGCGGACGTTCTGTTGTTGTAATAGTTCATTTGTCGGTGCATCCGTTTTGAACACGCATTAGAGAGGGGACGTGGATGGAAGGAAGGGTAGTTGGAGAGACGCTAATAATGTAGTATGCTAAATTATGAGGAGAGAGAGAGAGAGAGAGAGAGAGAGAGAGAGATGCGAAGATGATGGTTTAGTGTACATGGCGTGAAAGCGGAAGTTTGCGAGATCGGGTCGCTGGTGTATTTTACTACGGCTTTCATTGAGTCATCGCGCCTTACAGTATGAAAGAGCTCGGCCAATGCCCAAGACGTGTATGCAAAAGTCGCGAACAACACTTAGATTAAAGAAAGAGCGCCGCTCCTTGGTCGTCCTCGGATAAATATTTGAGACAAAGGTTTTTGCAAATCGTTGATACTGCAGCACGGAAGACGGCGTGCAACTGTATTCCATTCTTCTTGAGTAAGACTATACAAGAGACACGTAAAGGGATAATAAAATTTGTGTCAATTTTACCGCGCGAGGGAACGCATTTATCAGTTATTTATACATATGTACATAACATGTCTGTATATATTTATATATATATACACGCATCATTTCGAAGGAAGGATATTCTTTTAGAAGATCGCGTAAACCATAGAATATCCTCTGTGCAGGAAACGAGAAGAGACGATCGCCTATCGCGTTATTAACAAATTCACTGCTGCCTTACATTTGATGATTTTTATCACAGACGTACGTTTGCCATAGTGAACCTGGCAGTGGATGTGTTAACGGTTAACAAGTAATCTAGTCGAAATTGTTCTATCGTTGAACTAATCGCCCCCATGGCGGGGCCTCGAGGATGTCATATTCGAATGAATATCTTTTTTACGATACAACAATCTTTGAAAATACGTTTTCAAGCGTCGTCGATCGCGACGCTCCGACGAGGGAGAATGCCCTTCTGTCGTTCGGGCATCGCTTGAAAAGAAATTCTCGGGTGCGAAGGCGGACGGGAACACGGGAATTGTCTCTGTTACTTTGCACCGAGGCAACTGTTCGCTTGGCAACGAGCGCGTTGCCGCGAAGTGATGTTTTACGAATACAGAACGTCAGTATTAAGATGCGCAACTATAGAGAAACGGGATTGTGTATGAAAAATCATTATCCTTTTCTTTTCTCCTGTATTACTGTACTTCTTCCTTGGATGAATCGAATAACGCGAATGAATTTCTTCCCCGACCGTGTAAGCCGTTTTACTGCAGAACCAATAGTTTTTACGACCAAAGAGAGGTAACGCGAGAGTGGCTTGTTTATTTCCCTCTTCACCATGACATGATTTTCAAAAGCGTAAACACAAATCAATAGCGTATGTGCGGTGCGAGTATTTCGCCGGGAGAGATCGTCGGCGGGATGTATAGGAAAGCAAGTGACGTTTGTTGGAAGTACGTTTAGAATTAATTAATTCATTATTTTATCCATCGCTCTTGTTTAACGACACTCATAATTTCTCTGATGAAACGGAAAAAAGAGCATACACAAATTATTTTATATAAGGCAGCGTACGAGTTGAACGATTAAAAGCAAATGGCGTAAACGATGTTAAGTAACACTTCTATATTCAGATTCTCTTCTGTAGGTTTCATTAAAGTGCATTTCTTGTATGTTACACAGTATTATGGTAGAATATAAGAAAATAAATATTGCAATAGTAATGTGTTTGTACTTCAATTGCTTTTCTCATTGTCGGAGGTCATGCGTCGCATCTATATTATAATAAGCGCATTCTTAGCTCCCTAATCTACGTAATTCGTCTAGCAACAACTTATATTAAATGATGGCAACTCGATATTTTCACCGATCAAATTGTTTTGAAACTTTGCATGCGTGCGTAGGTTGGATGACAATACAATTTTTTTTTTAAAAAAAATATAAAAAAAATGTACAAAAATCCACAAACACTAAATACTAGAAAATAAAAAAATATAAAAAAAAATTATGTTAAACGATTTTACTAAAAAAGAATTCTTTTCATGTACTACAATTTCGATGGTGTTTTCTCACTTTAAATAAAATCGCGGGGCTGTATGAAATTGATTCATATTCTGTTATGAATTATCCCGCGCCACGATTTTATTTAAAGTGAGAAAACGCCATCGAAGTTGTAGTTACAAGAATAGAATTTTTTTTAGTTTAGTGCATTTTTTTGTAAAATCGTGTAACATAATTTTTTTTTATTTATATTTACGTTTCTTTAAATATTTGCTCGTTGATGAGTAATCAAACAGACAAGGCTATTAATTTAGTAATTATCCAATGGGGATCCATGCTATTCCAGAAGCATAATTTAATAAGAAACTGTATCGAAGTTGTTTGTTTTTATTTTTTCTTCTGTGCACACTCATGATAATACACAGGATGGGCGTTTCAAGAAGGCTAAGTATTGCTTATAAACTGCCCAACGAACTATAAAAGTCAGTCACAATTTTACTTTCATTTTCTTCCCACTCTTTTTTTCTCCAATTCTCGGGTTTTTCAGACCCATATATCATCCCTTTACCCTATTAGTACTCCATAAGGGTAGGGTAATATAGCACAATCACCCTATTAATTTTAATAGGGCCCAGGAAAAGAACCCGGGCGGGCGGTTACCCATCCCTCCCAAGAACGCCGCCCTTGATGCTTAACTTCGTTGTTCGAACGAGAACCCGTGTATCCATCACGGCCACCGCCGCCCCGTATCGAACTCTCGATTCTGTTTTATAAATTCCAGAAGCTAGAAATCCGTTACGTTATAGGAGATTCAAAAGTCAAGCGTAAAGCTTGCAAATATAACAAATGAAAAAGTAACTGGGCACGACCTTCCCGTTCGGTTGGCGCCACTGTTCCCATGTTTATCCGCGCATTTATTCGCTGAGTGTGCGTTCCTGGCCAAGTGCGCTATCTTTTCGTTAATTTCGACTATATATGTCGCGATTCGGACGAATTCCCGCAGATCGTGACCGCTGTTACAATATCTCCGTCGAGTGAGCACTAAACTATGTAATCCAGTTGCATCGTTCTGGCAGAGCAATGGAGTATAACCTATTACAATAATGTAATTTCCAAGTGTTTACGTCAGAAGTAGAAGGTATCGCTACATTAAGTCGAAGGGACACGACTCTTTTGTTTACACTTATCGGAACAGTTCGAAGCAGAGAGGTTGGGAATTTGTCGAGCGAGAAAGTTGCGCGAAACGTCGAGGAAACATGAGAAGCAGTAAGTAACGATTCGGCGTTATCAATCCCGATAAGATACATATATATATATATATATTAAACATCGCTGCTCCGAGTGCATCCTAAAAAGATAGGAGTGCCTCACTATGAATTCACCTTCAGATTCCGACGATAGCGACTGCGACGACCGGAGCGTCGGCAACCAAAGCGACGACCAAGCGGCCGAGAAGAAAGAAGCGTACCCGAAATTCTTGCCGGACTCCTCCGGCGAGAAGGGGCATGGTAAGAAAAGGAGCCGCGCGGCTATGGTAGACGAGGGCTCGGACTTGAACGACAGCGACTGCAACGAGGACTACTATGAGAATTTCGAGGAACGAGCCGACATGCAGTTCAGGTCGCACAGCATGTACCAGGATCTGTCCTACGAGCAAGACTCGGCGGACGAGTCTACGAGCCAGAATGTACAGAACGAGCATGTAAATAGCAAAGGGCCGAAGGCCAACGACGAGGGGGACGAGTCGAAGGCGAGGGTCGCGTTCGAGGAGCCCTGCCACTACAGTAAGCGACGGAAACTCGACGCGGAGAGTAAGACTGACGAAGGCACCGCCGATGAGGAGACGAAGGAGCAGAAAACTGTTCTGGATGGGAAGGATAAGGCCCAGAGGATGATGAGAATGATGGGGTACAAAGAGGGCCACGGCCTTGGGAAGAACAAGCAAGGTCGCGTGGAGCCGGTGGAAGCGTCTAAGCAACACTGGCGCAGAGGTCTCGGGCACCACGTGCCTGGGCTCGAAGCATCGGGCCTTAAATGGAACGCTGCGGACGAGGAGATAAAAATTGTGGAGGAGCTGGAGTGGATAAGCAGTCCGGATGAATTGCCGACCCTAGACGAGATAGGGGATTGGCTGGAGCTGGGCCCGAAAAAGAAAAGTATAGACGACGAGACTCAGTTCTGCGACCAGGATGTAGTTCTAAATGTTGTTAATTCCAAATCAGTATTCGATAAGTTGGACAATGTTGAGGTGCGTCGCGCCAGGGCGCGCTGCAATCCTTACGAAACTATTCGCGGCGCGATATTTTTAAATCGCGCCGCCGTTAAGATGGCGGAGATAGATAAGGCGTGCAAATTTATGTTCACCAACCCGGAGGGCCTGGACAGGCACGATCTGCTCTACTTCGCGGACGTGTGCGCCGGCCCGGGCGGCTTCAGCGAGTACGTCTTGTGGCGGAAGAAATGGCACGCCAACGGGTTCGGTTTCACTCTGAAAAACGAGAACGACTTTAAGCTAGATAACTTTTACGCGGGCTCCCCCGAAACCTTTCACCCGTATTACGGGCCGATGGACAACGGCGACGCCTTCGATCCCGATAATCAAAGGGGCTTCAAAGCTCTCATAATGAAGCATACCCACGGCAAAGGGGTACACTTCATGATGTCCGACGGAGGGTTTTTAGTAGATAAGGACAAGAATTTGCAGGAGCTCTTCTTCAAACAGTTGTATCTCTGTCAATGCTTAGTAGCGCTGATGATCGTGCGCGTGAAAGGTCACTTCGTCACAAAGCTGTTCGACCTTTTCACTCCCTTCAGCGCCGGCCTGGTTTACTTGATGTACCGGTGCTTTGAAGAGGTCTGTATCTTCAAGCCGAACTCCTCTAGGCCAGCAAATTCAGAGCGTTACTTGATATGCAAGAACAAACGGCGAGACACGGCACACATCGAGAAGCATCTCGACCGTGTCAATCATCTGCTCCGGAAGAACGACGACAACCGCGACGTTGTGCAATTAGTCGCGTTCGAAGAATTGGAAAGGGAGCAGCAATTCTTGCAGTACTTACGAGAGTCTAATAAAAATTTAGGCAGGAAGCAAATAATAGGGCTCCGCAAGATTGCTGCGTTCTGCGAGGACAGCACGCTCACCGAGCCGAAGCAGGCTGAGATGCGGAAAGGCTGCTGCGAATATTGGAATATTCCCACGGACACTCGGATAAAGCCGAGACAAATGAAGCCTCAAGAGAAATTGAAGACCCTGCTGAATGGCTCGGTGGCGTTTCTGAACAGCGAACCAAAGAAGTTGACTGCAGAGAACATTGGCAGCACGATATTGAAAGAACCGTACGATTGGTTCTGCATACCCTGCGGCAGCGGGCCTTCCGGCGAGGCAAATAGAAACGCCACGTTCTACATGAGCATGGGAAGAACCAAAGTGTATCGTTACGGGAAACGCGAGTGGATGCCTGTGGGCGACATCAACATAGAATTGCCACCGGACACCCTTGTGTACGCCGAGCTTGTGTACGAAATACGAAAGGAATTTCGACTACAGTCGAAAGTGCTCGCATTGCATATTTTGGACGCTCTCGTTCTGGGCGGAGAAGACATCAGTCAGAAATATGTGAGAGAGAGGTAACGAAATTTACTAATAAATAATTAAAAAAAATTTTTACTTACAGTTAAATGATAAAAAAATCTTTCGCAGGCACAGGCTGATAAAAAAGTTTTGCCAAGCTTTGTGGAAACCGGACGGGAGCTCGCACGCTCGTATACGTGCGAAAGAATTGTTCCCCGTGGGGCCGAATTTGGGCGAAAAATTGTACGTAAAGCAGCACATATTAAAAAACAATCTGCCAGCTCTGGGATACGAATTTTCATTAACGCCTTTGGATTGCAACGATTCTGACGACGACAAACCGTACATCATTCCCAACAGCATACTCTTCCTAAAAAGTACTGCTTGCTCTTGGAATCGGTATTTCAGTAAAACGTACAACTCGACGTACGTTTTTAATCCTGCGACCGGGGCTAAGTTATACGACAATGAGAGGCCTGCCGCAGCCGAGGCAGGTTTCATCGAATCGTTTGAAAACCGTGTAGTATGGCACTGGCCTAACGACGAGACGCTTCCTATGGAGAAAGTTGTGGAGCTGGTTAAACAGAAATATACCAAGCACGAGGTGTCTCTAGATTATTAAGATCACGAAGCAAAGGGCGGGCGTGAGACCGGTGATTAATGGCTTCCCCTTACGACGATCGATTCTGTTGTAACTTTATAAATACATCGAAGGATCTCGAAGTAAAGTATGAGAAGCGAACGACATTTACAAATGTATATATTTGTAAATACATACGGTACTGTATCGAGAGAGTTGATACATTTCTAATAAAAAGCTAGACCACATTCATACAGAGTTTTTATGCGCGCGATCATGATAAATGAGAGTACAATTCACTTTAGAAACGAATGTGTAAACGGCATAATTTATTTTTAGTAAGTACAATTAGATATTTATCCGTAGCGGCCGCTCCCATAACGGGGCAGGTCTCGGTGCCCAAATCAACGATCCACTGTTTCCCGACCCGACCAGTTAACTCGGGCCTTTTGTAAAGAAATATGTATCGCGTGTGCTCCAGTATAGCTACGTACGAGCCGTCTGGAAGTACGCACAGATTAAGATGCTGCACTATGTAATAAAAATACGCTCGGACGTTAACGGCGAATACTTGCCGACGGGTGAAACGCAGAACTTCTTGTTACTCTTGCTAGCTTCGACGTAACCGAAGCCAGGGAAAGTGTGGCAATGCTCCATATCCCACTTAGTGTCGTCCGCGCGACCGGTGATCCACAGGCAACCGTCGTTGTCGTGTCTCAGGCATATCGCTTGCCCGGATTTCGTTTTGTACGTGAACAGCACGTGATTACTAGCACCGAGCATAGCCAAATGTGTGTTCTCTTGCGGAGCCAGGTGAATCCTCTGCAGAAGATTATCCTTCCCCTCGAGATCGCACTCCTCGAGCTGCTCGGCGTTGAACCCCAAACAAGGCTGCCCTTCTAACTTACCGTCCGCGCGGTTCGTACACAAATGGGCCAGCCTGAAGTTAGAAAACGAGATACAGGAAAAGGAGCGTCAGAATCTATTCAGTTACAACATACTTAGAATGGATCTCGGCCGCTAGCGTCTCATTAGGCAAACACTCGCCGCCGGTGTCGCCTTTAATCAACTCGCTCCAAATCAAGCCGCTTTCGGACTTCGATAGTTCGAGCTTAAACGTGTCCTGCTCGTATTTCCACGTCGTTAGCTTCTCGTCCAATCTGTGCTGGCATTGGCCTTGTATCAGCACCTTCCCGTTCATCGTTACCGACAGCTCCAGCGCCGTCGCGTGCACGTTAACGTTCTTCTCGTGCTCTTTCTCGACGTTAATCCAAACGGTCAATGAATCTTCATCCTGGGACCAGCAATATCTTGGAATATTTAGTTCCGTCTTCTCAGAGTCCCTTTTGTTGTCGACGGGCTCTTGCACCTTCGGACACTCGAACGCGATGTAGTCCTGGCAAAGGGAATGCAGATGCTTCCCGTTGTCTTCTATGTACACATATTCGATGGCGCCGTTTACTTTTAAAGCTTCTTTGCCGATTAGCTCGAAAGACTCGCAGGATTCCCCCGCATTTCTCCAAGCGTACGTCAGTAACAGGAGTCTCGTGAATTTCTTCTCGCCTGTGCTTTTGATGTTGCACAGGGCGATCGCGACGGTAGACGTCGCGCTTATATACTGTACGTCCAATATGACCCCAGGTTCCGTGTCACTCAACGCCAATGCTCTAATGCGTTCTTCAGCGTCCGTTATCAGCAATTTTACGCAATCTCCTCCGTCGGAAATTGCGACGATGTTATTACTCGTAAATCCGATCGACGGGTTGTACGAATTCTGTACTTTCGCGTTAGAGTTGTGTATCGTATGCACCTGGTCTAGGGCACCGTTCTCTTCGAGCCGCCAAATCGACCAACTTTCGTCCACGAACCAACACGACGTGTCGTATGGATTCTTGAACAGATGATTATGAAACGCGAATAAACGGGTTTCTAATAAGGAGTCTCGATTCGACGTCAATTCTAACCTAAAAACATCTGGAAAATTTTTTATTGTGAGGTTAGGTTCTGTTAACGGATGATTGTTATTAAACAGGACTCACCAGCTTTTAAATCTTTCTCGGAAGCTATTCGAATTTCGTCGGTGGAAAACTGATATTTCTCGAATTTCGAGTTTATCAAGCGTCTGTCGGGGCGCAATTCAACGATTTTCGTCATTTTTCGCTGGTTCACTTTTATTCGTAAAACATCATTCGATCGGAATAATAGGGAAAACAGTAATAAAAGGAGTTTATTATTCAACAATAGAATTTATAACCTCAACGCATAGATTATTCGAGCTATTACATACTATATTAAAAATAAACTTCACGCTAACAATTTATTTTTCTTTCTTAACGGGACTAACAAACTGAATTTCTCGGTTTGAAAATGTAGCGAGTAATTTTAATGCACAGAGGAATATAAACATCAACACCCAGGGTTGCCAGATGGTTTTAACGCCGAGCCGCCAGATCGCGTAGGGAAAGTGGCCCAAAAGCGCCAAAATTCAAATATCTCGAATGAGAAGGATGTTTAAATATTTTCTTCATATTTCCGGGAACTGTTTTCTTTATTTCTGTTAGATACAACAAATAAACTTTATTTGAACAAACGCGAATTTAAATGAAACTGATGTGAAAATTAAAATGAACGTATTAACACAACAATGCTAATCTGTTTTATAAAATTTTTTAATGCCATTTGGTCTTGGGCAGTACAAATATCGAAATTTCGGCCAAAGCAACCCAATTCAGGCGCCAACTGCCAATTTCAATTTTAGACTATTTTAGAGCGCCAGTTGGTTTTGAAATGTAGCCCTAATGGCGGAATTCCGCCCAATCTGGCAACCCTGTCAACACCTCTCGATTCAACCGAGGACTGCGATACTATCGATAGCTGCGACAATCGATAATTGTCGATAATGCTTCCATTTTAAAATCTCGCGCAGTCGCAAAGCGAGCGACGAAGTTCGGATAAAAGTTTGAAAAGTGTGCGTTAAATATTGATAAATATATTGTGTAAATTCGTCTCGTAATAGTGTTTTACCAGTAGAACAGAAGATAGTAAGTCCAGAAGTGTTTACAGGAATGTCAGAGTAAAACCATGAACGTATCAGAAATAATTTTATTACTTTCTTTCAATTATGGCGTCGAAAATGAACAAGTTCCCCTTCCGATCGACGTTCAACGCAGAGAGCAGACGGAAAATATCTCTTGCTGGTCTGAATCTACATTCTTCGATGGGTATGTGCTACTTATTTCTAAAATAAATTATATTACAATGTTGCGTTCATAAACAAAGAACCTATATTAAAATATTTAACCTAGTCGTTTGTTCCCATGTGTCGTGTATAAATTTTTATGCAATAACTCTGTTCGCATCGTATTCAATCACTCGGTCATCAAAATTTCGCATCGTCGTTGGGATCGAGCGTTTCGCGCGCTTTTCGGTAATGCAGCGCCGCACCGCGGGAGAATTTGAAACTCGCGGGCCCGTTAATAATCGGACTTGATCGTTTGCATTAAAAAGTACACAGAGCTTTCAGATACAGGGTAATTTGTAAAAGAAATTACATATTTTTATATCTCGACAAAGTAGAATTTATATTCCTCACAAATTACCGTGTATATTTCCATTTTTCGTTCGAAAAGTATTAAAACCTTTCGGACCTGGTAATTGTCGTTCAACGCTTAGCATAAGATATTAAATACATGTTTTCCAAATCGCTTACGATTTTACAAGGGATTTTAACAGAAAAGCGATTAATCCAGAGACAATACTGATTCTATGGAGTTTCTGTTTCTAGGATGAAATTTCATAGCCCCTAGATAATTTAGGGGACTCCCAAATGCTCTCCGATCGTCTGACAGAAAGATAGGCTGTAGATTGATAATCAAAGGCCTCGCAGAATCTGGAAAGTTGAAAGTGACCACTAAAATCTGTTTTATTTCAACTAAGCAGAGATTTAATTCAATTAATAACGAATAAAAAATGTATTTTGTCTGTTGCGTAGGTGAGAATTTGGTGTTTACGCTTTATTCTTCGTAATTTCAAGCTCGTCTATTCTAAGTCTACATTTAGATTACGAAAGAATTACTTCTATGTTCAATACAGCTAGTACTGACCTGAAGACGAATCTTTGATTGTCAATCGTTGTCCCATACTATTACACGTGTTCTCCTAAATAGGGTGAAAATTCACTATAAATAAAGTATGTTGAAATTTTTGGCGGTAAAAGACATTCAGGGAAAATGCAACATGCGGAAAGTAAATTATAGATAACTCGAGCCGAGAGTTAGTGAACATTTTTCCAACACGACATGCAAATGTGGATTATAGTTTCCCGGAATTAGAGAGCAAGGGTAGAGGCTGTAGAAAGGAGTGATGCAACAAGCTCTGCAATAATAATGATACCTCTAGACTTCGTAAAGTATTTTTATGTCGTCGTGTTTGGGACTGGTGTCTAATGATTGATCGATGTCCTCAATGCTTATCCTAGATGAATTTTCTGTCTGAAAGCATCACACGTTCGTGATTATGCTCTCCGCATTTAGCACTTTCACGGTCGCTCAATTTTGTTCTCTAAGTGGCATTTTGGCAACAATTCTGTTCATGGGAGTTTCAAGGAGTGAGCTCTCGCAATGTTCCGGAAATAGTTTCTCCAAGGGTGTTTTATTCGGCGCTTGTATAATATAATCAATATTGCATATTTATGGGGGGAGATGTGAGAAGAACAGACAAAGCTGGCAAAGATAAATGATAACAAATGCATGATAACAGGAACGAACAACATCGCTGCGTCGCATCGCAGTATTAATGAGTATATCAAACGGATGGGAAGATATTTATTCTTCAGTAGAATCGAGTCAGTCCTTGAACATGGCGAAATTGAATATGAACTTCATTTGATGATTATGAATTATTGCAGTCTTCTGTAATAAACTTTTCCTACATTATTTATTATAAATTTAAATTTTAGGAATCATTGACCTTGTTAACATAATTTTAAGTGCTTCAACAGCCTCGGAAAATGGAGGGTTAAATTTCTTTTTATATAAGAGAAAATTTCACAGAAGACTCCTAAATATTAAGGATCTATCTATTCAAGGAGTAACTTTTTGTTTTTCTTACCGACTTCACAAAATCATTGTCATCAGTATTTTCCGTTTTCGGTTGATCGCTTTCCTTCTCATCCTCGTGCTGTACTTTCGAATCGTCTTCTTCTCCTTCTTCATCTTCGTCTTCGTCTTCTTCGTATTCTTCACCTGCTTCTTCTTCATACTCTTCACCTGCTTCTTCTTCTTCGCGTTCCTCTAGTTCTGGTTCTTCTTGGAGATCCTCCATTGACTATAAGGGAAGGATTTAATATTCAATATTATTTGATGTCCAGGTTCAAACATTCTTTGAGATTTCTGATGTAATATATTTTTTATTCAATTATTGTAACATTTAAAATATATAGTAAGTAAAAGATATCTACAGTAATGATCAACAGGAAGTCCAAAAGTGGTACCTCTGTAAGTTCTGTAACACTAAATTTTATCTATTATGTTGGTATCATGGAATTTGGAATTCCTAAATTCTTTCTAACCTAAAATGGTTATTTTGCACCAAATTGTGGTAACTTTGTTATCATTCATCTTTTAAACATCCTTGTGATTTTCACTGTACTTAAAAGTTGCATTTAAAAACGAAATAGATTCTTAATAAATTTATGATTAATTATATCTGTATGCACTACTTCAACTACAGTATTAAAAATTTAGCATTTATTTTTGCACATTTGTATAGAAAATTGGCAACTCAAGCTAAAAAATATCAGACAAAGTTTCCATCAACTAGATATGAACAGTTACAGCTAAATTCATTAGGTCAGTGTTCATTTTAAATTCTTGTTAAGCTTTTCAGAGCGAGCCTGCAAAGTAGACACAGTGACTTTTGAAAGAAAACTCTTCAGTCGATTTAATAGTTAGGCATCATACATGTGTGTTCGAAGAGTTACAATGATAGAAAAATGTACGATCCACTTTGCATGCCACTTGGAACTTAATATGTAATTCTTATAAAAAAAAGAAAAAATCTTTACGAATGGATTTGGTTTCGGAGGTTTAGTGATGATGCCTGTATTTACCCCTAGGAGTTCCTCCTTCTCTGATTCGTCATCGGCTGTAAGATAGAAACAATGTTTCTTTGAGAAATCCCTTAAATAGAAACACAGTTGTTCAAGAGCGAAGGGAATATTTTAAATACTCGATTTCCAAACCGGGATTTAATTTATTAAGTTTGCAAATCATTTTCTCAAAGCATTTACGTATAAAGGGACAATTTCCTCAGAGTTATTCCAAATCAAGTAGACTAAAAAGTAACGAAGAACATCCTCCAAGTATGAGCACGCCTGCTGTTACCTGGAGCCAAACTTGGAATCCCAAAAGAAGGCATACGCTTCAAGGAACGTACCTTTTATATGAACCTTTTTATCATTAATTAAGTCTTTTGACTCAGCGTTGGGCAGTGGTTTGTAATCTTTGCCGGGGGGCTTCATGTGAGTGCCATTAGGTCTCTTTTCATCTTCATTCACGTTCTTGAAGCCCACCGTTTTCACGCCACCTGCCAGAGGCTCTGTGTACTGTTGCGACTGCCATCTTTGGGCGCTAGAAGCAGGCACTGTCGCTGCTGCTGCAGCTCCAGATGCCCCTCCGCGACGTCGGTCTTTCCTGGCGCTTCGCCAGACCTCATAGATACAACCAATCACCGCTGTCACAAACACGCAACACAGAGCGATGAAGATGTAAGTACCAGCACCCTGTTCCTCCTGTGTCGTGTCGGAGTACTGAGACTTGTACAGTACCCTCTCTGGTGGATCCTCCACCCAGGCTCTGTCGCGACCCTTTGACAGAAAATTTCAGCCCCTTTAAGATCTTTCCTAGCTGCTGGGCCTGAGCTACTAACTAGTAAACAAGGATTAAATTCGACTTTCTACCTGTTCTCTAGGAAGCTTGCACTTTAGGGAACCGCGGGTCTAGATTCGCTTTGCTAATATAGGTTTGCTGACGTAGGATATATAGGACTCTACAGAGAGATCTTGGGACAAAGGCATTAGAGACACTACATTTTCTGAGCATTATTTCCTAACCCCTTTTGCTAAGTAGTCCTTTAGAAGTGTATACTGCATTCCACTTTAGAGTAGACTCGTTCCGCGCAGGGACATACTGTTGATTGGTAGGAAACCGGCAGGGAATATGCTACGACCAATCGCGTGTGTCAGATCCGTGGGAGCTGTGCAGATCGGTCGCAAATCGGTAGGCGTAGGTCTACTCTTATATGGAATGGAGGATAGGGGAATCGGTGACGTAATATTCCTATGTTTTTGGGAACCTCGGAAAAAGAGAGCCACGGCGCCGGGAATCGAACCCGACCCGAGCTGTCCGCGTGCTGATCGGCAGCGTTAACCACCACGGCTACGCCGACTCTCTGTGGTCCCTTAGTCCGGGCTCCCTCTTATGATGGGGGTTCCTGATCCCACAGAAGTAAGAGAAGTAGGTGGAAATATTGGTGCTACGATGAGGAGGTGGTGAAAAAGTCAAGTGTTAATCTAGACCAGTCTAACTACTGCGATGTTATTAACAGGCAGACCTCCCATCAGATCATTTGCTATCTATGAACGGTCGTTTCACATTCCACCGCGATGGTGGATAGTGGGAAGCTTATCTGCCCTGATAAAAGGATATGTGGTTCCTTACCACGCTGTCGTTCCTAGGTGGGTCGAGGCCGCGTGGCTGTGCGTGAAAGACAGCGCACTGAGCGCTCCTGACGCCGGCAGGTATCGTCGCCCTGACGGTTTCGCTTCCCTGTTTCGTAAATAGCATATATTCCTCGAGTGGCTTCATGCCAGGGCCTCCGTTGATCGATACCACGACGTCTACAAGAAGAGGGTATCCGTCATTTCGAATTCGCAATGTGGCTGACGATCGTTTTGTCTAACATAAGAAAGACAGTATCCTATTAGAACGGCGATCGCACGTTACTGTGGATGATCGGTAATGGGATCGCAGACTTTCGTTTTAGAATAATGAATTAAGCACGCCACTCACTGCTCAGACACCCGGTGTAGCCTTTGTACGCGCTGAACCGCGAGTCCGTCGTGTTCAGCCCGCCCAATTGTATCTCTGTGACACCTGGACTCTCGTCCTCGTCGTCTCCCAGGTTGAGCACTGGGATGGGCAGCAGCTGTACTGGCTCGCGATCGATCTGCAAGCGGAAAAACGGATTTCTAAGAATATCGGCAACGCGACCGCAACATCCACTGTGACCTGGTACATGTAGGGAAACGCGAAGAACATACCAATAGAGTGGCTGTATTGTTATCACGATCGTAGTAGACACTGTGCCTGGCGCCATTGAGGAAGTTCCTATCGTTGAGGCGTACCCCATAAGCGGAACCCTCTCGGTCCTCCTCGAATATCAGCTGGCCTTCAGACGTCATGGCAACTAGCAAGTAGTAGCTTCTTCTGGAAAGAAAAGGTTTTCGAAAGACATCCAGGGCTCGGACAGAAAAGGATCGCCGAGAGCTTACTTGTTCTCAGTTTGCAGCAGCAGAAGAGCTGTGGTCCGCTGTCGGAGCTCGTTCGTGGAGAACGCCAGCTGAATCTTCACCTGTGTCACCTCGCCAACCAGGTCGAATTCACGTTGGAGGACACTTTCGCCGCTGAAGTCTGCTCCCTTCTCTAACAGACCATGCAAACTTCACGTTAGTGAACACGAAAATTGTTAAAGCTCTGATAGCTAGCCTGGTTGGATCCTCTAGCTGGTGCAAGCGACTCGAACTACAATTTCCCTTTAAGCGTCTGAGCACGTACCATCGGCACAGTGCTCCCCAAAGTAGGACGTCAGCTCGCAGTTGCACGATGACTCCTGTCTACCGAAATCCTCCGTGCAGATCCCCAGGTTCTTGCAGGGCACAGCGTCACACTTCATCTGGCAGTTCGGAAGTACCCCCTTGCTCCCCTCATGATTCGCTTCGTTAGCCAGACTCGGCAGGTCCACTAGATACTCCCCGATCATCAACCCGCGTAGACAACCAACGTAGCCTTTTATCAGCACGCCCTCTTTACCGACCCTCAGCAGGTCGTCCGTGTCGAAGCCCCCTAGATTCACCTATGTAAGATCGCTGATCATTGCGTACATTCGGTTCAACTTGAAAGCCTGAAGTCTCACCTGGAAGTAGCTAGTAGGCGGTGCTGGTGGCCTCTGAGGCGCCAGCACTTCCTTCTCCGGATTTACCCAAGGCTTGTTCGAGTACGTGTCGAGTAGCACGGGCGTGGCGTTCACGGTGATGTTGTACTCGTTCACGTGCAGGGTCGTCGACTTCTCGTTTCGAATTATCGCGATCTGCACGGAGATCCCCGTGTTCACGTCTGGACCGGGTGTATCGTGGTTAGATAGAGACTTCAAAGTGGGTGTATGGGATAGGGAATCCTCGATTACCTGGATACTCCATGGTGATGTTCTTGATCTCATTGCCAGCGTTGAATAGATAGACTATACTCGTACCGTTCGAGACGTAGAGGTGAGCGAAGTTATTCAGGTGATCGTTGGCGTACAGAATCAACGAATGAGTGTCGTAGGTCCTCAGGTTGATCAGTATGTTCTGCAACAGTATGCTCTTGAGCAGCAGTTTCTCTTCGTCCTCTTCGTCCGTGCCAAAGTAGTTCTTCTTCAGGTAAGCCCCCTGCGATGTGAACGTCAGCGCCTTGCTGTTGATGTCTGGTCGAGGGAAATGGGGCCTCGTTAATCGGGGAACGAATTGTCACGCCAGTTACTCGAAATTTGGTGCAGAAGCTTACTCCTCTCGCAATAGGTGCCAAGGTGAGCCCATCTGTTCTCGCAGACGCACTCGAAGTTGCTCCAGAGTTCTACGCACCTGGCACCGTTCTGGCACTTGTTCGGTTGGCAGGAGGGCTTGCAGTCCTTGATAATCTCGGACAGGTGGACGGACATGTAGCTGTGAATGTCCAGGATCTCGCCATTCACTACCAGGCCGCGGAAGCAGCCGATGAGACCTTGACGAACTGACGAAGTTCTCAAGTGGTCCCTGAGAAAGATAGCTCACATTTGAAAAGTGAAACATCGCGTAGGAGAACACACTAACGGCTTGGGGCTTGTTACATGGGTGATTATACCCCGAAAACAGGTATCCAAGACGGGAACTGGCGATCTCGGGGTACCCGAGCTGGCTCACCAGTGCTGAGACCTTGCAAGAGTCTCGACTGGGTGCATTCTGTGATCGTAACAGCCCTACACAGGCTTCATGGATTAACGAGAGAGTTAGAAGTCTGGGTTAGATTAGGGGAATCCTCTCTCTGCTTCATAGAAGTATACAAGAGTTTGGTTTTTTAAATCAAGTCGTAGTTATGATTCGACAGTGGTTATATCCCAGAAACAGAGGGGAGGTAGGTCCTTGTGTTTATTAGAAAAGGGGCGATAGGGACTTGCACCCTTGGGAGCTTTGGCTCCTATGCGGTATGAAGTATCTAGAAAAGAATTACTCAGTAACCAAATCTTCCACCTTCCAAATTTCTGTCAAGATCGCTTCCCTATTGATGTACCTAGTATTTTCACGAAAAGTACTCACGCAGTAGCCCCACCGATGAACATGGAGCCCTCAAAAGGCCCGAACTCTTCCTCAGGAAGTAGGTCGACCATCTGGAAGTCGGTGTTGATCATGAACCTAACGTGGTAGTCGTTGTAGTCGATCCAGATCTTCTGCCACTCGCCGTTGTTCAGTTTCCTTCTGCTCTTCACCTCCAGCTCCCTGATGGTGCCAGTGTTGAGGGTGAAGTTGAAGGTCAAACGATACTCGGAGGTGAGCGCCACCATGAATGAGGGATAGTTGCTTCTGATCGGCGGTTGGTACAGTAGGATGGCTTTCTCGCCTGTCGTTCGAAAGCTGAAGGCTATGTCACCCTTTCTCCAGCCCGGTACTTCGATGTATGATTGCGATGTTGTAAATGTGACCACGTACTTCTGCGTGTCTGAAAAGTTGGAACAACGGACTTCAGTTGAAGAGGCAAATGAAATCGCCCTATGGGAACATCGTGACAAAGTCCAATTACTGAGGATGAGAAGTGGTTCTGCCTAGACACAGTAGTGGTCGGTTACCTGATCGGGGTTCGCGACCATATCTGGTAATCTATCTGGGGAGGTAGAGTTCCAAGAATTCGATTGAGCGAGTGAGAAATATTGAGTGCGAACAAGACATCGATACCCGGCACGAGATAGCGAGGTCTTATAAATCGGTAGGAAGCTAGTTTCAAGAATTGGTGGGGCTCTTCCAACTGATAAGACCACTCACTCGTTTCAACACACTCCAGAGGCCCCAAAGTAATCCGCCCCTGTGCATCCTCTTCAAGCTCCCTCTGCTGCAAGAACACCATCCCCGTGATGCCCAAGGAATCCGGTGTTTCATAGTAGCCTTCGTCAGACAGCCACTTGCCAGCGGTTCCAGCGGAAACGTCACAGTTGCAACTCAGATTCGGGTCGACGCAGGTCCTGTTCACTGCGCAATGCCACAAGTGGCGATTAAGAAAGCCAGTATCTATTAGAACCCACAGTAAAAAGCTAAAAGACTGTTAATATCATCGAGGGTGTCGACACTCACTTCCACACGGGCAAGACCCCCTGTTGACGTTTCCGATGTAGTCCACGGTGGTTCCCTTGGAACTGAGGAACCACGTGGCGCTGTGCAACTCGAGAGGAGCCTTGTAGCAATCGTATTTCACGTACTGGCTGCAGTACAGCGAGTGCGAGATCAGTTCCTGGAGCATCTCCGCGGTGAACTGTCTGTACTTGATGTTGAACGAGAAATCAGACTCAGCGATGGACCTGACGTCCACCTGGGACGGCAGGTTGTGCTCCACTATCGTCTTGGTCGAGTCCTCGATGGACTGGAACTCGCATTTCACGAGGGCAGGCGGGAACCTGCCGTTCCCATCTATGTCGATCTTGTAGACGTCGTCTTGGGTGTAGCCTAGTAAAGCTAATTCCTCGCAGGTCTTTCTGTATTGAGCTGAAAAGGACCAGACGTCCCTTCACATAGGTTCTTTGCGTAGCTGAATGCTAGCCTCCGATTTACTCAACGATATTCAGCGTTCACTCACCGAAGTGACAATTTTTACCGATGTAGCCAGTGTCGGTGCAGTCGCAGGTGATTCTGTCCTCCTTCACCGAACACTTGCCCCCGTGCTCGCAAGTGTTGGGCCTGGTGCAGGGGTCCACGAACTGGCAGTTGTCCAGAGCCACTTCTCCGATCACCCTCTCGGTGTTCACCACGTATCTGGGCTCTATTCTCTCGTCGTTCACCCGTATCTCGCGCATACAACCGACCAGGCCTGTCGAGAAGCATGACGTCCACATGGTTTCTGATTCTGTCAGGACTCGGACTTACCTGCATTGCTCTTTCCGCTGCCGATGATCACTTTGTCGCCCAGCTCGAACGTCATGGAGAACAGCTTGCTCTGCTTGTTCCTGTAGTCCACCAAGACACTCAGCTCCCCCTTGGTGTAGTTGAGCTCAACCGCGTGCCAGGATGTGTTGTAAGGTGGAAACTTAACGGCCGCTGAGACCGTGATGTTCTCGGACACCACTGGGATCAGTTGGAAACGGATTTCGTCGTTGACCAGGCGGAGCTGAGGACATACGAGATAGTGGCTTGTGTTAGTCGGGTTGCCGGGTAGGCTGGGCAGAGTTTTGAGGGATAAGTTTACAGTTTCCAGTCAGTTTGGTGAGTACAGGGTGTCCCAAAAATGTTGCAGGTGCTTGAAAGCGGTGACTCGTGGGGTGATTTGAAACATCTTTTTCCTTAGCGAAAATGTTCTCCGAAAAAGTTCTTTCAAATCACCCATTTCAAGCACCTACAACATTTTTGAGACGCCCTGTATAATGGTACGTTTAAGTACCATTCACTTCATGGAGTCCATTCAATCGAAACTACTTAATGGTCAGCTGCGGGGATTGATCACTGTTTTTTTTTGTATAGGAGGAGCAAAATAAAGTGGTCGTTTGAGAATAGTTTTAGTATAGTAATTGTAGTGAGTTCCTTTAAATTGATGTTAGCTGGTGGAGTTTAAGTTCTCGCAAGCTTACCTCCCAATATCCAAGGCCACGGTTACTCCTCACGTCCCCTGACGCGACCACCGCTACAGGCTTCGAACTTTTGAAGTCGAAGTTCAACTTGAGGGAGTCGGTTTGCGCGATGGGCCACCAAATATGGCTGCCAGCGAACGGGTACGTTATGGGGATCACATCAACGTCTGCCTCGTAGTATTCAGGTTCTAATACACCGATATAGTGCACCATGGGGTTGGAACGCTTCAGTTCGTAGATGATAGACTTGTCGTTGAAGAAAACGTATTTGAGTGAACCTGAATGTGAAAGTCCATTAATTTTTAATCAATCTTGACGAATTGATTTTCGAACTATGTTTCTGCAAAATTTCAAATTTATCTGAATTTTCGAATTGTCGAGCACCCCTCGTCAATTTCGTTAAAATTGTCACTGGAAACTGCACAATATCCTCCAAAACTAAAGCCCCAAATTCGAATAAAGGAACTACATTTAAAGTAAGGAGAAGCTTAAAGAATCGAAATTACACACACCAGCAAAGTTATTGTGCGAAAGGAGGCCCTTCCTCTTGTGCAACTCGGGCCCACCGCCAATGTAGATTTCGGGATCGATGATCATATTATAATTCTCCCCAGGAACTTCCAGCACCTTGATCTCATCATCCAAGCTGACGAATACCAGTGTCCCGTTATGGAATATCGTCAGGTTGTTCCAGTGGTTCGACGTGACGTAATCACCCAGAACCGCGATGATTTTCGAATTATGCCCAAAATCCAGCTCCACATGCACGGACCCGTTCATGATGGAGGCTGCCACGTAGTGTGGCGTCCCGTCGATCTCGCCAGACGCGTAAAACAGGGCTGAGTCCTCCCATTTCGTCTGCGTGAAAAGCAACAAACTGCACTCCTTGCGAGGAAGCTTCTAAGACCGCTGCTTATCTATCAATTAATGGACGTTCATCGAGTACCTTGAATGCAAGGCTTATCCTGTTGACGGACGAATGAACCCTGTCCTTCCAATCGTACACGCGGAAAGAAACATAAGAAGAGCCTCTCAAAGTTAAGATCGTCGCAGCTGAAACAATAATTCAATACTTCCTTGGCTCAGTTTCCGCAGTCTACGTCTTTACATAATGAAAATGGGATCACTCTGCACGTACTGTATACATCGCAGCGTTCCCCTTCGTATTTCGTCCCGAAGCAGTCGCAGGTCAAACTGTTGTAGTGGTTCACACATTGGCTGGAGATGAAGCAGAGATTCTCCCTCGTCCTGCACCTGAAGGTCGCCATGAAATTAATTTGTGAGAACTGAGGAACTGGCGCAGCAAGGGAAAGTACCTTTTCTGGGGATCTTACTTGTCAATGCAACCTTCCTGCACATTCTCGTGCTTCGTGGCGATTAGGGGCTGGATGGGTAGCAGGTCGCTGGCAGACTTGCCTGAGCTGAGTACCATGTCCCTTATGCACCCAACGAAGGACTCTATTATGTATTTCACGCCGTGTAGTCGCTCCTCGGAACTCAGGCCTGATGAAACATACATTAGGTACTTCTATAAACATTCACATTTGTACAGCTTTCTGGAATCTATAGTCGATTGCATTAATTTCTATAGAATATATGGTACAAGTCTTTGATCCCCAAAGTGCCATATCTGTGTGCTATGGATATCCAAACAGAAACCAATTTAAAAACATCCTTCCCGCTATCTTGTGTTTTACGACTTGGACAGAACTCTACTTAATTTTTTATTTAACGTTTGCATATACTTATCTAAATTTCCACATCGAAATCAGAGTCCACCAGGCAGAAAAAGGATGCTCCTTACCTCCAATCAAAACGACCGACGCTAACTCCTCGGACACTCCATAATTGACCACGTGCTCCAGGACCTTAAGCGTCGTTTCTTCCTGCTGGTCGTCGACTCTGGCGATCAGTTTCGCCCCGTGGACGTCGATCCTCACCAGGACGCTGTGCCACTCGTCCCTGTTCAGCCCCTCGCCGACTGTCAGACTCGTAGAGCGTTTGCCAAACACGTGCACCACTTTTAGTTGGCCCTTCTCGACGATCACGTAGAGAGCGTAAGGGTCCAGGCTCTCTGGGCGGTCCTTGACGCTGTGGTAGACCAGCAGACCGTGGGGCAGCTTCGTGCGGAACTTGAATGATATCTCACGACAGAGCCTGAGAATTTCAATAAGAATTAGGGAAACTGAGGGAAACTGAAGAATATATTTTAGAGGGAGACTATCGGATCTATAAAATTCTACGCAATTCTTTGAAATTCTGCGGGTGGACTGTAACAGTTCGGGGGGCGCGGAAGTACTCACCGAAGCTGGAACGGCTTTATGCCGGGCCCGTCGAGCTGGATGAACGTGTTACTCTGCGCGAACATGAAAGTCTTCTCGTAGCCTGACTCCATGAATGTTAGCTCCTGAAAGAATGGTTTTTAGTGGATCTTTTTAAAACCCTGACATCCAAATTCTCCCTGATTCCTCCACAGGGCCGACGCGAGGGTAGTTTGCGCCCTCACGCAAGAAAATGTTTAGCGCCCTCTTTTTGCAGCTGTTTTCTACTTAATATGTTTTGCCTTTACAGAGTAGAAAAAAAAATTGCATTTTGGATTCCTTTACTATTAAGCGTGCGATATATTTTTTTGGCGCCCACGATGAATTCCGCCGGCCCTGTTCTTCCATTTCTACTTTTAGATCCACCCTCGCTACAATAATTTTTATACATTAAACGAGGAGTCTTTACCTTTCCTCTTTTGTACTTCGGTACAGGCGGCCTCGTTGGTTCCGGGGGTGCGAACGTTGGTCGTGGCGTGGTGACTGTGGTGGAAGGTACCGTGCTGGTGGTCGTCGTGCTCGTCACAAATACGCTACCCTTCGTGACCAAGTAAGGTGGCAGCGTATCTGAAAGAACCGACAAAAAGTTTCCTCGGGCTTCGATCCAATCACCCGCGTTTTTAAAATAAACTCCGCCTCATCCGACATCACTTTCGAGAGAAATAATTGGCGTTCCTTACGTTCGGGCCCGCCCATGCAGTAGTGAAGACACTCTGCTTCCGAGTTGAAGCGATTCTCGTTACCCAGGCAGCCGCCATAGGGGAACATCCTGCATTTTCCCTCAGTCTTATTGAACGTCCACTTGTGGACGTACTGCTTGCAAGGGCCCGGCTCCGTCTTCACCAGGCATCTGTCAGGAAACGTCCTCCTCGTCGTGGTGAACATGTCCATGTCGTCGGACGAGTCTAGCTCGGACGAGTCCGTCACATTTGCTAGGACCATCGCATACACGTTCGCCCAAACGAGGACCTTGAAGATCCTTTTATTGTGATCTGGCATCGCTGCTTGTTTCGCTGAAATCCGAAGGAATTTCACGTGGAAGGATGCAAGAAATAATACAATTCAATTCACTGTTACAATTAATAAATTCTCGATCTCGAGAATACCTATCCCAGAAAACGTCCATAAAATCCCCAGACCTCTACCGTCTCTCAATCCAAAACGGTCCCAAATGGCACCTTTTCCCCACAATTAACAAATCCTCCAACCTGAATCCCTTCCACGCACCTCCATCGAACCCTTCAAGTGTCCCCCGAAATTCCCACGCGCCTGCTATCCCACGCACAGCAATTCAAACCACTCGGAAACACTCTCAAACACCACCATACCCCGCCGAAAAAGAATTACCATCTCGCATCACATCTTCCCCCCCGCGCGCGGGTCACACGTCTCTCATTCCCTCGCGCGTTTTTAAAAAAGGAACAAGTGCCCGCAAACGGGAAGAGCGGAAGGAGAGGAAAGACGGCGAATAGAAGAGTGTAGGAGGCGGCGGGATCTCACGTGCCGGCCGCGTTGACAGTTTTTCTGCGTGCAAACATTGAGGACGCACGAATCTGCGTACCTTGATGTGCCGTGGTCCAAACGAGATCGCGACTAGCCAGAGGACAGGATGTGACGTCAGAAGGCCCCCGGCGGCGGCTACTGCTGCGAGTCAATTGTCTTCTTTCGCGCTGGCCACACACCTACAATCCGATCCAACACGAACGACACCGCGTGTCCGCACACGTCGCCGCGCACTGTCGCGTCCTCCTTCTCTCCTTCGCCGGTCTCTGCCTTCTCACCAGCTCCTCCGGCCTCGGCGACCCCTTACGCTGCCACCTTCATCCTCGTCGTCGGGACTGGTCTCGAGATGATTCGAATCGCTGGGGGAATTTGACGGGGGAACCTATTGAGCTGCCTTGGGCATTGGGTGCCGGGCTGATCTCCCGGGGCGAATTTATGCGAGAGATGAGGTGAAACGTTGAAGTTTGGCGGGTGGGTCTTAGCGGGGCCGGGTCTAAGCTCGGGGATTTCGGGATTCGGGGCAGTTAGGAGGCTTGTCTGAAGGGTTTGCAAGCTGATTCGAACCTTCGCGCGATTATATCGCTGGGAACGTGGCGACAGGGAGGATCGAGCATTCATCGCTGCCCATCGTTGCCGTTGCGATCGCCATCTTTTCCTATTCTTCCTCCTCTTCTATCCGCCGCTCCTCCACCTCCTGTTGATGCTCCTGCTGACGCTGCTTGTAGCAACTAGACACTAATTTATTAATACCACTCCGACTGCTGATCTCTCTTACTCATCGCGGTTTATTGACTTTCATTGGGATCCCGTCACCGACCACACGTTTTTTTCGCTACAACCCTCTGCCTCTTGCTTCCGTGGCTTTTGGTTGGGCGAAGTCTTGGAGATGGCAGGCGATTTGGAGAAATTTTTTTGAGCGGCTCTTGAGGATCCTGTTGAGGTAAAAATGTTTACTGAAGGACGCTACTTGGGGTGATTGAAATATTCTGCTGGTTTAAGGGATCTTTTAATTGGAAGTATTTTTTTTATTCACTCGAATAAACTTGTTATTAATTATGTCACTCTTATTATTGGGATTAGGGAAGTATTAGCGCAAAGTCTATTTATTATAAAAATGTGTGGTAAATTGTAGTAAAAATGGTAGCAATTTTATCAGTCATATTATTATGAAAATTCTGTGTATTAAGTACGTAAATTTGAGGGTGATGCGATAAATATTTCCATTATTGTAGGTTTCCTTGAACTCTGAGACATTCGTACTTAGTAGATCAGTGTTTCCCAACCTTTTTTGAGTCACGATCCCCTTTTTTAATACTCAAATAACCTGCGGCCTCCATATAAGGGAAGGTAAATTTAATGAGGTAAAAAAGAATATAATTTTAATTTAATAATGCGAAAAATCGCCAACTAAAAATAACCGAGGCGACCCCTCAGAAAATACTTCGCGACCCACAGGTTGGGAATCACTGTAGTAGATTTTAAAATTTTGAAATTCAATAGTTTCAATGATTTGGTACACTAAATGTATTGTAAATTATTAATTAAGTGGAGCCTTCGCAGAAACTTTCTAGCTCCCAATAAAATCTTTCCCTGAAGTTTCTAATACCTTTTCTGACTACTAAATTGCCAGCAGGTTCCCAGAATCGGCGAGGAATTCCACACGCAAGTGTTGCATGAAATAGTGCAAATAACGATATTGTAACGATGAATGTTCAAAGTTGCAAATGCAACAATTCAGCTATAGCGTGGAGAAAAATTCTGTCAACATTTCACACGTGACACTCGATGCCAGGTAAGAGTTTAACACGTCCGAGCAGGTGCTGGTCTGTTCCACTTGAGGGACTGCAGAAAAGCGCGGGAAAACGACGGTGAAAATTCCACTTTCGACGCGGCGATATTTTTTGCCCCACCCGTAGCCGCGTTTCTTATTTTGTGGCAGCAAGATGGAACACTCTTCCGCGGGCGCACCTTCCGTTGTCCTGGGAAAATCGATATATCGAGCAAAACCTGGCGAGTGGGTCACTGTAGCGCTTTTAAAGAGAAGGCTCGACGAGAACAAGAGAACAACTGCTTCCCATTTACCTAATGAGCAATCAGATTTCATATCTTCCATTACCCCCAGACAATATTCTCGTAACATCACCACTTAAATAACAATAATTAAACTTGAGGAAAACGAGGGTAGAAAATGTATTCCTTAAAAAAAAATGGAGGAATAAGGGTGATTAAATGATTATTCATTATATATTATTAAACAATCTACGAAAGGGGATTTCAAATTCACTTTACAGTGACAGAAATATTTCCAAACTTGTTTAACAGTAGCGCAATATTAAATTACTGCTTCATTGACTTTAAGAAGGAATTTCTTTCGGAAGAAACTGGCGATTGGCACTCCTAAATTTATGGTTAAAAATTAATAATAAAAAAACTGCAACTTCTTCAAAGATGCATAAAAACATGGTCCAAATTTCAGATGAATCGAATCGCTAGTTTGTTTAAAAAAAATTCCCAAATTTCGCTATGTTTTTAGCCCCAAAATTAGGATTCTCTACTTAAAGTGGGGTTCTTCCACACTTTTGATTAAAAGTTCTTGAATTAAAATTAGTAAGAAGAAGGGAACTCGTAGCAGAGGGTGCAACGTGTTCCCGAGGTATTGTTATCGGCGGAAAGGGGGATTATATTACTAAGAATAGTTCATTTACATGAATCACGAAGCAACAGCTACTGAATCGTACGGGGGTGCCGGTGAATCCCGTTTCCCCGAATGAAAAGCAATCCATTACGCCGTAGCTCCTTTCTTCGACGGTTTCGTTTGAAAAAGAGAGGCTGCTACGCGACCGGAAATCACGTAGGGCGCTACATCGATCTTATCCTCTGAAGGGAGACGATTCAATTTCCATAAAGGATGTTTATCTCCGTGAATCTGAGCGTCGACTCGCGCATAGCAATGGACGAATTAGTCAGTGAACCCTTCGGTGAGTCAGCCGCGTAGCTGTTGCTTGGAGGGAAATGCGTTTTCACTATTTCCTTTCGGGGAATCACAGGAAGAGGGTATTATACAGGAAAACGTGTGTTACTTGTTGGTCGAAAGATTAATCTCGAATGGAAGAGAAGAAAAGATCCAGTTGGAAATCTTGCTCGTGTGCTATTCAATTTTTCACTTCTCTTTTATGGTAATCGTAGTACCCAATGATATCGAGTTGAGTACTACAGTGCCGGACAAAAGTATTGGGACACCCTTTATAACAGAATAACTTTTTTAAAATTGGTTGAAACCATTTCAGTTTTTTTTTTGGGGAAGCTAGAAGGATTAGTTTACTAGGTGACATGTTACGTGATTTTGAAAAAAAATGCAATTGGTCGGATTGGATTTGAATTTCGAAACGGGATTTTCAAATTTTTATTACAGGCTCAGATAAAAAAGTTGAAAAAGCGACCTTCACTATTTCCTTCGCTCTTCTGACCAATTGCAATTTTTTTTCAAAACAATAAACTAATCCTTCTAGCTTCTCAAAAAACTCAAATCGTTTGTAGCAATTTTAAAAATGTTATTTTGTTTTAAAGGGTGTCCCAATACTTTTGTCCCGCACTGTATATATAGTTTATATAATTTAATAATTAATGCATGTCTCAATTTTAACCCCTCGAGTTTTTGAAAAATTTATCTGCCAGGGGAATTTGATGGACTTGCAGGATTAAGGAAATAAAAATTCAGTGGTGGAAATCAGTTTGCTAATCGAAGCTGATTTTTAGTCCAGACGGTCCGTTCTATTAAGCGAATTGAATCTTTAACGACGATCTGCTAATTGGTGCGATTAATCGCGGTGCGCTTCGGTTCAATCGCGTCATGCTTTAAAAATGTTCTCTCGTTTTACTGTGCCTTCCTTCGCTCTCCAATCCCGGGTGAAAGATTTCAAATTAAAAAAAAAAGTGTTCCACGTGGTAAACAGAGGCATGGGACACTCCAAAAAATAACGTTAAAATCTAAAAAGGGGGATACTCGATTTTTATTATGAATCTTGAAAAAACTTTCTACGAATTAGTTAAATTAAACTTTGCGCCAATGTAAATCAAAATTCACCCTTTTCTCCAAATTCACAAAATTTCAGGTACTAAAAAACCCCTACAAATCACTTTTTTAAAATTCATCCCAACCTCCATTCACCATGACTGCTCCAAGATCTCCAAAACCAAGCCGGCTCAAAAATTTATTTCATTCCCCCAAGCTTCGCCAATTAATTTCCAAATTAATTCCCTGAAATATCCATTCAACGAGAAATTACTTACACTCTCCAATCATGTCCATAAAATAGTCAGCGTGGATGAACGATCTAAACAGTCGCACAAGAGTCCACGGTCCAGAACGAAACTGTTCAAGTTCACTCGTAGTTGGTCGAAGAAACTTTTTGTGCAATAGAATCGTTTTTAAGAACGAGGAGAGAGATTGTTTCACTGTTCGAACAGCCTGTGGAATTGTTCAACTGGTGACTACGGTCTGCGTGGTTGTTCGAAGCGCGTTACGCGACGGGATCGCGCTTACGACTGACACATTAACTCATTCCCCGAGCCGCCGTCGTGCTACATGCTTTTCCTCCACCCACGCAGCCAACCGCGTATCAATTGAGGGTACTATCACGAGGTCTAGTTCTGTAGAAGGTGTCTCGGTAGTGTCGGTTAACTCGCGAGTTCCTTCGCGAAACCACGCTCAATTGCACATCAGAAACAATCTTTAAATCACCTAGGGCAACGAAGGTAGATTTGCGGGATGTAAGTTGGCGCAGATCGAATGCTGGGTGGGATGTTAAAGGGTTCAGGAAGAGGCAACACTTTCGGAAAGTTCTGCTCGATCGGGGAGCGAAGAATTTTAGATTGGTTTTTTGTTGCGTTAAGTTCAGTGGATTTTTGAAAATTGTGTAGAGCAGCGTTTCCCAATTAAATTCTCCCATGGAACCCTTGCAAACTTACTAAAATTTGGCGGAACCCAGAGCCTTATTCTTTATTGTTTATGTTTCAAATTTTGCAGTCAGATATATATATATGTTTCTCGTTGAATGATTTTAAATTTTTTTAAATTTTTCAATTGCGTTGTAAAATGACTTTTTGTGGAACCCCAGGGTTCCGTGAAGCACCAATTGAGAAACGCTGGTGTAGAGTTTATGTAGATTTGTCTGAATGGAAGATGAGGGATCAGAGGCACAGATTTGTGGAAAGTTGTATTTTATTTATTCCCTGAATATTTTTGGTTGATCCTTGGGTAGCTTAGTGATTTAGGTGGGAAAGATAGGCTTCTCGCGGTTTAAAAGAAAATTGAAATAAGTTTCTCTGAATTTGTAATTTTTTTTTAACCCTTCGTTTACACTCTGGGTGTGAACCACCCATCAGCTGATTTTGACGCCGTGTTGCCGACTTACAAACTATTTCTTTTCTCAAAATATTATATCTGAACAACTGTATACATTTTTAGCTTCCAATATTGAAATTTGTAAAAGTTACAATTTTTTAAAGATTTTCTTCGTTTCTTCTCGACATATGATAATCTAGATTTTTTTTACAAAACTGTGATACAATTTCAGTAAAAAAAACTATTGGAGTACATTCTAGAGACCTTGAAATTGACCCATGATTTTTTTCATAACGATTGGATTCTTTAGCTGAGAATGGCAGTCGTTCAAAAATTGCTCTGGGTGTGAGTCACCCAGATACGTCAAAGTTAATCGAAAAAAGAGAAAGTAACTCTGTTCAGTTCATCAATTTCAAACGAATTTTCCACATTAAAAAGTTGCAATTACATTTGTTTGCAAACTTCCACTTCGCTTTCACACTCGTCGATGGAAAGAACGGATAAATCTTTCCCCATGGGCGAAACGCGACCTTCTAATTCCAGGCTAATACCGCGTCGGATGTGTGTAGGGTCAATTTCTCTATTATCTTGTTGTCAGATTTATTTATTAAACTTCTGATGACTCACGCCAAGGGGCATCCAAGACTCGCCTTTGTTCGAGCTTCCACGAACTTTTTTTCCGTCTGCATCGTGAAAATATCTGTTTAATTTGATTCAATAACGAGGGTATATTAGTGTTCGTTATTCCGCTCCACGCTGATGCCAGCGTAATAAATCATGCGTCCCACGGTAGATATAAATCTACTGTTATCATTGCGATAAATAATATACAGTAGAATGACATTTAACTGCAAGTCAAAATCGGCTAAATTCGATTGTTAAAGATTTATGGAAAATTGCTATCAGCTGCGACTGGCATTCTCCTGATTCAGCGATATTAATAAATAATACGGTAGAGTGTAGAACAGCAATATTATTAAATGCAATGCGATTACTTGCCCCCTTCGCGGCAAGTCGCGATTAAGGGCCCTAATTACTTGGCGCGCTTAATTAAAAAATAACACGCCACCGTTAATCGCCCGCCGCCTTTTATTGATCGCTAAAATCCGTCGGTTTAACGCGTTTAGCGAGCGCTTAATAATCGACGGTGTAATCGACATGCGATAATTGTTGCTAAAACACTCGACCTACATGGTGCTCGTTGTTCCACTTAGCTTCGCACTGCAAAATTCTCATTTGGCCCGCGATGGCGAAATTGTTTAACGATCCCTTGTAGTGAAGTTAGCAGTGTTTCGCACGTATACTTTATTCACTTTTAACGAACACGCGATGATCTCGCGGCGCAGACAATATTCGTCTGCTTTTTTTCTGCTGAGGGGAATAAAATTCTTGCACAATTTTGCTTGGAAAAATTGTCAGCAGGCGGATCAATGTGCAGTAGAAAACATCGAGAGATTTTATAATACAAGAACTGTGTGGTAGGTATGTGGATTGAATTAAATGGCGGGAGTGACGAATTGTCTGACATATCACGCCTCGTACTACTGTTTCCCTAACGGCGGAAAGACGCCGCGGTGGAGAAGAAATTTGATCCCCACTTGTTGTCACAATCAAGCTAATTACAATAATAGTCCCTTTAAAAGAAAAAAACTAGCTTCGGTGAAGATCGCAACTGAGGATAGTAATCGTGAAATTTTTCCTGCTAAATTCTAAACAATTATCTTCGTGAATGAGAACTGGCAAGCATAGCTTATTGATGTGGGAATTAACTTAAAGAAATACGAAGAAAAGTATATTTAAAAATTATGAATTTTAGAATTATATTTCTTTCAGGGGATAATTCAAAAGTGGCGCCAAAAAGTTTCAGTACTTAATGTTCACTTGCAGGTGGAGTTCCTGTTTCCGAAATTTTTTTTTGTATAAGTGGAATGGTACGACTGTACAGCAGAAGTTTGTTAAACTTTACGCACATTTATTTCGTAGCGTTCATAATTCGAAAATTTGTTACATTATATAAACATAGACATTTCGTTTTTACGCTAATAGTACCTAGCTCGATATACCTACATGTGTATAGCTATAATACTTCTAGGCATGCAGTATTCCATTTCCCTTCCACGCTCCTTCTCCTTCTTTTTATTAATTTGGTAAAGTGCGCTGCGCGCGAAACACACGTACTCGAATTTTCTCACTCATACAAACTGGCTCCTCATTCATGCGTTCTTACATAGATGCGCATACGTATGCGTTCTCAAAAATCGCAGCTGTTTTAGTACGTTTTCTGACCGCATCTCCAAAAGTGTTTTAAACTTCGAGCTTCTTTGGATGCTACTTTTATGACGAAAGTACTAAAAATTTTAAGATTCTTTCAATTCTTTTTTACCCCCTCCGATAAAGAAGACAAAACCACGTATCGCTGTAAAATTGGATGCGTGCATCTTGATTCGAAGTATGAAAACCAGGCGATCAAAAGTGGAGGTTGCTCGGAGACTTCTGAACGCGCCACAAATTTGACGATTTTTTTCTCGCCCTTGCAGTGGCAACCGAGAGTCAAAATTTTACAGCGACATCTATTTTTGCGTCCTTTATCAGTAGAGATAATAATCCTACGGAATTTCAAGTGTTAAACCCCGGATACTTCCAGATTTATTCTTTAAGATCGCCTCAGCTGGTCAGAAACGATCACTGTCTCGATCGAGGGCTCGCGATCCTGCTAAATCTACATCGATGTGAACACTGCGCGTCGCTTATCACAGAATCTCGCGCGGAATTAATCGAAGTCGAAGGGTGTGCAAGAAAATCGACGAGAAGCGAAACTACCGTTCCAACTGTTCAACGATCGAAGTTCGCTACGCGAAATCAGCCGAACGTGCGCGATTCAAGCGATTACAGTACTTATTCGCTAAGAGCTCGGTTTGGCCTATACGTTAAGGGCTCGGCGCTATCCCCACCACTCTTTCGGACACCTGATACTCGCTCTCGCCATGGGCAAAAAAGAAGCGATCGTTCGGAATCGTGCCACCTCTACGTTAAACGCTCACCGCCGGTCCCGAGCTCTTAGCGAATAAACACTGTGGTTGGAAACGATCTGAATGAGGTGTCTGTTGCGTCTGGCGGTGGGATTTATTAACTAACTCGTGGCGGTAAAAGGAACTGCATATCAAATATCCTTACTCTAACCACCTACACGTAAAATATAGCAATCTTTCTAGCGTCAGAGATAGAAAACATTTGTTTCACTCCCAGAAGCTCTCTCACTGTCAGTCCGACATCCATCTTTGACTGCCAACTTCGATCCCCGTCCCCCGATTTCTGTCTATCGCTTGTCAGGTGTTGGAGGAAGTGAAGAATAATAATCACGACGAGAATATCGAGAAGGAACAATAATAATTATGTTTATTACGCAGTTTACATTCATTTAGGTAGGTTGAGTCGATGAAACAAATGCTTTTGCTTGTCCCCAAACGAAAGGAGCTGGCCCTCCGTCCGACGGACACGGACCAGAAATTGTATTCGAAGGCTCCTTCCGTCTCCCACCGCCGCCCAGGAACACATTCGGCTGGTCCGTGAACGAGAGCATTTGCTATACTTTAAGCGTAAGACTCTTAAAACTGGTATACTTCAGTCGCATGCGCTATAGTCCACCGAGCCGTGAAATATATTAAGGTTTTCTCCGTAAAGTAAATGTACAAATATAACTCGTAGGAATTTCGAGCAATCACAAGTCTCGAGCGCTCTTTTCCTCCATCGTTCACATCTCGCCCCGTCCCGTCTCCACCTTTCTCATTATTGTCCAATATAGACGTAAGCTTCGTAGAAAACCCTATATTCCTCCATCCCTTCCCTCCTCTCCCCCTGTCATCCCCCCACCGCGGCGTTCACTCTCCGTTGAACGTCCAGCGCGACGTTAATCCCGTTACAAGGTGAATTACTCGCACGTATGTTTGGTCGAATGCGGAATTCATTAATGACTACGGCCCTCGCAACTTCCTTCGTGTTAACAGGCGGCGTTCAGCGCAGGTCTCAGGCGTCTCAGCCTGGCCTCTGTGTCCCCCAGTTTCTCACGGGATCGTCGGGCTTCCAGGACTTCGAATCCTTTTACCG
Organism: Andrena fulva; assembly: GCA_946251845.1. Lineage (NCBI taxonomy): Eukaryota > Metazoa > Arthropoda > Insecta > Hymenoptera > Andrenidae > Andrena > Andrena fulva. The sequence continues at coordinate 6,685,327 of OX276333.1, forward strand.
CAGAATCGTTCTATTCGAAATTTTGGTAGAAAACCGATCTTCACGATAATGCAATTAATAAGAGTAGTTTGAAATAGCCATTTCTTTCGATTCAAAATTTCGTGTCTCAAGGCCTTCTAGAGATCATGTTCCGGGATATATAAAATTCGTTCTATGGTGTCCGAGGTGAGCGAAATTCCACGTTCGATAAAGCTTCATAGCTTTAAAATTCCATTGTGGATCAAGTTTTGCAGTGAAATTTGGTCTACAGCGGAACTTGGCATAGAACATGCTTCGCTAAGGAACTTCGTGGCCTGTTCACAAGAATTTTTAGCATCGAAGTGGCGATAAATTATCCTTCGTCTCGAAGTCAATGGGACAAGTCTAACGTATCGGCGCAGAATAAGTTTTTAGTCAGTTCAAAATTCGAATCAAAGCCTGGAAACCTTCGATCGTGTCTGCTCTTGCTTCTCTCGGGTTCATTTACAAGATATTCAGCTCGATGCATTGCTTACCACTCGCATCCATTCCCTCTTGATTACCATTCATTAACGAATGAAGTGCATTCACCAATGAAGTCCACTCATCAATTTGCGTGCGGGATGCCTGGGTCGGTAAGCAATGCGTTAACAACAACAACGCTCAGTAACCGACAGCTGGGAAACGAAACTCGAATGCGTTGAAACCTAACCGCCAATTAATTTGAAAACATTGTAGGCAACTTACGTTACTATTAATACTATGAAATCGTAAAATACGTCGCTATGTTACACCTATTATTTTACTACGGCGTACAAGGAGAAAATCAGTAACGATAAGTGACATATATATGCTGCGTATCGCCTTCCGCCGTCCGTTCTCTGCTCGGTGCTTCCCCTTAAAAATGAGTACACAAGTAATAATAGTAAGGTAATTTTATCGTAAACAATTCTATAAAACGCTGTTACAAAATGTTGCATTGAGAATGCTAATACAAGAATAATAGTGTTAAAAATAAGAAGATTAGCTTCTCGCGCGCGAAACGCAGGAATCACTATAGTATCTAACGTAACCTAAAGATACAGTGGGAAAAATAGATTAGACCCCATTCGGTACGATCTCAGTGGTAGGATCATTTAAATTAGCTACGCGCGTAATTTTTCGATAAATATTTACTCCATAAATACTCGATAATCCCGCATTTCTCTAGCTCAAATCACTCGCGTATCCACTAAAAGAAGAAATCATTTGTCAAATAAAAAATTCGAATCTACCGCACAATTCGATGCACTCGAATTCCCCCGAAAGCAACCACTTGTACCAAAGGGGTTAATAATGCTGAACACTGTGCACGTACTGTCGAGTATTTCATTGTCTGACCCAGCCCACCGCGCTCTGAGTGCCCATCCAAAGGTGCATTTCAAATAACAAAATTATTCCGAAGAACGCATCGAAGTGGATTGACAAATATTCGCCGAAATTCCGCCATCTTTGTGGGAGCCTCGGAGCGCAGAGGGCCTCCCGAAATAGATTTTCTGTGGCCGTTAGAGGGCCCGAGGCCCAAGACGTGCCTGAAGGTGCGAGAAGAACAATCGTCGGTTGAGAATAAAGTACAAAGACAGGTTTCGCGTTTCGATCGTTCGTGACGAATAAATACGACTTAAATACTGGCAGTGGAAGATGCAACGCAGTTGTCCGCAGAGTATAGGTACACGTTAAATAGGGAAACGTTTAGAGGGGGCTTAAGTAGTTCGAACGAATCACGCCACACCGACGAAAACAATCGCTAAAATCATCGTCGACGCTCCGATTCTATAAATAATTCGCTCATACAAAAATAATTACGCGGTATCCTCTGCCCTCGGGCGCAGACTGAATTGTTCCCGAGTTACAATTAGTTACATTCGTCCCGCCATTCTTGCGACTCGCCTCCTCGCCGCGTGGTCGCGCAAATTTCTCGACCACGGCGCTCTAGTGGCTCCCCCCCCGTCGCGCAATTTGCGCGGGCGGACCTCGAAGCAGTACGTTAGGCCGTGGAATGAATAGATTCGAGGTCCTCGGGAGTCCTTTCTCTGTGACCTTAGTGTGCTCCCAGCGATCCTTCGTCCCCATCCAGCCTCCGCTCGCGTTGACTCAAAAGTGGGGCTCCATCGGGAACAATTTTGAAGGCCCCTTGGCTAGGCACAGCTGGGACGTATGACGTCGCAGCGGAACGCTTGAAGAGGGACGAGAGACGCCGCGTGTGTTTTAAATGTACACTTTCCTCCGCTGCATTAAATTATTCCGTTGTATTACCGAGAGGCTACACATCTACGAGAAAGAAACGCTCCTTAAACGATAGGGTGATTAAGGATATGCAGTAACAAAATAGTAGTCGTGATCAGCACGTGCGAACAAACTAGGATAGTGACGGTATTTAGCAGTACTTCTCTCGGCATTCACCGTTCCGAGCGCCACCTCGCGAGGATCGCTCGTCGACGGCGTGAACGCAGCTGCAATTGCGCTCTGCGGAGAAGCTTTCTGTACAAACGTTTTACTCAGAGGACAATAGACCTAACGGCCCATCGGGCTCCGCGAGTCACCGCGAACGTTGCGGAGAAACGAGATACTCCCTGTACACATTTTCAACGCGTCCGCGATGCCGCTCGCTCGTCTCCGTTGGGCCGCGCGGCGCTTCGGTTACAATTGCATACCGTCAGGCGCTCAAATGTCGCGAGCTTGCAAACAGACAAGGGGGACAGCTGCGGGAAGCTCGACTTGCTAGCGAAGCGCTTTATTATACCCGACGTTGGCTCTTAATACGAAATCCCGATCCCTCAGACTGACTTCTGGCGCGATACAAATCGAAAGCCACGGTACCAAACATGTCGGCATAGGTTTGATACCATTTATAACACGATCTTTAGAAAGTAATCAGTTCGAAATATCGCGAGAGCAATGCCTGCTTCGTTTCTATAATCTCAGTCTCACGTTCCGAGCGTCAAATTTACCGTGACGGAATGAAAGAACGTCTGAGAGATCGCAGCGTTTAGGGCGGACCCTTCATCACCGATCGCACCCGGTGTATCCATCGGCGACATCATTCATTAGATCTATTTCACACTGAGCGAACGATTCTCTGCGTGCCGGCGATCTTGCGGTGACTGTTTAGCGTACATAATGCGAGCACGTGCGTTTGCGGTCCATGTCTCTCGCAAGGTTCCCTCACTTTCGTCGATCGAACGTTAAACATACGATTAATGATAATAATAATAATACCTAGTATGCGTTAAACTGTTTCCAATATCCAGAAATCGGATAATCCACGTACGCACGATGTATATATATATAGAATTCTTTTTCGATTGCGTTCGAATATATATATATATATATCACACTGAGCCGGCTGTGTGTATGTGTCTGTCTCTCTGTGTGTGCGCGCGCGTGTATATATATATATAATATAGGTGTGTGATGTTTTGCGAGTGTGTGTCCATCTTTCGTACCAGGCCCCAATCTCTCGTCGCACGTTTCACGAGGATGCGCCTGATGATCACGAAGAACTTGTTTCTTCAGGTTTCTAATCGACGCTCGACACATCGCCCGTTCCATGCACGCGGGGGAAAGTTCGAATTGGGGCACTGCTAGGTTCTCGGGGGGGTTTCCTCTCGGTCTCGACACGGTTTCGACGCGTATTTATGGAACACCTGTGGCGCTCGTCCTTACACGATCCCTGGCTAGTAGCATTTCCTGGTGCACGTGCACTTGCGCACTAGATCGACGTCCTTGGTGTACCGCATGCCGTCGGCGCAGATCAGTCGAACCTGTAACAGTTTGGTGTTTTTTAGCGATCGAATCTGCTTTTTAATTCACTTAAAGAAGTTGCAACGACCCCTAGTGCTGCATCTAAGTACTTGCACCTAACCCCTGCACTGATCTCGCAGTTTAAGGAATTATGTGGAACTTGTTAATCGCGTAAGAAACTAATAAACAAAACGTGGGAAGCAATATTCAACGTTCAGACGTTTCATTTCTCGGAGAATAATTAAAAAAGTAGGTCCGGGCGTGCTGGTCTCACGGTTGTCTGACAGCAGATAGGGATATACTACTTGCGCATCGAGGATGCTCATTGAACTCCTTGATAACTCGCGAAGAGGTTAGATTTCGTGGCAGATAGACAATATGTAGTTCTTCGCTTTTCTATCGTACAGTTGAACAAAAGTCTCCTATTCTGATGAAATCTTTCGCGATTTTGCCACAGAATAACTTTCACTGGGCATTTCCAAGTGTGAGCGAAGATGGAGTATAGAAAAGGGTAATATTTACAGGGAAATAGCATAGTAATGGGCAGTCTATCCGGTATTGTAGTAGATACTCTTAATTTAAACAATTAAACCGCACCTTGCGTCGTTTTGTCTTCCGTGGCAGACAGCACGAGTTGCCACAACTGCCCCAACACTTGGCAAGCTTCACAGGTCGCCTACTCCGACATCCATTTTCGCTGTAGTACTCTCTGGTGTGCTCTTTACGGCAAGTCGGTGCTGCAAGAGAAACGTACAAGTAATTTCTATTGAAAGGCACCAAGCTTTGCTTAACTCCATTTCTTAACTCCGTGAAGAGTAGAGAAACTGGATGATGTTAAGTACTAATCGTGTGCTTGGATATTAAAATAGAGAAATTTACAGAAGGTGGAGTTGATAGGTCTAATTTTTGAAGAAGCTCAATTATTGGGTGGATGCCACTGTTCTAGTGACTTACATAGGACTTTGAGAGTTACAAGCTTAAAGGGATCTCTTTGAAAGGGAATACTAATGATATTGTAAACTGCAATGTACGAAACTTGATGGTACCTTTCTCACAATACCGTCCCTGCCATCCAGTTTGGCAGCGGCACGTGTATCCATTTCCGATCGGCGATGCCACGCATTGCGAGCCTTTTTTGCACTCGTGTCCCGCGCAGGGATCGGAAATTATCGTGCCAGGCACTGCCATGACGATGTCTGTGATAGAAAATACTTGTTAGTAGTGTTTCATCCCTTAAACAGTTGCCCTAACATCGAATACCTTGGTACAAGTGTTAGCGGAACAGTTTACTTATGTAGCACGTTCGTCGGGTACTCACCGGAATGTTCGCGACCCATGCTTTCTTGAGGCATGGGCTCCTCGTTGCTGCCACTGTTCATCATCCCTTCAGTTTCGACGTCTCGCGCCTCGTCGGCTTCCTCTTCGTTCGACATGCATCCAGGAGTTACACGGTGCATCTTCGCGGCGTTGCTGAAGTCCACCAGCTTGTGGTTGATCCACATCTCGGAGATGCACCCTGACGAAGACGAGAACAGAATGACTGACAGAAACAACTGACTGTAACTGATCTGCTGATTGAGCTACCAAGATACCATTACTACACAACTTTGCGAACCTAAGGGGACTCCAATTTATTAGAAACTAAGTGACTTTTGCCCCAGGAAGATAGAAAGTCCAGTTGACTTATTAAAGCAGCTGACCACTGAAACTCTTCAGCCCCAACCAAATTTCTCAAAGTTCCTATGGATCATCTAAGTCCCCCTCTGTCCATAACAGCCGACACTTGCTCAGATGCAAACGTCCCTTCTAATCCTAGTCAGACCCACCTTGGAAGCTCGTGATGTTCCTCAAGTGGAACTCCGTGAACGCGACGCTGGCGACTTCCGGCGCGACGCCGCCGACGTGCATAGGCGTAACAAGCTTCAGGTACTCCTTAGGGCCATCGTTGATAATGCTCCTAGCAGGGCCGCGGTCCACCCTCATCGTGAAGTTCTTCTTGACCGCTAGAAGCTCAGCCACGTGAGGCTTGCCGTCTGCCACCATCTCGTAACTGTACATGGTCGAGGTCGGATAATTCCCCACGTCGTATGAAACCCTGACACGGCCGTTGAAAAGCTCGATGGCGATGTGGTCGCCGTTCTGGCCGTTGTAGAGGAGCACCCCGTTCTCCTGCGTGGTCGTGAAGACGATGGTCACGTTCGCTTCGGGCCTCGTGCGTAGCGGCTCAAGCTCGACCAGCGAGCTGTTGTCCACGAAGCTCAAACTCGTCAGGTACTCGCATCGTTTACCTTCGAACAAGCCATTTAGTCAGCATCGTCCAGGCACCTCTGCCCTTCGATAGGCACTTAATTTCGCTATGGGCAAGGAAGCTCGCCACGCAAAAAATTCTTAAACGTGGACATCTTCATCTACATGCTGGATACCAATTTTACTATGGGGACTAGAATTTTAACTCGAACCCTCTGAGTCGCGGTATACTTCTTATCGATTCGTTTTAATAAAAGGGTAGTCGTTAGCTAGTATTTATCGGTTTAAGTGAAATTCACGTTGCGGAAGATTGATCATCGGTTGATGGAATTGCCACGTGCCACTGAGTGGCCCAGATTACGTTAGATCTGGATACATTTAAAATTCTGCTTGCTCGTGACAGTTTACTAAACCCTCGTTAAGTAACTGGAGTTAATTACCGGTGTAGCCGGGGTGACACTGGCAAAGGTAGTCCGCGGCGGAAGCGGGGGCCGGTTGGAAGCATGCACCGTGCTGACAGTCATGGTGGGCGCAGGGGCTGGTCTGCGGATAGAGCATGGCTGTCGATGGTGCGGCCTCGCAGTATCTCCCTGTGTATTCCGCCGCGCACTTACATTCGTAATTGTTTATGCCGTCGATGCAAGTAGCACCGTTCTGAAAAAGATAGCAGACCTCTGGTACTTCTACTTCCTTGGTCTTCTAAATCAGGAAGATAGAATAGAAAGGAGGCAGCCAGTGCTCAGTAACTTTGAGCAGCTGGTTGATCCTTGAGGGGTATAAAGTGTGGAGACTTCTGTCGTCCGCTTGGGGATACATCTTTAAAGGCTCATAACCACAAAATAGAGCGGCCAATGTGTTGGTGAGGAATAAGTACCTGGCACATATGATCAACGCAGTCATCCAGGTTGGTGGAACAATTAAGGCCGGCGAAGCCGATTGGGCATTCGCAGCTATAGTGGGTCCCGTGGTCGACGCATCGACCCCCGTTCTCGCAGGGGTCGTGCCCCTTTGTACAAAAGGGTATTTTTTCCTCGCAGTACTCGCCCATGAATCCCGGTGTGCAGTCGCATCTGTAAGCCTGTATGAGGTCGACGCAGGTCGCGTTATTGGCGCATCTGTTGTCCTCGCAGTCGTCGACGTTGCTCTCGCATCGGTGTCCCTTGTACCCGGGGGCGCAGTCGCAACTGTCACACACCGACTGAACGTCAATCGAGACATTGACCATGACCATTGATCGCGGTGTATCCGCCAATCGATGCCGCCCCACACGCAACGAACTTATCGACGGAAACTTATGGTTCTGGATTAGAATTCTTAGAGTTCTTAAGGTGACCAATCTTTGCGCGAGCTTTTCTTCGCGCTATGGTTCTCAGTAATGAAAATGTCGCGGAAGTGTGGTGATAACTAGATTCCATTCAAACACATTTCACTGTGTTCGCGCAATGTATTCCAGCGTTGCGCACGATTTGATTTTGTAGAAGTTAATTTTTGAGATAAGAAAATAATTTCGTCGATAAGTAGTTGCACGTGGTTGCTACTCTTCGGGGCTCACGTGCAGGGGTCCCGTTTCAATGATTTGTACAAGAGAGCACGCTTCTCGCTCGTGCAATTCTGCCGCTACGCAAACTAAGTTCTATGATCTACTCATCAACCCTCTAAGTCGTCCAAACGTACAGTCGATATTCGTATCAACCTCTTCACAGTGCAAGTACACTCCGCTGTGAATGTCTAAAAAATACTTGGCTCGATAATCGACCAAGTTCTCCGGAAAACACCGAGATGTATCCAAAATGGTTGACTCGTACTACTGTCTACGCTTACTGGTCCTAAATCAGACCTCAAGTCGACGATGCAAACGCCAATTCTCTTCAAGATTGGTGCAATGCGCTACAGTAGATATTACTCTATCGTCATTGATACTGAACTCTTCGTGCACGTCTACCGAATTATCGACCAGAACTACTCACAGCAACTGTGCCCCGTACGGAAGCTTAAACCACTCTACTTTAAATGCGCAGGATCAAACTCGGGACACTCTGTCTGTAACAGGCTTCTAATCCAATCAGAAAACTCCAGCTGCTTCGCAAATATCGATCAACGGGATCAGACTACACATGGAACTCTTCGAAAGGACCGCGCGAACCGCGCCTGTGTTGCTGAAGATCAACGAGGAGAATTTTCAGCTCAACGAGAACCTGTCGCAGACATCGACTACTACGGGCACCACTGAACGAGCAGATATCGAGCTAAAGCCCGAAAGCGAGCTGGCCAAGGGTCTACGCCTCTGGCAGCTGGTCGGGGCGCTTTGGTACCTGAATCTTCCTTCCTCCAGTACTTTGCAAGTTCCGGCGTTCCGGCAAGGATTTCCATAGCACGCGTCAATTTTATGTTCACACCAGTCCCCATGATATCCTGGCGTGCATTTGCAACGGAACTGCCTGTCCGGGAGCGTCTCGCAAAATCCTCCGTTCTGGCATGGCGAAGTGTAGCACAGGTCGCACTTGGCCAGGACTTCGGCTGGCTGTTGGCTGGCTGCGCGGAAGAAAGGTCTACGATTAATGAGCAATTTTAGTACCCCATTGTGACGGCGGGCCAAAAAACCATGAACTAAACAGACTGCGTCACGGGCCAGTGAGAAATCAAAAATCATCTTGCACGTGCGGACTACCCAGTCCATCGGCGGGCAATAACGGCCAGCTGACGATGGATAAAAGATTCTATCGACTGCGAAACAGTGAGCTAGACGCATCTACCAGGCAGACAACTTGGGCTGTTGCAACTGGCCATTTTTGCCGCGATCGAGGTGTTCGCCGAGGGAGTACATACTTTTGCATTGGAACTCAGTGGCGAGGGTCGTCAGGACCACCTTGTCCCTCATGGACGGAGGCTCCATGCACCTGGCGATGCCGGCCTCGACGAAATCCTTCTTCTTCACCCACTCCGCCAACCATCGCATGCTGCAGTCGCAGTAGAGAGGGTTGGCCCCCAGAGCGCTGTAAACACACCGTGGCTGGTGAATTATCGACGCAACGACGCTGTGCGTTCGCCTCTGCAACGCGGGGGATACTCACAGGTGGGTTATGGATTTCAGGTCCTCGAACGCACCCTCGGGGATCACCGATATGTCGTTGCCGTGCAGGGACCTGGCGCAAATGGGAATTTCAAACGATCTTAATTGGCTGTTTACTGCTGGGGCGATTCAGGTTTCGGTGCTTTGATTTTCGCGGGCAGATGGCGGGCGATGTGGGATTTCCTAGCAGCGTTGCGGCGCTTAGCATATACTCTGATTGTTTGTGGGAGTTTAAACGGGCTGTGACGTAATGTCGACGGGATATCAATTTTCTCCGGAAGAGGGTGAAATATTAAATGGAAACGTAAGAAACTACCCTTTGCGATATTCGAAAGTCAACCGTGATACGTCACGCAATTTGTTAATTTTGTATCGGTATATGCGGCCAAATTATTAATTAATTTAGTAGGAAAAGCTTTTATTTTAAAGTCGAAAGCTTTATATATGAACTGATGGATGAATCATACCATCGCTGACGACTCTACGTTCACGCAAGTAATGCAATGAATAAATTATAACAGTATCCTTCATTAAGAACAATCGTGTCTGAAATTGTCAGCATTAAGGTAATTAACGACGCAGTCAGCGAAATAAACGCTGACAATGAATCATCACGGATTGTTGTCGCCGATAAAATGGCACGCTTTTCCTCGTTAATTTGGCCCAGATTGTTTCGCCGACATCACCGGTCCCATTTATTCCATTATCGAACTTTAATGCGCGTCCCCATCGCCGATTGTTCTTTTCCCATGCGGTTTGCATTCAGGAAGAACTGAAAAGCATACCGAAAGCAGCGGCGTTCCCATTCAGAAGCGGAAGTACCGCGGAAGAAAAATGGCCCTCCGTTTGTCGCCGCGCGGAATAATTTCCCATAATTTATTGGGGCGCGCTCGAAATATGGGGCAACCGAAACAGAGATGCAAATCTGCGTATTGTCTGAGAGGGAGACTAATGGTTAATCGAAACTCACATTATTCTCAACGATTTCAAGCCGGAGAGGGCGCTGCGCTGGACACACTGCAGCTTGTTGTAGCTGATAATTCTGCAACAAATGAAATTTACACTTAAAGACTACGCACCATAAAAGACAACTCTACTAAAAAATTCTAACGAATCCAACACAACTAATACCGTCTTTGACTTTTTAAAAATTTTCACGCTCTCGTCCGACTGAAAAATTTGGCAAAGTCACCCCGCATTAACGGGGGTGACTTTGCCAAAAATGTCAGAAAGTCACCCCCGCTCACGGTATTCAACAAAATCGACGAAATCGGTCAACTTATAAAGAGAAACAAATCAGGGTTCGACTCACAGGTGCGACAGTTTGGTGAGGTTCCTGAAGGTGTCGTTCGACAACATCCCGATCTGATTGTTGCTCAGGTCCCTGAAAAAGCGACGCAATGTGGTTTCGATATTTCCTCCATCTCTACAGGGACGCGAGGGGGTGTTAGGGGGAGGGGCCGAAGTTACACGCGTGTTTTATTTACAGTCTAGTGAGAATCCTCAGGTGGTTCAGCCTCTCCGGCTGGATCGTCTTGATGTCGTTCACGTCCAGATACAGCTCGGTGGTTTCCGGTGGAATCCCTCGCGGAATCTCTGTAAGCTGAGACCTCGAACACCTCACCACTGACCCGGCGCAATTACATTGGGGTGGACAATAATCGTCTCCCAGGCAACCCACGCTGTCGTCTGCGGTTCGTAAAGTAGAGGGTGGATCGTTAATCGTCGACCAAAGGAACTCAGGAAAATGATTCAAGCGGAAACCTTTCGATCAATGGCTTAAGAAAAATTCTACCCCTATCGAATAACCCCTTTGTCACTTATATCCAAGAAGATTACAATTAATTCTGGTTGGGGGTGGGTGTTGTAAATCTTTTTTTAAATTTCTGACAATAATGCTGATATTCAGCCAGCCAATTTTGAGTAAAATATTCTGCTCCGATAGGGTGGCCTGCTCGATTATTCTCAGGAAATTACTGCCAGGGAAATTGAGATTTGGTTAATAAAAGTCAATTGCATTTAGGGGAGGCGTTTGGGGTGGTTTGTAATTTTACTGACAGGCGATCTTAATGTGTTGCAGGGAGATCTGATATCTGATACAGGGTTTCCTTTTAACAAAGCTTAATGAGATGATCGTACTGTTGCACTTGAACTCGTGATGAGGTATGTCCTTGATGACTGCATCCTTGAGCCGCGATGGGACGTGACAGTGCCCGACCACGCCGGGCATGTCGCGTTTCCTCAGCCATCCGGCGAACCACGCGAGATGACAATTACACGACAAAGGATTGCCTTGCATGTTGCTGAAAATGAGCGGCGATTTGTTGAACTGCCATTAATTACGGGCACGAAAGCACGGGATATGTCAGCGCAGAATATTAAGGAACTCGGGCGGCGGGTGCATTAACACGAGAACGAAGTTGCCCGGCAAATATTCATCATAATTTCAGCAACCCGCTTACAATATTATATTAATTAATCATTCATCTCGCAATGGGAGCATATTAGCCGGCCGATTGTTAATCTTCGCGCATGCAAAAGAGGGATTTTGGTGTACAGCTGCGCGCGCGCCATCGTGCGGCGAAGTGGAGTAATCAGATACGAGTGTTGATTACAATACCTAAGTGATTAATAATGTTAAGATCATTGCAGAAACGTCAGTGATTGTTACTCGGTGTTATTTAAGGCAACCGCGTAGCCACTATTTTTCACACATTCACTCTTCGACTCCATTGCACCCCGAATCTCATAAATCAACTCATTAAGGGGTTGCACACCCTTGGCAGGTCGGAAAACTGGGTCATATTTATGATTTTTTCTTTCGTATAACGAAACGTGATATTTATAAATCAAGATGTACACCTTGTTGTGTGTAAATTAAGCTGTATTCTCATAAAAAAGAAATTTGATATCTTTAGAAATGGGGCTTTAGCAGCCCCTTTTCCCAAGGGCCCTTCAAAATTTCGGTATCAAAAATATGTAAAAAATAACTGGACCGATTTGAATAAAATTTTGCACGAATATTCTTAAAACTATAATCAGGTCCTAGTCGGCACCGATTTTCAAAAAATTCACTTTTTGAAAAATGGCAGCCACTCAAATTCAAGCATGTGATTTTCGACCCAAGTTTTCATCTTCTTTTGTGAATAAAAAACAAAACAATATACTAATTGAAAAATCGTTTCGACAATTATAGTCTTAAGAATATTCGGGCAAAATTTTATTCAAATCGGCCCAGATATTTTTGGTACCGCAAATACAGGAATTTTGAAGCGGCCTCGGAGAGAATGCAGCTTAATTTATACACAGTTCTTTTTGGAGAGAATACAGCTTAATATGACGTTTAAAAGACGTTTCTTTATACGGAACAAAAATCATAAAAATGGCCCCATTTTCCGACCTGTCGAGGACATGCAACCCCTTAAGGGAGGATCCTATTTTCGGGGCTAAAGTAACAAAATTTTGAATTTCTTTTTAAGAAACTAGCGATTCGATTCATCAGAAATTTGGACCACGTTTTTATCCACCTTCGAAGAAGTACCTTTTTTTATTATTAATTTTTAATAATAAAAATACGAGTTACGCAGGGACTTACATGGTGCGTATGTGCGTGAGTCCGTCGAACGCGCCCTGCATAACGCAGGTAATGGCGTTCCCGTGGAGGTTCCTGCGAAAATGAAGTTCCAAAGGTATAGTCGGCGCGGCGACACCGTTTTACGAACGGCCATAAAAGTTTCTACTCACAGGGTCTTAAGATTCGTCAAGCCTGTGAACATCTTGTTGTGAACTTCCCTCAGCCTGTTCTCCGACAAGAGTCTGCGAAAACCGGGGGCTCGTTATATCGCGGGGCAAGGATGCCGCGGCGTAAAGTTTCGAAATATTAGAAGCAAAAAAGGGAGGCGAAGAAAAAAAAGAAACACACAGCCGAGGAAGAGAGGGCTGCACGCTTTAGAGTTTCTCTTTACGCCCCGATGGGAATCGGTGCCCTTACGCGTCGGTGAGCCGTTAAAACGATGGAGAAACTCACCGGGGAATTATTATTATTTAATAGAGAGCCCATGCAGTCTGTTAAATCCTCGATAAACCATGCTCGCAGTGGAATGGAAGCCCGATAATTGCCGGCCGACGAAACGTTGAATACTATTGGGACCAGTTTTCGGTACTGTGGGATTCTTTGGGGAATTTCTCTTTGGAGTAATCTTGCATTATTCGCAAAATGTTGTAGTTGCTATAATTTCGTAGGCTTCCCGAAGGGTGGCCCAGCGTTGATTGGATTATTTTTTGTGCATTAATTTTCTTCTGTGTATTTCATTTTTTCTTGGTGTAATAAGAAGTTTGTATTATTATTATTTTTTACTAGTTTTTTCTTCGTCGAAATTGAAATATTGTGTCAAGACACTCGTCAGTCTTCTTTAATTATTTAAACGTGTAGAGTGGACTCAAGAAATTCTAACAATTATTGTAATATGAAACGAAAATAGCTGTTCTGGGATTTGCCCGAGTATTGGGAAATACGACGCCCCTGACTGTCTTTTACACTCGTCTATAGGAAAATGCGCGCGAGCTGCCGCGACCCTCCAGCCTATCTAATTAATCGACTCATTGTCCCGTTAATTGCCTTTGAAAATTAAATCCGATTCTGGTTCGTTAAAGCTCGTTTCAGAGTTCCGATCGAGTTAGGCACAAATAACGTGAGCAATCTCGCTGAATACGCCCCTCTTCCGTTATTCCAAACTTTCTCAGCGGGAAACATTTCGCTGAAAAAGAGCCGAGCAATAGTTTATCAACGAACAAAGAATACTTCGCCGATCAGTTCCATGCTCCCCGCAGCAGGTGCACATTTTCCCTCATTTTTTGCGTAAAGTGACCAAATTTAATTTCAAAAACATTTGCTAAATAAAAATCTCAGTAACCCCATCAATTTATTTCCAAAAATTCTACCCGTTTCTATATTCTTCTCACCTTCGATTAGTTTCCCAAAAAATCAGCTGACTAAAAATAATACCCCACATCCAAGAACTCGAAGAAGAAAATTCGTCAATTCTCGCTGACCTCGTTAAAACAATCTTTCCAGTTAGGGCCATTTTTAGGACCAAAAACACCATTTTAAGCGCCACTTCGCGGTCACAGTTCGTCGAGGAGAGCTCGAGGCGAAAAATAAACGAAGGTGATTGTGCGAGGGGGTGACGAACTTACAGGTCGGTGAGCTTGTGGGCCCCCTGAAAGGCGGACGCCTCGACGCGTGAGATTTTATTCTTCCTCAGATCCAAATGCTGCAGCTCGGGCAGCTTCTCGAACAGGCTGTCTGCTTTGATCTTATCCAGCTCGTTGTTGGCCAGCAGTCTGCCGCGGGGACAAAAGAAAACGGCATGAGTACGGGCGACGACGAGCAAGTTAGAGGGCCTGTATCGTCAGTCCGGCGTTTCGATACGGCGAGCAATTAATCGCGCGCCGGGGCGTCGATCCATTAAACGACTTCGAATAATTTATTTCGAATAATGGCCCCGACGTTCATCGTACTTCTGTCTCTCTCCCCCCGCTCCCCGGGGGGTGGAGTAGGGGGGCCGGCTTTTAATCAGATAATTATCTTGTCGGACGATTGAATTAATTTTCTCGCGCGAAGGAAACGAGGCCCCCCTCTGAAGTCTATTCAATTCGATCGATTGACCCGATGGATCTTTCCTTCCCTCCGTTATTCCGATTCGCAGGGGCTTCAAAGGAGACGAAACAATTCGCGATGGAACAGGCTGGCGATCACTGTGTGTGATGGTAATCACTGATTTTGTAGATTTTTTTATGCTATTTAATTTTCGAAGGGCACTCTGCAATGGCACTGTGCTCTCGGTGGCCCTAGAGAATTTGGAATGTTCTCTACAAACGTGTCAAGAGACGCTGGGATATCGAGCTTTCATTCACAAATTTGGATTTTCTTACTGTATTCAAAATAAAAGAAATTTTTTTGGGGGAATTTAAGGGTTACGTCCCTTGGCCGGATTAAGAAGTACGTACAAACTTTTTTGAGAATTTATTTTGAAGTAACGGATACAGTTTCCTTGAAGAAGTTTTTTGAAGAAGTGATAAAGGTATGTTTGAACAATAGAAAAAGAATTTTGTATTCAAACTTTTAGTTAAAACGAAGGTGGTGGTCGAGGAAATGTGGCGGATTTCTAATGGGGAAATTCCTGAAACGAAATTTCAGCAGTGGAATATTAAATAAAATTAAATTTTCTATCATCCGACGTTGGAGTTTCTAGTTCGGTGAAAAGTAAGCAACTGGCGACATTTTGAAGAAAAAAGTATATTTTTTTTTAAGAAAATGGCGCTTCATTTACGTATAAGTCGAGTAAAAAATAAAATATCGAAAAAATTCTACATCAGAAAATAGACAATCTAGTTTTATTTAATATTCCATTGTTCAAATTTCGTTTCAGGCACCTGCTCATTAGAAATCACATGCCCTAAATCACCATCTTTGTTTTTACCAAAAAATTGAATAAAATTTTTCTTTGTATTGTTCAAATCAAATATGCCTGTATCATAAACAAAAAACTGCTTCCAATAATCTTGCTTCCGTTACGTCAAAATAAATTCTTAAAGAAGTGGTAACCAAATTCAAATTTCAATTTAGTGCCGCCCGCGAGCCCAGGGTGTCAGATACACTCTAAAAGTGTCACAGTGTCATTCCAGATTTAATGTAGATAGAAAACATATAAACAGGTAGTCTATAAATGCGATGATGACTCGCATAGGATAATCCCCAACCAGCAAATTAAAAAAATTTGAAACTTACAAAAAATTTTTTTACTCAAATTCACTCTAACAAGGAGAGTATTTTAGGTGTCCGCCTCCGATCATTTTGATTTTTGGATATGTTATAGAGGACCGAAAAATAAGAAATGCGTGTTTTTTTATTTTTCCCCGTTTTCATATTTGGGGGGGGGGGGGGGGGGTGAAAACTGCGTTCAAAGTTAGGGGTGAAAAATCATTTTTGTGGACTTTTTGAAAATCTGGCGAGTCAGTCATATTTCGCATTCAAAGACACAAAATTCGTCCATTGACACTATTCCCCTATCTCTAATAGTTCTCGAGATATTCCACAAAAATGAGTTTTTAACCCTAATTTTGAACGCAGTTTTCACCCCCCAAATATGAAAACGGGGAAAAATAAAAAAACACGTATTTCTTATTTTTCGGCCCTCTATAACATATCCAAAAATCAAAATGATCGGAGGCGGACACCTAAAATACTCTCCTTGTAAGAGGGTGAAATTGACCCCTAAAAATCCGGCTATTTCCCGATTTTGTATTATAACCCGCCTATCACTTTTACCAATGAATAGTCCTAATTAAAAGAAGTAAAGTAACTTTTGTCCGAAAACATTTTTTCTATCTCTCACAGTTCGCGAGTTATATCACCAAATCGGAAAATAGCCGACATTACAGGGGTCAATTTCACCCCCTTAGAGTGAATTCGGGGCGCAAAAAAAAAAGGCGCGACACATAACTATCATCCCCAAAGTTTTATAATTTTTTTAATTTGCGAATTTGCGATCCTCCCTTCAGAAGATACTCAAGTGCTACCAGTTAATAAACTTATTTCGTTTCCATTTATTATCCCTTTAAGTTAACAATGGGGATTTTAATTCCCTCGGAGGGGGCATCCTCTACGTATCCCCAAAATTTCATAACTTTTCAAATTTGCTGGTTGGCGATCTTTCCTTGTAACCCGAGGTCACGTGGCCACATGACATTTTGAGTAAAGTAAACAATTCGAGGTTCCATCGGCTTGAAAACAAGGACATCACGCCTGAAGGATATCGCGACGGGTGGGGTGGTAAGCGTGCCATCAGGTAGAAGGACTGTGACGAATCACACGGTAGTTGTCAACGAGCCGCGAAACCGAAAGGATATTCCTGCTTGAATGTCTGTCGCGTGAGTAATTGTATGTGGCGTACATCGGTGTTCCTTCGTATATGTTTCACGTGCAGAAGGGTACTCACAAAGTGGAAGTGTAGATGGGCAACTCTTTCGGTATGGACGTCAGCTTCTGGTTGGAGCAATCGACGGTCGCCCCGTTGCAAGTGCACGGCGCCGGACACTCTCCAGGCAGGATGCACTCGCCAGCCCTCTTCGTCAAGAGCTCCTCGTCGCCTAGGGATAAACAGACAGGTACACTCTACTTCAGGCAAGCCTGTCTGGTCTGCCTTTCCTTCTTGGGACCACAGAAACGTGTCGCTCGCGGATGAATCGGTGATTAAAGCGATTAAACTGAATCAGTGGTTTGTTAGGAAGATTGTCGTGCTTCTTGGCGGCGGTGGTCGAATTTGCTTTGAGAATCGTGTACGAGTCACTCGATTCTGAATAGCTGGAGGCGGTTCAATTCACACTAGAACTACCGACAATTAGTGTACAGTATATCCTCGTTTGGAGCCCGTTTTTACCACGCGTTAGGAGCCCGGCGACTATCCCCACCATTTCTTGGAATCCTTCGGACGAGAGTAAGAAAACCCAATGAGCGAGCGAGAGGAAACGAACGAGTCGACACGAAGTTGCCGTCGGCTTTCGTCTCCTCTCGCTCGCTCATTGGGTTTTCTCACTCGCGCCAGTGGCCGCGCGGAATAGTGTCCAGTCGCGTTAGGAGCCCGCCGCCAGCCCCGTTCGACGGGCTCCTAACGAGTATTTACTGTATACCCATTTCTGCCAGGCACATGAAAATGACTGGTTATTTATAAAATACGTTATGCAAGGAGAATAATACTTTATTCAGATTTTTTAATTTTTTATATTGTTAAAAAATAGGTACTTGAAAATGGGATTTTTTTTACCAAATTTGGTAGTTCTGGTGTTAAGGGGACGTTCCAGTCAAACCTCTTAAAAAACAGGTGATTTTTGTGAATTTTTTGCGAGAAGAGGTTATAACATATCCTGAAAAATATTTTTGGCATTTATTGATACACTCGTTAGGGTGCAAAAAAAATTTTTTTTGCTGTGTTTTCGGTGTTGATACATTTTCTAGATGGCGCTTAGTGCAAGCGCTGCCAAAAAGAGGCGCCAAAACGGTAACCACGAAATTTACTCATAGGGTCGTCTAAAATAAAAAATTCAAACAATTTCTTACAATTTATTTCAATGGCTATCGCAGCACCCCTTGTTGGGGCAAAAAGGACCAAAACTACGATCTTGGTGCACATTTGAGTGAAGCAGTGCAAAAAGGCGGGTAATTTTCCGCACAAATATGGAGATAAAAAAAATTTCGCGGTTCAAAAAATTATGTTACAGTGGAGCTGCCATAGCGAGTCCATTTACGAATCAAATGCTCCAAGGTTTTTTTGAATCGGTCCATTAGTTCTTCTGAAATCCTGGTTACCGTTTCACAATATCGTGTTTCGAGAAAAACGTGCTCGGAGTTTAAATTAGTTATGTGACTGTAGAATCTATACCGTTTCAAATTTTGGTGTGAAACTTTCACAGGGCATTCTGGGGATGTTAAACTACAAAAATATATATATAAAAAACATCGATTTTCTGAAAAATTTTAACCGGAGGGTGCTTGTGAGATTTTGTTGACAGAGCTTCTTTTAGAGTAAGGTGCTTAGTTTTAGTGAAATGGGTGGTAGTTTTGGGTATGTTCATGTGGCGTTGGGTAACAGTGGACCAAACCCAGACCAATTATGTATTAAATTATGGTTTTCTATATTTCTGACGAGATACGATTTTATGAGAAATCATGGTGACCTACAGTAGCGGACAAAAAAGTTACCACTTTCTCGAACCACCCTACTTCTATTACTTTTCAATATTAACTCAAAACTGCAGTATGTTCCTAATATACATATTCCGAAAGATAATTAAAAGCTGTATAAAACCCAGTTGCAGTTGAATTTATTTAACTAACAAACAAAACCCCTACTTAACATTAAACCAGACAACACACTTTTAAAGGCAACAAAATGTTACCATTTTTGAAGATTAATAAAAAAATTCTAACATTTCGTGGGGGCACCTTTTGCTTTTAGGACAACCTAAACAGTTACTAATCGTGGTAACTTCTTTGTCGGCCCCAAAAATGTGTTACCCCGTTCAATGTCATATAACACTTTTGTTTTTCAGTTAAATAAATTCAACTTTAACTGGCTTTTATACAGCTTTAAATTCCCCATCAGAATATGCATATTAAACATACCACAGCCCCAAATGTATGCTAAAAAATAACAAAAATAGAACAAATCGAAAAAGTGGTAACTTTTTTATCCGCTAGTGTACATATTTTTGTTGGGAATACCTCGATATGTCACTTTATTGTTTTTTAATATAATTCCTCTCGTATTGTGTGAAATAATGGGAATATTTCGGGTGAATGATGTTACCGTGCTGACCCTGTTTCGAGCACAATCATTACGCGTAATTTCACCTTGTTGCTGGAGAATGTTCGAATACAGCTATCGATGTAAATATAAAGAGGGGCATATAGATTTGAATTAAATTTAATTATTATTCAAAATGTGTAATGCAATTATGAACCAATGGACGTCAAAATAGGAAAACAATACTATGCCAGTCTTGGAATTTAATTAACTGAAAGATCTATTGTTGTAACAAAAACCACCAGCTTCGCATGTTGTCACAGGAAAATCAACTTGCTGGAGGCTATTGACAAATATTTCCATATTGCCTTGTAACTTTACATGCGATTCGCTTGCTGAATTGGAATCACATTTTCCCGCGCTTTTTTTTATCCTTCACTACAAACATTGTCTTCTGCCTACCATTCTAAATTTTTAATATACATATAATAATAATAATATATAATAATACATTAAATTATCTAGTCCTTGGACGAAGGGTTTTTCCAAATATTGATTCAGGACAAAATAGCAAATGTTCAAACGTAAAACGTCGATTTTCGATTGCGGTCGCAAAAAAGTTTTTCGAATAAAGTTTCTGCGGAAAAAATTCTCAAAAATCACACCTTTTTCGGCCTCCTAACTGAGTATAACCCCTTAAAGGAAAGTCATATATCTTAACTTAAAATTTAGAATACCAAATAAAACAAAGAACAGGTAAAAATTATAAAAAAAGGTTAATCATTCCAAATCCTACTCTCACAACATCCACCTACACCGCGAACCCACCTGATCCCCACACACTACACCATTCAAAACCCAAATTCCCTAGCAAAATCGTATTACCCACAAAGAACCTTTGCACACACAAGCTTGAAAATTCTTCAAGGCTCTTCAGACGACCTTGAAAAAAATTAAAAAGAGCCTTGATCGCTCGCACGTTGATTAATGGAAGTCGGAGGGCCAGCTCGCGACCGAGCGCGGCAGGGTTACCATGTTAACGTCGTGGCTATAAATTTTTGGTAATGAACAGTAGCGGAGGCGATATCATTAAATTAAGCATTGGCAGCCTGTAGCCAGAGCGCGTTCTCCTCCTCTCCTCTCTCCCCCTCTCTCTCTGTCGCACGTTAATTGAGTGTTGAATGTCATGTGCTACCGAGGTGAATATGTTTATGTATGAGTACGGGCGCGCAGGTGATTTATCATCGTATTATACGCCGCGTTACAAATTGTCCGCCGCGGTACAAGTACGTAATTATATCGGTAATTTGCGTTCCGCGTTTAATAATACGGGCTACACGCGGCGTCGCGTGGCCACTTTCTCCGTAAGCTTCGTTTCCCCGCGATTCCATCGTGTCGCGAGTGTTCTTGACGCTGGCTCACCACCTACGGCGCGGCACCGCAATGTTTCGCCTCTGAAGCCAGATATAGTCGCCGCGAGATCTATTGGCCGCTCAGGGCCGCTACCCCCACCACCGCTGGCCCTCCTCCACTGACTCGGGGCCAGGTGGGGACTCTCGGGACCTACGGGCGCTGGGACGTAGCCTTCTATCGCGTGGTAGTTAGATTAGACATTTTATTCAACTGAACAATGAATGGGACTGATGTTACTGTTGGCTTAACTTTTGGGACAGTGTAAAATTGGGCCGCAAAATGGTCAGTAGAGAATCTTTTCGTACTTATCAAATTGAAGATAGAGTTTTTGAGTTTTAGAAATTTTGGCGAAAAAGGACTGGAATTTATATCTCTTGGTCGAATCACTTTCTTTTGGTTTCAAACTTTGACAGCAGAATTAAGACAGAAATTTTTCAAAGTTAGTAGCTAATCAGGTTCTATTAGCTGAAAAGGGACGTTAGGCACCCCGCAAATTCAGAGTAGAGTGTTTTTTGTTGGTGCGATTTTAGGGGGTGAAATCGCCCCTTGGAAAAATGCAGAATTTTCTTTTTCGTGGCATATCTCGAGAACGCTGAGAGATATCGGAAAGAAGTTCAAACAAAAGTTGCATCTTTTTTTTATGTCTAAGGAATTAAGGATTCGTGGTGAGCGCAATTTGGAAAGTATGGATTCTTCGATAATTATTTTTACGCAGTTTTGTAGATATAAAAGAAGATGCAACTTTTCTTTAAACTTCTTTTCGATATCTTTCACCGTTCTCGAGATATTCCCCGAAAAAGAAAATTCTGCATCTTTTCAAGGGGTGATTTCGTTCATTGGTAAAAAAATAAAAAAATAGCTAGTATCAGAAATGATGCTCGTTTAAACATCCCTTACATTATTTCCAAGCAACCCGTCCACCAATCTCTGCCACCCATCTTTCCAAAGTCGAGTGAAACTCAGAGAGGTCGAAATTCTTCCCGCCAGGGGCCAAGAGAAGACCGAACCAGCGTTCTCCACTTCTCTTAAATTCCCCTGAATACCCGGGCAAGAGTTTTGCGTAAATTTTTCTCGCTTCAGGCGAAAGTTGCGAGAAGTTTCATGGCAAGTTTTACGCGGGCCAACGTAAGTTCTCGTTTGCGGAAATGCAGCCTAACGATAATACGCGGTTGCAGAGAGAAGAAGAGAAGGGGTGCGCATACCGCTACGGAAAAACGAATCCACACTCCACAGTCTCCCGATTTTAACCCAGGATAGTTTTATACAGCACCCCGGATTAAAAAGAATGTACACGAGAGTGTACTCGAACTATATAACTTTCGAAAAATATTTTATTCCTTTTGTACGTGCAGGGTTTCGCCGAACTGGTAGTAGAATATTTAAGGGGGTGATTCTACATGAAGATATAAAATAGAAAATGTAGAGTAACGGACGGTGTTAACTTAGAAATATTTTTACTCGCTTGTAACTGTATTTAAATAGAATGGGTTTTCAATGAATTACGTGCTCCGTGTGGCAGACGCTTGTTCATAAACCAGAAACTCTTGCAAAACACAATTCTACAGTGCTCGATTATTATGTATACATGAATTGAAAAATAAATGCTCAAGAAATGGCATATACAATTTTCTTAAAAATCATGTAAGAGTTCAATAAGACAGAGAAAACAATTTGAATACACGAAATTTATGTACGTACAACTTTAGAAAACTTTTAACAGGGGCTAATTTATTGCGACACATTTTTTTACTCTTAAATTTGAAATAATACGCCATTTTCTTCTAATTAATAACTGATAATTTACAACAATGCCATCTAAATAATGTATCAGATGATACATTATTTACTTTACATGAGTTTATTCTAACTTTCCTCGAAACCCCTCGTAATGAAATTAACCCCTGAAAATTCTGCCGTTTTCCGATTTTGTGCTATAACTCGCGAACTGTAAGAGATAGAAAAAAAGTTTCAAGACAAAAGTCACTTCTCTTAATTAGATCTATCATTCGGTAAAAAATATTTTACAGTTCACGAGTTATAACACAAAATCGGAAAATATAACCGGATTTGCAGTGGTCGATTACAACCCCCTTAGAGTGAATTTGGGCAGCAAACAAAAATTGCGTTGTAATCAGGAGGAAATTCCCTATATATTCACAAAGTTTCAGAATTTTTGGAATTTCCGGGTTCGGGATCTTCCCTTGTTAGTTATTAGAGAAATGCGACCGGCCCCGTTTACAAACTACTTGTTAATCACTCGCATAATTATTAAGAAAATATTAACTTGCTCTCTTCACTTAGCCAACCACAGCCGTCCACAACTATCAATATATTATTAATGATCTTTTTTATAAAACACCATAAAGTGTGACATGGCGTCACGGAGCCTTAGAAAACCTCTCCGAAACCATAAAATCCACAATTTATTCCCGAAATTCAGTTTACAACTGCCGCCGCCAAGAAGGTGATGGATCATCCCAGGATGCTTAGTCATCCATCCATTTTCTAATTTACGTCGAGCATCTCGTTGGATGCCCCTCGTTGTTTCAGAACAGTCCGAGGAAAACGTGAGGCGTGCTTGTGGCTTTACCGACCTGTGTCCGTGTTCCGTCGACGGAGCGCCTCGCTGGCGAGAATATCGGAGGAAATCGAGTCGTGCTTACCCTTACATTTGAACTTGTCGTCCCGCATCGAATCGATCTTCCGCTTCTGCGCCCTCTTCGGCGATGCGCACTTAGCGAACGACGTCTCGATGGGGTGCGCGTGAAGGTACACGCTCAGCCATCGCAGATTGCAATCGCAGATGAACGGATTCATTGCCAAATGTCTGCGAGAGAAATCGTGGAAAGGTTTCTTTCAAGCCTCTGTGCACGCGTTCCCGCGGCAGCCTCTCTGTTTTCTCCCCCGCGAAACTTGGAATTCCCCGCGGCTGAAGAAACGGGGACTCGGGCGGCTTAAAAGCTATTTGCTCCGTGAAAGCGCGGATCGTGCTCTAAATGCCCCAACTATTAACGGAACGTAAGAGGGGAAATCTATTTCTTCGGCTAAAAACACAGCAAAATTTGAGATTTTTTTTAGGAAACTACCGATTCGATTCATCTTTTCTGCATCTTTGAAGAAGTTGCAGTTTTTTTTTTATTATTTGTTAATAATTAATATAGGACTTATGGATGATAAACTTACAAACAAATGAGAATTTTAACCCTTCGTGGTCAAACCTTCTTATAATCACGACTTACCATTTTTGTATTTTTGAATCTTTTAACTTTTCAATGATAATTGTACATTCGTAATAGTTATACAGTCATGGTCTAATAGTCTTTTTCTAGAAATGTAAATTTTGATATCATAAAATTTGTAGTTGAAAATGAGCGATTTTCCACGGCCGTGGGAAAACCGATTTTTCTTAAATTTTTTTTATATTTTTTTTGCGATAAATCCCCTTTGGAAGACGTAAAGGTGCGACATTTCAAATCGAAAATTGCTCTTGGGGTGTGATACACCCCGCGTGACCACGAAGGGTTAAGAGAGGAATTCTATTTCTTCGGCTAAAAACACAGAAAAATTTGAGATTTTTTTAATGAAACTAGCGATTCGATTCATCCGAAATTTGGACCATTCTTTTCTGCATCTTTGAAGATGTTGCAGTTTTTTTTTTATTATTTGTTAATAATTAATATAGGAGTTATGGATGATAAACTTACAAATAAATGAGAATTTTAACCCTTCGTGGTCAAACCTTCTTATAATCACGACTTACCATTTTTGTATTTTTGAATCTTTTAACTTTTCAATGATAATTGTACATTCGTAATAGTTATACAGTCATGGTCTAATAGTCTTTTTCTAGAAATGTAAATTTTGATATGATAAAATTTGTAGTTGAAAATGAGCGATTTTCCACGGCCGTGGGAAAACCGATTTTTTTTAAATTTTTTTATATTTTTCTTGCGATAAATCCCCTTTGGAAGACGTAAAGGTGCGACATTTCAAATCGATAATTGCTCTTGGGGTGTGATACACCCCGCGTGACCACGAAGGGTTAAGAGAGGAATTCTATTTCTTCGGCTAAAAACACAGAAAAATTTGAGATTTTTTTAATGAAACTAGCGATTCGATTCATCCGAAATTTGGACCATTCTTTTCCGCATCTTTGAAGAAGTTGCAGGTTTTTTTTTATTATTGGTTAATAATTAATACAGGAGTTATTCACGATAAACTTGCAAACAAATGAGAATTTTAAACTGCCATTCCTGTTTTGAAATTGCCTTTTTTTAAATCATGCCACCGTCCCTGCGAGGCGTCGAATTATTTTACCTATCAGAGAAGCGGATGGTGTATTTGCCTACAATTCCCCGTTTGTTCACCCGCGAGAGGAGCCGTCCGAAATTTCGGATCCACTTTCAGCCGGCCATCGCAGCGATTGACGTCCCTCGATCCCCATCCGTTCGTGTCTAATCGAAACTACTAGGCGACGATTTTTCGAGCGAAACGCAGCGCCGTAATTTAAACAGTTTGGACATGTTTCCCGCGCTGAATGGACGTCAATCAGCCGGGCGGGAATTTTCCGTGTGGGGGGAGGGAAAAAACATCGGGCAGAAATGCGCGGCGACACGGGCGCCCGGCACTCGATCCGAGCGGAACGCGCGGCGCGTGGGCTCGGGAGCGTTAAAGCCGTGGCAATTTGTATAAATTAACGGTTCAGTGGCGGGATACACACAGCGTTTTAATGCTTCGCAGATTGGCGAAAGTTCCATTGGCCAGGGATCTGATGTTGTTATCGTACAGGGACAACAGCGTCACGCTGGTCAGATCGCGGAACAGATCGGTCCGTATGCAGGATATCTCGTTGGCGTTCAACAGCCTGAAAAGAGTTCGTTTTATCTCGTGAATGTACGCCCTCTGTAATGCCATTGTCGATCGTAGACTAGCAAAATGACGGGATCTATAAAGGA
Organism: Andrena fulva; assembly: GCA_946251845.1. Taxonomy (NCBI): domain Eukaryota; kingdom Metazoa; phylum Arthropoda; class Insecta; order Hymenoptera; family Andrenidae; genus Andrena; species Andrena fulva. The sequence continues at coordinate 6,711,057 of OX276333.1, forward strand.
ACGGGGGGGAGGACGTTGAATAGGCTGCTCGAAACTCTCGAGGCATTTTATTCTCATTTATGCCCGCCACGAATCGGCGCTGCCTCTCAGCGATATTACAAATTGACGGGATCGTTGAATTAGCTAGCTTGAAAGTTTCCTGATTTTATCTCTCATTCTCTATGATCTCGTATAATCTTGCACTGCTATAGTGCTCCGACGCAGTGGCGCACGCGACAGATAAGAAAACTGAATTTTATTCTTTGAATTTTGGCTGCACTTCTGAATGACCCCAGTGGTCGATCGAGGGGAGGTTTTAGTTGAGGGGTAGCAAGGGTGTGTGGGCACTAAATCTAAATTTGTAGCTTCGGGTATTTATTAGTTTCTTCTGCGTCCAAAAAAATTTGTACAGAAAAATTGGTGTTGGGGCACATCCCGTGCTCCTCCGCCGGAGGGCACCACCATCGGTGGTGGGCCCGCGCCTAAGCGCTACGCCATCTACAGTAGATCTGGGACCGCGCTTGACGAGAGGTCACGATTCCATTTTTACTCACGCTTTTGTATAAGTCAACCGAGTCAATTATATTCTAGTTATTGTTTCATTGTGGCTTCCACTTATTACTTCCCCACCACTTCGGGACCCAACAATTGGCAATTATTTTTTATTATGATTCCGGAAACTAATAAATATTCGAAGCTAGTATTTTAGATTTAGGGTCCACACCCCTCTCCTCAAACCTCGTGTGAGTTGGCCACTGGGGCCATTCGGAAGAAGATCCATAAATTTTTATAACCACCTAATGAATTTTATAACATTAGAAACTATATGAATTACAATAGAAAATCTCAGTAGAGAAGATTCGACATTATTGACTGGCGAAGGTGCTCTTAAATTCTTATTTAATAATTTAGAAAAATTGCTAAAGTTTTCTTGTGTTTTTGACAAATATTGTCAACGTTATTCCAGAAATATAAATTTTGTAAAATATTTTTTTTTAAATTTCTCCAGAATTCTCGAGAAAGAAAAAATATCGGGAAATCAGGAACACCAGTTGAAACTATGAAAGATCTCTGTTCGCACTCACAGTAATTGCAGGTTGGTCAGTCCGTGGAACACGCCGCTGGGAAGTTCGGTAATTTTGTTGCCGTACAACACTCTGTAACAAGAAAAATGCCCGGTCTCATTCAAAGTCAGATTTTCAAATCATCCACAACTGCGAACGCTCATACGTACAGGGACTCGAGCGATTTCAGCCCGTGGAAAGCATCAGCCGCCACTTTTTTGATTTTATTGTTGCTGAGGTCACTGTCGACGAGAATCCATGAATGAAACGGAAAAAAACATTGTATCAAAACAGTGCGCGACGCACGTCGGCGCGAGAAAAACCTGCCTATATATGAGTGTATGATAAAAAAAAAAGGGGGGCGAATTGGATTAATCGCAAATGCCACTCACATTCTGCGCAGCTTTCTGTACGGGGAGAAAGCCTTCGGCGGGATTTCCGTGATGCTGTTCTGCTCCAAACGCCTGTGAATGATTGACAACAGAGAGAATAAGTTAACAAACTTCTAGCCCCGTGATTGCACGATTTTTCCGCGCGCAGATTGCCCCGAGGATACGCGTCAAAACTTCGTCAACAGGAAGCGATCGATACTCTCTCTACTGCGCAGTCGAAATAATTGGAGAACAGTCGCAGCATTATGCAAAAATTGATTTTTCATTAATATCAGTTTTATATTCAGTCGAAGTCAACCTTACATTCTAGAATATCTAGTTATACTTTGAAATCGATTTTGAGAACTCTGGGGTAGTTTTTTGAGTTGAGAGAACTCGGTGCTCGGGTTGCAGTTTTTGAAACGTAGGTTTCTCGCGATGAATGCGATATTTGGCAACTGTACGCGGAAGGTGTTAGGTCGGAGCAAAAGTTCGTGCGCTTTATTGAATCAGATTTCAGAAATTCAGATTTTTGGTAAGGCTGTAAAAAGTGATGAGAGAATTAAATTTCTATATTCAATTGTAGACTGAAAGTAATTAAAGCTCTAAGTAGGAATTTTTAAAAAATCGCGAGTACCATCAGAAATTGGGATTACCATCAGGACCGAATGATAAGAAATACGTGTTTTTTTATTTTGGCCCGTTCGCATATTTAGGGGATGAAACCACCCCTCAAAATTCATAAGACTTACAGGTGTCCGATTGCTTTGGTTTTTGGATATGTTTTAGAGGACCGAATAGTAACAAATACGTGTTTTTTTATTTTGGCCCGTTTGCATATTTTAGGGGGTGAAACCACCCCTCAAAGTTCCTAAGCGGACATGCAAAAGTTCCTATTGTTAGTTTAACCCTAGGTTGTCACACCTATTTTTTTCGAGCGTAGTCGATTTGACCCAAGCCAATTTTCAATCACCTATTTTTTAAAAACTATCTGTTAAATTAAGTGGAAAAAATTCTGAGATAAAGTTTGAACATTGTAGAATATATGTTTATCGTTGAAAATTAACATTTAAAGTATCGTCAGTTTCAAACAGTAATACCATTTTCAATGATACCATAAAGATGTTTTACCTCAAAGTCAAATTGTGGGTCATTTTGACCCAGTGTGACAATCGAGGGTTAAACAATATTAAAACTTGATATACACAAGTTTATAATATTCCTTAAACTAGCAACAGGAATTTTTGTACCTCCCCATACAGCACACTTCGTTGCAGAAACGTTGCAGTTACGTTGCGGTGCAATGTTGCACAGGGGCGGACACAGGAAGATTCCTGCAACATTTCAGCAATGTTGCGGTGCAATATTACCCTGCAACGTTTCTGCGATTTTACTGCAACGTTTCTGAGATTTTACAGCAACTTTTCTGCAACGTTTCTGAGATTATACAGCAACTTTTTTCTGCAACCTATCTGCAACGAAGTGTGCTGTATGGGTCTTCTCATGAACTTTGAGGCGAGCTTTCACCCCCTAAATATGCACACGGGCCAAAATAAAAAAACACGTAGTTGTTATTTTTCGGTCCTCTAAAACGTTTAAAAAAACCAAAGCAATCGGACACCAATCTCTCCTTATAAATGCCATTGCTGACAACGTGTATACAACACTAAATGCCATTCGTATAAATAACTTGCAATAAATTCTAAGGATGTCACTACGTGTATGTCACAACTATGGTGTTGGTTAAAAGTCTCCCAGTGCCGATCAGCTGTTGCACATGTTGCAAGTTACTCACATTCATTTACCTTGCAGCAGATATGCTACCTATGACATTTAGCGCCTTCCTTACCTCATCCTCCTTGACACTTACAGCGTTTCATAAATTATTGAACTTGTAACACATTTCCCCACTGCATTTTCTACTGTCCCTTCATTTTTTCCATGAAAAACATTTTTTGCAAGTATAAACACATGATTGAAATATCAAATGCATCAGTCAAAAAATTAACCGTGCATTCCTTTATTTCAAAAATCTGTCTTGGCACACACAACCCTTAATTACATTCAGTCTACAATTACAGAAAAATAGTAGCAGTGGAATATCCTCCATAATTACAGCCCCTTCGTATTTTATTTTAATCTCGACGCCGAATTGAGAAACACCCTCTTCTTTCAACCCTTCGTTGACACACCTGAACAATTTTTGAACGACTGCCATTCTCATCTGAAGAGTCCAATCGTTATGAAAAAAATCATGTGTCAATTTCAAGGTCTCCAGAATGTATTCCAATAGTTTTTTGATTGCGATTTCATCACAGTTTTTGTAAAAAAAATCTGGATTACCATATGTCGAGAAAACACGAAGAAAATCTTCAAAAAATTGTAACTTTCACAAATTTCAATATTGGAAGCTAAAAATCTACAGAGTTACTGTTCAGGTATAATACTTTGAGAGAAAAAATAGTTTGTAAGTTGGCTTTGGAAAAAAATCCGCTCACACCGAGGGTGTCAACGAAGGGTTAAAGTAGCTACAGTGAAAAGGCGAGCGACGGAACTTTCTCACCGACCGAATAGAATAGAATCGTGTTTACGAACAGTTCCGTGGTGTCCTCGGGAAGGTGGATGGGCACTTTCGTCAAGGAATTCTCCCTGCAGTCGACGATACCTTCGCCGCATTTGCAAGGATGCGGGCACTGCTGTTCCGCGCTGCACTCCGAGCCGGTGCGTTCCACTGGCCCCGAACACTTGAACTCGTGCTCCTGCGTGCGCGCGAAAGGGAAGCAGTGGTATATTTTTCAGCGGAGGAACGGCGCCTCGAGGCTCCGCAGCGATCGTAAAGCGCGTAGAACAATGGGCGCAAGTGTCGTCTGCCGCTCGGGGTACGCGGGTCACCGAGTCGAGCGGAATTGCTCGCGCATTGATGAAATCATTCTTACGATCCGTTTCAGGGAATTTCCAGGGGAAACGGCAGCGGTTTAAGGGTCGCGTACAGTGATAACGAAGGGAGCTATTTGGCCAAATTAGGGGCGTAGAATCGCAAGTGTTATTTGGGGGTTCGGAGATAGGGCTAGCCGCGTTTAATAAAATAGTTTTCATGGCACTGGTGTTGATACTTTACGGGGGTTTCAGTGTTAGAGGGGAACTTGAGGTTTAAAACTTCATCGAGTGGTGATAAAATGAGATACCTCGGTTGTAATGTTGCAGATACCATGTGAGGCTCTGAAGATAGCTTAGTGCTCTAAATTTAAATAATTCCGGGCGGGGGTAGCGTTTTTTGGGTTAGGTTCGGGTTAGGTTTGGGTTAGGGGTAGTTTTTTGGGGGGGCGTTTCCGGGTCAGCCATTGCGGGGGGAGGAGTGGTTTGATGGTAAAAAAAAAGGTAGTGTTTTTTTGGGGGGGGGGGCGGGATTTAAGGCTGAGGGACTCAGGTTATCTGGGAGAGTAAATTCTCTTAAGGGGTAACACCACTCTAGAGGCACAAAAAAAGACCTAAATTTGACAATTTATTTTGGGAGTATGACAAACGGAATAGAATTTCTTTTCAGGGGGATTATTTAATACATATTGAAGTACGAAAAACAATTTTTAATTGTCATTTTTATTCAAAATGGTGGCGATAGAGCCCGTCGTCGAAAACAGTTTTTTTTAAAACACCGCCACGGGAGGACGGATTTCTCGGCATGTATGAGTCGTGGAACAAAATACCAAAAAAATTTAAAATCTATATACAATTGGCTTTGGAAGTACGTAGGAGTTTTTTTTTTATCAATTTTTGTGGACGTGGTGCACTTTTTAAGGAATGAATCGATTTTTTGCCCTAAACATGAGCATTAAATTGTTTGTAAAAAAGAAAGTTTACATTCAATCAAAAAACGGCTACGTACTTCCAAAGAGAATATTGTTGTGAAGCTACTGTAAAAATTTGAAATCGATCCATGCAATAGTCTCCGAGAAATCCGTCCTCCCAGTTTGAAAGAAGTGGTTTCGATGACGGGCTCTGTCGCCGCCATTTTGTATGAAAATGACAATAAAAAAATTGGTTTCCGTACTTCAATATGTGTTAAATAAACCCTCTGAAAAGAAATTCTATTTCGTTTGTCATACTCCGAAAATAAATTGTCAAATTTAGGTATTTTTTTCTGCCTCTAGAGTGGTTTTACCCCTTAATTCTATGTTTGAGGTATCCTTTCGAACCTGTATATCGGCGATATTTCGATCCTTGAGGTGAATCGGCGAAGCGCAGCGCGTGTGTTGGCCAAGGCGCGGGTACGATTTCAAATGTCGCGCGAGCCAGGCTAAATGGCAGTCGCAAGAAAGCGGATTGTCGAGGAGCTTCAGCGTTCTCAGATGCGACAGAGAAGTCACCATCTCTTTGCCCAGCATCGTCAACTTGTTGTTGTTCAGCATTCTGCAGCAGACAGGTCGAATTAATTACACGTTTCACGTCAGTAAAATTGTATTATTTTCTTTAAAATTATTACCATTTTATTTGTTGGTAAAATACTTCATCTACTCACAGAATTTCTATGTCCTTGAGCTCTCGTAACGATGCCTCGTCGATACAGGTCAACACGTTGTTGTCCAGTAATCTGATGACGGAAAATTCGATGAAATTATTCGTATTTTCGAAATTTAAGTATAATTTATTTATTTATTTATTCCACGAGTAAAGAACCTTTAGTTTGCAATATACGGTAATAAAGTTAACAAAGAAACAGTGTCAAAGAAAATAAAGGGGAAGCCAGTACAAAAATAAACAAACAATAAAACAAGAATAAAAATTCACTTCGTTTAATTACTGTAGATAATTTCTGGGAAAAATGACGTTTGTTTTATGCCAATATTGCGAGATAATGAAACGAGAAGAAGTATAATATAGAAACCATAAAGAACGGTTTGGAAATTGTTAATTAGAAATAAGGGTTGAGGAAGTAGTAATATAAGAATGGCCTGTCGTAAAAGCAGAATCTAGAATGTTCGTTTTATTCTACGTCGAACTGTCTTTTTTACGACAGCAAAGAATTCGAAATTAAAGTGGAATTAGTACTATCATCCTCTGGATGTCTGACCAACGCGGGTTATACTACTTAACCAGGAACTACATGCTTGACCCACTCCACTAGTTCGAACAATAATTTGTCCAGTGCCCCTATTACAACGATTCATCGCTCTCCATCGATTTTTAAAGCAAACTCACAAGTATTTCAATGACGAAATTCCCCTCAGCGTCTTTGGTCCGATCGTGGCGATCTGGTTGTGGCTGAGATCCCTGAAATCAATCGAAAACGAACCATCAAATCCACGAAAAACTGGTTCGAAATTTGTAAAAGCTTCCAGGCTTGTACAAAAATTACATAAACGTGCTTTTTGCAGTTTCTTGTAAAATAACTTTTAATTATTCATAAGAAATCACTCGAACGTAAGGACAAATTTCCAATATAATAATAATAATAATGGTATCGACTTTATTACGTCACAAAATACCTAACACTATAGACAAATCGCTATATTTAAAAATAATTTTTTAAGTATATTATAGTTTTCAAGATAAACTGGAAAATAGAAAAATACTCATTAACCATTAGGGGGGTGTTTTCACCCCGAAGAACCGAAAATGGGCACAAACGAAAAATTGCCACATACTTCTATTGAGGTCCTCTACAAATTTGCGCAGTTTAAAAAAAAAGAAAGGAATGTTCGGGTAACCGAACTTCCCTTCTAAGAAGATACGTAGAAGCTATCACTCCAATTACTAAGAATACTCGTAACAACGCGCATTCCACAAAGAAGGAGCACAAGTGTATTCATTAAAATTCCACGCTCCGGCGAGCAGATAAATCACGCGCAATTCCTCTCGAGACGATGTCGAATCGTCCTTTTCGAGGGAATCCAATCGCCGCCGATGTAAATGCGTCGAGTGAAGAAAGGAAATTTCTTCGCGTCCCGCTTTGTCATTTATACGGGGAAACAGGTTGCCTCGATTACGCAACGGTGCACAGAGGGAACCCTCGAAGACACCAGAGGCATCGATCAATTACCCTCGGCGAAGTTCCGCCGTAATGGTTGGTGCGTCGACCTCTCGAACTTTTCCCTCTCGCCCGGCTAAAGGTCGGTTTCCAATGGCTGACTTGCGCCGGTGTGTGCTCCACTTTGCCGCAGTCGGTCTCGAGTTCGCTTCACATTCGGGATAAATTATTCAGTGGCCCCGTCGAGTGGCCACCGCGGGCATCTGGATACACCTCCTCGCAGAAAACTCGGGGGCACCGAGTCGTCAACTCACGTGCGACCGTGTGCACGTGCGGCGGTCACGTGGACAGGCTATAGATTTCTTGACGGTTTCGCGGGGTCGTTACTCGAATAACGAGTGACCGTTTCCACGGCCTCACGTGACACCTCGGTGCACCGACAGCCCTCGAAACCTCGTTTTCTCCTCGTTTCCGTAATTCCCAGGAGTTACGAACAAATCGATTTTACTCGTAGCAAGTCAAGAATCTTCTTAATATTAGGTTTTATTGTGGGCGGAAAAAAAAAGTTTCAGCCGATGGGACCCGAACCCGAGATCAGGGATTGTAACCGTAACCCTAGGCCGGTTCGGTTCTCAGTACCGTAGACTAATTTATATAACCGGGTAACCCGAGACATCTAGGCACAGAGTTACCCGGTTAACCCGCTCTCGGAGCGGGTTACCCTAATCCGGTAGAGGGCGTAGTGTTTCCCTATTTTTGTGAAATCGACCTGTACATATGAATTTTTATTTTAAAAACTATCTATCGCATTAGGTTCATCCTTTTTTTATTTTAATGCAGAAGATTTTGTCTATTTGAATAATATTTTTTTGAAATTGCAAAATTATTTATGTAACGTCAAATTATGAACAAATTTTTATTTTGCAAATTTCTCCTCGAGGGTGACATGTTTCTAAAGTTGAAAAATGTACTTAATATATTCCATGACCGTATAGTATAAACATTGTGTTATCATTTTAACACTTGCATACTATTTTCTTACAAATCAGTAAATTTCGTATATAATAGTTGTGTTACAAAATATTATTTTTATTATAAATAAATAAATTACCTTTCGAACTTCTACAGGATTGTTACATTTGTTATAGGCCATTCATCCACCATGGTGATGCAATTTGACCAAGAAACGATTTGCATGTAATGTCGTGGGTATAATTCAAGAAAATTCATCACATTTTTCCTCGAGAGATTACAAATTAGATCGAGAAACAAAACCCTGCAAGTGATTGACGTCATTGCATGTAACCCGGTTCTTGTTAAAATTGCAGTTGCATCGCAGCGGTGGACGAGCGCGGAGCGACCATAGTCGGATTTTGGACGTAGAATGTCGTATGTCACTTGTAACCCGCTCCGAGCGGGTTAACCGGCTCTCTGTACTCTTTGGGAGCCGTTCCTTTGGGGTTACTACGGGTTACAGTAACCTTCGCTCGGTTAACCGGGTTCGGGTTAGGGTTAGGCGGCGGTTACAATCCCTGCCCGAGATCTGCGGGTCCTCTGCGTACTGCCTAACGGGGCGCCACCTGGGGTAAACTGCACTAATCATTCGCACTCTTGATTAGAAAGACGAATATTAAGAAGCACGAGCTTAGAATGTACCTTTTTACAATTTCTTATTTTTCTTTCAATAAAACACTGCAAATTCCAGTAGTTGAACTGCACATTTTACATCTGGCAACACCACAAAAAACGTCTTTAACGTAACGGTGGGACAAGGACTGAGTTTTATGCGTTTTCCTAAAATTTGGATAAGGATTAAATATATTTTGTTGCTTTATACTAAGTAATGGATTGAAATACAGATTTACTAAGTCTTGTAGGTATTTGATAGTGAATTAAATACTCTGTTTAAACTTCGTTCTTAACTATTTTTTCTACATAACCTCAAATTGTCGGGTGCCAATGATTGTACTCTTATACCTATTTTTGTTTTTCATTGAATATTTTCAAAATAAAAGACGTAAAAGGTACCCAATATCTTTTACTTAAATGCGAAATCCATAATCATCGATAATAATTGAAAATTAAGAGCATATAAGAACTTCACAAAAAAATACACCTAGACACTTCAATTGGGATTTCCGCTTAGGGTGCCAAACACTGTACAAACAGTTTACCCTATCTGTGCCAATCACACCATAAAAAGCCAAATACCTACACTATAGAAGCTCCATTCAATTCTGTTCAATTGGAATCACATAAGTCTCCAATAGCAGTGCCTTCCCTAACAAGAATGTTGCCACAATCGTCACCACCCCTCGATCTAGATCATCCTACCCGATTGCTCCCAGAAACGAAGCCACCCCGTTTTCTCCCAACCCTACCAGATCACTTCTGCTACCACGAGGAGGGTTTAAAGAAAGAGCCTAGGTCGTGAAATTAAAAAACCCAACTTGTAGGAGTTGAAGAAGTGTCTTCTTAATACCGCGTTGTGTAGAAGCTCCGATTGGAATCAGATAAGACTCCAATAGTGCCTCCCCTAACAAGAACGTTACCACAAACATCACCACTTCTCAACCTAGATCATCCTAGCTGATTGCGCCCAGAGACGAACCCGCCTTCATCTTCCCCCAAATCATACGTCCCCACCGCGATCCAGTCTACACAACTAGGATATATATCCTTGCTCGGCCAACGGCGGAGCCAGTCACGACAAGTGGATCCTCCGAATCCTCTGCTCATTTAAATAGATTGCGTTCCGTCTCGCAAGTATCCGCGGCAAGCCGGTTGCGCTGTGCACGAGTTAACCAGACGCTCGGCGATGATAGGTTAGGGGTCTCGGTGCACGGTTCACCGTCGGCCATCCATCGGCCACGGAGCTAGCAGCCTGTAATTATGTCCGCCGGAGAGGCCACGGCGCATCCCGACGAGATGAGGACGAGAAACAAAACTAGAAAACAGAGGGGGGGGGGGGGGTCTCGGGCGGGAGGGAGACGGCGCCGGGCTCGGGAAGGAGGAGCGGCAACGGTCGGGTGTATTCCGAGCACTCGGGAGCGCGAACATACGGCAAGAACTGGCAGATTTAGACTCCTGCTTACCGGAGCCAATCCTGAAAGCAATTACCGAATTTCGGCCACGTAGACACGGCCACGGGGAACAAAAGGAAGACGATGCTTTTAGTGCTGCCAGTTTCATTTGGGGTCCGCTGCTGGGCGGCTTGATCATGATAAGTTCCTAATTCGAGCGGGCCAATTGGGCGGGAAACGGGATGTTTCTATCGATAGCTGGATTACAAGGGGATCTGGGTAGTAATTTCCTTTTTATACACAGCCGGGGCACATAAATTCTCTCGGTGATAAAAGTGATTTTACGTGGTAAATGAATTAAATTAGGGGTGAGTTTTTTTTATATTTTATTTCGCTGCGGATGAGAAGGAAATACCTACTGGAGATGTTCACTTCTGGCAACATAGTCATTGAAAAGAACGTAGTAATTGACAAGAGAAAATGGCTTCTAACTCTGGCGATGTCCGTCATTTTTCTCTCATATTTACTGAACACTGGCCCCAGCTTCCAGAACACCCTGTACAATTTGGTGTACGGAGGCAGTATGATGCAAGGATAAATACGGCAGAGAATTTCAATAATTTCCAAGCGCGCAGTGAGACCGACAGATTAAACTCCCACCGCGGCTGCAGCCAATCCAGAAAGCAATTACCGAATTTCGACGTAGCCGCTCCTTCACTGGAACTAACAAAAGGACCTCCTGGACCTATCCTTCCTCTCTCTCTCTCTCTCTCTCTCTCTCCCTCTCTCTAGCTCGCTCGCGTCTGCTCAATTCGAAATGTTGCTGGCGACGTGCTTTGTGCTAGCGCGATAAGAGTGGGATGAAACGAAACTGGGATTGATGGTGCCGGGGATCATAAGAGCTCTGTGCTTTCGGTCGTCAAGGAATCCCCGTGTCTTGGTGACTTCGCCCAAGCTTTGGAAAGTCGCGCAAAATTGAGGGAAAACCTTGCGCCTATGCAGAACAGCTCGATGCTTCCTTTGGCCACTATTTACGGAAAGTCGTTCGACTTGGAATTCCAGAGGCGTGTGGGCATGTGTTTCCTTAAAAATTGCCCCTGGAAATAGCGAGCCCGGGTGGGTTGCTCGGCGCTGCATTCGTAACAGAATTTCGCGGGAATAATTAAGGAACTTAAGTATTCATGGTTAATTAAGAATTACGAGGCATTTGCATACAGCAACCGTGGCCGGCCGTAATAAGCAGAATTATTTACCGCACGGAAGTACGGAGAATTATGATGAATTTTTATTATATAATTCATCGTGCTACTTCCGCGTCTCCTTCGAAGGATACGTTGCAATTTAATAGTCGGTTTTGCGAGTCTTCGGTGTCTGCGTATGAATTACCCTTGGTTAGGGGTTGTACAGGGCGAGTCAAGAACAAATCTCACGATTTAGCTAAAATCTTGGACCATACCACGTGTTAAATCTACTCAAGAATGTACTACTCAAAATTCTGCCGCGACAATCTAGTTCAAGCTTTCATTTTTTCAAGTCTCCTTTACGAATGTACAATGCTACAAAAAATTGCAGAAATAATTAGAAATGGGTACAAAACGTGCACACATTTCTGCAATTACTAAATGAGTTCCTCTTGAGCGGCCTGTGCAATTTAATTACGATTTCATTTCCCCTCATTATTATTATTTCTATTATTTTTATTATTATGACTGTATACCGCAAATTTTTGTACCCGACTCTCTCGCACACTTTCGAGCAAACGACCCACTTCTGCGCCGAACAATTTCCAGAATTCGAAGTAAATCTGCCACAGTCGGTTGATATACGCCTGGTCGGGGCGATATTTCGCAACAAGCAACGAAATTCCATGCCGAGCGGTCAGCAGAGGCGTCGATACGCGGGGCTCGCGACGAAATAACGCGCCTGGCCGTAAATCCCGGCGGCGGAGGAGTCGTAAGGCACTCCGGCCGATGCGTTTTCGTTGCTTAAATCACCGCGACGCCAGGTTGTCAAAGCGACGGCCAGGAACGTTTGTCCCGGTTATTATCGGCTTAAGTGTACGGGGAACAAATGTTATTGCGTCGTAAATACAAGCTTGTACCGTTGAACGAGTCGTTGCCGTTACGTGGCTGAATATCGCGTTTCAGGCGCGCGCAATATGCCTGCACGGCGGAGTGATACTAATCAGCCAGTGTGTCCGCGCCCCTTTCCATTGTGTCAAACCATTTATTACCAGCGAGTTTCGTCCTCTTACCACCTTTTCGAATGGCTCTTCGCGATGGGTTAATCACACGTCTCGTCCGCGACGGCTGTCCAGCCTGCTGGGAGGAAGTTTCAGCGATCGCGAAGGCGATACTTCCCTCGATCCAGGTGTCTATATATGTGTGTGTGTGTGTGTGTGTGTGTGTGTACCAGACGACGCGACCGAATTGGCACTTTGAGTGGCGCAAGGTTTAAATAGTTTAAAGAAATGCCCCTTTAAATTGGTCACACCTTTCCCAGCGATTGCTTCTGCGAGGAAAGTTTTGTGCGAATTTCGAGCTTGATTTCTCTTTGAAGTAAATATATTTGGGGACTCTCAGTCAGTCAATACTTTCGATACTTGTGTTTTTGGTGGATTTTTTACTGAATGTTGGATTAGAAATATTGGCTCACTTCTGCTTTCCCGGAGGGAACAAGTTTTTACTTTGAATTAATTCTTTATTCAGGGTCCTCTCTTTGGCAGATGAGCTTGTAAATTTTCCAAGTGTAGGAGCCGGAAAAATGGAAACCAAAGTCCCGGGATTCGAACCCGGGCCGTCTGCGTGCTGGCCAGCCGCTTAACCGATTCCCCCACGCCGACTTCCCGAGGTTTCTTACTTCCGAACTCCTACTTAACTGACGCCACCCATGGGCCACTCCCACCATAGGCCGTCTCCCGAGCGCCGAACGCCCACAAACCCACAAGCAATCGTAGCATTAAGTACCATGTGTTTTTAAAGTCTGGAAAAAGAGAATCCCGGGCGATGGGACACTCGAATCGAAGATCGACGGGTCCTCCACGTACAGGCCAGTCGCGTTACCAATTGCCCAACGCCGACTCTCCGAGGTTACTCCTTTCCGAACCGTACAAATAGCCAAACTAACAGGGCGCCACCTACAATGTGTCAATCGCACCACCGTTCCCAAACGCCAAATACCTACAATGGATAACTCAAGCGGTCGCAGTCTCGTCGAGGCTCACCTCAATTATTCCGCGTGCCATCAAACACAGTGTAGAAATGGTCCCAGCAGAAATGAAGATTCTATTCCATTCACCACGCGGTGCAAATAATCTCCCAACTATCACAAGCAGTGGCACCCATTCAGGAATACAACTGGCAAGTTCCACGACGCATAGTTGTCATTTTTCCCTTGCAAACACGGGTTGAAGACGTTTCCCCGGTGAAAAGAGTGCCCACGGCTCTGCCCGCCTGCCCGTTTCGAGGGGGCCCTCGACTCGCCCAGATGAGGGATTATCAAGCGCCCCGGTCGGCCGTGAGAACCTCGCCGAAGCTCGCAACATAATACGTCCTTTTGTAAGCTGGCTGATCCCAGCCTTATCATCAGAAACTGTAGGTTACGTGTCCGAAGGGCAGCGGCGGAGGAAGGCCTCGAAGACCTGGGGAACTTCGGAGCCTCGTCTGGCCACTTCGCAGGATGATGGATGGCCCATCTCCATTTCCCACCTCCCTTTCTTCCCTCCTTTTGTTTCGCCTTTCGGCTTTTCGCCCTGCCGCCCCCTCCCCCGGAGTCGTCGCTGTCAGTCATGACGAGGAAAGTGGGGTACTTCTTTTTTCCACCGCGGCTTTTTGACTCCTCGAGTGGCTGCCATCGAGTATCCTCGACACGGGAGCCGCGTATCCCCTCTCTCGATCACGATAGAAGCTCGATGCCCTTTTCTTCTTTGTCCCACTCCTCCCCCCTCTGCGTTCGTTGCTGAGGGAGGCAGGCGCGCCCGGAGAGCGGTTGATTAAGATTCAGGATCGTGAGGAACGTTCAGGGAAAAACGGACCTTCGGGTTAATCGCGTTGGATCGCATTCTTTCTCGGTACTCGATCTTCCTGCTGGGGAACTGGTCTCGGTCTCGACCGCCTCGCGATGTGGTAACTTTTGAAGTCGGTTGAGTTCGGCTGTTGACCAGGATGGATGGAATCCTGTTCAAGGGGACGAGGCGGAGGGGTCTAGTTTGGAGGGATCGGTTGCTATTCTTATACTGCTGGGCATAGGGAGGGTTTCTCTTCGTGCTGATTATTGGACGTGTCTTTAATCGGGGATAGAAGTTGCCGAGGGCGTCCGGAGACTTGTTTCCAGGGGGAGGGGGTTATTTTGGAATGATGGTAAAGAAAAATATATCCCTCTTGCTTTTTTGAACCCGTTTTGTAGTGCCAATTTAACCCTCTAGGGACTAGTGGGACTCCAGAGTCCCATTCAGACTAACACATTTTTATTTACGTTCCATCAATAAGATCGAGATTTGATAGGTATAGTGACCTTTAGTAGGCAGAGAAGAAACTGTTGTACCATCAGAACCCGAAATTAAACTTTTTTCTATTATAAACAAATAAAAAAAAAAAAAAAAAAAAAAAAAAAAATTAACGAGTAGCTTCCAAATCCGAAGTATAAAATAGACTATTTTAACGCTCAAAAAAATTCTACGTTAAGTTTAAAACATCCCCGCACCTAGAGGGTTAATTAAAATTTTAAAACCGAAATTTAATATTCCCGTTTTTGGTATAAACTTAATAAAGATCAGTTTTGAAAAATAAGCGATTTTTTCTCAAAAACCAGGGGGGCAACTGCCCCTCTTGCACCCCCTCCGGACGCCCCTCCTGTTGCTCACGAAATTGAAAGCATTCGTTAGCTTAGGGCCTTGGCTGCCATTTTGAAGCTCTCAAATCAGCTGATTTTGAGGTTAGGGTAGTCTCTTAAGATTCAAAACACAGTTTTTAAGCATTTTGAGAAAAAATAGGTACCACGATTTAATATTCTGGCACCCGAATCCTCGTAAAATTAAAATAACTAATTCTAACCCCCAAAGTAGTCTCCTCCAGTGTTTAAGTTTAAGTAGAATTTTAAGATACAACTCCTGTATCCGCCTCGATTTCGAAAGACAGTGTTTCGTTTTTCGCGCAACATCTTTTAAGGCGCAAGAGAAACTTAAGAAAAGTATTGATTAAACTTTCCCTTTTCTTTTCGCCTTTAAAACGGCGAAACGAGGATCGAGGGGTCGCCTTTAAGGCAGCAGCAAAGTTTCTAAACCCTAGAACGGAAAAGTCACGCGTGTTCGATCCGGGGGAAGATCGCAGTGCAGGTTTCACAAACCGAACTCGCGTACTTCCGCGTTGTACACGTACGTGTGGGTGGTATGTAGGCCGTCGTCTGAAAAGTATATGCGATAACCTCTGTACTGTGCTACGGTGACGAGGGACAGACCGTGCATCGACTTTCACAAACGTTATCCGCGCTTTAAACAAATTCGTGGATAGCCTTCAAACTTAACAGATTTAAATAAATTTTCAAGTGAGACCTGCACTGGATAATATCTATTTTCTAGGCTTTCTTATTTAATAACAGTATAGCTGCAGGATTGTTCGATTTAAGAAATGGCCCTCGCATTTTTGCAGAGCTAGTAGTCGCTCGTAAGTTCGTCCACAGAATTTTCCATCATATTTGCCTCTCGAAGGCGTGGTTGGCGTTAATAATTATGTGGAGCAGCAGGGAGGATAATTACATTCGATTCTGCAATACTTACAGGCGCTTTAAGTTCATCATGTTGCTGAAGAGGAGGTCGGGGATGTGACGTATTTGATTATTGTTAAGGCGCAGCTTCTCCACGCCTACTAAATCCTGGAAGGCGTCTCTCTCGATGGTGTGAATCTGATTATTCGATAGCCAGCTGTAAAAAATATCCGTGCATACAGTGAGATAGAAAATGCAATTTATTTCGCAAAAAGGCAGGAACGTAATTGCCCATACTTCAATTTCGTCTGAGCTGCAGTTTACACAATGGTCGTTGCGATTTTTAATTTGAAAAAAAAAACGGGGTCACAGCAGTTGTTAAATTAATTTACGTTGCGTTTATGCAGCCCAGAAGGAAATAGAAGCTTTATTAACAGAGCCATGAATATTGGATCCCGAGGGAAAAATAGGTCTGACAAATTTCATAGAGTTCCACTAGTTTCTCACACAATGCCATCTTCCCCATTGTTTGTAACAAATTTCACAGAACTTTGCCGTCTTTCCCTTCCCTTAAGACGCTCACTGTTTCCACTCGTGACTCCATTAAATACCACTCGCGATGTGCAGGATTAATGCAACCTACAGTCTGAACAAAATCAAGTGGCCGCTCGGAGGACTCCGCCCACTTACGTCATTCGACCTCCTACTTCTTCCCAAAAACCGCACATACATATAATTCCCTCAACACGATATAAAACCGCTAAAAATTAATTTCGAGCGCCCAGTTGATTTTATCGATAATTTATAGTTTCGCCACTTAACAAACAAATTCGTCGTCTACTCACAGAACATGAAGCGTGGCCATGTCCTCGAAGTCTGTCTTGAAGATCACCGAGATATTGTTCCCCTGCAGGTCCCTGGAACAAATAACAACAAATTAGTCTCGCCAGTCGCCAGTGGCACGAGTCGATGATATGAACCCGCGTCGCAGAAATGCAATAACCACCCTTATTCCTAAAATCTCATAAAAATCTGGCTCGGGTCCGCTTCCTCCCCTGTGCGCTGCTTTCGAGCACAAAAGGAGAACCCTTGTCGACGGTGCTTAACTAATTCCAGTCTCCAACCGCAGCTACCCACCCCCAGCCACTCGTATTTATTTGCCGCGAATAAGTATTCCTGTTCTCGAGGCCGCGCAAATATTTGTCCGTCGCAAAAAGGGTGCGACACAAAGGGCAGGCTTCGGAAAATTTTATCGCGAGCCCCTCCCCCTCGACCCACCCACCCCCGCTCGAAACGTTGTCGCCGTTTACGCGACTGGTCAAAGCGACCCCTTGGCAACGGCGTCACTGTGAAACGAGTCCATCCGACTGCGAACCGGAATTCGGTCGAGCGATCGCCGAACGGCCCGGCATGCTCTACTCATTCATTTATTGCGGAGCAAGGTGAGGGAAACTGCAGTGGACGGGAAAACGCGGCTCTGTTTGAAGGAACCTTTTGAAGCGAGGCGGCTTTAGGATGATCTTCGAGGTAACTTATTCTCTTCGAATTACACGTGCTTCTCTGATCTGTGCGACTGTCTCAACGCTCGCGTGGCGGCTGCGGGGTCAACAGGGGTCTCTATTATATGTACAGGGTGTTCAAAAAGTGGTGGTCGCTATTTTCACGTGTGAATATAGTAATATACGCCTCGCATAGCGGATGCGGGGTCAACAGGGATTCATTATATGTACAGGGAGTTCCAAAAGTGGTGGTCGCTGCTTTCAGGGGTAAATATATACATCGCACGGCGAATGCGGCATCAACAGGGATCCATGATATGTACAGGGGGTTCAAAAAGTGGTGGTCGCTGCTTTCGGGGGTAAATATACGCCTCGCACGGCGAATGCGGCATCAACAGGGATCCATTATATGTACAGGGAGTTCAAAAAGTGGTGGTCGCTGTTTTCAGCGATGAATCTACACCTGGATCGGTGAGCATTTGTAAAAAGACATTGACAATTAATGTTAATTGTATTCTTTACATCGACATATTCCCTCGTTGACACAAGAAAAAGTTTAAAAACAATTAGCGCGTTTGCGACGTTTTCTCAAAAACGTGAAAAATGGTTTCACCTATAGTGGATCGCTTAATCCATGCCAAAGCTTCATCAATTTTTTTCTAATTAAAATTAGCAAAGTCGGTGTTCGTAGACTGAATTAATAGCTACAGGTCCGCCCAAATGAATCGGCCCTCCCGGTTGAATTCGAAAATGATACGACGAAGGTCGATGCCCAAGTCGAGGCTCGGCGTATCATTGTTCCCGCGCTGCACTCCGTAACTAGGAAGCGTGAATTTGCTCTTCCCCGTGGAGCAGGAAGCCCGAGATAGGGGTGGCCGTCAAACACAGCCGTCTGCAGCCCCCGGTCCAGCCAAGTTATTAAGGCCTTATTAAATTGGTTCCTTCTCTCCCTCCCCCTCCCTCAGCTGGAACTTTTTTGCCTGGCAAAAACCGGCAGACGTAGGAGCGAATAACGAGGCAGGCCTACCCCGGCGACTTCTCTCCGTACGAATCCTTTCTTTCTCTTTCTCCCCCGTCCCTTCCTTCCTCTCTATTTTTTTTGATTCTCGTTTTCCTTCCCCGAACCGACGGCGACGGCGAGGAAACGCAAATTATTTCCTCGTTTCCGTTCCCCGACGGCCCGCGTTCGACGGCGAAACGAGACGGACGAGTGTTTTTAGCGGCTCTTTTAAGCCTTGCGTGAGATTTTAATTTCACCGCGGCGACGGCGGCAGCGTTTTGGATCGCATTCTCTTTCTGTTTCACTATTTTTCCCGCGCCCCCCCTCCGGGCACCCCCTTTGTCTCTCTGCCCCTGGATATTGTCGTTGCGCTTTTGGCTGGCGCCGGTATAATTGCGCGGTAAGTGGGCAAGAGCGTCGCTCCGCGGCGAGTGGAAGAGAAAACGCGCCTGCTTCCGAGGCGTTTTTGTTCCCGATTCCGCGGTTGGGCTGGCGGAATGTCAGACTGCACGCTGGATTGCTTGAGAATCGCGTATGGGGCTAATTTGTGTGCCGAATTTACGTGTGGAGACTGAATCGCCGGCTCGGCGGTTCGCGGGAATTTCCGTTTCAGTAGTATAGGTCAACCATTCAGTCGTTTCGCCCTTTGGATGGATAATTCGGAATTATTGCGTTACATTCTCCCCATACACGGTTCCAGGGTGGATATTGAATGCGAGGTAAACTTATTACAGGCATGTTTCAATATTATTACTCCCAGTAAATTACAAAGAATTTATTTACAAATATCGTATATTGGGTTACGAAATTAATCAATCACGCTGAATTTTTATAGAGAATCGCCAGAACGATCATTTCCCAATATCATTAATTCAACGTCTCTTTTTCAAGGTAATTATTTACAAAATGGCACTCCTCACCGATTTCCATGACGGATTAGAATCTAACCAAAATTAACCACCGATCACAGTTTTTTGCAAATACCTCGAAAGCTAAAGCCGAGCGACAGTAACAAGTATAGGAAAAAGTTGTTCAGAATGTTAACTTTGACAACATATTTCAAGGTCATCGAAATCGGCGAGAACTGCCATTTTGTAAATAATTACCATTTTCAATTTTAAAACGCTAAAAAAATCATGACACAATATTTTTCCCGAAGAGCCAAAAATAGCGATGCCATCATCCCCACATCCCACGAGCAAATTCGAAATCAGTGACATTTTGAAATATCGCAAAGCAATATATTCCTGTCGAGAAATTAAAAGTCCATTAAAAAATTTCGCAGGCACTCGTCGCCGCGTTTGGAGCACAAATTCGAGTTGCAACGATTTCAACCGCATATTTAGCCGTTTCCAATATTTTTGCAATTCGAGGGAGAAATGAAGAATTATAAATACGAGTTATTATAGAAGCCGGGACGGAGCTGTTTTTCGAGCGATAGGTTCTCGCTGGCGCGAGGCTGGGGAGCGTTGCGAGGCGAGCAGAAAGTTTGCCTTTTTCCGCGGCGAGTTTCAGCTCCGTGCCGCGTCCACCCTCTCCTCGTGGAAGCGAGAAGTCACGCGCGAGGGCAGACGCGGGGAACAAGTGTTGATCGATGTCGACGTAACTGGTGTTGGTTCGACAGATTTTTCCCGCGCTCGTGTTTACCTTACCGTGAACACGTTTTTTCATTTAACGATTATCAAGAGGATTGGCTATCAACGCGTCCCCGTCGACGAGACGCTCGGGGGCCTGTATTTTAAACACTACTACCCTGTACAGTCACCATTTTCACTTGCTTTTTTTCGACTGGCACTGGCGGCCTACGAAATGGCGCGATTTCGACAGTTGCCAAGAGCGTTCGCTACTTGATATTCGAATTTGCGAGATGGTTTCGTGTTGCAATGTGTTTTCCCCCCGTTTTTTTTTTTGTTTCGTTTGTTCCTCTGCTATTGGTACAGCCTTCATCCTTTAGGTGTTTCAGTGTCTTTTTTTTTCTGCTCCTCTGGTACCATCTTTTTAATATGTAGCTCATTCGTTCTCCCTTTCTGTTGCTCCTTTCTTTCCTCTTACTTCCACTTTCTCTATGCCTCTCCTGCTCCCTTCGTTTATTTCCTCGTCAACTCTTATTCCCCCCCGTTTCTTCCTTTATTTTCTCATTCACCGCCCTCTTTTTTCTGCTTCTTCTTTTAGCCACTCTTTTATTACTTGTTGCCCCCCTCGTTCTCCAGCATTTCTCCTCTCGTTTCTCTCCTTTTCCTTCTTTTATTGCCTCCCGTTTCTTCTTCGTTCGGCCCCTTCCCCAACACCCGGCCCGCACCCCTTAAGTGGCCATTGCAGCGAGCATATATAAACAGATATTTCAAACACCTGCGAAGGAGAATTTCGCCGGAACGATTACTGCAGCGCCAGCTTATCGACGCTCCTTATTACACCCGGACGAATATTTATTCCGAGAATTCGATTTGTTTGCAGGGAAAGTTTGCCGAGTCTACGAAACATTTATTCACTCGGAAAATTAATGGCAAAAAATTATTCAGCTCATCCGAGCCACTGTGTCCCCCTTTGCGTAAACAAAATTATCGCCACCCACACAGCAGAAGCGGCGGGAACGTCGTTTGCAGATCGAGGAACGATCGATCGGCGTTATCGAATCGGAAGCAGCCGAGCCTGGTCGCGTAATCCACTTTATCGTCCATTCGATTAACCGTGAAGGCAAAACGAGCGCGGTTGGCAGCGACTAACGAAGCCAATACGAAGAATATGACAACGCGGTGTCATCCCTCCGCCATGCTCCCACCCCCGACGGCATTCGGAACGCTCGGAGAAGACGTCGATATTCGTCGAAAGCGCAACACGCTTTGGTATTTTTTACTTCTAAACTCCTTTTGATAATTGAAGAGGCCTTGTGGAAAAAAATTGTAAGTGCCATAATCAATTTTTTTTTTGTCGAAAATTCTCCTACGTGCCAGTGGTAATACTATAGTATAGAATTTTAATGCAATGCTGCTAAAAAAATGGTAAATAAATGGTATGTTCAATTTTCCCTAGAACTAAAAATATTTTCTGCAATTATTTTTTTACGAATTTGGACTACATTAATTTCGTAAATAATTTAAAGTGAGGGAAGTTTCTTCTCTCTACTGAAAATTTTGATTTTTGGCACTCTCAGTGTTTCCGACGACTCTTCAATTATAATAGATCTTCGCTAGTTCCCATTTCCAGGACATCACTGCAGGATATTACTTGAGTCTTTCCATGCTTCTATTGAATCCCCAATAACCGTTCGCCACGCATATTTCTCTTTAATATACCGTGGAAACTTTTTTAATTTTGTTATGGGAGTTATAATACAGACGCGTCCGAGCCTCGCATACTTTAGTTTCCGCGTTCCTCTTTTTTCACGCTCTTTAATGTCATTGAGACTGCCCCTCGCTCCTTCGCCGGCAATTTCTAATAACCCTGAGTTACAGCCCCGCGCGGGGGCGGAGTGAATCGTGCTGGATGGCTAAAGAATTACTCCTCGCTGTCGATGAAACCGTTCAGTGATGCCAACAATGGGGAGGCTGACGCAACACTCGGAGGGCGCCACTATCGCACGTAATAAACTAAAATGTCCTTATAATAAGAAGCTTTATTTATTTATATTTTTCTCGTTATTTGCTGACTGTTGATTTTAACATTAAAATGGCAACAAAAGGTGAAAATTATGGACGTTTGACTGTTTTCCAACTTAAAGATTTATTATAGAAACGTGCATTATGATGTATCAGTTTCAAACCTTTTTCATGGTAACTTTACATGGATTGTTTCAATTTCAGATTACTCTTTTACGATAATAATAACAATTTTTTAATCAAAGCACCTTCTTCCTTACTTATTATCAGGGTTGCCACCTGCTACTGGAAAAATCTCCGGGTGGTAATATGATAAAACTGTGGTATTATACAGTGGTATCAATTTTATATACAATAAAAGTTATTAATTAAAATAACACATACTTTTAAATTCTGAGTTATTTGAGCTTAAAAGAATTGCACATTTGTTTCCGGGTATTCGAGAACAAAACATTTTTTTGGTTTTTCCATCTCCGGGTTTATATTCGAATCTCCGGGTTGGAATGTGTGGCATTCCGTGATTTACATGGTGGCAACCCTGCTTATTATTGATGACGAAATGCCCTAACCTAACTACTTGATCGCTCCACACACGTGGATGCATATAAAGACATAAATTCTAACTCAAATATCCCGACACTAAAAATGATAAACATCCTTAACTATTTAGACAGACAAATCATTTTATCATATTCGTACATTCTACAAATTTATTCAAAAATACCGATGAAAAGTGGCACGTGTGCCGGTGGCGCCGCGGGTGGCAAAAATCTGCAGCCAGCTTCTCCGTTAAAAGAAATATCGCGGAAACTTCTAAGATCACTATAACCAAGAATTATTAACACGCAGTCTCTTGCGCCGGCGTAATCACCCTAAAACCGGATTCAATTTCCCTCGCCGGTTTTTACACCGCTCCCCGTTAACCGGCTCAAATATTGAACTAAAAACTTCTTAACTGACCCGAGCCCGGCCGTCAAAAGACGTGTTTGAAACTTGCTAAGCATCAATGAGAATCCCGGAGTACCTTCGTTACTCGAAAAGGGCCAATTTCCTCTGACAGCATTTCCACACCTCGGCCCGCAAAAAGAAGACGCACCGCGTCGAAGCCTAGCAGCGGCATCTTCCCAGAAGACGCGGCGCAGCTTCGGCTGCCAATTCCCTCGAAAGATGTGCCGCTCGAAATTGCGGAAGTGCGAGTAACCCAGTCACGTCCGTCTCCGCGGGGCAGAAATATCCCAATAGGCGAGGTTTAAATTTACCGATCTCTAAAAACTCGTACACCACCGATTCCGCGTAGAGTGAACGACCCGCGGATGAGGGAGTGGCGAGGGAGACGGCAGATTCGTGGCCCATCGTTGCGCAGCCGTTCACAGCCGCCGATGGCATGGTCCGGCGATGAAACATTACAAGTTCGGACTGCCAGAAGGGCGGAACGCTTCGGTTCGAGCGACAGATTTGTGCTTCCAGGAACGCTAATGCGGCTTTCCGCGGCGGTCCCTGTCGTGTTCAATTAAAATGGCCATCTTCTCGGCGAGCGATAATGGCTATCGCCCCGCGACCACAGCGCAGGGTTCCTCCGGTTATTAAACCGGTAGGGGGCTGGTCTGAAACGGGCTTTTTGTATTGGCGAGGAAACGATTTCACCTTGATATTGGAAGATCCCTGAGGTGCTTTATCGCGCGGGTAATTAATTTCTGGCGGGAGGGTGCGACGGCCGCGATAGCCGCTGAAGAAAGCTAATGGCGGATGATGGGGCGGTAATTTGATCGAGACACTGGCCAGGTAACGCGAAGAATGTTTACGGTTTACGAGGTGGATTATGCACCCTGGAAAGCGAAACCTCGGATGGCGTAATTTATTAGGCGTAGCTGCGCGAGCTGGATCCTTCTCGTTGCGGATGATCGCTGGGAGAACCGATTTGCTGTCGCAGCGGCAATTATCGGGGAATTTTTACGGTGCAATAAGAGCGCGGAGAGGGATAATTGGAGGGTAAGTGCGCTTAATATCGACCAGCACCTAATCTCGCCACTCGTAATGTCTCGCGAAGTAAGTGCTGACATGTGTTGGTGATGAACTGAAGTAGTAGATCAGCATGTGTAGGGAGACATGGGGGATTGTGGTTGCAGTGTCAATTTGAGCAACGTCTAGCGTGGGAGAAGTATTTTAGTGAATCTTAAAAAATTGTTGCACCGTGACAATGTTACATCGCATTGGGAGAAGGTAGAGTTTGAAAATTCTATGAACGCTAGAATATTTATTGGGAAATCGCCGAAAATTTAGATTTTGTTTTTATAAAATAAAATTTTTTTTTAGTTTTTTTTCTTTTTAAATAATCACATTCATCTGGATTAGTGGGGCATAATGTGCTGAGGCACATTTCGGGATCCCAGAGTTTATCGTTCGAAAGTTTTTAGACGACAGACAAACGCACGAACATATAGAAGCTTTCTGCTTTATTAACCGACTTCAAAAAGAAGGAGGTTATGTATTCGACCCGTATGTATGTTTTTTTTTTTTTTATGTTTGTCCCCTCATAACTCCTCAGCATATGGACCGATTTTGATGATCTTTCTTTTATTCGAAAGAGGATGGTGCCCCGTTGGTCCCATTCTACGTGGAATCAATATTGGCCCAATATTTTACCAGTTATAGTTAATAATAATTTATATGTTTGTCCCCTCATAACTCCTCAGCATATGGACCGATTTTGAGGATCTTTTTTTATTCGAAAGAGGGCGATGCCCCGGTGGTCCCATCCGAGACTAAATCAATATTGGCTCAATATTTTGCCAGTTATGGTTAATAATAATAATTTATATGTTTGTCCTCGCATAACTCCTCAGCATATGGACCGATTTTGATGATCTTTTTTTTATTCGAAAGAGAGCGATGCCCCGGTGGTCCCATCCGAGACTAAATCAATATTGGCTCAATATTTTGCCAGTTATGGTTAATAATAATAATTTATATGTTTGTCCTCGCATAACTCCTCAGCATATGGACCGATTTTGATGATCTTTTTTTTATTCGAAAGGGGGCGATGCCCCGGTGGTCCCATCCTACACTGCATCAACATTGGCCCAATATTTTGCCCGTTATGGTTAATAATAAAGACTATTGTCACCTAATTATTATTATTTTATGTACGTACGCGCATATCTCCTCAGCATGTTGTGTCAATATATATAAAACTAAAAAGTTAAAAATAAACAAAATTTAAAAAAAAAATTAAAACCGACTTCAAAAAAATAAAGTTGCACTAAAAAGTAAAAAATAATTCTTTCCCTTATTTAATCTACGACTCATATTTTTCAAGTCGGTGCCTCATCATTTGCACTGTGTAAATCTGGCGCCGGCTTAAAAAATATGAGTCGTAGATTAAATAAGGGAAAGAATTATTTTTTACTTTTTAGTGCAACTTTATTTTTTTTTTGATGTCGGTTTTATATGTATATTAAGCTACCTGATTAATGGCATGCTTCAGCAATTTAATCAATTCCGGCATTTTTGTTAACGGAAACAACGAAATTTGCGGAGCTCCAGAGCCGAACTTCTGAGAAATAATATGTACTAATA
This sequence comes from Andrena fulva, assembly GCA_946251845.1. Taxonomy (NCBI): domain Eukaryota; kingdom Metazoa; phylum Arthropoda; class Insecta; order Hymenoptera; family Andrenidae; genus Andrena; species Andrena fulva. Next base: position 6,736,830 of record OX276333.1, read on the forward strand.
TAAATATTTTGAAATCGACATTATAAAGCCATTTTTTAAACGTAATCCCAATAAACAAAGGTTCGGCAAAACGGCTCCAAAATATTCACGTGCTGAAAGTAATAAATACACATATAAATATAGCTTCAAAAGCTCATAAATAAGCGAATTAATCAATATTTCCCAGAGCACACACTGGTCATCCCACCCAGTACATCCACGGCACCCGAGCCATCCAGAGTCTCCTTATAAAACACCCAAGTCATTTGCACAGCAGAAGCTCCTCAGAAGCATCGCCGAGATTCCAAGTCAGAAACGAAGTCCGCTGAATCAAAAGCCAGAAAATCCCCTCCACAGGTACCCAACCAGCGAAGCCCCGAAGAAAGTCGCTAGACTGGAAAGCAGAAGGAAAGACTGTCTGCGATACGTAATCGGGAGGAATCGCCCCGGCCACAGGTCGCCTGTCATGCCGCGAGTCGGCGGCTCCTGCTCGGTGTACCTTCCCGTTGATTCGATTTATCCGGCTACAATGACGTCCGCCAGGAAATCCAATCGCGCCGCGTGCGGCACATTTTCATCGCGTGGGCGCGCACTTTTGACAGTCGGCTCACGTGCTGGTCGGCTAACGAAATTACTTTTCGCGTCGCCGGGCCATCCGCGCTTAAACACGTTTCCACGGGGGCCTGGCGAGCCCGCGTCGGCTCGGCCTATCGACGGAGGAAGACGCCGGGGGTGGCGGGCGAGGTGGAAGACCGAAGATGAAGAGGGGCCGCGGCGACGTGTCCAGGAATAAGGTGTCGGTACGCGTCTATATTTGCGCCGGCTTAGATGGACCGCTGGCAGATGTAATCAAAGTTTGCAGACGACCACTCCTGAGCGGGAGGAGCCTCGGGAGGGGGACAGGCCGGGACGGATGCGGTCGTTTTTCCTGCGTCGATACGCGAGGTATTCTTGCCGATATGTACGTCGGAGGAGGCTGCCTTTGGAGGATATTGGATTGTCTTGGGAATGGTTCTGGGAACGTGGCAGGCTGTTTGCAGGGTTCGGGGCGGGTTAACGGGTTGACCGTCGTGTCAACGCGCGCGGCTCCTGTGAGGATTTCGTATGGGGAACTGTTTGGGAGGTAATTTGTTGGTGGAGGTTTAAGTACGGGTACTCTTGTAACCGTAAGGGCGGAAAACTTAAGGGAAGAAGCCCCTATAAACGGCTTTTTTGTATCAATTCCTAGGAATTTTTTGCAAACATACCAATTCGCTGATCCTTTCGGAACTTTAAGGATACTTTATTTAACATTATAAGATGTAAAATAAATTTTTAACATTAATGATTTGGTTAAACCTTGTGGTTCGTCCTATTCCGAGGAATATTATAAACTAAAAGTGTGCAAAATTTGAAGTTAAAGCGTGCTCGATATGGTTCCTCAAGTGTGCAATTCGATTGATCCAAACTGCAGAATAAGATCGAGTAGAGCACCTACGTAAGAATAAGAATGAAAACTGGCGTTGACATTCACTCGTCAAGAAGACCCCCGCAACAGATTTCTCACCGAAATCCCCACGCGGGGGTCTTCTTAATGTCAACCGTCTTGTCTCCATCACTCGCACTCACTACGCCTCTCGTTCAACGTAAGAATGCTCGACGGTACTCGAGCGATCTGCCGAAATAAAAGTAGCGCCGCGTAAAAAGGAGGGCCAATGAAATTCTTCTCCACTATCGACACGAGGGGCATGCATTTGGCAGGGTGGCTGGCGAACCGTGGGTTTACGCGCCTCGACGTCGAAATGCAAATGGAATCTCTTGATTGAGTTTACCGGCGCGCCGTCGACGCCCCAACGGTGTGTCTTCGTAGCCTCTCGCCGGGCGCGGAGAAGAAAAAGGGTGGCAGCCGAGTCGATTTGACGTATCGACGGCTTTCCACTTCGCTTGCTACTCACGAATAATCGTGACAGGGGAAACGGAAAGAATGCCAGGCGCGCCGTCCATTTCCAACCCCCGGCACGGTATATAGACGCGGCTCATGGCGCTCCAGTCGCAAATGGAGACAAATTTATACGGCCTCGGGCGAAAAAAAGCCGCCGCGTTTTTTTTTTTATAAATTGAATCGATCGATTGTTTCCCACCACCCCCTGGCTCGCCGATATTTTCCGCGGGTGAATGATTTGCCTTCGGGACGCGCCGGGTCAGCGTTCAGTGATTTCTGGTAAACAACGCGGGGGATGTTTGTTCGTGAACGATTCGCGATTGTGCGGGAATGGGATTCCGAGGCTATAGGATTTGTTGCTAAGCTTAAATGAATGAAGGAAGAACGAAGGGAAAGTGATTTCGATGATACCGTTGGGAAGATGCATATCGAGTATTTTAAAGGAATGTCGGGTATGCGGGACATCCGGGATGTTTGAGGTATGTAGAGTCACGGTGAAGTGGAAAATTTGGGCACAAAGGGGATTGTAGAAGAAGTCACTTTGAAGTTCCTTTGAGAGGAAGGATAATAATAATAATAATAATAATAATTCTGTATTGCATCAGTAGACATTACGAGAGTAACAAGAATAAAAACAAACAGACGAATACATATAAGAAAACAAGAGAGAGGAAAATAGTAGAGTTAGAAATTATATAGGGTAAAGGATCCAATTACTGACACCTAACCAATTACTGTCACCTTAAGCTATTTTACTTAAAATAACGAATAAATAAACTATAGTATATAATCTATAGTATAGGTATAGATTATAGGTTGAATTACATAATTCTTTTTATGTATGACTTTACATTTTACAACGTTTATTTATTCGTTATTTTAAGTAAAATAGCTTAAGGTGACAGTAATTGGTTAGGTGTCAGTAATTGGGTCCTTTACCCTAGAACTGGAAAAATACCCGTGCTTCGCTACGGTATAAATTAGACTTTCCGTTCTCATTTAAGTTTAAAAGTGCAGCGCCCTCTGCACGTGGATTTCGGAACTATTCTATAACCTATAGCACTCCCGTTACAACAAAGTTTCTTCTGGTATATGGAGTCTTGCGCTTTCAAATACACGTGCATATACAGCACGAACATTTTTATATAATGGTGTAGATAAGTAAAAGTAGAAGTAGAGTGCAAAAGGCGAGGTCCAGCTGTCAGCTGTTGATAACCTAACCTCTAAAAACTACCGATGTTGATGTATTCGTGCAATTAAGGATTGGAAATTAAGAAGAGTTACTTGTCCACGCCTACAGGTATTCAAATTGACCGTGGGTTTAAGAAACTGCACAGAAATTGGCTGGACGATCATGCAGATCCCTGGCAAAGCAGTCAAACGGCCAGCCAGATTCCAGAGCAACCGATCACGCAATTATTTAGACCTCTAAGCGACTGATAGCGCTTGTATTTAATATCTGGTCGACTGGTCGTACAGCTGTTTTAATCTCTGAGCGATTGATCAGGAAACTACTTAGATCTCTAAGCAACTGATCACGAGATTTCTCGGTTACTCGAGTAACTTATCACGCAATTATTTAGATCTCTAATCACTTGATCACGCAATCATTCAGATCCCAGAGCAACTTATCCCCCGACTGTTTAAATCTCCACTGCTCGTATAACCGTTTAGGTCACTGGGCGAGAGATTATATAACCACATATTTACACTCTTGAATGTAACTGATCAACTATTAGAATCTCTGACGCAGTGGTCGCAGAGCCATTTCGTTCGCGTAGCAAGCAATTAATTTAACAATTCAGATCCTCGCAGAGCTGGGCTTCAATAATTCATCGCGCGTTCCAAACTCCAAGTACATATCTGATCAGTCAAGTGGTCGTATCACCAAGCAGCTACGAAAGCAACTATTCGCTTGGTGACAGCAACTGATCGTCCCAACGTGCCATCAGAAACAGTAGTTTCGACCACTTGGTCCCTCCTTTTGATCCGGAAACTCATTTGCAGCCCCGAGCGCCTGGCTACCGAACTATTTTCACCACTAAACGGCTGTTTAAGCAACTATTCGCTAGTGACAGCAACGGATCGCCCAGCGAGTCGGTGGAATCATTGCTTAAGGCGAATTCACACGGTTCACTTTGGTTGAACGTCCTTCGGCGATTTAACAAAATTGAAAGGAAACTGAACAGCGGAAATTACCGTTTGTTGTTGTTAAAGGCGATAAGAATATTATAAAAAAATTTCACTACCTCTCGATTTTATAATGGTGTATAATAATAATGTTCACAAATTCTTTACAATTTGCTTCGACGCCATTTTTAATTGAACCAGTTTGTTAATTTTCATGGGAATATGAAAATATTCGCCTTTCAACTCTGTTCAATGAACTTCACTGTTCGACCAAAGCGAAGTGTGTAAATTCGCCTTTAGGGCCATCTTCCGCCGAAATTATTATTTTAGAGCCATCTTATCCCTGCACTGGTCTAGCACCAGGCAACGAAGCAGACATCGCGTAGACAAAGCTCGCTTGGCGATATGGAATTGATCGCCCCCCCCCCCCCCCCCCCCCTCTTCGGCGTATCATAACATTCAGATTTTATTGCACGGCCGGGGCAAAGTGTTTGCAATACCTTTCACCTGTCAGCCGCGCAACGAAGACGCAGCTGCAACAAGGACACGGCGACTCGAGGAATGCCCGATGCGACGTGCACCGTTGCGAAACCAGGCGTCTGAATTTATCGAGCTGGCTCGCCTCCAGATGGAAGTTTCTTTTTCGCTCGTAACCGTCCTCCCGGTTGTTCTTCATTCCCGTCAGCCCAGTAAAATCAAATATTAACGATCCGTTCCGCCGCGACGGGGTAGGAGGGGCGTAGGGGGGAGCACGCGCGGCGTGGAATCGCTGCTTTAACCCTTGCGGCGTGTGTAACACGATGACACGCGCGAGGACACGGGCCCCCGGTGATGTATTATCCTTGCGTCACGTCGGCGGAAATAGCCGCCGCCGATAGAGAGACGGACGCGCGACACCGGAAACCGTGGAAAACACGCGGAGGGACGGGCGGGGGGGGGGGGGGGGGGGGGGAGAGAGAAAAATGATGCCGCTGGCAGACGGTGCGCGACACTTTCGTTTCGGTTGATTAAATGAAATATGCCACCGCGATCGGGACGGGAAAGTTTGTATAATTGCTCGTCGGTCGTTGCACGCAGAGAGGGACGTGTGTGCCGCGCGCTGACGGGCAGCTGGAGTTATGGAGTTGACTGGCGGGGTGGCGCTGGCGTCGCCAGTTGGGAGTAAAATTCATATTTCGTATGTACCGTTGGGGGAATTTAGTCGGGTTTGTTTGAGTCATTAGCGACTATTCCGCGCTCTTTGTGTTGCTGGGGGGACAGATGTGGTGATTTTGCCGCACGCGCGAGTAGCGTTAAGGATAGAAGCTAGAAAAACTAGCAAAGTGTAGGGTAGTCTGCTCATTGCCTTAGAGTAGCATCCCCAGGGCTTGGGGCTCGCTTCATGGGCGGTTGTTCTCAGAAAGCATGTCCTCAAGACGGGAACTGGCGATCCCAGAGTACCCCAGCTGGCTTTCCAATGCTGAGACTGGGCAAGAGTCTCGATTCCGAATGGGTACTAGGAGAACTCCCCTGACCTCTTAGAATCGTGTAAACACTGACTTCAGTATCCCAGGAGTTACGTTTGCACTCTCACAACCACTAGTTGTGCCCAGAAAATTACAAGAAACACTGGATTATTCACTGTACCACAGCCCTCTAGTGCTGTTGCGCCAGCCTTCATCCAACCTAAATCCTCAACAAAGCTAGACATCACCTACTTGTAGGCCACACCGCGTCCTCCATCACCCAGACCAGTACCTCTGCGTTCACCCCAAGTGTCCATGCTCGCGGGCTCATCTTTCGCAAGAAAAGCGAAGCGTCGTTACGCTGGCCAGGTCCAAGGGTGTCCGCGATCGATCCGCGTGCCTTTTTACGCGGCTCCAAGTCCACAATGCGCTGGCCCGTTAACGTCTGCCGGCAGAATTGACGCGGAGGATTGTTCCGCGGGTACATATCCGAAGCAGCGAGCAGCATTGTTCCAGCGACAGGTGATTCGTTAGTCGACGCGGCTGCCTCGGCAAAGACAAATGCTCCGTGGATTTAACGAGCGACGCTGCTCGCCCGGCCGAATACCCGTCGGAGCGACGGAAAGCGCGAACGGCGCTCTTAGATCCGCCAGGTGAAGCGCAGGGATGTCCTCGTTTCGACCCGCGCTATCAGAAAATTGCTACGCGTCGCTATCAGATTTTTCCGCGGCCTCCTTTCTCCCTGTGGTTATCCCCACCGCGGCGCGTATCGCGGTGCCCCTTTTGTCATCGCGCTCCCGACATTCCACGCCGTTTCTGGGCTAATTGCCGTGTTTACGCTGTCTGGCCTCTTCTGGCTAATCGCACGTTTCATTGTTTCATCGTGATCAGAGGTTCCATTGTCCCGCTGGTTGACTCGTCGGGTGGACGTGTATGCACGTCCAACTGCTGGGCTCGCCGCTCGTCGTTGCGCAGGGGTTGATGAAGGGAAGAGGGTTGTTCAAATGCTCCACTCGTGCCTACTGGCTCTGGTTCCACTGAACAACCAGGGGAACTGGGTGGACAGTTGGATAAGAGGATGAAAAGCTTGAAGATATCACTTGTGTGATCTTAAAGGATTAAGTGCGTAGATACCAGAGGGTTTGAGGGATTCTTTTGGTCTACCACTTGCGAAGCACGTGGACTGGAAGGAATGAGAAGCGAGGAATGAAAAGAATCAACTGTTTTTAAGATTCTCTTAAAATTCCCATCAACCATGAAGCACTTCAAGTTCTAACCTAGCCTCAGCCTCCATATTCCTATCTGATGTAAGGCGGATAACGAAGTCGTTAACCAAGTGATGACTTACATTACCCGGCCACGTTCGTACCAATCCCGCGGAGCCCACCTCAACAGCCGCGCATCTAATAACATCAGCAACGTCTTTACTACGCGTCAAACACAACGGAACGTAAATATCCCGATAAAAGTGTGCGCGAACGCGTAAAAGGCGAGATGCGGCCGTAACGCCGCCGTTAAAGCTAACCTCAAATTTCAAGTTCCAGCCGGAATTTCGCGCCGCGCAACTTCTGTCATAAAGGAATCGCAATAAGCGTTGCGCCGGAGCTGGAGATCGAATAGCGGCCGCTAGATTTCAGATAGACGCCGACGGAGGCTCGATTTTTCCGCATTCCTCGGCGATGTGGACCGACTCCTTATCAGAGGGAACGGCGGCCCCGCCGTTGGTACGACTGGCATAAAGTTTATCGCGTTTGTTTTCTCGGGGCGGCGCCGTAAAAACGCGTCTCGTTTGCTTCGGTTTCACGGTGAAACGCGAGCCGCTAAATGCCCGACGTGCATCGCGATGCAAATGGAACGCATCGCGGTCCCCTAGCCTTGGAAACGCGCGACGAGACCAGCGACTCGAAAAAATTTACAGTCGACTTTCGACTCGGTAATTCTGTTTATTGTAAGCCGCGCACCCGCTAGGCCCTGGAATTTAAATTGTTTCTGGAACGTTTGTCGCGCATGCTTCGCGTCCTACGAAACATTTTATTCGTTCCCCCGACGTAGGCACGAGTCAGTGGAAACCAGAACACGGTCACTGAGTAGCTTTTTCTATGTTTAGAGGAATGTTTACAACATTGTTTCGCAACGTTTAGTTTATTGTCCCGCAGGAGAAACGACTGTTGTGAATTGTTTTTTTAAAGAGAACAGTTGAAAGTCGCATACTGCGCTTTGGTAGTACATCTAGTTACGAATTCCTCCGCCAGAGGGCTACGACAAGTTCTCCATGCTTGGCGAACTTATATGGCAGGCATTCGACGATTGGCACATAGGTGGCGCCCCGTTGGTTTCGGTATTTCTACAGTTCGGTAAAGTGTGATCGGAAAATCGTTTTTACGGAAATTCGGTGCAATTACAATCACACACTTAGGAAATTCTGCATCTCCCTTAACCAGGGTTGCCAGGCGTACTGAAAAAATGGCGGTGTGCTGGCCTATATGACGTCATACGGTGTAGGAGAAGGGGAATACTTATACATATATCATTGGTGACGCCGTGACGTCATGTCAACGCCGAGCCAATCCAAGCTGAGTGACGTCATATATGCCAGTACGTGTACTGGATCGCCTGGTAACCCTGCTCTTAACACCCTTTCCAGTCTCCAGCGATGAAAGGTACGTAATAGGATCTAGCACGCTCCATAACCTCACTATCCGAACGATTAAAAATCCATCCTACGCTCCTAGAAATCCCCCGAGCGCAGGAGTCTCGGGATCTACCGTCAGAAGAACAAAAGACAGCCTTCCATCGGGCCCCCATTCGAAAACATTCCATCGAAGACAATGCACCTTCCGGTTCGCTGGCTCTCGCAGAGCGGCCGGCACACTCACGGAGCTCGCTCGCGGAAAAATCGAGGCCCTTGCACGGCTCGTAAATCTCCGGCCAGCCGGTACACGGAAAAATGGCGGGCTGATCGATGTTTAACGCGATTGGAAACGTACAATCGGCCCGGATAGACACCGTACCGCGTGTCCAGCGTTTCTCAGGCGTCGCTTCGCGCTGGTCGCGATCTTATCAGGGGGGGTCGCGCGGGTTCTTTTTATCGAGTCCCCGGCGAACGCGCGGCTCGGCGCGCCCTGTGCCCGCCGGGGTCACGATTCGATAAATGTTAGGTGGCGATTTGCATAGGGGGGCTTGGAAATGCCGCGACGCCCACGCCGCGCGAACGGAGAGTTTCGTCCAAGTGGCGTGTCGTAATGCGCCGAGGCTCGTATAAATTACCAATCGACGCGAGCGTTTATGAATCTATAACCTCGCCGCACGGTGGGAGGAGAGAGATGGGCATTAGACGTCTCCTTCGCGGGGGGACACGGAGAACGGAGGATGCAGATGATGGCGTTGGACGTGAGACGCGCTGGAAGACGCTGGCTTGGTTAAAGATATTGCGATAGGGACTACTGAATATACGACTCAAGGTGCATCGAATGCATGAAGCGGTCGGTGGAATTTATCGAGGAAGGGAAAGGTTTTCTTTTCGATGACGACGTTGGGTGTAGGTAATAGACGCGGCGTTGCGAGGAGTATGCATGTATTGGGTACCTACGCGGTAAACGAATGAGGAAACGGAGAATAGGCTTGGGCAGAGGAAGCTACTCTTTTCAAGCCGGTAATGATGTTTATTTATTTATTTATTTATTTATTACGGTTGTCCATATTAGATTGTATCTTAATAAAATCTGGGTGAGATCTGTCTACCGCAGAGATCTCACGAACAACAACTTTCGTGGCAACTATTTTGCTTCAGAGAAGCTCCAAGCTTGTGTCGCAGCTGAGTTCGATTCAGCCTCCCGCGTCGGTTCGTGACACATTTTCTCAGAAAACTTGGAAAAAAAACAGGAAACTCTGGTTGCAGCTGACGGGGATTTCCTTTCCTTTTGATCTCCGCGTTACACCGAGCCGCGTTCATTAAAAGCGCGTGCATTATTTCCACGAATCCGTTCACGTCGTTGGAAAAACGCGCTGCTCTCGCGTGTCCGTCGCGCGGCACACGCACGCATCCATGCGGAGCCCCCTCGGGGGATAGCGGCGACTGTTTGCCGACTCCATTATGGCAGGAAAATTGCGCGGACGGGTTGGGGAAGATTTCGACAGCGGGATTTTATATTTACTATTCAGCGACGTCTACGGCGATGGTACGGTCGTTCTTGTTTAATTGTCTTGATTACAATGCCGGGCTGATTGCTTGGAAATAAAAGTCGGCATGTCTGACTCGTTCGGGGTGAATCCCCTTCAATCCTCTTTATGAGGTTCCCAGTCAGTTTTCACGGTTCATTCCCTCGATCCTTCGTGTCCTTTGGGATACAGGATGGAGAAACGTTTTTCGAGAAATTTTGGAGATTCTTAACTGAAAATTCTCGGGTGGGTGAAGTGATAAGTGTTTAGGGCTCGCCATTGTTAAAAATTCTGAGGTGTTCCATTAGCTTTGTTTCTGATGGAAAAAGGGTGCCTATTGTCAAAAATGTTGGGGGTAGTAACCCTCGGATGGCGGAGGCGTCGAGTGATCACAAGGGAGCCTGGGTCAGTTTTGACCCCGTATTAATTATCCTACTAGGAATTTTAGACGCTGATCTTTTTCTTACTAGAGAAGCAGAGAAGTAATTTTTTCGACTTCTCAAGTTTCGCCTACCAGTTGGTAGTGACGGCGCGCGTGGGTCCAAAAAGACCCAGCACGGTTTTCCATTAATTAATGCGAGGCTGAGTGGAAGGCCACTGTGGAGAATCCAAAGATATTACTGTCACGCTAGGTGTGCCATCTGTCTAAGGGAATTGGCGGTATTCGACAGGTATGAGAAACTCATGCGGAAGAGGAAAGAAGCGAGCACGCGAGGCGAGAAACCGTAATGGAGCTATTAACTGGTGAACTTATGAAGTGGGCAAAGTTTCTACGTCTCTCGCAGTGTATCTATCGACAACGGTGTATCGAGCAGTAGCTTATGGGGAGCGCGGAACGTTCTATAATTCTTCTCTCCGCTGAACGTAACAACTTTCACGTAGGTACAAATATCTCAATGAAACAGCGATAGTTGGATCATAAAGGCGCATCCACAACAGAGCACAGGTCTTGGCTGTCATAGTGCCAATTTTTAATATCTATTCAGTTCCAATAAACTCAATTAGAAACTGATAAATAAATATTTCCTTTTTAATAATCTTCCCTTGCCTGCCAATTATTATTTTATAAAAAGAGTAACGCTGCTAACAACATATAGTTTAGGGGAAAAACTCTAGTAACTATTAACACAAGACGCTACGAGGTCTCAAGCATTCAACACCTAATTTCATAATCCATTTGCCAAGAAATACTCCAAAATGGATGGACAAAATTTAACAGAACAGCTTCGCCTAAAACGCCCATAACAGAAGTCCATATCACTCGGAACTCCTGCAGCCAATTCGCGACAAGACTATTGAATCGCATTAACCAACCCCTATAACCGGAAATCAGAAAACGATACGTCAGGAATGGAGGTCGTTGGGTGGCGGCACGACCCATGACGAGCCATTAAGCACTATTCATTGAATTTCTGGAACGAAATTTCTGGTTTAAATATTCTACCAGATCCAAGCGCGGCGCTGAATATTTCAATGGAAACCCACCCTGCCCGATAACTGCAGCCTCGCTATCGACGCACTGCCTCGAGGCGAAAATAAAAATAAATTGCCCGCGGCACCGCTGGAGATAGTCTACAGCCGTGGAAATCAGAAGGAGATGCGTGAAGACGGCAAAGGGAGGCTCGGGGGATGAGCAGGTCTGCAGCGAGACGTTAAAGTTGCCGTTAATTAAGCGGCCCCGCGTTAACGGTAATTAGTCGACGCGCGGGGGACGGCGGGGGGCGTCGTGTCGCGGCGCCGTTTAGATTTAGACGCCTGATTTCCGAGCATGAAAGCACACTGTGCCCCGCGCCGTACAGCGCGGCACGCACCCTTTCAGCTTGTCCTGCGCCAGCGGTGAACGGGTACGCGCGTGTTCATCGCGCGTCACGAGCCACGAACGTCGCGCGTCCGTGATTTATCAACCGCGACGCCAGCCGCAGATCATAACGGCCCTGACAACTGCGGAAAGTCTGGCCTGGGACCGGCTACGGGGTTCTTCCAGTAAATCGTTCGATACCGTTACCCGCGAATTTCAGACGCTGGACACCCGGAATTTCCGAGAATAATATTAGTGTACTGGAGATTGGATGTTGGCGAGCTTCGAAAACTCAAATCTTGGGAGTTTAGGTTTTAAAGGGTTAGGTCTGGGTTAGGTTTCCTCGAATAATACTTGAAAATATTTGAGTGATGCTTGAAAGATTTTTGGGAGCTTCGAAAATTCAAATCTTGCGAGTTTAGGTTTTAAAGGGTTTTACAGCTTTGGCAGATTTGAACTCAGATTTCCTCGAAAAATACTTGAAAATATTTGATTGATACTTGAAAGATTTTTGGGAGCTTCGAAAATTCAAATCTTGCAAGTTTAGGTTTTAAAGGGTTTTACAGCTTTGGCAGATTTGAACTCAGATTTCCTGGAATAATACTTGAAAATATTTGGGTGATGCTTGAAAGATTTTTGGGAGCTTCGAAAATTCAAATCTTGCGAGTTTAGGTTTTAAAGGGTTTTACAGCTTTGGCAGATTTGAACTCAGATTTCCTCGAAAAATACTTGAAAATATTTGATTGACACTTGAAAGATTTTTGGGAGCTTCGAAAATTCAAATCTTGCGAGTTTAGGTATTAAAGGGTTTTACAGCTTTGGCAGCTTTGAACTCAGATTTCGTCGAAAAATACTTGAAAATATTTGTGATACTTGAAAGATATTTGGGAGCTTCGCAAATTCAAATCTTGCGAGTTTAGGTTTTAAAGGGTTTTAGATCTTTGGTAGATTTGAACTCAGATTTCCTCGAAAAATACTTGAAAATATTTGATTGATACTTGAAAGATTTTTGGGAGCTTCGAAAATTCAAATCTTGCAAGTTTAGGTCTTGAAGGGTTTTACAGCTTTGGCAGATTTGAACTCAGATTTCCTCGAAAAATACTTGAAAATATTTGTGATACTTGAAAGATATTTGGGAGCTTCGCAAATTCAAATCTTGCGAGTTTAGGTTTTAAAGGGTTTTACAGCTTTGGCAGATTTGAACTCAGATTTCCTGGAATAATACTTGAAAATATTTGAGTGATGCTTGAAAGATTTTTGGGAGCTTCGGAAATTCAAATCTTGCGAGTTTAGGTTTTAAAGGGTTTTACAGCTTTGGCAGATTTGAACTCAGATTTCCTCGAAAAATACTTGAAAATATTTGATTGATACTTGAAAGATTTTTGGGAGCTTCGAAAATTCAAATCTTGCGAGTTTAGGTATTAAAGGGTTTTACAGCTTTGGCAGATTTGAACTCAGATTTCCTCGAAAAATACTTGAAAATATTTGTGATACTTGAAAGATATTTGGGAGCTTCGCAAATTGAAATCTTGCGAGTTTAGGTTTTAAAGGGTTTTACAGCTTTGGCAGATTTGAACTCAGATTTCCTCGAAAAATACTTGAAAATATTTGATTGATACTTGAAAGACTTTTGGGAGCTTCGAAAATTCAAATCTTGCGAGTTTAGGTTTTAAAGGGTTTTACAGCTTTGGCAGATTTGAACTCAGATTTCCTCGAAAAATACTTGAAAATATTTGATTGAGACTTAAAAGTAGATATTGAGCAGCCTCGAAATTGGGGGACGATGGGCCGAATTTGGAAAACTTTGGATTTTAAAAATAGTGGAAATGCTGAGGATCTGGGTCTGGAAGGGCTTTTTTTACAGCTTCGAACTTAGATTTCCTTGAATAATACTGGAAATTAGATATCGAGGAGCCTCGAAATTTATAGAAGCATTAGGAAAGCTCTGTGGAAGGTTTTAATAAATAATAGTGAAAATCTAGAGAGTCTGAAGGGTTTTGAATGGTTTTACAGCTTTGACAGATTTGAAATCAGATTTCCTCGAATAATACTGGACATTAGATATCGAGGAGCCTCAATAGAGGAATGGATGCATTTGGAAAGCTACGTGGAAGCTTTTAAAAGCACTGAAAATCTTGATGGCTTTTACAGCTCCGATATACTGGAACTCAGATTTCCTTCAATAATCCTTGAAATCAGATATTGAGGTGCTTCGAGCTTTACAAAGGAACGGGTGCATTTGGAAAACTATATGGAAGGTCTTAAAAATACTGAAAATCCATAGAATTTCTATTTTAAATGGCTTCGACAGATTCAACCTCAGATTTCCCCGCACTAATACTCGAAATTAGATATCGGGGCGCTGGGAATTTGGATAAGCTATTTACAAGATCGTAAAAATCCTACAAATCCTGCAAACCTAGATCTCGAAGAGTTTTACAGCTTCAGTAGCCTCGAAAGACCTGTTTCGCTGAGCTGCCTCCCCAGAAATCTCCCTCTAATCACCCCGATTGTTCTATCAACTCCGCCATCACCTACCCCCCGACCGCAGCCGCTCTCAATCCAAGTATTAACGACCGCGAAACGATCCTTCCTCGGCTCCCACGCCGGGGCTCGCCTGAATTATTCGATCATGAGGCGCGCGGCTCTGTAAAAACTCGATAAAACCGCAGTAAAAGGAGGCCACGCGAGCGGGGATTAAATTTTTCTCCGGCGAGCCGATGGCAATCGCGCGCCGCGGCACGCCGGTAAAACGCGGGGGAAACATGTACGTCTACAAGCGAAATCAGCGATTCGCTTCGCACTTCGGGGGGTCGCACGGACGAGGGATAAAAATTTTGTCACCCCCGGGCGCGCGCGACGGTGGCGTGACCGCCGTGGCCTCGATATCTCGCTTATCTCAATTAACGTCGCCGTTAATATTTCGTCGCGGGCCTCAAGGTAGGTAAATTGAACGAAAACGTAAATTGAACGTTTCCCTCGCGGCCGGCGCGCGTCCCCGGGCCGCCGTTCTGCTAGGGGCCCTTTTTAAAGATGGCCTAAATGAAGATTTACCGTTTCGCGTCCACCCGCCCCGGCCCGCCTTTCCCATTCACGTATCCCGGATTATATACGGCGGTCGTAAATGACTTGTCGGTAATAAATTACGCGGCCGCAATAAGTAATGAGAAAATGCAAGCTCGAAAACGTCTAAAGCGCCGTAAAATAAGAGATTAAGACCGGGGCACTGGTTTCTTTCTCGCCGCTGGAGGTATTATACCACCACCCCTTCTCGTCTTCCTGCTTCTTTCACTGCGCCGTTTTTCTTTATTTCGTTTCTTATATTTTTTTACCTCACTTTGATCCCGCTCTTCCTTCGACCCCCCTCTTCCCGTTTTTATTAGCTCTCGTACCGCGGCTAAACTTCTCTCGGCCGGTAACACGTTAATCGGCGGCTGTTATTCATCGGCGACGGAGTTAAAGCTCGAGGCCGAGCGCGTAATGGGTTTTAGTTAAAAGCCACTTTTTCACGTAATTATGCCCCGCCCGGTTCCCACCTACGTCAGATACTTTGGATAAATATTTTCCACATTACGGCGCTTTATTGCCAGCTAACGACTCCGCGGCCACGGGGTTGAAATGTAACCCACGTTGCCGTTTCTTTTTTTTTTATACAAGCTTCCTTGGCTTTACTTGCCGGCGGAGGGGCCGTTGCGTTTCACCCTGGCGACTTTCATTCGGGCGTATCCGTTATTTGTGACGCCAAAATTGATAAAAATGGTAATACTATGGTATAGAATTTGATTTTTGGCATTTTGAGAGTTTTCCGCAAGGACTCTTCAATTTTATATAGTTTATGCCGTTAAATACCACTAATCCACTTTTTGTGAAATCCAGTTAATAGCACTAATGTATTCCAGTAGGTTGCACTAATCGTACAAAATAGGGAAACTTATTTTTTTTCAATTTGAAACTCTGTGGCAAAATTAAATATACTTATCTTCAGTATGCTTTCGAACTGAATGCTTTCTACTGAAGATAAGTATAATTAATTTTGCCATAGGGTTGCAAATTGAAAAAAATTAATTTTCCACTTTCAAATGCTTTCTACTGAACTGTTGACACTCCACTTTTTAGATCGCCTATTTCTACATTCACCGAGTACTAGGGTTACTCCGTTGTTGCTCTCAATGCCTCATTTCACTAACAAGGAGAGTATTTTAGGTGTCCGCCTCCGATCATTTTGATTTTTGGATATGTTATAGAGGACCGAAAAATAAGAAACACGTGTTTTTTTATTTTCCCCCGTTTTCATATTTGGGGGGGGGGGGGGGGGGGGGTGAAAACTGCGTTCAAAGTTAGGGGTGAAAAATCATTTTTGTGGACTTTTTGAAAATCTGGTGAGTCAGTCATATTTCGCATTCAAAGACACAAAATTCGTCCATTGACACTATTCCCCTATCTCTAATAGTTCTGGAGATATTCCACAAAAATGAGTTTTTAACCCTAACTTTGAACGCAGATTTCACCCCCCAAATATGAAAACGGGGAAAAATAAAAAAACACGTATTTCTTATTTTTCGGTCCTCTATAACATATCCAAAAATCAAAATGATCGGAGGCGGACACCTAAAATACTCTCCTTGTAAGCGGGAGTGTAATATCTTCCTCTCTGCAACGCTTTGTCTTAATCTCACGATTTACTGCGATTTGAAAGGAGTCTCTTAATAGTTTCCAGCTTCCGCACTGTTTTCGTGTTGTATCTGTTCTTACGCCCGTATAAATTTCACGAGACGCTTAACCGTCTTGATTACAATATCAGGGCAATAACTCCTAATTCTGTGGGAATAGAAGAGCATCGTTGCCTGACTAGTACACAGGTGCATACTCCCTTTTGATCTACTCGACATGCTTCGCGGACCTCCGCAGCAATTTCACAACCACGTGCCCCTTTGCAACGACGACGTTCTCCGTTCCTCGTTGAACCCTACCTCAACCCCTGTGAAGCTTCTATCATCGTCGCCCAGCTCGCAGGTCGATGTCAGTTTCGGGGGCAACAAATCAAGATGGACCCCCTAATCGATTAGGGGACTGGTGTATCAGCGACGGGTGGATCTTTTACGCCGCCGTGCGGCGTTTTTTCGGTGGAGCTGAGGATAAAGCGAAGCCACGAGCGCCCCCAAAGATATTCACGGGCTATCGGGGCCATTGAATCGCGGCTATCTGCGGCACGGCTCCGTTTAGCCAGGTGTGCTGCGGCGTACCGTGGGCGTTTTGGCAACGCGACGCTTCAGGTGAACCGTAGCGATACGCGGAATGGAAAAGCCCGCGGCTCACTTTCGGCCTGATAACGCCGTCATTGATAAATTATGCGGTCGTTCGGCGAACCGCCGCGGATGGGAATCGATATGCTGCGAATGAGGGGCCCGGTCCTTGCCACCTTCCCTTCCTTTCGCTACTGGGACTCCCATTTTGTATGTAGTTATGGGGTTTTTCTTCTAAATTAGCAGTGGAGATTTTTAAATAATTTTTCTTAACATTTAGGGGCTTCTAAACTAAGAAAATAATATTAGCAACTCTTAGTAGTTCAATGACAAAATACTTTTGAGGTTAGAAAGCTTGGAAAAAGATTTTGGGGAAATCTTGGGGGAACCACAACTTTTTTTTTTTTTTTAGAATTTTAGTGGGCTTCCCGTCGCCTTCTAAACACTCCGACTAATTACCGCTTCTGAGTCTAGGAATTCGAATACTTATCAATGCTAACAAATCTATTATAAGCCTATAGCAACTCTTCCTACTTCAATGACAAAATAATTTTGAGGTTAGACAGAGGTGAGCTTGGAAAAAGATTTAGGGGAATTCTTGGGGGAACCACAGCTTTTCTATTTTTTCTTTTTAGAATTTTAGTGGGCTTCGCGTCGCCTTCTAAACACTCCGACTAATTACCGCTTCTGAGTCTAGGAATTCGATTACTTATCAATGCTAAAAAATCTATTATAACCTATAGCAACTCTTCCTATTCCAATAACAAAATAATTTTGAGGTTAGACAGAGGTGAGCTTGGAAAAAGATTTAGGAGAATTCTTGGGGGAACCACAGCTTTTCTATTTTTTTCCTTTTAGAATTTTAGTGGGCTTCGCGTCGCCTTCTAAACACTCCGACTAATTACCGCTTCTGAGTCTAGGAATTCGATTACTTATCAATGCTAACAAATCTATTATAAGCATATAGCAACTCTTCCTACTTCAATGACAAAATAATTTTGAGGTTAGACAGAGGTGAGCTTGGAAAAAGATATAGGGGAATTCTTGGGGGAACCACAGCTTTTCTATTTTTTTCTTTTTAGAATTTTAGTGGGCTTCGCGTCACCTTCTAAACACTCCGACTAATTACCGCTTCTGAGTCTAGGAATTCGATTACTTATCAATGCTAACAAATCTATTATAAGCCTATAGCAACTCTTCCTACTTCAATGACAAAATAATTTTGAGGTTAGACAGAGGTGAGCTTGGAAAAAGATTTACGGGAATTCTTGGGGGAACTACAGCTTTTCTATTTTTTTCCTTTTAGAATTTTAGTGGGCTTCGCGTCGCCTTCTAAACACTCCGACTAATTACCGCTTCTGAGTCTAGGAATTCGATTACTTATCAATGCTAACAAATCTATTATAAGCCTATAGCAACTCTTCCTACTTCAATGACAAAATAATTTTGAGGTTAGACAGAGGTGAGCTTGGAAAAAGATTTAGGGGAATTCTTGGGGGAACCACAGCTTTTCTATTTTTTTCTTTTTAGAATTTTAGTGGGCTTCGCGTCGCCTTCTAAACACTCCGACTAATTACCGCGTCTGAGTCTAGGAATTCGATTACTTATCAATGCTAACAAATCTATTATAAGCCTATAGCAACTCTTCCTACTTCAATGACAAAATAATTTTGAGGTTAGACAGAGGTGAGCTTGGAAAAAGATTTACGGGAATTCTTGGGGGAACTACAGCTTTTCTATTTTTTTCCTTTTAGAATTTTAGTGGGCTTCGCGTCGCCTTCTAAACACTCCGACTAATTACCGCTTCTGAGTCTAGGAATTCGATTACTTATCAATGCTAACAAATCTATTATAAGCCTATAGCAACTCTTCCTACTTCAATGACAAAATAATTTTGAGGTTAGACAGAGGTGAGCTTGGAAAAAGATTTAGGGGAATTCTTGGGGGAACCACAGCTTTTCTATTTTTTTCTTTTTAGAATTTTAGTGGGCTTCGCGTCGCCTTCTAAACACTCCGACTAATTACCGCTTCTGAGTCTAGGAATTCGATTACTTATCAATGCTAACAAATCTATTATAAGCCTATAGCAACTCTTCCTACTTCAATGACAAAATAATTTTGAGGTTAGACAGAGGTGAGCTTGGAAAAAGATTTAGGGGAATTCTTGGGGGAACCACAGCTTTTCTATTTTTTTTTCTTTTTAGAATTTTAGTGGGCTTCGCGTCGCCTTCTAAACACTCCGACTAATTACCGCTTCTGAGTCTAGGAATTCGATTACTTATCAATGCTAAAAAATCTATTATAACATATAGCAACTCTTCCTATTCCAATAACAAAATAATTTTGAGGTTAGAAAGAGGCGAGCTTCTAAAAAGATTTAGTAGAATTCTTGGAAGGAGTCACAGCTTTTCCTATTTCCTTTTCCACTGTTCGGAAATTTGTACGAACCCCCTTCATTTCGTCGCTAGGAATTCAATGGATTTCAGCTGTACCCGTATTCGTTCTTCTTCGCTCCACGGCAGTAATTAAAGTCAGATAGCCGCGAGAAACAGGCTGCGTTGGCTGGTTTGAGAAATCGCCGCTGCAAGGGGGCGGGGACGTCTTCAATAAATATCAACGTTTTAATTAACATAATGCGGTAGTTTAATTACGCGGCATTTATCGTAAGGAGCCGGAGCGCGCGCTTTAATTGCGCCGCGTAATTATAAAAGCGTCGCCGGTGTAACGAACGGGACGCATCGGTTGATACCGCCGAGCTGGTCGTCGATCGTAAAAGCCTCTTTATTTCTTCTTTTTCGTCTGGAACCGCGATTTAAATCCGACTTGTTGGTTTAATTACGCGCGCCAGCCGCCGCGGAGCTGCTGCTCAAGGGCGAACGGAGGCGTTCTCCACGGTCCGCTATCGGCCATTTGCAATTATGCAGACACGCACGGTCCACTTGACAATAAGATGTGCGATTCTTTCTTCCATTTACAAGCGCCACGCCACCGCGGTATCTCAGTCGCATCAAACAAAGCAGCACCTTTCGTCCCACATAAAATTTAAGAGCACTTTGTAACCCGACAGTGCTGCCACCTACGAAACATTCCCACCAGAATTCCAGCACACCGGGCATCGCGCCGGTTTCGTTTCTAATATGAAATGCATACGTTTACAAGCTTCGTGACGACCGTTTTTATTCGCCAATAATTAATAACTTAACCCCCCTGTTACGGAAGCTCGTTCCTTAAGTACGAGGAGTCTAATCGCTCCTCGCCTTTACGACTAGCCCCCGCAGAATCGGCCCCTCCTCGGGGAGGCTAAGTGACCCAGAGGACTGTACACCGGAAGCAGGAAGGGAAGGCAATAAAAAAACTAGAGTTCCATTAGAGAGCAATACTACCGAGAAGTATTTCGACCTCATCTACCCGTTTCTGGCTAATGGATTCATAATCTTAATATGTCCGACCTCGCGTGTCCGCGCTCGATTCAATATTGCCTTGGCATAATCATGGCGCAATCCCCCTCTGCCGTCCCCGCGGCCCCTGCGAGCGGCCGCCCGCCGCCCCTCCCGCCCCTTGAAATTCTTCTCGAACTCCTGATGAAAATTATTCTAAGTAGCCGCGCCACTTCCACGCCTAATAATCGAGGCGCTCTGGCTCGCCCAGGGGCTCTCGCAGATACTTTTAAGGCAATCTAGGCGTAATGTCTAATCAAAATTCAATTAATTTCCACGCTGCAATTTGCAGTGTAACGGCGGTGGCGCTCCCTGGGCGTAGGAAAGAAACGAAACTCTCCGTGGAGGTTGAAAAATCTCTCTTTCTTGTCTGAATTTTTGGAATTCAAGTTTCTTTGGATGCTGTTTTGAAAATACGCAGGGGAAGAGGGTCTGGAATGTGGGAGAAAGATAGATTAATAATTCGAGATAAATTTTTGCACTGAATAAAGTCTGTTCTTTTTTTTATATATCTAGCTTCCGTGTTTGTAGATTTTTTAATTACAATTCCAACTGCTCTAATGCAAGTCGATGATTAGTAGGAAGTAGGTTTGCAGCTGTATCTAAATAGTTATCGATTCCCATTTAAGTTGGCAGCACGCGATTCTACAACCAGCATAATAATTCTATAATAGTACATTTGTCAGATCATTAAGGTAAAACTGTTTCCATGTCGAGATTACAGAAACTTGTCGTCACGAATATGATTACCGGGCCTCTGGAAATCAACGGGGTCTAATGCGCTGAAGTGTAGTTGAGCGTGAACGTAAGTGCTGGCTCCAGGGATCGTTGCCGGAATTAACTCCGAGAAGATTGATCCTTTCTTGATGAGCCGCGAAACTCCAGTATTTTGCCTGTCATGTGTCCAGGAAGACTGTAGTTTTCAGTTCTTTAAACCTGTTTAATCATAAACTGGCTAAAACGTACGCCGAGTGGCCCACTTTCTAGTGTCAACAGCGCTTGAAAATTACTCCTTTCTCGTGCATCTTCGTGACTTGACTATAATTATAGTCTGGAGCAAGAAAGAAGTAACTTAAATTGAAATCACTTTCTTCGCAACTATTTCTATATGTAAACAAATGCAAATTACCTCAAGTTCACACTGCAGCAAATGCATTTTCTCCCAATTTGAGGAGGAACACCTAAAATTGCCCTTAAATTTTTTTCCATAAACGCAAATAAAATTTAAAATTACAAGTATTAATAAATGTAACGCAACAACCCCCATATTGATATCTCTTTTAATTCTTGAATAGAAAATTCACCAAAACCACTTTTCTTATATTTAAACCAGGAACCCTTAATGTGAAAAGACCACGAATAAAACGATAACATTTCTGTAAAATAATTTCTCCAATTTAAAGTACAGCCAGCGAGCTTCCTGCCGATATAATTTTCATTTCATTGAAATCTTCCCTCTTCCAGATCTGTGAGGGAAAAATTTTAAAATAATTTCAGTTCTGAAACTCCCCCCATCCGCGCAACGCGCACGCAGGCGGAAGTGCTTCGTCGTTAAAGGGTTAAATCGTAGCACAGCGCTAGCATGAATAATCCATCACAGAGAATTTTCAACAAATCGATCTGCGATAAGGGAAGCACGCAGAAGAGACAGGGTTCCCTTGAACTGTCCGTGTAACAGACTGTTCGACAGACATGCTTCGAGCCACCGATAGATACAGCCTTCTTTGTAACGGGGGTGGATTAATGGCTTCATGTCGCCCTGCACGCGATAAACCCCGCAATATCGGATTGATATTAATTGGCCGCGAGGAAGCGCCATAAAGACATTACGACGGTGCACCGCGAGAGGCTGTGGGGTAATTATTGCCAGTTTAATGCCCCATCGACCGAGGATCCCGTGGAACAGCGGCAACACGGTGCGAGAGCTTGTTGTTCCCGCCGGAGAAACGGGGGAACGTAGGTGGAATGGTGGCGCGAGGAGGTTGAGAAGGTTTACAGTCGATTTTTATGCGCCCTTTTATCTTCCCTTCGACGATGGAGTTTTTTGTTGAGGGGAACGTGGTGCGCCTTAATTATAGCAACAACATTGTGGCTGAGAAAGGAACTCGTGATGGAAACACGTTCCATAATCGACCTCAGTGAAAACTTCATTTTACATAAAATTAATAAATGAGCGTTTGTAGTTTGCTCATCTGCGGTGCCATTTCGGAACCTTAAGCCGGGTAACCACCAAACTATGCTTTTGATGGGTAAGGTCTTTAGAACAGACGATGGAGATTTAAGTCCACGAGGAAATGAATGGCACGAAGCTTGGAATGACCAATAAGCGCTGGTCACCGTCCGCGTTTCCCCTAGCGCTTTGCTAACGATGCACCCCGGGAAATATCAATCCTCTCAACGGTAATCGCATTGGCGCGGAACCGCGTCATACAAGTTTCACGCGACAACGTCACGGGGCTCGATGCCCCTTTCGGGAGTTCGCCGGCTGGCCTTCTTTTTATCAGCGCGGCGGTTATTGTAACAGAGCCGGTGGGCAGTCCATTAGCCGTGATAATTCCATAAAATCCGGCCCACCCGTCCAGGGGCGGTAAAGCGCGCTCGTTTCGAGCTTTATCACCCTCCTTCACCCTTCTGCGCAGCGTCGAAAAATTCGATTTTACAACGTCGCATTACGGCTATCCCTCGCCGCCTGTCTTCTGGCATGTTTCACGCGACAATGGCGGCGGTCCAGCGTAATGGCTGATGATTTCGTCCCCAGTCGGTTGGGCACGACACATATCTGCGGGGATTTGCTCGGGTCAAAACAGTTTTCAGGGGGAGCACGGACGCGGTGCCGCGATTACTAGGTGCAAAGCGTTTGGCTTGTTGTTTGATGGGGGCTGATTGGGGTATTACCCAGGTTGTCCCTTTGTAGGGGTTAAGGCGGGTTCACACGTATCATGCATCAGGGCCAGTGTCGGTCAAGGGAAACGATATTTCTTACCACTGACACTAACGCCACTGGCACGGGTTTGCAACCGATACATGCGAATCCGCCTTTACGGTGGGATTTTAAAAAGGATTCTGGTTGTGCTAAAAAACCCGAGCTCGCCACATTGTCTTATATTACTTACTTTATGCTGAGCTTGCTTGCCAGCCATTTCTGCTTTAAGCCTCGTTCTCATTAGTCAAGTTACTTGTATTCAACTTGTTACATGAATTCAAGTAACTTGACTTTAAGTCTGTGTTTAGTAGTGTCAGTTGCCTTCAAGTTACTTTTAAGGTTACTCGAAGCAATTAGATATCTTTTAATGGCGTCAAAGGAGGTGGAGTTTGCTGGACTGTGTGTAATAGGAAACGAAATTATGAATGAGTTATTAAATATATTAAAAAAATGATTAAAAGGAAACGGTCATTACTCCACCTATTCTTAGTACTTGTTTTATGATTATAACCTCACTTTTCAAACCCAATAGGGAGTTAGCTTACTTCAACTGACTTCAACTTCACACTTAAGGTAGATTTACACTAGCCGTCTGGACGGCGTCAAAACGACGGCCGTCCCACTAGCGCAAGGGAGACACATGCATCTGTGTCTCCGTTGCGCTAGTGGGACGGCCGTCGTTTTGACGCCGTCCAGACGGCTAGTGTAAATCTACCTTTATACGTACGTTCACACTATTCAATGTGTAATTCAAGGCAAGTAAAAGTTGAAAGACTCTCTACTAGAGCACTAAAGAGGTGAGTATGCGCATCCGCCATATTGGGTCCTCTGCAGAGAGAAGATTATTGAGTACCCGCCTTTTTGAGTATTATCAGATTCACTTTATAAACAAAATATGCGTTGTTGATACTGATACATAGTAGAACGACCCATTATTAGAGTATTATATTACATTTAAGTTTATATTTGGATTATAAAGCGAATTTGACAATACTCAAAAAGGCGGGTACTCAATAATGTTCTCTCTCCAGGGGACCCAATATGGCGGATGCGCATACTCACCTCTTTAGTGCTCTATCTCTACTTCGCTTGAAACTTGAAAGAAACTTGAAAGGATATTTCAAGTCAAGTGAATACCAGTCAATTCAAGCAACTTGACTAATCTGAACGAGGCTTAAAGCTACTTTTTAGGTTATGTTTCCCACTCCATTTGTTGTATACTAACTTCCATTGTTTCCTGTCTCATCTGTAACCTATCTAACAACTATTATTTTCCCTCGCGATAATAACGTCAGTTTAGTCTATATTGGTGTAATAAAAAAGGCAGAGCAATTAATTAAAACACGTGAACCTAGCAAAAACCTGAGAACATTAGTGTTTATGAAGCACCCAATTCTAGTATCTACCCACTGCAATTGCAAGGTGGATTACATATCCCAAAAATCCCCCCAGGTATCCCATTAAACAATCCCATCCCTTAATTTTTCAAGTGCACCAACAACCACCCCGAACGCTACCGCACGAAATCGCGCTGTGAGCCCAGAAGTTCTCCCTTCAGCCTGATAATATTGACCGTGGTGCTTGATACTGTTTCAGTGGGAGCCCGAGGGACGCGCCATTACCAGCTTGCTGCACCGTAATAATTTAATGCTGGGAACTGGGTCAATGCCGCGGAGAGAGGCTGCTTTTGTTCTCCCGAGGCTGGCTGATTTGCATTTCCAGGAAGCCTTCCCGAGGCTCGAGCTTCCGCAGGATACGCTGCATCGATTGTCACCAGCTCCTGGAGTGTCCTCGCGGTGAGGATGGCGCGAATCTAGGCACAATAAGGACGGCAGGGAACTTCTCCCTCTTTCGCCACAGACGAGCGAGCAGAATGGTCAGAATAAGTTCCGGCGGCATCGTCTGCTCTGCCACGAGGATATTAATACCTCCTTGACAGTGAAACGCCGCCTTTGTTCGCGGCAAGTGGTTTCACGCAGGAATTCCTTGGAGCGGAGGTCCTGCGAAACGGATCGAGCGCAAAGGGACCTTTGCTTTAGGTGTTTGGGGGGAGCCAAGAAGGAGCGGCTTTATATATTCGGCGGAGATGGTCGGAAGCAGCGATCGACTGGGCGCGTTTTTCCCTCCCAGACTCCTCATCTTGTTCCATTAGTTTCCACGTCGGCTGGGAAGTTGTCGAGTGCTGGCCCGTTTATAAATAAGAAGCCGGTCGGCCCCGTCTTTCGCGAATTGCACGTGGCTGGTTCCCTGGCCGAACAACCGGCTCGTTGAACTCCTGAGAGGGCGGCACTCGAGCCTCCGAGAGGTCGATCACCGTCGATTATCGTGCCATGAATCTGGCTACACGCGAAACCTACTCGGTGTCCCGGGAATAGAGGGACCAACGCGCGAAGGAACCTGTTACGATTCGCGCGCTTCTATTCAACAGTTGCCCTCATTGTCAGAAGATTCGAAGGCTGGTCCTCGGTGACCGATTTCTGGATGGCACCCACTTCTACCCATCACTAATTTCATCTCTCCGAAGAAGAGCCGTAGAACTTGCCCCAGTGCAGGATACCCCCACGACTCTGCTTCTTTGAAACAGCCTGATAGAACCGTAAAGGTTAATTATTTTTGTTCGCCCGAGGAGAGGAACGACGCCGTAAACGAGGCTCGCCGTTGAGAAGTCCGTGTGACAAAGCTGGCCGGGAAGCGAGGGTAGGCGAGCGACGTTTGAAACGGCGAGGCGACGATTCACGACGGATCCAATCGCCAGAGGATCCCGGGGATCGCAATAACGATTACGCCGACGTTGACAATTATTTATCGCGGGGACGGCGGAGCGTCTCGCCGCGGCGTGCAAATGACTAGAACAGACGCAATTTCAGCGTTCCTCTTTGCCGCGGCGGTGTCTCGTGGCCGTCATTAATTAAAGCTTCAAAGTCGTCGGCCCCCACGGCACCCTCGCCGCGGGTCGAATGCCGTGGATACTCGGAAAGATCAAGAAACAGCCCCGAGCGCGCGGGCTGGACGTTATTAACGTGACATAATGCTATAACCGGGCCTGTCGGGTCGCCGAAGACGCCCGCGGAACGGAAAAGCCACGGCCACGAGGCTCGCCCAGTATATTTAGACCGACACCCTCGCGAAAAAGCCGCGCCGACTTCGCACGTGCGGCCGCTTCTCAGAAAATTGAATCGGCGGGTAGCTAACGAGGCCAACGGGCCGCGCCGCGCCGGTTCAAGACTCTTGGCGCTGAGTTTTTGCCAGGTAATTGGCCGAGGATGCTTGAAAATCGAAGATCGGGAGTTGCGCTTTTAAGCGCGAAGTGAAACGTTGTTCCGAGTGACTTATTTTTGCTGGGCCTCGGGAGCCCCCGGACACAGACTCTGCGAGGCAGCGCGTTTGCGGTCGGGGAATTTCTGAGCCGTTTAGTGTTTAGGGGTCTCAGTTCTGAATCCTGGAGTGTCTGGAATTTCTATGTGCGCTGATGTACAACTCTTTGAGATAGTGACACTGAGTCTGTAGTGTGCAAGTTTTTCAGGTTTCCGAGACCCAAAGTGTGAAATTTTTCGAGTTTTCCCCTAAGTATTGATTTTCTAAAGTTTCCAAGTCCCCAAATACTCAATTCATGAGATCTCCAAGTCCCAAAACACTCAATTCATGAGATCTCCAGGTCCCCAAATACTCATTTCATGAGATCTCCAAGTCCACAAATACTCAATTCATTAGATCTCCAAGTCCCCAAATATTCAATTCATGAGATCTCCAAGTCCCAAAATACTCAATTCATGAGATCTCCAGGTCCCCAAATACTCATTTCATGAGATCTCCAAGTCCACAAATACTCAATTCATTAGATCTCCAAGTCCCAAAACACTCAATTCATGAGATCTCCAGGTCCCCAAATACTCATTTCATGAGATATCCAAGTCCCAAAACACTCAATTCATGAGATCTCCAAGTTCTCAAATACTCAATTCATGAGATCTCCAGGTCCCCAAAAATTCAAGTCATGAGATCTCTAAGTCCCCAAATACTCAATTCATGAGATCTCCAAGTCCCCAAATACTCAATTTCACGAGATCTCCAGGTCCCCAAATACTCAAGTCATGAGATCTCCAAGTCCCCAAATACTCAATTCATGAGATCTCCAGGTCCCCAAATACTCATTTCATGAGATATCCAAGTCCCAAAACACTCAATTCATGAGATCTCCAGGTCCCCAAATACTCAATTCATGAGATATCCAGGTCCCAAAATACTCATTTCGTGAGATCTCCAAGTTCTCAAATACTCAATTCATGAGATCTCCAGGTCCCCAAAGATTCAAGTCATGAGATCTCTAAGTCCCCAAATACTCAATTCATGAGATCTCCAAGTCCCCAAATACTCAATTTCACGAGATCTCCAGGTCCCCAAATACTCAAGTCATGAGATCTCCAAGTCCCCAAATACTCAATTCATGAGATCTCCAGGTCCCCAAATACTCAATTCATGAGATCTCCAAGTCCCCAAATATTCAATTCATGAAAGCTCCAAGCCCCCATGTGCCCAATTTCTCGACTTTTCAAGTCCCTGAGTATCAAATTTCTCAAGTTGTCAAGTCCCCAAATGTCACATACATTAGATCTCCAACACTCCAAATGCCCAATTTCTCGAGTTCGCAAGTCCCCAAGTATCGAGCTACTCAAGCTTCCAAGTCCCCAAAAGGTCAACACATCAGATCTCCAAGCCCCCAAATGCCCAATTCCTCGAGTCCTCAAATCCCAAAATATCGAATATCTCATCAAGTTTCCAAGCACCCCAAGTACCAAGAGCACACAGCATCTAAACGTCACCAATTATCACTCAACGCTAACTATTTCTTCCTCCAAGTAACCACCATCGATCTGAGCACAGAGTAACGCTTCAATAATGGCCCTGTATCAACATTTTTTTGCCACACCCTTTACATACATACAAGTTATATCCGAAGTTTCGCGAAGGAAGAAGCCTTCCTGGTGGTTTTACTACTCCCGAACAAGAAGTTTCTGCGATCGAGACCAGCGGGAGAAGCAGTCTGAGGAGTAACGGTGGCTGCGATAACGGAGTGACTGACTTCCGGCCTCTTTTGCATCGGGGTTGGAGGACTTTGGAGCAGTTGAAAGCTCGCGTCTAGCATATTTCGTTTGGGAAAAATAATTCCCCGACGAAAAAAGATGGAAGGCGGAGTAGCCGAAAACATTAACAGCGACAAATTATTGGATAGTCAGTGAAACACTTCATTGTTCGGTAGCCGTACACAGCTCGTAGTTTCGCAATAATTATTTTCGAAACCTGAGCAAATATTGACCCCGTTATTCTGCAATCACGGCGATCATTTAGACGCCAGTTCGGATCGACGACGGGGATTAAATCTCGCGTAATCCTTCGTCGCCACCGTTATGTTTGATCTTCCCTCCTTATAGCAAACCCATCGTCTGGTACGTGATCCCATCGACTACCTTGAGATCAGCCGGAAACCACGTTTCGTCACATCGTACACGCGATTACAGCGATCGTAAGGACGTGGTATAACGAAAGCAAAGGGTTCTGGTAATTCACCCTCGTACAGCTTGCGAACGAACATGTTTCTTTTCGCAGTTTCATTTGTCAACAATATAACAGAGAATTCAATCGGATGGCAGTAAATGGAGTAGAGAAGACGGACATACCGCGTGAATTAGTAAATCACTATTTCCAGGGAAAGTGCAGACGACTGTTCTTCGTTGCAAAGTTCCGAAAAAGATTGCGAAAATACTGGAAGAATGTAATAACGATAATTCACAAGGTTATGGAGGGGGACATCGTAACTGAAATAACTTGAAAGCGCGAAACGTTCGTCAACGTCGGCTTACGTAGAAGTATCGACCCAGCCAGGGGCCGAGTTTATGCCCCGTTTCAACTTTATGCTCGATTAAAGTCACGCGCGCGTACACTTCGGAACTGCAGCTGGATAACGTTTAAGTCCGTCGAGAATGGACTTGCGTCGTCAAAATGTAATATCAGGATCCCTCAACGATGGGTACACGGATATTTCGGAGCTACGGCGAGCAATCTGCCTCGGAACGCCGATCTCCCTTACGCTGAGCATGGAAATGAATTCCTCCACTGTCGTATCGTATACGTAATCACTTTAAACACTTCAATTCACTCAACCTACGTAGGTATGCGTTCACGTAGTGGTCGATTTAATACCATCAGTTCAGTTCATTTTCAAACAAAAATGCTCGCGACACGTTCTAACCCATCACTACTTTTTCCAAACAATGCCCAATTGCAACCACCCAGCCATTAGACCACGAAACCTCGCCAAATTCGACTCAGAGGCTGATTTTCCTTTGACCCTAGGGTAATTCGTGCTCCCTTATAGAAACATCGAACTACGGAGTTCAGAAGTATGCAAGAGGCTTTGCCCTTGGAATGCAAGATCCTTTCCTTCAGAATTGCATCGTATGGGAACTCGACCTTGTACTCTGTCACACTTTTAGAGCGAATCTGACATTCTGCGGTCACAGACGACCCAAAATTCAACTCCGAATATTTCAAAATTCTCTTAACATTTCCAAAAATTCTTTTGCAAATGTCTCTAGGTATCTTTAAAGAAATCATTTACAACACATGGTTTCGTTTACAGTGTTTGCAGTAATGAAATCGAAATTGAGGGGTATTTGGCACGTTCGTACAGATCATTAAAATTATCTGGAGTCCCCGGCGACTCCACAGTGTCGTTCTGCAATTAACGTCGCCGAGAAACATATGCAAACATCCGAATAATATAAACGGGTCACGTAGCATCCCAGCATCGGCCTAATAACGCGAACAGCCGCAGAATCTGTCATTACTCGGAATTAACAGGATTATCCGGATCAGGTTCGATATCCGTGGTGGCCAGGTGCGCTGATACGTGTGCTCTAATGAAACGAGACGTTTCGCATCCGGTTCGAAGTGTTTCCGTATCTGGAGACGACGGTAATTAACTCATTATGGTTTATTCACCAAGTCGACTAAATAGAGACAAACAAAAATACCTACGCGCTGAGCACGCGAGAGGGGCGGCGGCTTCAGTCATTGGTTGGCAAATGCTAAACAGAGATTACACGTTAGAGCCCCATTTAGCGCAGCGAAAAAAGTAAACCGATCTTTTCGTTGAGTGAAAATCAATTTCTTCAACACGCAGGATTGAATTAACCCTTCGTTGACACTCTGGGTGGGAACCACCCATAAGCTGATTTTGACACTCTGTGCCTTTTATACGCAAAATAAATACCTTTTTTCCAAAGCCGACTTACAAACAATTTTTTTTTCCAAATATTATATCTGGATAATAGCTCTGTAGATTTTTAGCTTCTAATATTTGAATTTGTAAAAGTTACAATTTATTGAAGATTTTCTTCGTGTTTTCTCGACACATGGTAATCTAGATTTTTTTTTACAAACACTGTGATAAAATTTCAATAAAAAACTATTAGAATACATTTTAGAGACCTTGAAATTGACCCATGATTTTTTCCATAACGATTGGATTCTTCAGATGAGAATGGCAGTCGTTCAAAAATTGTTCTGGGTGTGAGCCACCCAGGTATGTCAAAGTTGATCGAAAAGAGAGGTGTGTCAACGAAGGGTTAAGTTTATTTTCAGTAAACGAAAAATCGTGCCTCGTCAATTTACGTGCACGTTTCGTTCCCCTAATTCGGATGTCGAAGAAACTTTAAACCCGGTTTTATTTTTAAATTGACCCGTGCTTGTTCGAATTTGTGTCTAATTTACCCATTGTGCTTTTATTCTGTTGATTCTCCGCGGAGGAAAGTATTTAGTTGGAGTTTATCTGAATGGGGCGCTGAAATCTGCAATTGTTCACGATGAACAAGGGTCAGCCGCCTTCCGACATCAATGCAAACGAGGAGGTGCGACGCTCTATTGCTTACCAACGTCATCTAACGCTGAATACGTCCACCTTGCCGCTAAATCCGGATTACCGGGACCCTACCACGAACACGGGCGGTCCCGACTGTTATTTACAGTTTACACAACGCTAGCCGCTGGTTCAAGTGTCACACTGATATCTCGACCGTGCTTCTGATTCCTGGATGATGCATCCAGGCGTTTACCAAGGGTCTGATAAGCGGCCAGACCACACATCACTCTCGCGAAACCAGGGTATCTGATGATCGCCGGTGTACCACCATTTCTGAGCAAAACTCGAGTACCAATTACCACTCGCGGTGGCATCTAAGTCTCAACAATCTGATCCCGTTCTAGCCCCACTAGCTAATCCTCCTAAAACACCCGACCAGGAGAATGGAACCCCTAAGAAACTGAAACGAGTCCCCCGGGAAGCTTTCTTAACTGCCCTAGCTACGAGTAAGCGGCGCCTATTTGTCATCCATCACGGACAGAATAGTAAACTGGATCCAGACACGGTACGAGTTGCACGGGCTGTTAAAAGTTGATGGAAGCGACGGGACAGGTCAGGAACAGGGCGTCGTGACGGGACAGCTCGGTTGGCGAGGAGTTGGGTTCCTAAACGGAACATCTGTCGGACATTTTCCCGGCTGGATACGAGCCGGAGAGAGGAGATAACGAGGCGATGGGGGCCCCTCGAATTCGACAAGCAGCGATTTTATCGACTTATGCAAATGCAGCGGAGGCGATAATTTATTCGTAGCAAGAAGTCGGTCACAGTGGCGCGTAAAGGAACATGGTAGCAGCCGTGTAGAAGCGTATTTTTGTCCCCGGCTGTTAGGGCTGAGCGGGTCGTAACAAGTCGCCCGGATGACAGGCCTGTCGGACGGGTGCAACTTTTCAAAGTCAGCCTGTCATAGCACGAAAAGACCGTGGAATAGAGAGGCGGGGGGGGGGGGGGGGGGCCCAAGCCACCGTGTACCATCGTTCAGGGCGCGATATCGCTCATCGTTCCACGAATATCGCCGCGCGCCACGTCGAATTTCTTCGTCATTGTAGCGCCGGGGATTTTAATTAGATCTCTGTAATCGACACCAACGATCGATCGATACAAGGCGACGCGGCTGTTGCGAGCCTTGTCGCGGAGAGAAATCGACCGTGAACGGAGAACGGGATCTCGATGGGAGTTGTTTTATTTTTTACTGTGGGGAACACCTAATGTCGCTTCAGCGTTAAATGGTGGACTTGCGCTTAGTTTGCGCTGTGGTCATTTCAGCTGGTGATCTTTGAGCTGCTTGCAATTTGGGCTGCGGTGACTTGAGCTATCATAGTTTGAGCTGAATGCAATTTACATTGTAATAACTTGAGCTACCAAAGTTTTGTGCTGCTGAAGCTTGAGCTTCCTGTACTTTCCGCTATAGTTATTCAGCTATCATAGTTTGAGCTGAATGCAATTTACATTGTACTAACTTGAGCTACCAAAGTTTTGTGCTGCTGAAGCTTGAGCTTTCTGATCTTTGAGCTGCTTGCAATTTAGGCTGCGGTGACTTGAGCTATCATAGTTTGAGCTGAATGCAATTTACATTGTACTAACTTGAGCTACCAAAGTTTTGTGCTGCTGAAGCTTGAGCTTTCTGATCTTTGAGCTGCTTGCAATTTAGGCTGCGGTGACTTGAGCTATCATAGTTTGAGCTGAATGCAATTTACATTGTAATAACTTGAGCTACCAAAGTTTTGTGCTGCTGAAGCTTGAGCTTCCTGTACTTTACGCTATGGTTATTGAGCTATCATAGTTTGAGCTGAATGCAATTTACATTGTACTAACTTCAGCTACCAAAGTTTTGTGCTGCTGAAGCTTGAGCTTTCTGATCTTTGAGTTGCTTGCAATTTAGGCTGCGGTGACTTGAGCTATCATAGTTTGAGCTGAATGCAATTTACATTGTAATAACTTGAGCTACCAAAGTTTTGTGCTGCTGAAGCTTGAGCTTCCTGTACTTTACGCTATAGTTATTGAGCTATCATAGTTTGAGCTGAATGCAATTTACATTGTAATAACTTGAGCTACCAAAGTTTTGGGCCGGTGAAGCTTGAGCTTCCTGTACTTTAGGCTATAGTTATTTGAGTTATTGTAGTTTGGGCTGCACGTAAGTAGGTGCGTTCTAATAATTTGAGCGGTGCGCAATTTACGCTGCGGTGACTTGAGCTATCATAGTTTGAGCTGATTGAATGCAATTTACATTGTAATAACTTGAGCTACCAAAGTTTTGTGCTGCTGAAGCTTGAGCTTCCTGTACTTTACGCTATAGTTATTGAGCTATCATAGTTTGAGCTGAATGCAATTTATATTGTAATAACTTGAGCTACCAAAGTTTTGGGCCGGTGAAGCTTGAGCTTCCTGTACTTTAGGCTATAGTTATTTGAGCTATTGTAGTTTGGGCTGCACGTAAGTAGGTGCGTTCTAATAATTTGAGCAGTGCGCAATTTGCGCTGCGATGACTTGAGCTATCATAGTTTGAGCTGAATGCAATTTACATTGTAATAACTTGAGCTACCAAAGTTTTGTGCCGCTGAAGCTTGAGCTTCCTGTACTTTACGCTATAGTTATTGAGCTATCATAGTTTGAGCTGAATGCAGTTTGCGCTACCATATTACTTTCGTGCTGCTGAAGCTTAAGCTTCCTCTATTTTATGCTGCGGTTCATTGAGCTATTGTAGTTTAAGCTGCACGCAGTGCACACTGTAATAACTTGAGTAATGCATAGTTTGTGCTGTTCTATCCTGAGCTATCCGTAGTATTCGCTGTAACAGCTTGAGCTGTCAGTAGTCTGTGTCAGTTTCCTTTGAGCTGTCAGTAGTCTATGCCATCTTCGTTTGAGCTGTAGCTTAAACAACCCATATTCCGCCTTGCAATAACTCGAGCTTCCTTGGCTTATAGTCCCCAGAACCAAACACTTTTAATATTCTACAAAAGGGGATCGAAATTTCCTAAAAAAATCTCTTGAATCAACTCCCCATTTCCACCCCTA
Source organism: Andrena fulva (assembly GCA_946251845.1). NCBI lineage: Eukaryota > Metazoa > Arthropoda > Insecta > Hymenoptera > Andrenidae > Andrena > Andrena fulva. The sequence goes on from OX276333.1 coordinate 6,770,794, forward strand.
TTCTCACATTAAATCCGTCACCTTCTAACAAAATAAAGCTCCCATAAAACGGTAACAGTTCTCCCCAAGGATGGAAGAATTTTTCAAACGGCGATTAAAGGATCCAACGAACCAAATTATTCAATTAATCCCGCGAGTTAGCCAAGTAAAATATGCAGATCGCCCCCGGATCATTTTCCACCGCCCAGAATTTTAAATTTCAACGGGACCGCGGCAAGTCTGAAATTAGATTAGTCGATTATTACGCGACTTTCCCGGCGTTTCATTATTGTCCTCCTGCCCCGGCTGCGATTAATTAAGCGCAGCAGCCACCGAAACCGCCCCCGCGATTGACGTGTGACCGAAACGTCTCTGCCTCGACGGGATACAATTAATAAGCGAAACTTTGACCGCCTTATTCGATCCGGTCGGGATCGCCACTCTCGCTAGTCGAAAGCCGTGGAAATTTAATTCAGCACGCGAGGCTGCACGCCCTTTACACGGTTATAACTATCTGCATCCATCCGGAAGAAATAATTGAATCCCGAGAAAACGTAACCGAGAAATTCGATTCGATCCTGTGGGGGCTGAACAATACAGGTCCCTCCGTCGTGAAACGTCAATCGAGCAATTCCTCCTCCGACTTCGTTCCGTTACCTTCTTTCCCTGCACGGGAACGGGCAACTTGGAAACGAACGAGGGCACTAAATTTCCCTCGCAATATCAGATCCCCTTTCTCTAAAATTGCATCTCCCCGGACGTTTCCATCGAGACGTCAGATAAACGCACCAATATCCGCGAGCTCGTTAAGGCGCCAATTTTCTTCTCGCCCGGCAATTATGAGCCCGACAAAAGCGAAAGAAGCGCGCGGCCGCGTTTAAATTCTTCCTCGAACCAACTTCCGCTCGAATCTCCCTTCGCTGTTTTTCCAGCGCCGGGGCAGCTTAAAAGAAGCAATTTCCTTTCGAGTTCGTTTCCAAGAGAGAGAGAGAAACACGCGTTTCCCTTTCTGCGGCAATAACTATCTGCCCCGGGCAGGCTTGAGATCTAAATTTAATTAGACGAAAGCACGACCAGAATACTCGATTATAAATGTGGGTGGATCTGAGAGAGGAGGAGCGTAACAAGGTGTATCTCGTTTGTTTTATCACCGCTGCGATTAGATTCGCGTCCGGCGCACGACCGCCCGAGATTTTTCCAGCGAGAGGCCCGGCTATCGAGTGAAACGATCTCGTGGAAAATAAATCTCAGTCGGACCTCGGCCGGCCGCAGATTCTTTTTCCTCTGGCGTGCATAGTGCTTCGAGGGGCCGCGGTACGAGAGCTTCCTTCGTTGATTAAAAACCGCGATACAAATCGTCCGTACATGGTGAACGTGGGTGCCAGCTTATTCCCACCGACGGCATCGTCTTTCAGACCTCCTTCAACGACGACACGTGCAGCAACAGCGGGGGGAGGCTAGGCGCGGAGGGTCCCAAACGCATGCCAGGGAATAATTTGCAACGCGTCGAAATTACACGAGATTCTTTCCATCGATTTTCCATTGATCGCCCAGCGCAATCGCTCTTGCCGGATCGCTGGGATAAATCCCGCGTTTTCCGGTCGAATGCAATGGATAGCCCGCCAGAGGGGCAAGCAGCTTGATCCCATTACGGGTAACTAAGATATAGATTCACGGGCACAAACGCGGCCTGTCCTGTACGTCAGCTTTAAAGCTGCCCATAATGGGTTCAGACGGTTGCCCGGGCTTGTAATCCGCTCCCGTCAAAAGGTCGAAGGACGGAATGACCCGCGTGGGACGCGGGTCCTGAAAGGAGTCGTCTGTCAGCGAGGGAAAAGCAGATTCCCGGACCTTTTGGGTGTGGAGAAATTTTGGCTGTTCCCTTTTAAAGTGCCTCGGCGCCGCGAAAATCCCATTGGAGCTGGGTTGCGCCGAAGGATCGGGTAGAAAAGGGCAAACGACCGAGAGCGACGGATAGTCAACGATTCGAAGGAGCTCCGCGGAATTTGCGTCGAATCAGGGGGATTCTTCTTGTAACGAAACACGGTTAAATAAGATCCCGAGGATTCTGAGACGTGCGCGTGATTCGCCGTTCGAAAGTAAGTGGAAATCGTAGAGCACATGTTTTCCCTACGACGCTTCGTTTCAGAGAGAACGAGCTTTCAATGCGGGGTACGCCCGGTGCTCGAGAATGGCGACTCATTGGCTGCTCATCGCGCGCGCACCGGCACCGCTGGTTCGGGCTGGTTTTTCTCGGGAACGAGGGATTCTACGCAGAATGTGCATTCCACACTTTCGATGTGTTTTGTAACGGTGAATCATATCCCGATATTCGTCCCTTCGAATTTATGTATTTGGAGGTTATAATTCCGTAGGAACTCGAGTCGAAGCGTGTGCTGCCATCTTTTGACGGACGAAAGATGAAGGAACTGCATCAGAAGATTTAATACGAAGGCATCTGTTGGAATATTATGGAGAGGAGTCTTCGCCAGCGTGGATAATCATATGAGTGTCCGTCTCAATCTTCCAGACAACCAGGCCGAGCGCATTCGGCCAAGTTAATACCGTAGAGACCCCGGTATTTTTAGACTCCTCTCTAAACTCGATACAGCATTACCCCGGGTGTAGTCCACTTTGATCTCGTTCAATTCGGCTCCGTAATCCATCTGGCCCGCGCAGACACGGAAGACGGGGCAAAACGAGCTAAGAAAGCCAGAAGTCGATAGCTTCCGCACGAAACGCTTTCCAGAGCGCGCTCGTCTTCCCTCCCTGTATTTAACTGTCGAGTTATCGAGGGTGAACAACGTTCGATGAGATTCGGACCTCAAAGTACCGGGGCCAGGCTTGCCAACGGCGGATGCACTCTCTAATAATTGCAACTCTCCACCGGCAGACCTTTCGCTACCCCTCACCTCCCCTTCGCGAGTATTTGGCTTAATTCAATTTCGTTTCTTCCGCGAGTGCTCGGCCCGACTTTTGACACGGTGGGTCTACTTAATAATGCGTTTTAAGTGGATTTATTTAATTGGCCCCGCACACTCCGTTTTGCTCGTGGAAAATATTGCGGACACTTATGGTAACACGATTATTATCTGTACTATGGTTTTATTTTCATGATGATGTTATTTTCTTGTACGAGCAAAAACGTCATTGTGACATTTTTGTGACATTTTTTGTGACGTTTTTTGTGACATTTTTGTGGCGTTTTTTGCTCTTTTACATAGATGTAAGCGAAATCGACATTCTCTTTAACGCCCTCATTCACCATTCCCTAATTTTCAAACGACTTAGGTAAATTCAGTGCTTTCAGTTTCCAAAATATTCCGCCTCCCCTCGTTTATATCGCTCTCGATTAGGTTCTCAAACGGCGCATTGAGATGGAGGGAGAAAGCCGCTTCCGCTGATGCACAGTGGTCTGGAAAGTGGCGTTTTGTGGCCAAAAGTCAATTTTTCAACTTCAATGTTTACAGAAATTTTTTTTTCCTATAACCCCCGAAACCTTCAAACTCCAATCATATTATATATTTCAGGCAATTCTATAATCAGATATAGTGTTATAAAGTGTAAATCATGAAATTTTAAGTGAAACTAATTGTTGTAATTACTCATTATAGAACAATAAAATATGGGTTTGTATTACACCAGTATGTAGGTAAGTAAATATATTTTAGTTATTTATATGTGTTATAAGCATTTCTTAATGCGTGTATAAACAATGTAAAATTTATAACTATTTACACTTTGAGAAGGCTTATAAAAAAATGATTAGAAGTGATACACATCGGACCTATTTTATATGAAAGCTTAGACAATTGCTGTTCAGATCATGTAAATTTTAAGTGCAACTTCCTGCAACCTTTGGCTCTATAGGGATTTTAAAATCCGTCGCGGGAGGAGTTTTGGCGTTCTGAACGCGTGTCCCTATGCAACCACTTGAAAGGCGTCTGAGGAGGTTGAGGGAAATCTGAAACGCTTTCATTGCGTGGACCTTATCTTCTGTTAGTATTAATTCGTATAAACACTGGATATTGGCTCGTTCGAAGTGTCTTTCTGCCTCCTCGGGTTAGTCGTTTACCGAATGCGCACAGTGAACCAGCTCTTGCAGTTTGAAGTTTTCATTTAATTTTATATACCGTTAAGGAACTATTTCTTGATCAGGCACTAATTTTTTATCAGTTCATGAAATAAATCGTTCTTTTAAGTTTATGTCAATAAATAATTGTTTGAAATAATTACTAACATAAAAATTGATAATTCAAAAATATATGTGTTGTCCGTGAAAGCAGTTAGTATTGTTAGTTTTCGAGAAAATAAATGTGTAAGGTGGCCCACTTGACAGAAGGCCCTGTTGAACGCCATCTCTTACTGTTCGAAGTAATAGATCACCATCGACGCCACAGCCGATTTCTTTGCTGGTTGTTGCGGTATTAAAGGTTATTTTCATACATTTTGCTTACAATAGTTTACTTTACAATGTAGAGCAAGAATTTTAGTATTATATGTATCATTTTGCTTTAAGTCACTGATCATTATTTAGTTCCAATTTTTTCTTGTGGAACTAATTTTTGATCACCTGAATAAAAAATAGGTTAGGACATTTTAAAATTATAAAAAAAATAAATTTAGATGGTATAATACTAAAAATAAGTTTATTTGGTACTTTCTTTTTAATTAGTATCCGATTATTTACATTGAATAGTTCCTTACCTAATAAGAAATTAGTTCCCATGTATTTTAGATGATCAAAAACTAGTTCCTCACCTGACCAAAAAATTAGTTCCCATGTATTTTAGATGATCAAAAACTAGTTCCTGACCTGATCAAAATTTAGTTCCCATGTATTTTACATGATCAAAAACTAGGTCCTAGTCACCTTATTATTCCATACCTTATAAATAATTAAATTATACTCATTTTCAACTTTTTAAATTTTTTCCTTATATTTTAAACATTAATTCATCTTTTAGTATAAAAAAGTCTATGGTTTAAAGTTGTATTAGGTTAAAAATAAATATTAAAGCGGGAAGCCCTCTAAACTGATCAAAAACTAGTTCCTTAACGGTATTACAGTATAAATTCTCTAATTTAAAATTTAGTTGTATATGTATATTATAGTTATATTTTACATGTATTATAGTTTTATTCATAAGTTTCATAGTTTAGAGTAAAACAGTGTATAGTGTACAGTGTTGTAGTGTATATTGTGGACTTTTGTTATAATTACATCACAATTAGTATAAATAGTCGTAATAGATCAAAATATGTGTGGAAAGAAATCGATATAAGTATTATTTGAATTTTGGCCACGAAACGCCGCTCTCCAGACCACTGTGGCGATGCGAGCGCAGCCCAGAAAATCGTATCTAACCGGATGCCTTTTCGGATAGTTTGCTTAAATAGTGTGCTATCTGGCTTGACGCAATAAAGACGCGCGCACGCCAGCTCGCAGCGCGCTTTCCCGCCCTCTCGCCGACGCTTGAATACACATGAAGCATAAAACGAACGCGAGCACAGACCGCCCGCGCGCATCAAAGGGGATCGGAATTAAACGGAGGTCGCCGAGGGCGAAACTCGATCGGGCCACTCTCGCCCCCGCACAAAGTAACATACGTTTTATTAAAAATGTTCTGTTGTCCTTTAAGCCGCTCGCCCGTGCCTCTTTACGCTCACCTGCAGCGTACGCGTAAACAATGAGGCCCCCGGGGAGGAATCACTTTGCCCCGCAAACCATGAAATTATCATGCGGCTCACCGATTTATATAACCCTGTGGAAATTTAAATCCCATAATTGGAGCCGCGCCCGTTAAAACAATATTCCTCCCTCTCCCCTCGGCTAATCGACGCCACCAGTAACCTTTGAATTTCCGCCGTATTTCACGTTAATACCAGTAATGCTTAATGAACATCGAGCGTGCCTGCTTGGATGCCGAACTGCTGGTGTATTTATAATTTGTTAGTGGCAATGGATTCTTAAAAAAAAGAATTCAAATACAGATATCCCGACGGCTATTTCGCTTTTATAAGCTTTTGCGGCAGAGAACGTGGCCCTGTGGCGGGAGAGGGTCTGTAAAAACAAAAACGTAGCTCGGGAAGTGTATGGCTACGGAGTGGGGACGGTGAAGGTGCTTTCCGATAAGAGAACTGTTATGAATCGCACAGCAGTTAACCCACAACCCTGCTGGAATCCGAATGTCTCTATAGAGCCGTGCCGCCTGTCAATCAAGTCTCCTATATATTTATGTCCCGATTTTGCGCGCCTAATTGTGCCGCGAGTGAGTGTGCTTTAATTACGCCCGGATCATTGAACCACCCCTGGCATTAATCTGATCAGCGACGCATAGTGACATGGAGGCGAGACAAGGGAACTTAGGAGACCAGTCCGAAGAGGCTCCCGGCACGTTGGTCCGGGAGGGTGCCGCGCCGCGCGATGAGAACCGCTGCGTAAGTAATGAGTGTGGATAAAAGAGATTAGACGGCTGAGTTCTCGGACCACGGAGGCTGGGCCAAGATTTATTAACGACCTCCTCCACCCCCGTGCTCGTTCTTTCCCGCGTGTGTGACGATATTCGACCAGCCGCCTCTCGTCCGTTTGACGTCGCGACGCACGCCGGCCTCTGCGCGCGTCTCGTTTCTTTCGTTTCGCTCCCTTTCGCCCGGCCAGAGGGAATCGTTACGTTCCCGGCGTTTTTTCAAGCGTTTGTGAAAGCCGACGCTGCCCGGCAATTTCGATGTAGATTCCTGAAGGGCCTTTTAACGCGAGCGGGCAAGAAGGATCGAGGACGCAACCCCTTGATAGAGTCCTGAAGCTTTTTGATTTCCAGCGCGGCTTCTTTCTCCCTCTAACGATATCTCTCCGCCTGTCCGGTGGGCCGCGCGTTACTATTGCCTCTTCCAGTGGCTGTAACGCCGTTTATTTGCATGGGAATGGAGAATTGAAGGATTGCACGACAGCGCACAAAGCGCTCGTTCGATGCAGTGCGCCACAAACTTGCTCGGGTTCGCCAAAAGTGGCACGAACCCAATTGGTCACAGCGATCCGTCTTGGTCTTTAGAACGCGGGGAACCGTGCGTCCGCTGGTAGACAGTTTTAATTTTCCGCGAAGAGGTCTAACGACTACCACTTGCCTCGTGGGCACCTCTGCCTTCGGGGTTCGAAAAGGAAACGTCCCCATCCGAAAATTCTGATTTTAATTAAATTTTGTGCGAATGTAGAGCATATTAGAGTACCTATGCGAGGAGCAATATTCTTTTTCCGCGGAAATTCACTCTGAAGGGGTGAAATCAGCCCTTAAAGTTATCGCGTTCTCACGCTTTTTAATTTAACTTTATTTTTCTTTTGGTAGAGTGGTAAAACGCAAAACACTCGACAATTCTTGTACTTCAAGTTTTGTTAAAATAAACCGAAATAAGCAAATAAATAAAATAATTAAAAAACCTTGCTAACTTTAAGGGTTGATTTCACACCTCCACAGTGATTTTCCTTAAGGGGTTAGGTAACTCTAGCGATGCGGAAAACTAGGCAATTTGTAAGTGGCAGTAAAAAAAAAAAGTAAACAGCCGATTAATACAAAACTTTGTACTTTATTTAAGTATAATAAGTATTAAAAAAAACCGTTGCAATATTTAAAAAACGTTTATAACTAAGTCCGTACGACGACATTTCCCGGAACACCTTTCTTTTTTAATGCTCAACTGGTGTGCAGGATTGCTCGAGTTCTATTTGATAAATTGCTTTGAAAATTTACAGTTATCCTTGCTATTACATTTATTAAGCATGATCGATCAAACATTTCAATGTTTGTAAAAATGAACAAAATGGCGGGTATTTCAAATTTAAGGTTCGAATTTTGACGAAAAATGAGTCAATTTATTGCTTATGTTTCGCAAAACAATTAGAAAATTTAAAAAAACGGATCGTCAATGCTTAATAGATGTAATAGCAAGGATAACTGTATATTTTCAAAGCAATTCATCAAATAGAACTCGAGCAATCCTGCACACCAGTTGAGCATTAAAAAAGGAAGGTGTTCCGGGAAATGTCGTCGTACGGACTTAGTTATAAACGATTTTTAAATATTGCAACGGTTTTTTTTTAATACTTATTATACTTAAATAAAGTACAAAGTTTTGTATTAATCGGCTGTTTACTTTTTTTTTACTGCCACTTACAAATTGCCTAGTTTTCCGCATCGCTAGAGTTACCTAACCCCTTAAAAAATTGCTCCTTGCACACTCCAATAAACTGTATACCCCCTTTGAAACTTCATTAAAATCAGAATTATCCGGTTGGGGACGTTTCCTTGTTAGCTAGTGCCTAGTTCAGAGACTTAATAACCGCCGGTGGTTCAATATTTCCACGCATCCCGAATGAATTCTCAGCTATCAGTGTCCCTTCGAAGCAGCCCCAGCGCCATAGAATCTCCATGAAGCTCAGGTGCAAACTCGCACTCTGCGATCCTCAAGATGCCCCCCCACCAATCTTCATCGGAACATCTCCATGGCAGTCTCGCGACGCAGTGGGTTGATGAGTGGGACCGGAGCTTTTGTACCATGCCCATAGGAATCCGCCAGCGGAGGAATCCCTGAATCGACTCAATTCCCCCATGAAAGGGGCCCGAGGAGCAGCTACTTTGCGGTCGGTTGCGTGTTCTACACGCCCGCTGTGCCCCGGCAGCGTTCTATCGCGCATGGAAATGTTTACACGCGTTACGAGCCCGGTAGGTGGAACACTGGAAGCTCGTGTAAAAGTGGCACCGCGATGCGAACGGATCCGAAACGGTCCCATACACGCGAGCGCGCGCCGCGCCGAGCTGTGCACCTGCCCCGGCTAAAGGGAATCGCAATCGGGCCCGGACCGTAGGCTATCTCGTCTAACCGGTACTGCTTGGTAAAATTCCCAACTATGCACTTAGCGCGACCACGTATCGGGTGTTTCGAACGAAACGCGAGGGGAACGGGACGAGAGGCGCTGCGGGCGTGATGCGCGCCGGGATGATCTTTCTCCGGGGTAGGCAAGGGATTGATGACGGTTTTCGGGATGAGCGCGGAGGCACGAACCCTTGCAGGGTGGAAATGGGAATGAATATTTTTCAGTGGGACGCTGGGAAAGCGGTGCTGGATGCTCGTCACGTGCCGCGCGATAACTGATGCTTTGTGGAGCTGCTGGCGAATGTGGGGTGCAGGTGATACTTGGTGCTGTTGCCTGCAATCTTCCAGATTTCGTGGTCGGGATAAGTCTTTGTGTATCTGGTGCGTACGCGAATTCTTTAAAACTGTACTCGGGAAGACTTAAGCCGGATTAACTTTTTGTGAGTTAGGGTGTAATGTTGAAATGAAACAGTTTGACTTCAACTATAACAAGGTATGTATTTAATTGAGAATAAATAACAAACAAACTTTTCTTTGAAATCGTAGTTACATAAAGAAATAGTGTTTCAAGTATATATTTTAATACTAACTCATACAAATACCTACTATTGTGAAATGAGTATTTCGTTGGAATATAAGAAAATAGTAAAAATTTTTTTAATTTTAATATCGACCGTATTGACTAAATTAATATGATTTCGGCGCAAGGTTCGGTCACTTTATACAAATTTAAAAAGTCGTTTTGCAACTATTCACTCATCCATGAATTAACGAGTTTCCGACGTTTCAGTCCAGATTCGGACCTTTATCAAGGAAAGATGTATGTATAAGAATATTGCGTGAACTATTAAATTTATTAGTCGGCGCGTTCAAAGAAAATAGTATTTCAAATATAAGAAAATAGTATTTCAAATAATGATGCAAGAAATATTTACCCGAATATATGTAAGTTTAAGCAGGTAGCGTGCGACATTTAGCAGATCTGTTTGGTTTTGAAATTTGTATCTCCTATTTTCGATCCCCTATTTTCTATATTCGAATTCGGGTGTAAATAGTAAATAGTATTTGCTCATGATTTAAGTATTTAACGAAATAGTATTTTCAAACAGTATTTTATTTAAGCATTAAACGAAATAGTATTTTCAAACACTAAGTAATTACTTATGGAACTGTTTAAATTTTTAGTATTTTGTCTCAAACTGTTACAAATTTTCCCCCGCCAATGACATGTAGGCGAGAAAGAGTGCCTCGGGCGGTGGGACTCGAACCCAAGATCATTATTAATAATTATTCCAAAATCATTCACAGAAAAAGATATAACCTCACTTGTATATATCGTCTAACTAAGGTCTGAGGCACATCCACCATTTTGAATTATCTTTTGCCGACAAGTGACGTCACTTTTGCCCGTTATCTTTGCTTCACTTTGACTCGTGGCTTCACATCGAGCAGGCCGTGTCTATAAGTACCTATATATGTTTTAAGCCAAATACCGAAAACAACGGTGGCGCCACCTATGCGGCAATCGCGCTACATGCCGTTCCCAAGCGGCGAATGCCTACAGACAGTGGACACCAAGGCCGGTATTCACAAACGTGTCTTAAGATTAAGCAAATGCTTAAGCATGCGGCATCCTCTACTAACCCTAGTAGCTAGTAAAGGATGCCGAATGCTTAAGCATTTGCTTAATCTTAAGACACGTTTGTGAATACCGCCCCAAGTTCCCCCTAAATTCGCCTCGAGGAAACGAATACCGAAAGAAGCAGAAAGTTGTCTCCCGCCCTCCGTAACTCGTTAATCCACCCCCTTCGCGAGATGCCTATTTCCAGGGCGGGGAATAATTACATTTTAAATAAAGGATAGGGTAGTCAGCTCGCCATGTACGGCGGCGACGTTTAACCAGCAGTCGTTTATCTTTTGTGCGGCGACCCGCCGGCTCTCGATGGGATTAATTCAGGAGTTGGCAAATCGGAGAAAGAGAAATTGTGTCTGGCTGAAGAGTTGCTGGGCCGCCTTATCCCGCCGCCCCCTCCCAGACCTGTTCCCGGCGTTGCATGAAAGCCAAGTTCACGGAAACCGCGTGCAGGCGGAGACGGTGGCTGGCTTGAATGGCTCCTTCCACGGCCATTCCGCCTCAAAGGAAGGCCGAGGCGAGGCAAGATTTGCGTTTGTAATTAAATATTTGCCGGCGGTTAATTGAGTCGCGCTGTGCTTTTATTCCTATTTCTGGGCTTAAATGATTCGGCGGCGGGAAGGGGAGGGTCGTCGCCCGCAGACGGCCTGTACACGGTGTCCAGGAAGTCGTTGGCCGCAAAGACGCTATTAGACCCGAAAAGTTTTTCAATGAACGAGATAGCACGCGCTCCCCCATTAAGCATGGGTCTCGGGACTTCGAGTGTCCTCGGCGTGGTCCACCTCTGTAACCTCGCTTTCTGAGCACCCATTGTTACCTTCGTTTCCATTAAACGCCCCGCGAGCTTAATTGGACCATGCCCACATTTCCCGCAACGTCGAATGGGAGTCTTAATCTTGAATATTCTTGAGGCCCCGACGGTGATCCCCCGGTTGTATGTAACTTGGTTGAAGTGGACCTAAGAGTGATCATCCGCAGAGTTAGCTAGCTGGCAGTGTATTAGAGGGTATAATTGAGCCGAAGCAAATCTGAGCACGTAGATGAGCAGCATACGTGGGAAATAGGGTCAAGCCTCTCCTCCGCGGCTTGCCAGCTGCCGGCCAGCACGATCTTCCCGCATAAAATACCGCGCACGTAGCTCCATCGATATCGTTGAACGTATCACCCGGAGCTGGGAATCGCAGACGCGATAACGCCCGGTGGCTTGTAAAACGGCGACTGCACGCTTTGCCGCGATCTCTCAATAAGCCGGGGCGTCATTATCTCGGGCGCGCTGCGTGCCTCGAATGCGTGGCCGCGCCGCCGCCGCGCCTCCTATCGCCGCGGCGACGCAACCTGAACGCGTCTTTGCGGGACGGCCCCGCGTATATACGATGCACGTGCGGCCGCATGGAAAAACGGCGGACGGCCCGCTACCGTGTAACGCGTTGCAGCTTGCGGGGATATTTATCTCGTCTCGTCCAACCTCACCACGGAACACTCGTCTGTTACAACGTAAACCTGTCCGCGGTGTAAAAATAACAGACGTATCTCCGCGCGCGCTGGGCCCTGTTGGACGTTTCCGCGCGATGGGACGCTCGTACGTGAGTTTCATTCCATTAAAGGTCGTGATCGTTGCGTAATGGACACGAGGAAGTTTGAGCCACCATATCGGTTTAAATAAGAGGCTTATTAATAACGATGGCCGATGAAAAAATATGTGCCGAATAGTTTTTACTATTCTGCAAATCTGCGGAGTCTCGTCAAACTCGGTGTGTGACACAGCGATCACTTAAGTGACGTCCCTTGTCAGAGTTGGCGAGGAATGTCTTAGGGTTTCCCTAAGAATAGGGCTTAATAGGCGTTGGAAATAAGTATTTATATACCTACAATGCTATGCCGCGTAATTTCAGAGGCGACTAGGCTACAGTTATCCCGAGGTGCATCGAGTGGCGATAGAAGCTGCTAATACCTTTTTCATTCGACCTTAGGGACAGGGTAGAGTGTGGTTTTGGAAGTTACCATTACTACCACCTATTGATACTCTTGCTAATTTTCCTAAATAGTTTTAATAATCCCGATACCCTCATTACTGTCGTCACCCATAACACTTTGCGGCTACTTAACACTCTCCTCAGCCTCAGCATCACCAGGTGTTCGCGTCCCACATCCCTCCACCGAAGCCCCCAACTCTCCATCCTCCCCAAATCTCCAAGTTCCCCACTGCACCAGTATAATCGCCGCAGAAACGAAACTGTACAAGCTCCAGCCTCCAAATGCGCGTTCCATACGTTCGAGCGACAGTGGTGGAGCATTAGCAGACCATAGAAGGCCCCGTATCCGCAAGAAATCTCGACCCACCCCGTCGGGCGAGATTTCGGTCGAATAATCGCGACCTCTGCAGCTCCTTTGCGGACGCAGTTATTCCCTGGGAACGGCTGCCGGAATTGCTCCGTGTCGTCCCCGAAATCTAGACACCGCGACCTGTTTAAACACAGCCACCCCCGGCCGCTCCGCGGCACCAGCGCCCGTGTCGGTATACACGGCGTGGTACATGTCTGCACTGTCATGCCGTCCCTTCCATATTATTGTGTGTATCAGCGCTACGTATGTTTATTAGACGGCGGGCGTATACCGTGCAGTATGTTGGTTCAGGGGCTCCCTCGTTACGAGGGACCTCATTAGCAAGCGAAATTTATATTGTGCTTGGGCCCGCGCCGAATCTTGCTGGATATTACGATAGCGATCCGGCAATGACGCGACGTCTCGTAACCGTTGATGGCCGATCGTATTTCCGGCTTCCTGGGATGGCCATTACGTAATGGCCGATCGGTTCGAGGGCCACCGGATAACGGGCGGGGGCTAAATTTCCCTCGATTTACGGGGCCAATTTCGCGGATTTAATAGTTATTAGGGCGGGCAGTATGCGAGCGGGTAACAACAGCCCCGTAAATTAGTGGGGGGGTGGGCGTCCCAGATGAGGAATAAAAAGGAGACGAAGTTGGCCGCGCTCGCGACAATAATTAACGCCAGCTGGCTGGAAAATATTTTAGCGAATCTGGCGAATGCAACGACCTCATCAGTTCCGCGGCCGCGCCGGCCGTGTTAGCCGCGAGAACTCCGGCGAGCAAGTTTGTCGCTTCATGCATAGGAGAGCGCCCGCCACCGGAGGGTTTTTGTTTTTCTCCGCCCCCCCCCCCCCCCCCGCGTAAATTGGCGACTCGCTTGCGCCCCGCTGATGGCCGGGATGATCTTTTCACCGTGGACTCGATAACAAACTGGAGGTGATGCCTTATTGTCGCCGGGCAGGAAGGAATTTTAATTTAGGATGCTAATACGCCGCTTTGTTGAAGGAAAATTGTAGGAAAAATGCGGTCTGCGCTTAAACAGAGTTAGCTGCTGCGAGACTTGGCCGCTAATTTTGTAGTAGCAGCTGCAATGGTGCTTTAATAAAATTCATATTATGCCGGTCTTGATTGAGGGGGCGCAATTTGCATGTTCCGTGGCAGGGTGGTTCAAAGGGTTCCACTGATTCTTGTTTATAAAGTTCATACTTCTAATGAGGTACTTCGGGGAGTTTATATTCTCACAATTTGGGAAGAAGGGTGTAAGAAACTATTGACTGTTTCTGCAGTGGATGGGACGGGGGAGGAACTTGACTCCTTCCGGTTATCAGTTTCTAGCGAAAAGGCAATAATTATTTTCATATCACCTGTTATATTCTCCACGCAGGTAAGTACGTAGAAATCTAAAGAAGATATTATATATCTACTTGTGTCATTATTTATATACTTCACGGTACCTTTTTTGAGCACAGAGAGATAAGAGGTCGATGCACCTTATGTACAGTAGGGTGGACCTTAGTTACTCTTGTCGAAAAATGTTGAGATTATTGGCGGGGACAACCCCTAGAATTGTGCCGTTGGAAGAAAAAATAATGTGTGCAAAATTTGAAATCGATTGGAAAACGGGAAGCCGTGCCGCATCGAATTTGAAAATGTTTTATTTTTGTAACTCGTTTTTCTCCATTGTAGTATATCGTTAATATACATGTTTTATATGGTGGAATTTGTCTTTTTACGCTCTGCAACAATATAGAAGCAAAATATAAGACCACTCCAAAAATATGACCTTGAAATCTAAAAAATTAACCTTCAATAAAATTTATAAATATATGAAAAAATTTCTTAGACAAAAGTTGTACTGTTTGACAAGGTAAAAATAATTCCGACGGAAAAAGTTTTTTCTGCAAGTCAATTAAACCTACCAAACGAAACAATTTCTATATAAACACCCCGCATATAAGAACACACCTCACCTGCAGCCCTCCAAAGCTCCATGCCAAATGCAGCGCGGCAAACTGCTGCACCCTGAGCGCAGAGCTGTCTGAAACATTCACCGTGTCCGAAGCATCCAGTAGAAATGCAGAAGAAGTGGCAGACACTGCTCGCCACATAATACCCGCGACATTACGCCCGCCATTCGGTTGCGCGCGGGGTTTATGAATATTTCCTGAGGGCAAGCAGCCGGCTGGCTCGATAGATCCCGTCGTTGCGTCATCAGGAGATCGCTGAATAATTCCGAAGTGGGTCCCCTGGTGCATCGACGGGCCCTCGCGCCGGCCACCGTGTCTCGTTATTCAAGAATACATAGGTAACGGCGGCGAGGAGGGCGAATAAGAGAGAGAAAGGCTGGACGCCCGGTGCATGCATACTAGGATTATTTGTGGCGCCCGTTACATTATCCTCATTTAGAATTCACGCTCCCCGAGCGTCTATCTGTTCCATACATCTGCCGCATATTTTGCTCCTACGATTCGCGGGGCGTGTGCGCGCTCACGCGAGCCACTGCACCCGAAAGTGCTCTTATCCTCTTGTCCCAACAAAACGCTGAACCCGTGGTCAGGAGGCAGGATATCCCTTGTAACGCGCTGGGCATTCTTGATGGGGCACTTGTTCCTCGTCTGTTCGCGTCTGTTATTGGGAATTAGATAGGGCTGGATGCATTCTAGGCTCTTTCGGTCGACTATACCGTGCAACAGCGAGACGACACTGCTGACCCCGCCATTTTCGATCGCCGAGACAAAATGGCGACGGTCACTACCGCGCCGTGAGGAGTCACCACTTGGAAGATTCTTGTCCCTTTTTCTACCGTCTCGCCGTGAACGGTTACGATAATTCCTCGCCACTAGCACGTAGAAGTTGGCAGCGTTGCTCCCCTCGAGTTTCAAGTAACGGCAACTTCTTCTGGGGGTCTGAAGTACCCTGAAGTGGGCTGACCGCCGACCCGTAGTTTGTAACTTCGTATCACTTAAACCGCGGGTAATAACATATTTTTCCTCCGTCTAAAGTAGGTGCGTCGTATAGAATCCTGGGAGCTCTATTCCACTTGAGCCGCGAACTGTGGCGATTTCTCCTGTCGACGGTAAGTGGGAGAAACTTTATCCCCTCGTCATTGTTCTGACTGGTTACATCCTAGAATTTTCAGTCTATTCAATTTCGAAGCATTACCATCCTACCCTGAATTCAGGGTAATAGGACACCTTTAATCATTTCCACCAGAAAAGTAGCCAGCGATGGCAACGCAGATATGGTACTCGATTCCGTTTCAATTTCCGCGTTTCTCGCGAAACGACACAGTGACGCGACCCCCGCCTCCCGGGCCGCGAGGTATCGATATACGCGGGCACGGCTCGAGCTGACCGCAACGGGGGTGTACGAACGAAGGAGAGGAGCCACGGGCTCTGCTTAACATTCGAGTCGACACGCTCGCTGATTGGCTATTAATTATCCGACCGACAAGAATAACGATTAACTTGGCGTATCGCGTGTTTGCTCCGCCGCCGTTCCTCCATCATCCGCTCCGCGCGGATCGATCGTGGATCGACGAAAGAGGCACCGCGTCGTAAATCAAACGCGTCTCGCTCGTAAATTCGAGCCTGGTGCAGGCCGGCTCTCGCCGCTCGATCATCGATCCATCCGACGGTTTTCAGGCTAAATAGCCAGTCAGCCGCCGGAAAAAAGGCGAGCCCCCCCGTAATTGAGAAGTTGCTAATTGATTCGGTGATGGATAGCGATTTTTAAGCGGGCACCAGGCCGACGAGCGTGTCGGTGGCTCGAACTGGGCTCAGGGATTCCGGATAAGAGGCTTAATTGATTCGGGAAGGCTGCAGTTAGACGGGTTTCAGGGCGGGGGTTATGAACACGGTCTTTCCGTGGATCTGATCTTAGTTACAGCTAAGTTCGTTGACAGTATGTAGCTTTTAAGTGCGACAGTGCGATACGAAACGAAGTTTCAGCTTGGAGGAAGAAATTCTACAGAGGTCAGTGGAATACATGTGGGATCGGGGCTTAAGGTTTCTCTTTTGTGCTTACTGTATCTTAGAGCGAGACTCCTTAATTTTTTTCCGTATCTACTGTGTTGTGAGTCAGAAATGAAAAAAGGTAGCTCTCAGTGCAACTTTCCACACGTGGGATCGGGGCTTATGGTTTTCCTTTTAGGCCTACTGCATCTTAGACTAAGACTCCTTAAGCGTTTTACCTGTCTATTGGGTTATGAATCACAAATGTAGGAAGGTGGCTCTCAGTGCACTTTGCGTCACATTTTGCACACGTGGGATCGGGGCTTAAGGTTTCTCTTTTGTGCTTACTGTATCTTATAGTGAGACTCCTTAAATTTTTTCCGTATCTACTGTGTTGTGAGTCAGAAATGAAAAAAGGTAGCTCTCAGTGCAACTTTGCACACGTGGGATCGGGACTTATGATTTTCCGTTTAGGCCTACTGCATCTTAGACTAAGACTCCTTAAGCGTTTTACCTGTCTATTGGGTTATGAATCACAAATGTAGGAAGGTGGCTCTCAGTGCACTTTGCGTCACATTTTCCACACGTGGGATCGGGGCTTAAGGTTTCCCTTTTGTGCCTACTGTATCTTAGAGTGAGACACCTTAAGTGTTTTACGTGTCTACTGTGTTGTAAGTCTTAAATATAGGAACGTAGCGTTCGCTGCACTTTGCATCACACTTTGCACACGTGGGATCGCGACTTAAACCTCCTCCAGTACCAGAGTTCAGGGCGAATTTCATACGATCCGATAAAGCATTACAATCTCTAAATTTTACATAGGTAAGCAATAAGCAAACGTTGCCAAGGGTATGCGCGGAAAAGAAACTGGGCACTAAAATATTCATTAGTATGGAACCGTGCAGAGTTCCGTTTGACAAACAATTTTTTCGCCTGAAAGATCTCTTTCACTTTGCCCACAGCGCAGGACGCGGACAACGTCGAGCAATAATTTACGAGGAACGCGGTAAACTTTACGCTTTAAAAGCGCGCTGTGGGGGGAGATATGAATTTACGGATCTCCGAAAGAGCGGGTGCAGAATTTCGGGATATTAACATTTCAAAAATGCCAGCCACTGTTCCCGGTTATCTTTTTCGCGATGACCAATTACGCGTATATAACGCTCCACGGGTGCAGCCGCGGTAACTTTAATTAATTTTCCACAGATTATTTTTTGCCCTGTCATTCGATGGAAACCCCTCCCCTCCCGCCCCCGCATGTATTTTACCAACCGTCACGTTTTCCAATTACGCTGTGTCGCTGATGTGCCAGGTTTTAATCGCCAAGAATATTAAGCCGTGCGTCGCGTTAAAAACGGCACACATCGGTTACGCCGCGCCGTGTAAACCGCGATTTAAGCGGGATGATTTTAATTGCGGTGCCTTTTCATGAAAACCGTGCCGCCAATGGGCGAAAATCGCCTCGATATCCCCGGCGCGCCGTATTTCACTGGGACCGATCGCTTCTCAACACCCTCGACGCGGAGACGTGCAAAAAACCGATCCCCCGACGACTCACGCGAGATCGTCGATTATCAATTTCTTCGGTTGTCGCCATTAAAAGTTACACAAGCCGGCTACGAATTTATGGATTCCTCGGGTATCGCGTTGCACCGTTTTCTGTACAGTTACTCGCGTTGCATGCTCCTCTGTATTCCACGTACCGGGTAACCTACAAACGCCGATCCACCGCGAAGTAGAGGGAGACTTTAAGGCGCGTTTTCAACGCTGTTTCGGCTGTTTAATATTTATTAAATAAGGAACTGCTATGTGGCCATTGCAAACTAACAAAATACATTGCCTTCTTAATTAAATTTTCCTTGCCAACCGGTTATTATTTTATAAAAGAGTAACGCTTCTTAACCACCTACAATTTAGGGGAAAGCTCTAGGAACCATAAACCGCTACGCTGTTAAATTGATCCCGAGGTAATTCGTTTAAAGATCGTTTCATCCCTACGTCGCCGAATGCGAAATATCTCACGCGCGACAATTGACTTAAGGGGGAACACCACTGTGACGGCCGGAAAAATGAGCCCATTTTTAAGATTTTTTTAAGGAATAACTTACAGTTTTATTATAAAATTGTTATTACCTATCTTTAGAACAATGTCTTAAGAGACTATAAAAAAAAAGTAGGGGAGAGGCTTGCAGGTTGCCACCCCTAAGCTTTTTTTATCATAACTCGTCATAAAATTAACGTATCGTTGATTTATGGTATAAGTTGGAAAGAGGAAGTGTTGAGCTACAATCCTGAGCTACAAATCATGAAAACTCTCGAAAAATAAAAATTATACTGCAAATTATCGAAAGTATCTAAAATTGTCTCCTTGAAATTTTGGCTTGCAGGTTGCCACCCCTAAGCTTTTTTGATCATAACTCGTCATAAAATTAACGTATCGTTGGTTTATGGTATAAGTTGGAAAGAGGAAGTGTTGAGCTACAATCCTGAGCTACAAATCATGAAAACTCTCGAAAAATAAAAATTATACTGCAAATTATCGAAAGTATCTAAAATTGTCTCCTTGAAATTTTGGCTCGCAGGTTGCCACCCCCTAGAAAAATTGCTAAAAGTGTAAAAAAACTCAAGTAAAAACCTGATTCAGAAAACTTTTCAAAATTTATTAAGTTTTATTAATAAATTATATTATTCAGATTTTCTTGACCTGCGTGCTGCCATACTAAAAATCTATAAAAATGTAAAAAATAAACCAAAATATGACTAAAATGCAATAAAAACACTTCACTTCAAACTCAATGACATTTGAGTGTAAACAAGCGGGAAAGAGAGAGGTGGCAACCTGCAAGCCAAAAAAGGAGGCAACTTGCATTCCGACGCATTTTTGGGAAAATATGAGAAAAAATTGTCAATTCATAATATTTTTTGGAAATCTGTTTGGCATATGTAAGTTAGATAAAAAAGACAACACAATACGTATAGTTATCTTGAATTGTCGATGAAAATGTTCAATTTACGAGCACAAGGAAAGCACACAATTTCAATAATTCAGTTTCTTGACAAACACTATATTACCCTTCGCTCAGCAAACACAGCGTTATTGCGTCTGTCCGCTCCAGAGGTTATAAAATAGTGACACCTACTCTTTTAACGTCGATGTGAGTCAGAGTTGAGATTGTGACACTGCTAGAAAGTCGAAATACAGCAGGGGTGGCAACCTGCAAGCAGTGGCAACCTGCAAGCCTCTCCCCTAATAGAAAAACATGCATAGATTTCCATATACAGTTAATCTCCTACACCCCTCACAAGACAAACATAGGTCGCTTATCGAAACGATATCTCTGGAACGGCAACTCTGAAATCAAATTTTTTTTTTTAATATAATCGGTATGAGTGTAGTTTCCGTTGTGCGTACCGATTTTTAAAAAAAATTATTTTTGTAAAAATGGTGCGCTTGGGAAGAAAAAGTTTCGAAAATCGGCAAAAAATGGATAGTTTTTCGAGCGTATTTCAAAAAATATGTTTTCGATCAAAAAATCGGTACGCACAACGGAAACTACACTCATACCGATTATATTAAAAAAAAAATTTGATTTTAGAGTTGCCGCCCCAGAGATATCGTTTCGATAAGCGACCTATGTTTTTCTTAAGAGGGGTGTAGGAGATTAACTGTATATGGAAATCTATGCATGTTTTTCTCTTACTTTTTTTTTTATAGTCTCTTAAGACATTGTTCTAAAGATAGGTAATAACAATTTTATAATAAAACTGTAAGTTATTCCTTAAAAAAATCTTAAAAATGGGCTCATTTTTCCGGCCGTCACAGTGGTGTTCCCCCTTAAGGGGAAATGTAAGGCTCTTTTCGGGAATTTATTTCAACCAAACAACGCAAGTAAATCAATGTATTGCTCAGTATAGTTAATAGTGTACATATCGAAGGGTAAGAAAAAAATTTTTTCAATCAAATTCATAAATCCGTTTCCTGTATACTCTTCGTCAAAATTTGCGCTGCGGCAAAAACATGCTTGTCGCGTTGACAGTGCCCAGGCCATATGGTTAATCCGAATTAAAAAAGACAATAATATTTAGAAACTAGAAGCCTGCCTCTATTACGTGACGATCAAAAAAAGTCAAAATTGTAAAAAATTACAAAATGGCGGACCACTGAAAAAAAATCATGTTTTCGAGGTACGAAATTGGGGAAATGTTGATAAAAAAATATAAGGAGGTCGTTAATTAATAAAAACTGATCATCAAGTAATAGAGACGAGTTTTTCGTACAATAAATGCCCTTGCTCGTGTAATTTGGGCGTATAGTTTTCTCTGCAGACTGTCAACGTGGTTGAAAAATATCATTCTGAGGAAAACGCGTTCAATGTTCCGCGCGGCTCAGTCGCGCGTTTGACACCGCTTCACGGAAAACACCATATCTCCGTCAATTTTGCGAATTTCTTCATAAAATTTGGAGACAGCATTCTTGAAATGTACGTCTTTCAGAAAATGTAAAAAAGAAAAAATCGATTTTTCAGATTTTTTACAGTGGTCTCCCCCCTTAAGGGGTAACCAGGGATTGTAACCGCCGCCTAACCCTAACCCGAACCCGGTTAACCGAGCGAAGGTTACTGTAACCCATAGTAACCCCGAAGGAACGGCTCCCAAAGAGTACAGAGAGCCGGTTAACCCGCTCGGAGCGGGTTACAAGTGACATACGACATTCTACGTCCAAAATCCGACTATGGTCGCTCCACGATCGTCCACCGCTGCGATGCAACTGCCATTTTAACAAGAACCGGGTTACATGCAATGACGTCAATCACTTGCAGGGTTTTGTTTCTTGATCTAATTTGTAATCTCTCGAGGAAAAATGTGATGAATTTTCTTGAATTATACCCACGACATTACATGCAAATTGTTTCTTGGTCAAATTGCATCACCGTGGTGGATGAATGGCCTATAACAAATGTAACAATCCTGTAGAAGTTCGAAAGGTAATTTATTTATTTATAATAAAAATAATATTTTGTAACACAACTATACGGTCATGGAATATATTAAGTACATTTTTCAACTTTAGAAACATGCCACCCTCGAGGAGAAATTTGCAAAATAAAAATTTGTTTATAATTTGACGTTACATAAATAATTTTACAATTTCAAAAAAATATTATTCAAATAGACAAAATCTTCTGCATTAAAATAAAAAAAGGATGAACCTAATGCGATAGATAGTTTTTAAAATAAAAATTCATAAGTACAGGTCGATTTCACAAAAATAGGGAAACACTACGCCCTCTACCGGATTAGGGTAACCCGCTCCGAGAGCGGGTTAACCGGGTAACTCTGTGCCTAGATGCCTCGGGTTACCCGGTTATGTAAATTAGTCTACGGTACTGAGAACCGAACCGGCCTAGGGTTACGGTTACAATCCCTGGGGGTAACACCATTCTAGAGGCAGAAAAAAAATACCTAAATTTAACAATTTATTTTGGGAGTATGACAAACGGAATAGAATTTCTTTTCAGAGGGTTTATTTAACACATATTGAAGTACGAAAAACAATTTTTTTATTGTCATTTTCATACAAAATGGCGGCGACAGAGCCCGTCGTCGAAACCACTTCTTTCAAACTGGGAGGGCAGATTTCTCGGCATGTATGAGTCGTGGAACAAAATAACAAAAAAATTTATAATCTATATACAATTGGCTTTGGAAGTACGTAGGAGTTTTTTTTTATCAATTTTTGTGGACGTGGTGCACTTTTTAAGGAATGAATCGATTTTTTGCCCTAAAAATGAGCATTAAATTTTTTATAAAAGAAAAAGTTTACATTCGATCAAAAAACGGCTACGTACTTCCAAAGAGAATATTGTTGTGAAGCTACTGTAAAAATTTCAAATCGATCCATGCAATAGTCTCCGAGAAATCCGTCCTCCCAGTTTGAAAGAAGTGGTTTCGACGACGGGCTCTGTCGCCGCCATTATGTATGAAAATGACAATAAAAAAATTGTTTTTCGTACTTCAATATATGTTAAATAAACCCTCTGAAAAGAAATTCTATTCCGTTTGTCATACTCCCAAAATAAATTGTCAAATTTAGGTATTTTTTTCTGCCTCTAGAGTGGTGTTACCCCTTAAAGAAGCGTTACAGCGTGTCTTACCTTTAACCCTTTGCGCCGGAGCTTCCTCACGCGTCGATCGACCAAAGGTATTCTCGTTCGATTCTATGTACTCTTATCGAACACAGGACTTTAGAACGGAAAATAATACGACAAAGGAATCGCAACACCAGTAATCCATTTACAAGGTATAATGCAATCAACATAGAACGTTAAGCTTCTGCAGCACCGCCAGGCATATTTCGAGTTGAAAGGCTTAAGTCGCGTTTCCAACGCAGAACCCTCCGATTCTGTGTCCAGCTACCGGTGACGATTTTATGCGCGCCAGGAGTCCGGACAGTAATTGCAATAAAGAGGACGACGCGGACGGGTTCCAGGTTTTTCTAGCGACGCTTTGGCATTCCAATTGCACTCGGTCAGATTTAAAGAAGCTTGAAAAGCGTGTTTCCACGTGATGCCGCTCCCGCGCCCATGCTACTCGCGGCTCCAGCGTAATTCCGTATTTACTTTGACGTTACCGGGTAAATTAACACCCCGGGCACGTTTTACGAGTAATTTGCTGCACTTACGTGCGCCCTTACGTAAGTCGCCGTAAGTACGGCGGACGCGCGCGCGATCCCTGCTCCACCGTGACGTTTCGCCACGTACGCGCGCACCTTTTCAACGGCGTCGCCAAAGCCGCGGGAAATTACGGGCCTTCATACCGATGGCGGTGCATCGATTGCAAGTTTGACTGCACTTACGGGGGAGGCTGAAAGGCAATTTGACGAAGGCGTTTTTGTATAATACTTCTGTATCATATTGGTATCGCGATTCTGTGTCAAGGTAGGGGAGACCGGGGCAAAATGAACCTCGGGGTAAAATGAGCTTTCTTAATTTATTCTTTAACAATAGAATATATTTACAAATTTTGGTGACGTAATAAATGTGTGTAATACCACAATGATAATTATGCACATTCAGATATCGAAAAATGGGAATTCATTTAAAAAATTAAAAATGAAGTTTTAGAGACTTCCGATTGGTTTTCTTTTCAATTTAGCTTGTTCGATAAATGAGTCTTAAATGTGTTATTTTAACTCCATTTTTTTCTGCGTGTTTATAACAAGCTTATAAACATACATGTACACGCGTTTGAGAAAACATTAATCCTAACATTATTAAATAATTAATTTTCCATTGAGTACATATTCGGGGTAAAGTGACCGGGGTAAACTGAGCTGCAAATGGCGACAAAGAACAGATGCGCAAGTGATGTGCGCAATAGCCTAACCTGTCAGCTGGCTAGAAAGCCACGCGGCGTGGTGGAACAGAAACTAACCTCAAAAAAATTTCCATAGTTTTTGACGACCACGGTGCAAAAAAGACAGAAGCTGTCGTGCTACACACGTCATTCCAGCGCAAGGGGTTAATAATTAACTGCATACTTAATTAAAGTTCTTCTTTTGTTGCAGTTCACTTTACCCCGGATAGTAACTCACTTTACCCCATGTATGGGGTAAAGTGGTGCGTTTTGGCTTTTTCTTTTCAAGTTGAATTTTAATATACTTTAAGTTTATTTTAAGTATTGCTATTCGTCATTTATCAATAGTAATGTTCAAATTATATTATAAATCTATTTCCACACATTTTTATTGTGAGGGAAAAATTCTATTCGACTTCAAACTTTTTTCGTCTCACTTTGCCCCGGTCTCCCCTACCACGGGAATGCAGTGAATGCAACAATAGATTTTTATGAACACGACCGAACTTCGAGTCCTATATTTTCACGCATCGAAACTGTGACTTTTTACGCCTCCACCGTGGGAAAATTCGATTTATCGGGGAGGATCGATTTGAAAGCCTGCGCGGCACCAGTGGTTCAGTAATAAACGCAAATGGGATAAAACGCGAGCGAATCTGAACGGGAGTTTCGACTTTTCAGGCAGGAATTTGTTTTGTTTGAAAAAACAGAATTGGTAGAATATTTCTGCTCTGATTCTAGGAATATGTATTTTGTCTCTATAAGCACACCACGGTCATAGTAAATGGCAATCGGTTACTTTTAAAAGACACTCGAGGGTTTGGGACTGTATGTTTTTTTTTTTTGTAAAAATACAACGAAAGGTGGTTTGATTTACCAGTGAATTAATAATAATTAAGAGAATAGGAGAGATATGCTCAGCCATTCTATAAAGGGGCGACCTGTGATTGCTTCTTCTAAACGTTCTCCAAGAAGGAAAGGTATTATCCCGGTTGGAAATTGACCGCTTGAAAATTGGGTATTAAGGCCGTGTAACGTCACGTGGCCAATATGGCCTTGCGTGGAATTTCTTATTAAGTCGGCTACGAAGACCTAGAAATTTCCATCAGGCATAGTGCTCGAGGAAATTAGTGGCAAAACGAGCCCCCTGCTGTAGGAAGTCCATAACGAGGCGAAGCGTGTGTAGCCTGAAAAGTTTAAGGCGCGTTTTCATCAAACTGAAACTGCTTTCACGTTTGGATAAAGGAGGAATAATTTCGCGAAACTTCTTGACGTTGGTAATTAATTAAAATCTAGGTTAATCCTTAGCTAATGAGACGGCGTGACACTTTTATATTAATATATTTATTTAAAAAAAAAAAATTCCTTCTTCTGCGAAGATGAAGCCAAAATTTTACTGTGTAAATAGAAATAAAATCTGAAGTTACCTAAATGCGAACATGTGTCAAATCCCACCCCAACAGTTTAAATAAAAACAAAGTTTCCACCCCATTAGGTACTTATCACGATCACACGCGAAACACCCAACACTTCACACGCGATAATAAATAATCTGAGCCATGACAGGTGCTTCTTTTCATCACTCCGCAGCATTTTCCCTTCTTCCCGGCGCTCCTGTACAAGCCGCGCGATAAAAGGAGCACCTACGTACACATCTACATACTCTGCGGCAAACCAAAAGTGTTTGCTCATCACGAAATTGCCAGGGAGCAGGCAACGAGCAGAAGCGAGCCGTAGACAAACGAGCCATCAGATCATTATCCAGGCATGAAATTAACCGCGAGCGTTCCATCGATGGCCCAGCCACTTTCGTGTGCTCAGCACGCGCGCGCGCGCGCGAGCTACAGTAGGAGCGAGAAGAAAGGAAAAAGTGCTCTCGACGATGCTCCTTTGTGCATGCTTTACTTGTGGCGGGCCACTTCGCCGCACAACTAAGCGGGCGCATGCGACAAAGCGCCTTCCAGGTTTACGCTCGCAAAAGTTGCTCGACTTGCGTTTATTACGCCCCCTACCCCCCCCCCCCCGCCCAGCGGGCATAAAAGTTGAATTACGTCTACTTCCGGGGCAGCTTCGAGGACAGTTTCGAGTACTTTGCAATTCCTCTGCGACTTAAACGTCGGCCAAAGAGAAAAATTCCATTTCCCTACCCGATGGATGATTTAAACGGTCCGCTGCGGTGACTTCCGGTTCTCTGTGTCGATCTTCTGCCGCTTTCGTGGCACCAGATGATGCGAGCGGATTTTTTTCTTTTAAACGGAAAATTTAGTTGATGATTGAGAATATACTTAAAGGGGGTTGGAAGTTGCAAGGAACATCGCAGAAATGTTGCACGCCAATTCTGATGAAAGTCGACAGGCAGGTAGAGTGTTTAACAATATTAGGCACGTGTTTTTTTAGCGGCGAAATTTATTTTCAGGGGTGACATATTACACTTCAAAGTTGGGGTCTGGAACACTAGCCGAATAACTCGAAGATGACCGGGGACTGAGAGAAATGCCTGGGATAAATCTGAGGGGTAATTAACCCCTTCCCTTAAAATGACAAGTCATGGATTTTTGTTGATTTTTAGGGGTGGAGGGTGTTAGTATGTTTTGGCCAACAACCTCGAAATTAAATAGTATACTGTTTTGCAAACTCATTCTTGAAACTCCAGAAGTCACCGTACAGCTGCACCCAAAAAATCGACATTTTTTTAAAATTGAAAATTCAGGTACTTTTCCAAAATTGGGGACAATATTATTATCTAGGTTTCGTTTTGTTGGCTGTACTGACTCGTTTTTAGAAAATAAATGTATATAAGACAAGACTTTTAGGCACTACAACAGCGCCATCTGTGATTCTAGAGAACTTCTGCTTATAACATGTTATTCCTCGCAGAAAACCATACAACTTTCTTCTATATCATTTTTTTCTATCCCCAGTAATTTTCCAGTTATTCGACAAAATATTTTTGCAACCCCCAAATTCAAAGTGTAATTTCACCCCTAAACCTGAATTCCCGCCGCTACAAAAAATATATATCTAATATTTTTACACACTCTACCTCAACGCCGAGTTTCATAAAAATCGGCGTGTAACAGTTGGGGGATGTTCCTTATTGCTCCTGTTCTCGACTATGTAACAGGAATAAGAATGGATCGCTCGACTAGCAGCGGGGCAATCAGCAGCTTCCAGCTTAGCAGAGGTGTCTACACTTTCTAATGGACGAGAACCGGAAGAGTCTTCATTCGACAAGGTACAGCTCGAAGATGCCCAGCACTTTGTAATCCCTAACTTCAATATATGCAGAAACTTTCACCGCCTGTTTCCTTCGCCAACAAATTAAAATCGAAACCCAGTGAACGAAGTCGCAAATTGTTGCGAGGAAAGAAGAAGCCTCGGGGGAGGGGGGGGGGGGCAGGGGGTTGTTTAATTACCCAGTGCCTGGCCCCGTAACGTCGGATCCGTGCATGCACACCTTTCCTAGAGTCCAAGCCTGTTCGAAGCAACGATTACAAGCAGCCCAGCTTCGGGTGCCCACCCCCGTTCTCGAGCATAATGATCCCGGGGGCTTCGCTCGCTACTTATTTCATTGCAAACTTTTCCTTTCACGGTTGAATGAAGTGCCCGGAAGCAGGAAGAAGACGGGGCGGGGGGTGGATCGGGGGCCGGGAGATAAACTGAATGAGTGGAGAGAAGACGACCTCGAGACTCGTGCACTCGAGGGCCGAGACCTTCGGATAAAGGAGCTGCAGGGATGAAAAAAAGAAGAAAGGAACAGAGGCGAGGGAGGAAAAAGGGGGCGATAGGGGTAGGAGGGTAGTGAGACGAGGCTGCGAGGAATAAAGTTCCCTGTCAAGCTGGGTGTACGGTGTCTCGAGAGAGAGTTTCCTCGCCCAACCCCCTCTCGAATCCTGCCTTCGAACTCACCCACAACCCGCCCCCTCCGCCCCCCACAATTCACCCCCTTCGACGAGCTACTAGTTGTTGATTGTTCCCGGTGTAATTATAACTTGGACCGGCCTCGTACTTTCTCGGATATAATTATTAATTACCGCGTCGCGGAGGGTGGACCGAAGGGGGTGGCTGGACGCGACCTCCCCCTCGGTGGATCGTCGCGGGACGTCTACGACGCCGCTCGCGTCTCGTGAAATCAATCGACACGCGTGGAATGGAGGGGGTGGTGGCTGACTTCCGTGCTTGTCTTCGGGGGGTGGTTCGTGTCGAGACAGCAAATCCTTTCGTCTCGGAGATCTAGATTTATGGAGGATCGATACAGATAGCGGGAGAAGAATTCGTGGGGAGCTCTTCGAGGTGGAACCGCCTTTGTCTCGGGGTGAGAAATGACGACGAGTGATCGTTGGATGCTGAATGCAGACATTGCGGGGGTGTAGATTGTGCATTGGTAATTTTCCGGATTTTAAATAGTATCGTGGAGTGTTCGCTAGGAGCGACACTGTAAAGCAGACGATCGTCAAATGGTTAATATGTGGACAGAGGCTCGCGACCGCGGACTTGTTGCCGCAGAATATTCTACATTCATTGGCGGCGTACTTTGTTCACAATCGAAACTATAAATTACATCGTGTGTAATTGTAAATGGGAATTGTAATAATCGCTGCAGGCTCGAGCGAACGTTTATGAAGCAATCGTTAATTTATATTTGATATTACATTTAATGGAAGCGCATAATACCATATTCTGCTAGTGAATTACTAACTGCAGCGTTGTGACGTGTTTTATTAAGCAGAATTATTTTGTAATAGCGATTGCCACCAATTGTAATTTATAACACAAGGACACTAATGGAAATCTTATGGAAAAGGGAATGTGCATGTCCAATATTCTACTGAAGTAAAATTACTATGCACATATGTATAGTTAAATACTAGTAAGTATATTCATACATAACAACAGTGTGTTAGAATAAGAGTAGGTGCTCAAATTCTAGAGCCACCTGTATAAATTGACGATTTTACATTAAAGTATACTTCTGAATTCTTATTTTTTTTATGAAGCATTAATGTTTGAGAATTGCAAATATACACTTGGCAACGCTGTAGGCAATATTATCTGCCACATGGATGATTTTATTTCTACACAAACACAAGGAACATATTTTTCGTTCTGTCGCTCTAATAATTTGATCACCCACTGTAGTGCCATACCATCGCGTTCTCAAAGTTAGGACCCCCTAACTCCTCACCAACATTCTCAAACATCAAACTTCCCAACACACAATGCCACACACTCCCCTCACGTGGACAAAAGGTCGCCAATTTTTACACCCCAAAAAAAACCAACGAGTCCCACCCACCCAACCTCTCGTACCCCCAAAATGTCATGCCCCCCCATCAACACCCAACTCCGTGAAAATGAAGAGAAGTGGCAAACATCCGTAGGAAGGTGCAATCGTGTCGCATGTATCGCACGGAGTCGCGCCATATTGCGCCCACTCTTCCAACGACCATTATTTATGAAGCCGCCCCCCATGTGAGCAGCAATAATCGTGCTCCGCGAACCCCCTGATCCGTCCTACGATCATGGGGCCCCCTTAGCCCGTGTTACTACGTAACCATGCCGAATCCCTTCCGATTATCATGCCAATATTGTCCCCGGTGTGTGATCGATGCTCTTACTGCTCGCGCAGATACGAGGATCCCTCGGAGACGCGGGTGTGTCGGCAGCCGTATGTGCACCGGACCCGCCTGTATGTGTAAATTCGACCGCAGAATATCGCAGCATATGCTGCGTCACGCACACACCGCGCCCGTAGTCGAAATGGTTCCCCGTGTATTTGCATCCTGCGCCACCCTAATACGGAAACGTTCGCCTTCTAATCCGCCGCGATTGGGTTGGGTTCACTTTTGTTGCAGCGAAATTGGGTTTGAAGGATGCTGGTTGGAGCTTATGGTTCTTGGCCAGTCTTCTTGCGTGAGGGTGAGCTTGAGTGTGGTCAAGATTGGGTGCTAACTTAGGTGCATTGACAGAGGAAACATTTGTGTTAGATGCTTGGCGAATACTATGGGAGTTTCTGATCCTTACTCAATTTTCTTCTCTGGGAAGAAACTTGGGTGTGGTCAGGATTGGGTGCTAACTTAGGTGCATTAACACAGAAATAAAGTATGCATGCTGAATCCTCAGAGGATACTAGATCCAGTTTCTGGTCCTCATCCTGCCTCATTCTACAGGAAGAAACTTGAGCGTGGTCAGGATTGCTACTACCCTAGATACGCCACCCTGAAGTAGGCTAAAGCTCTGCGTTCGGGGTTCAGAAAATACCACTGGCAATGCTTCCTTCTGATGCAACCTTGTATAGGAATATGCTTAACTGTGATCACAATCCAAAATACCTTTCTATACAGCTCAAACTATCTCATCACAGCAATTCCCTGTCACCTCAGCCACAATCGATCTCCGAGTTTGATACACCTCTTTGACTACCCCGTCTAGCTACAATATCCACGTCCACCTTCATCCCCGCGCTCGAAAGCACGCGCCACCTAGAAACTGCATCAACATCCAAGTGTATCTGGCAACTCGAACAACAACTCTTACCCCACCTGTCCCCAACTTGTCCCTTCGCCGGGATCCCCCTATTCCGCAACGCGTGTGTGCACCCCACTGTCGCGTAATCGTGTGCAGCGTGCACACCATTTTGCGGCGGGGTGTGGCGCGATGCGGTTCCTGGTGAATCATGCACCACCCTCGAGGGATCCATCTACGATTAATTCCATCACTTGACACGCTGCCTGCGCGCGTCCTCGCGCGCCCAGCAAACATTTAAGCCGGGCATTAATCCCGCGTGCCGAGTGGAAAATGAAGACGGCCCGGGCCAAATGTCCCGTGAAGCTGCCCCGGCCGTCGCGACTCGATGGGACGTGTCGTGAAATCGGTCTCCGGATCGATGACGTTGCGTCATCCTAACCTCAAAACGCGAAAAAGTTGGGGGGACGCGAAGCCATAAAGGAATTGGTCACGGCTTTAAGGGATCAAATAACGGCCATTTGTGTAGCCCTTTTTTGGAGAGAAATAGTTTTATTCGAATTGAATCATACACAGCCGATAGACAATTACCTCCAGCGAAGTTTAAACCAACAACTGTCGATATCAGTACTTTTCCCGCATTTCCAATGGCCCTTTGTGCACTATTACATTTGTCGTGTTCTAGCGGAGACGCTGTATCCTCAAAGAGTAATTCCATTTCATCCCGGTTTAATTACCGCCGAAGTGAAATGGCCCTATGGTACGTCCCGCGACGCGGGTCACGGTAAAAGAAATATTTTTTTTAAGGCCAGGCATTATTCTCCGCGGCCTATCCAATTAGCCCCCCGCCTCCCGTGAAAGAACTTGAACCTGTGGCGCCCGCGTTAACCTCCTTCCGGCCTAACCTCGAATTTAGTCGTGGAATTAAGTCCCGGAGTTAAACGTGCCCTGCATAAAATAATATAGACCTAATTGGGCCGTGGGGCGCAGGATTTCCGCGGTTTACCGCGTCGGAATTATTGAGCATGAGAACGGCGTAATTTGCTTATACAGGCAGTTCCATTTCGACCTACAAAGGTATACGAGGTTTGCTTTGAATGTAAACAAATCGAGGCTGGTACAGTTTACGAAGGGAAATGAGATTTCCCGAAATCTCCTTAAATCTCCTTCTGTTGCAATAAACAATGTTATATATATATTACATTTTTTCTTAGAAAGGAGACAAACTTATTAGAATCTGCGTAAACGACAATCACGCGAAGTCGGAGCATCTCCCGCCATGGCTTACGTAATAGTAGAGAGGACAGAATGAAACGTGTCAACAATGGGTTGCCGCTTTCGAATGAAAAGATCGCGATGTAATTGAAATAATTACCAGATTGGGTGCACACGAGTGTACCGCACACGCTATTACCTATCGTTTGATAAAAGTACACGAGATTGCTGCGATTCATACGGATGACAGTCTCGCTCGCCTTCAGGACCGGAGGAGCCCGTGCCATCGGGTTCGTAATTACGCCCGGCGGAATGAATATTAAAGGTACGTTTCCAGGGCGAACGGATCGATCACGGAATCGAGTAAACGCAATTACGCCGATTAATCATTGAACGCTGGGGCTTTGGCGTTTTAATATCGGCCAGTCAGTGTAATGAGGCCGATATTAAAGTTAATGGCGACACCTCGCGAGCCCACGGCGAGATAGATTGAAGAGTTCGAGGCATGACAGCGTGTTCCTCGGCGCTCGTTTATCAGCCAGCCTTCGCCTGCTCCTCAGCTTCAGGCTAATAAATCAGCATCGGTCGCTGGGACCAGTTTCGCAATCGACTTCGCTGCTCGTTTATTCCCTTTGGAATCAGATTTCCTTATTGAAGTGATAATATAATTCCGCAGGCCTGTAAAACTGAATGGAGCGCTGAATTGAAGGAAAAGGAGAAGAAGCAGTGGGCATTGCGTGTAGCTTCAGCACCGATATTCAACAGAATCCGTAGTTTTCCATCTCTGAGCTCGATAGCTATGTGACCACTGAACCGGAACAGCGCCATCTCTGCCAGCCACAGGGTACTCGCTCTTCGTGCGCGCAAGAGGAAGCACACCTTGGCCCGCGTATTCCATCAAGATGTGCCATTAACCCAGCAAAGGCGGTGGCACGTGCTGTTTTACGACTACCACGCAACGAGCGCGACCGTTCGGCCATCGAAAACGCGAAATTGCCTGGCGGCCGTAAATCACGGGCCACCCCGGGCGAGTTCGCGGCCTAATCAGTTTAAGTGATTTCGAAAGGCGTTGCTACAGTCGCGCCACCGCTGCAAACGCTCGCGCGCTCTCCATGGTGGTCCGCGTGCGCGTGGGCGGACAACGCGTGCACCAAGTTACGCAGCAGTGTTTTTAGCGCGTACCCCTCCAGAGAATATCTGCCCCCTTTCGCTTTGATCGATCCACTGGCAAGCCTATCTTTACGGGGATCTAGAACGTTCCATTGTTTCTGTCTTTTCCTGGCCTGTGCTTCTATTTCTAGTTCGATCTTTGCTCCTTGGTCCATGCCTATAGGCATTCGAACAGAATTGGGTCTGTTGTGATCTGGGGCTCTTTGTCTGGGACCTCCTTCCCATTGAGGAGGAAAGTGTAGGTGTTTAGAGTTGAAAGTAGACGGAAGGACAGAAATGTGAGGAAATGATGAAGTGTGCGTGTCGTGCTGGGTCCTACTAGTGGGACTCATCAATAAGGTTGGGGCTAACTTAGCAGGCCCTGGCTTAGACGCGGGGATGTTAGGAGGTATAGCTGAACCACGCAAAACTTGATGTGCAGGAGGACCTAAGTAGACTCCAGTACATCAGTGTTAAAGTATTATAGTTGCGGGTCACCCAAACCCAGCACAATTATTTGGGTTCTCATTCACTGTTCATAATTATTTTAGTCGTCAAGCGCCCGTGGTCATGACAATCTCTGTTGAGAAGAATTTCGTTAAACAAGGAATGGAGGAGAGGACAGAACAAAACAGGTATATATTGGAATCGGTGGTCGAGTGAGAACTTGCGAGAGAGCGGGATCGCTTGAAATGCCATCTTGTGGCGATTGCGGAAGTATCGCTACACCTTTGCTTCCGCGATGTCCAAACTTCTTTACCATTTCGAGTTCTAGAGTGCATTCAACTCTTCTCGTCCCTGTATATCTATTTCTTTCTGTTTTTATCCTTCCATTTTCGTTTTCCACATTTATGCTTTCCAGTTTCTGCCTCACGCCGCGCTTGCCCCCGCCACTTTCATCAATTCCCTGCCTCCAGATGCCCGCCCATCCCCGGCGTCTAATACGTTAGATTATCGTGTGCTGGTTAATACGATCAGCAGCGAAACGCGCGATTACATATGCGCCGCTCTAAACAATCAATTATGCAACAGGACACACAGCTGCGCGTATTGAATTATTGCTAATGAGCGGCATGATGCGATTAATCCTGGAGTCCCCTCTCGAACTTCCTGGATCGAGATGAACCGCTCAAAAGCTAGCTCATTGGAAACCGATGCAACTCTCCAGGCAACGCAAGCTTCCAATACTTTCGCCATTCCATAACCTCAATCCATCAAATCCCACAACCCACTGCAACGAAGACACCTCGTTTTCATCTCAGAGGATCCTCCACTAAAACACTTAACCGTTAATCAAATCAGAAATCTTATTCCACCATCGGAATACATCTAGCTTCTGACATCATAGTGAACAATTTAAAAAAAAATTAGAAACAGGAATTGTAAAAATCACCCTTTGTTACAGTTTCAACTGACTCCACCCCGGGTCTTGGGCCATTCGGTTCCCAAAGAAGGGCATTCATATTCGGCGATATCATCGATACTTTCAATCCACAGTCTGTTTTCCATAATTTCCCGGGGGATTCAATTTCTAATCCTCGATACAATCAACGCGCACCCCCCATCGCGTCTCTCCCCTCTCCGTTTCAGCCCTCCGCGCTGGACGCATTACCATACTAATTGCGAGCAAAGTTCTAACCCGGCGATTTATCGGGCCGCCGGTGTATCGCCGATAAAACCTATGCCCAGGCCCAGCCGCTTACGTCCATGCGAACGTCTCGACGCCCTCGACACGTCCGCCGCCACCCACCCCCGTTTCGGTCGCGAGGGTGGTGCGGCTGCCGCGGAAACAGTTCGATGTAATGGGCGGAAGTTCGGAAGCGAATTATGCACCGCCTGTTCATTAGGCGATATCATCGATTGGCGAAAATTGAGTGGGCCCAAAACATAGCTGCTGCTGATCGATGGCCGGTCCATTCTGCGCGACTCGATTCCCTCTCTGGATGATTATTCCTGAAGAAGAACGAAGGAGATAGTGGATGTTCAATTACGCCTGTATCTATCCAGTAGTGGGAGCCATTTGTTTCACTGTTTGGGGGCAAGAGAAAGTCCAGCAGGGGTTCTTCTGAAGCACTGAGGGTGAAGTTCGAAATTTTCAGAATGAAAACGTCCAACTGGAGGAATAATCTTCCTACACGAAGGGGTTGGATATCGACCCGTGAAAAGCAGAATCTCAGAAATACAAAAATACACTATCTCGTTACTTTGAAGCCTCGCGATGCTATCCACGGCGAAGCATCGCTATCCTGCGCGTAATCGTACACCACCTCGTAATCCGAGCTAGGGGTGGCTACAAAAAACCGGGCCAAAGCGAAAGAAGAGCAGAACGACGCCGGGGCATGGCGTAATAAAGAATATTCGTAACTCCGACTTTGAGAAATGAAATCGTGGACGGGGCGCGATCGATCACAGCCCGGATTCGCACGGGGCATTCCTCGGAAGGGAGGCTCGCAACCCCCCGACGGATGCACAATGCAAAATTCCCCAGCGAGCTGGGTCTGATCCTCGGGGGAGAAGCTCCGCGCTGGACTCGCACGCGGGGGAATTAGATTAAAAACATTAAAGCCGCCCCTCCGCCTAACGGGGGGCGGAGAACGCGGTATCTTCGCGCCACTAGTCATTTCGTGATTGCCCTCGCGTCGGATGCTCGCTGGACCGCAAAACGAAATTAGAGTTCCAATAATACGCTGGATTTAAAAGTTCCCGTTGAACAACAGATGCGCCGTTTCGACGGCTCGCCATGGGAATCGCCATTAACCACTTCGGTGGGTGCTGGGGCCTCGATTGCATATGTCGATAAACGGGAATTCCGTGGACACTTTTCTTTGGCCATTGTAAACGATATCGTCTGTGGGCATTTCGTGGTTAAGGGCAATGTTAAGTCTGGCAGAGCAGCGAATCCCTCCAAACTCACTAAAATTTGGCGCAACCTCCAGCCAAAGAGGAGATATAATAAGAGGCGTCACTCCGGGCGGAACCTTTGAAGTCCTTACTTGACCTTGGCATTTAAATTGGTTGTCTATTCGAGCGGGATATTCAAATCGACTAAATGTACCTTACCGCAATTTGCTGATTATTGCCGAAATTTACCGATCATTGCCGATGTTTACCGATCATGGCCGAATGGGCATTTAAATTGGTTGTCTAGTGATTTCCCTAGCTTATTTCTATCCTTGTCGAGTGACGCCTCTTATTATATCTCCTCTTTGCTCCAACCTCCGTTTCTTTTTCTATAGGGGGCGCTGACCGTCGTCATATAACTGAACCGTTTCAAATTTTGCAGTCAGGTGTATGTTCCTCGTTGAACCAGGTGGAATTTTACTATCTGCTTCTTTTGTTCAAGACAAAGGCAAATTCCCGAACTTGGGGGCCATTTTTCGAGGTGACCCTATCTGATTTTGAGGTTAAAAGTTAGGTCACTAACGACTCTACAGACTTAACATTCTCCTTTCTTGCTCCGTGTGTGGTAGGGCCTAGAATATTTGCATTGTTTCGAACTAGAACTCCCATGTATCAAGTTAGAAGCAGCATCACGTGCAGCAGTTCACAGCCGCAAAACCGCAGCCTCACCTTCCCAAAACCAGAGTGTATTAAACACGAAATATTCCCTATAAATCATTCAAGACACCAATAACCCGAATCGTTTCATTCTGACAGGTCCCGAGCACCGCGTTTCCCTCACCCACGAGAGACAATTATATCGGGGGACAAAGACACATCCTCGTTCCCGCAGAAGATACATAAATCGTCTGCGTTGCTAACGAGATCCTTTTGTTCGATATGTATTATCCTTCTACACGCACCTATATCCATGCAGTAATATCGACAAGGACGGAGTGACGCATCTAACGAGAAACGATCCACGTGCGCCCCCCACGGGCAAGGGATGCTTAATCTTTTTCAGGCTCCCCACGGATTCCGGGGAGACATTACGGGAGCCCCCTGGCCTTGGAATATTTTCACACTTTCGCCGTCTGGACCCCCATCGGAACCTTTTTCTCGCACAGCTACCCCCCCTGATCGCGTCTGTTTTGTAACTATTTTCCGCCACCTCGTCGCCCCTCCGACCCCCCCTCGGTTGCGTATGACTATGCAAGACCCTCGCAATAAGGGGCTCCACTTGCCGCGGTCTCGTGCCTATGGGCCTCCCTTTCACGCGACGTCGAGGCTACGGGATTAACCGGGGCGACGTGGTTAATGCATCGCATGGGGACTACGCGGCACCGTATCCAATTTCTAATTCTACGCTCCGCAGATTCGACGGGTGCACGCGCGCCTTTTCGATCCGTCCGATTGGACACTGTCGAGCCGTGTTTGTTTAGTTGTATTTTCCGGCGGAGGCTCTGCTGTGCATTGCGCAAGCCACCATGGGGTCTCCATTAACTTTGGAACCCCTTTATGTCGTATTGGGCGTCGCTGGGACGAGCGCCTTTATTGGACAATACCAAAATAGGAATAAGAAGGAGAGAGGAAGAAAGAAAAATAAAAAAAAAAATAGCGCAAAGGCGAGGTTCAGTCGTCAGACTGTTTTGCAACCTAACCTCACATACTTAAAACTAGGACTTAACCTATCGTCTAGCTTGTGAGGTGGATAAGTGCTCTCAGTTAGCTTTGTGTTACTGCGGACAAGTGAGATACGGTGATGGAAGAAGAATTCGCAGTTTGGCCCAACGTTAGTATTGTAGCTGGACAAGGTATAGTGAGGTCCTAGACTCTGTGGAGCGTTAAAGTAAACATGTCTCGAGGCTCGGCACAAACTACTACTACGCCCACTTTGCTACGGTTAGGGAGAGGCATGGTGATGTTAGTAGGACCCCCACTTTCCATAAGGCCCAGGCCCAAAAAGTTGAGGAGCTGGTCGAAAGGAGAGATGGTTATCTCAGGGATGGGCTCCCTGTCATCCCCTTCTGTCAAGTTGTTTTCTAACTACTTGGTTTTCTGTTAGGTACCAATTACGTTATTTGTTCAGATTCCCTGGAATTAATCTCGGTCCCGCCCATTATTTCCAGGTGCTTAAGTTAATTTCGCACGTAACACAATCAAATCACCATTCATCTCCCGTAGAATCAAAATTCACCGCCACGTTGCGTCACAATAGGGGTGCCGAAGTTTTCGTCACCTCCGCGACATTCAACGAAAGTCCCTTACGCAAACAGGCGACGCGAGAGCTGCGAAGCCTCGGCAAACCTCGTCCTGCCGGGCGTCTGGACGCACTCTTACGCGCTCAACCCCTCAGTTCCCGAGCAGCGTTACGCAACGGTGCGCGTAAGAGGCCAGACAATGGGACACGTCCGACGTGTCTTTCCTGGGGTAACGATTTCCTCGATAAACGAGCTGGATAATTCACGGGCGGTGCTGATTCACGGAGGGCTGCCGATATATCCCACGGGATTGAATTAGGAGGACCGATCTCGCCACTTTGCACCACCCCATC
This sequence comes from Andrena fulva, assembly GCA_946251845.1. Lineage (NCBI taxonomy): Eukaryota > Metazoa > Arthropoda > Insecta > Hymenoptera > Andrenidae > Andrena > Andrena fulva. The sequence continues at coordinate 6,809,173 of OX276333.1, forward strand.
GCTCCTTCGGCCGTCCTTCGCCCGCGGGAGACGCGCGCGCGGCGCTCCACCGTGAGAAGGGGCAGGTGTCGCTTTTGTCTTTCGCCCTGGAAACGATATTAAGCGTCGTTCGATGTTATCGGGCCCGGGGGCACGTTCGTCCAATCCGGGACGCCCCATTTGTCGTCGAATTTGATGGCCCTCTCCCCGTCGATCGTCGATTCCGCCGCCAGAGAGAGAGAGATTGAGCACGCCGCTTAAAACGCTCCACCTCGGATTTGGCGCGTTGAAATCTCGATTCTAGGAGGGACGATATCCTTTACCTTGAGCATCACAGATTGAGAGGAACTGAATCATTAATTCTTGCCTACGAACAGGTCGGAACTCCGACTCTGAACAGAATAACATCCACAATTTTCACCGGCCCTCGAGCTAACCTCAAAACGGATCCTCCATGGATTCTTTACTCCTCGCTCGATTTTTTACAGCGCCCTCTAGGAAACTTTCTCTGCCGCAGCCCACGTGAGCAGCCGGCAGCAGTGAATCACTATACCGAATCGAACTCCATTGTCCCTCCCGTCATCTGTGAGAAGTCGAATCGTCTCGCATGCAAATGCCGAACGTCTCAGGTGCCATAATTCACCGAGGCTGGCCGCCGACCAAACAGCCCCCGTCCAGCTATGAAATTATTTCACCTCTGGTTACTTGGATTGCATGTCGTTGAGTGCGCGCGCATTATGCATCTGGCGCGGCGCGGTCCAGCCCCGCTAAATATTCGTATTCATGTATTCATTGAATAATTGCGGGATATATGCGTGTCTCGGGCGTTGCATCCTGCCGGGGGGAGCCTACACGGCGTTCCCGCAGGAACAGGACACGCCCCGGCGATCAGACACGCGGCCACGGGGGTAGGGTTACTCTCTCTGTCTGCGAGGAGGTCGACTTTCACGGGTCGTCAGACAGCGGGGCCGCCGAGGGGTCGTCCTCCTCGGGTGGTAGCACCTGTTACAGGGCGGACAAGTGTTTTTAGAGCGACATCACGCCCCTCCTTTTATTCTTCCCTTGGTCTGCCGGCTCTTTGAGCCGGAGCACGGAAAGGGTGGACACGTCCCGTGAATGGAGTTTAACTAATTGCCAACGCCGAGCCCGCGGGGGCACCTACGGCCTGGAGATCGGCGAGCTTGCCATCGAACTGGTGGCAAGGATTGGTTATTGGATCTTCGCCGTAATGTGATAAGAAGTTTTTAATTTTGGAGAGTACGTGAGGTACCGATAGGCAAACAGAGCGAGTCGTAGACCGCGCGCATGCGCAAATAGGGAAGTGGAGAAACAGGTGGCGCGGTGTAGACCCCGATTGGGCCGCTAAAGGTGCGCTCACAGTTTAATGCATATGCGTATTTACATCGCGCGGGCGACCTAGTTAGATGGAAGTTGACAGAGGAAAGTTTTCACGCGTTTGCTACGAGCAATGGGGGAGGGAATCGAATTGGACAGTTAGCAACCAAACATTTTCCGGGATTCCTGATCCCTCTTTTCGACTCCACCCAAGCGACTACGAATCCCTCTGTTTACCTGTGGGAGCAGTGGAAGTTATGGAGTATGTAAACCTAGCAGGAGTACAGGGAGTTAGTAGACATTTTATCTGGATATTAGTGATTGCAGGTCCTAGATGAGCAGAAACGCGCGGAAATGTGTGCAATCCTGTAATAAGTAGCGAAGAAGTTAGTTTGCATGCTACTTGAGTGGGTCACTACTTTTATTGAACGTACTAGCTACGTGTGACAGAAGGGCGGTAAGTTGCCACTATAGGTATAGGTAAGTTAGATGTGTAGAGTAATGTGGGGCAAGAGTGCGCACATAAAGTTTAGACTTCTCTAAAATCCTTGGTATTACACTGATAGTCATATCGTTTTGTGAGAAATAACTACTATCCCTTATTATTCGATAGACAGTGACTTCGTGTAAATTTACCTGTCACAACTTATATAAAATAAATATTTCCAAAAAGTGTCAAATGCGAACTTTTACCCGCTATGTGGGGTAAAATTTCGCATGTTGTGGGGTAAAAGAACGCTTCGGTTATTCCCAATTCTGCAGCGATTTTTCTTTTTGAAAGTCCTGCTTCTATGTTTATCTCGAGCGATCTGAAGCATCTCACTAATTGGTTTTCGGCCGGTTGCCCCCTTATAAGTTCTAACAATAAATGAATAAGACAATAAAATAAAGTCATATTTTTTAATCAAAAACTTAATTAAAAACATATTTTGGACACATATTGCGGATTAAAAATTAATAAAAAAAAATCGAAAGCTGATATCAGCGTGGCTCAACTATCATAAACTCAAAATTTATTTCCATGTTGTAATTGATAATTAATTTCAAATTTATTTTTTATAGTCGGTTTAATCGGTGTTCGTTACTAATTTAGCAAACTCTAGAAATAAAATAAGTTTAATGAACATATAACACCCGTCAAATTATTTTGGGACAAAAGTTCGCATTCGAACTCTTGCCCCACTGCATTGTGCGAACTTTTGCCCCCACAGCTACTTTTACATTGTTTAATCAATCCTGTTATCTGTGAGGAGAATTGAAAACTTCTATTAGCACTTTTTAATAGAAGAATTTCAGCTCTTTCTAATATTTACTGATCAATTTATAGGAATAATATTGATTCCCAAACATGAGAATATTACATCAGAACTAACGAATTCAGTACTTACCGCATTGTAAGATAACAAACCGAAACACAGCCACGAAATTCGACATTAGTGGCTCTACCTTGATTTACAATTGACTGCCAATCACCATTGGCAACTGCCACAACTCAAACCATGAAATTCGCATGGTGCGAACTCTTACCCGCTGCGAACTTTTACCCACCTTTACTCTACAAGTGTACAAAAATTGGCCGCCCAGTTAGGCGTAAGGTTGATCTGAGAACGGCAAAGATCAGGTGCTATGAATATAAATGAGCAGGTTCCAGCATCCCTCTGGGGAGAAGGACGAAAGGAGACCCTCGCGCTCCTGGTTAAGGGCGAGCACGGTGCATTAAATCAGGGCTGAGGAAGTTCGCCCTTAACTAGTTATCGAGCAGCGAGGGTTGGGCCTACATTGTTCGCAGCCATTCAGGTTCATTTGTCGTCAGGAAACAAAGGGAAAGGCCCGTTAACTTACTGGCACCGTTCTTTTGCGACCGAGCACTTGGTGCCAGTATTCAAATATTAAAACCCCACGAACCTTGATGCACCACGGAATGCCGGAATCGATACGGAATCTCCATAAATCCTCAACACGTATTTGCGCGGAGGGCAAGGGAGCCAAATCAGCCCTCTAAGTGTCTTACCCCAGGTCAAGAAACTGGGGACGAATTCAGCACAGTTTTTGGGCGTTGGAACTTTTGCCCTTACGCTCAATTAATTAATTTCTCGATCCAAAATAGATAATTTTAACTCCATACCGAGATTATTAACCCTTTGACAGTGTAATAAAATTTCAAATTCCGGTTCCAAAAATGTATATTTCCGTTTATGGTGAAAAGTGTAGAAACTACGCTTTACATGTAGGGTAGAGTGGGGCTAACAGTCCGGCGGGTAAAAAGTCCAGAATTGAATATCTCTGTTCCTAAACAATGTATCGAGTTTCGCAGTATACTATGTAAAAGGCGAGAAGAAACGGAGGTAACCACAGAGTCGCCAGTCGCTCCTGGATGTTCGTTCGGATTACACGATGCCTTTAGTATTATACGTGTCAAAAAGTGAAATAAATACGTCGTCTTTATTGTTTTCTACGAAGTAATCCAAAGTTTATCAGCGTATCAGGTAAGTACGTTAAGATTCTATGTTCCTTTAGTAATGTGTACATGATATTGTTTATTTGTAAATGATAATATTTTCTACCGTAAATATCGCATAAACTATAGAGGTACCGTTGGGGCAAAAAGTCCCTCAGACTGAAACTATATATATTATATTATTTGTTTGCATAATAAGATGGCCAAAGTATAAAGAAATGATGCCAAAGTTTTTAAATACTGTTTTTGTCTTAGTTGAGCGATTTTTTTTTAGTTTTCAGTTCAAAGTGAGACTCTGACTTATATTTTTATTTTTTGTTAAAGAAGTCATGCTTTCTTTCAATATTGTGTACCAAAATGAATTGGTTTAATAAATATTTGTTGATTTGAATAGAGTTCTTTACTTATTTAGTTTAATATTACACGAAAAGACATTAGGGATTGTCTATCCTATGCAATGGACTTTTTGCCCCGTGCGTGGGGCAAGAAGGCCATTTTGCATTGACGAACATTTTGTGGTATAACTCAACAAAAAATAACAGTATCACCAAACGAACTTCGTGAACGTAAAGCCTGATAGTTATAGTTTATACAAAATAACACCAGATATCTCTAGATTGTTAGTACTAAATTTTACATAAGTTTATACGAAAAACCGGACTATTAGCCCCACCCTACCCTACCTTTTTTCCTTTTTTCTCTTCTTCTGCTCGGGATAAACTGCCAAAGAATTAAGTACAGAAGTTTAAAATGGAGAGTAACACAGTGTAATAGTTTCAATTCCTATAAATCCTTATAAACCTTCGCGAAATCCGCGTGTAACGTTCCAGCCTCATAATTCAATTCCCCGCACCCTGGAGAATATCGCTTTACACACTACTTCCATGGATCGGAGATTGCTCGCTGCACCTCTGCGCGGCACTGCAGCTCGAGCAGCGATCGTGGGACGTGCGTCGATGTGACCCAGTTTCGCCCAATCGGCCAGCAATCTGACGTGGGGAAAATTGCCGGTGGCCCTGTCGATTAGGGGTGCGATGGACACCGTGCAGCCGGGTCCGTTTCCTTTCCCATTTGAATTTTCATCCGACCATGGCGGATCGCGGAAGTCGTCTCGTATGCGCGCGAGGCATCCAGCCGAATGTGTCTCGATCGATTCGACGGGAGGCCTCGTAACACAGCGGCATTAATTTCGTCGACGCCGCTTCATTATCATATAGACGAGTGTTTCGTCGAGCGTTATTGGATCTCACGCGTCACGCTGGAATGGCACACGCACGTGCGTGTACGTGCTTAGGGTAAAACGCCTGCCTGCCCGTGGCTTCCGGCCAAGGAATAACGATCGGGATCCAGCCAGGCCCGATCGACAGTGTCACGGAGTTAATGGACACGAGCTGCTTCGCGTCTTATCCCATCGCTACGCCGGCCCCTCATCTGCAGCTGATGATGGGCCGAGGCCGAGCAACTCGAGGCCTTTCAACGAGATAATTTACATTTGTCAAAGCGGTGGTAGGCCCGGGCCTATAAGAGGAGGATTGAATAAAGAGCATTGGCAGTCTGCGGAGATGAAGGCCCAGGCTGGAATGCTGCGGTACTTTCGTGAAGCTAGCTTTGATGGTAGCTAAAGGAAGGAACCAGATCGGTCTAACCTCTTTAAGGCACAAAAATTTGACCAATTTCGGAGCAAGCGAGTCCCTTGAATCCCCTGTTCTGGACCGTGGACAGAGGTTCTACGAGTTACTCTGCACCCACCCGGCACTGCGAGCACATCAACGTCAAAGTAACCCCAAAGAGCGCGCCGCTTCAGTAGCTGCCACTGAAACCTCTCCACGGTACCTTGCCAGGTTTTGGACCGAGCACTTACAGCCTTAAAGGATTCTCCTTCGTGCAACAGCGCCGTCTACCTACGCATCAATCAATTACCGAATGCGCAGCCATCGATAACGAGCTGAAAGCGCGCGACCCCTCGAAAGGTCGCGACAGAAAAGAGCATAGACTATGAAAAACGGTCGATGAGCATCGAGGCCAGACGCGCCTCCCAGCGAGAGAGAGCGAGCGTCCCTTCCGAAAAGGGCATGGGTTATCAAGCGTTTCGATCAAATTTCCGTCTTGCACAGCGAGCTTCCGTCCCCCCCTAGCGGAGCCCCAGCCAGCGGGGCAGGCTGCATTACGTGCACTTTCGATTTTCCAGGCGCAGGCCAGGCAGAATGACCCGCTCCGGCTGGAGCTTTCACGGAAAAACACAGCGCGCCGCGAGTTTCTTCAGCGAAGAAGCAAGTGCCTCGAGCACTACGGACGATCTGTAACGATAAGTTCCCAGGCCTCGCTCGGAGTGCCTCGCTTCCGGAACAATAACTCCCGCGGACCTAACTCGAACATAACCTCGGCGACGATAACGCCACGGATGGGGGATGCAGCTACGCTTAGTTCGCGTGATTAAGGGGATTCGAGCCCCATCCTCGGCCCATTTCAGCCACCCAGCCGTGCTGGTCCTCCATCCTCGCGTGCTGTTGGCTACGATTTAGAGGAAACTGCAGTGGAGGTGAAGAATTCTACGGCAGACATCATGGAAGTTAAGTAAGAATTTAAGAACCTCTTATCGCACGCAGACATTTCCCTCAGCCACTTCGCGTATTATAAAGTAACAGTCGTTATAGCCGCTGCATCCACTAACCGTCAGTTGCAGCGGGTTGCAGCGTTCGCGGGGCGCTTAATAAAAACTTACTGTCCCGTTCCATTACCGAAACAGCGCAGGCGCGCTTAACCCCCTGCCGGCCGAGCTGAACTCCTTAAAAAACGGATTCCCCGTTGGAAAATCCCCAGGCAACCTGTCCCGAAGAGCTGCCTCGGTCCGCGCGGCTCAGGGATTTCATGGGGACTCGAAAACATTCCCCATTTGCGAAGCGCCGCGGCGCTATAACGCGAATGCATTTTCGCGGCACAATGGTCACCTCGCGTCCACTCCCGTACAACATCCGATTCTCCGCATGGGAGATTCCATATGGTTTGGAGGGATCCTTCGACCACGAGCTTTCGTTAATGGCCCTCCCGAACTCCGGACACTCTCCAGCGGGGCTGTATTGAATTTTAACAACGAGTGATGCCATAACTATGCCGAGTGTGCCGGGAGTCTATTACGGTATTTCGCTTCCTCAATTATGCAACGCGATGGAAACGCGTCAAAGGACGAGCCGTGGGTCCGCGGCGCTGCACGGGGCTCGGGCCGTGGCCACGGTGGCTCGGGGCGATGGGAAAGTTTGCCGCGTCAAACGCTGACAATTTTGCAGTCTATCGCGCGCAAGAATACACTCGGGCGGGTGCTGCCCCCTCGACTCTATTCTGGATGAACGTCTCGGTCGTCCGGGGTGTTGCTGAGTGGAGCGTGGCGGCCTGGCCGCCGCGTTTCAAGTGAACGAAAGTGGACGGCTCCGGCCGGATGGGTCAAGTTTTAATGGAATTTTCGGGACTAATTTGGCAAGTTCCGAGTGAAAAACAGTCGCCGGGCCCGTCAAGGGGAATGCACCCAGCGCGATTAGTGCGACGCACGGGTGGGCAAGGGTGTCGCCACTTGCGGAGATAGACCTGGTCTAGGGTTATCTAGGTTTAAGTCCGCCGTAGAGTCTAAAGCCAAGCCTGCGCCGCGTCTACCATCGACCTAAACTTTCCCTTCGGATTAACTTGACCCACGGACGCGTAGCAATCGACCCCGGTAATTCTCCGCTAATGACTTCGCTAAAAACTAAGCGGGGCCTTCAAAACACTCCCGATTGCGGGCGGAGCAGTAAATAAGATCCCAGAAGAGGCGCAGCTACATGGAACTCCACTTCTCTATTCCATTCTAATTGATGCAGACCTCCACTAGACCCGACACCGCCATAATTCACTGGTACGCGAAAGAAAAGCCCCGCTTACGCGACTGTCCAATCAACGACTTCATTCACCGTCCGTCGCTATCAAGACAGCTCGCCCGGGCTGACATATTGCCAGCCGTTTCCTCCGAGACACTTTCCGTGGCGCGTTCGGAAAGGTCGCCACGGGTAATTCGCCAACAATACGGCTGGAAATAACGGCGTGCATCGCGCACGCGTACCAACGTTACAATGGCTTCCATAATCGGCAGAACGAATGTAACCAGCCGGGCCGTGTTCTAGGCTACGATAGAGCTCCGCTGATAATGGGGGGAGAGGGGATCTGAGCACAGGCTGTGTGAATGGAAATAAGAATAGGTTAGACTAAACACACAGGCGAGTACGGGTTTACGTAACGCGAAAAGGGTACAGCAACAACCGCTGAGTCGAATCACCAGGGGCATTGTGTAACCCGTCTCATGGTGTACTTTCGCGAGGCGTTCCCCCCGTGCAAGGTATTACTTAATTCCCATTAGAGGGCCTCGTATTTCTAATCCCGCCGCTTCGATGTCCATTACATAGATTGGGAGGAGGATCGTGGCTGCGCCTTGCTCAGGGGGTTGCAGAAACTGCGGAGCGTTATGGTTGATCAACGTTTTCAGGGTGGTTTGGGGTTACTTGGAATCCCAAGGAAAGTGGTGATGGGCTGTGTTACTGATGAAATTGATTGGTGGATTGAGTGGAAGAAGATCGATGGTAATAGAGGGGTACAAATTCTAGTTCCTCAGTGGGAGGACATTTTGAGAGCTCTGCAATGTATGGAATCGTAAGTTGACGGGTTCTTTGATTGACAAAAGGCTACATCATGATTAAACAAAGGGGAGACTCATTTGATATGTAGTAGCTGGGACCCAACTGGGGGTCCCAAGTTTTATCTTTAACAACAATGACTAAAGGAAGCATCTCACAGAGCTCAACAACTACAACCCAGAACGCAGTAGAGATATGGGCCCTGAAGACCCAGCTAACTTCATCAACCGCTCACTCGATGCTAGACGAACCCCCACCTTGCGGAATTATAAATAACCAAATGCACAGAAACATTGCCAACTGTGCTACCCGAGCGCAAACTTCTGACTCGTTTCGCTATCGTGATCCACGTCGTTGTTAGGAATTAGTGGCTCCACCAGCGGATCAAACACGGCAAAGAGGAACAGCCCGCTGTCGAGCAACTTCGGCTGCCTGAAATTCAAAGAGAGGACTCGCGGCAACTATCCAGCGGTGTCATAAAATAATTCACAGCCAGAGACCCGACACGTATCTGTACTCTGATCCCGACGAGCCAAGACCCTCAACCTCTGTCTCTCTTTCTCTCGCTCCACTCTCTAGAGACACGCGTGTGTACATTCGTCAAAACTACTCCCGTCTCATAATCAAGATTCCGAACGATATATGTAGCCGGATGGAAATTGCCGGTGAAGTTCGCAGCCGCGGACGGGAACTTGAAATTCAGTTGTGTTAATTCCTGCGGATTTTCGGGCACCCTCCGGGCTGCAGGCCGGCCCTCCCTCCGCCATTACTATGTATCACGACGCACCCACGCAACAAACATTACCGCTGTGTCCGCGTGTGCACGCTTTGCCCGTGTTTTGCGCGCCTGTGCGCGTGTACAGGACCATCCACCTAAACCGTCGGGTGATTTTCTGTTATCCGTGGATCTTTTTGGTGAGATGCGAGCTTAAGAGATATGGCCGGCATCGCCTGGTGGTGTCAGCAGGTGTATGGGTGGTAACAAGTATTTCACATTGTATATTTACTGTATTTCCAGCAGTTGTTTTGAGTAGTTTTGTAGAAGACGCTATTCCTCCTCATTTTGAGGTTAGAATGAAGAAAGAAAGGTTAGAATTCACAGAATCCAATATCTATCATCCCAATCAGGGTAATTTACACCTTGGTGTTCTTGAAGGTGCAAGAATCACTGATATTAGGTACTACTTGGAGTTTTCAAAATCGGACGACAAGTGGTGATTTTCTGTTCAATTTTGGGGAGGGTTCGTCTGCAATTGTCTCGGAATGAGTATGCAGAGTTAATGATTTATATTGGTTGATGAAGTGAAAAGTTGAAATTTTTGTGACACCCTCGTCTAGGCTGCACTGCTTCCGTTGGGACCGGTTTGTTTGAATCGCCCTGTAGGCGAACACGGCTCTCGGCGAATCCATTAGCGGTGTCCGCTAGCTCGTTCCCCTTCGGGCAACCGATGTCGAGAGAGCCGAACACTCCGATTTCTATTTCAAAGTGCTCGAACGACAAGCGCGCGATTAGTCGTCAAACGCCTGCCGAAAATTCGGGATCAGGCAGCCGGAACGCTTTTCCATCGACACCCAGGCCAAAACGGAAGAGGCGCGAGGATTAATGTTGTGAGTCGATAGCTGGACACACGCGATCATCATTTTGCACGCTGTACAGTTGCATCATTTAGAGACACCCACTTTTCTGGTACTCGATTCAAAATCAATGTGCGTTAATTACTGGTGAAGGAACCTCTGAACGCATGCTTAGCTTCACTTTCAACAATGTATTACAATCTACTGCTTGACGAAGCTAGTCATTCGACAGTGGTGATGTGATTAAATTAAGTTTAATAAATACAGTTCGATATGAGGACCATCGTAACCTATTAATGGCTCGTAGAGGGCGCCACTGAGGCGCCCTAGTCGATACCGCACTCCCAACAGACTTCAAATATAATTTCCTCAAGATGTAAGCTTCCTCTGGAATAAGTACCCCACAATTTTGACTCAATTTTGGACGATGAACCTTCCTCTTGAATTATTTTTATTTTTTATTTTTATACTACGAATCCTTCACTCTCCGCCCCATTTCATCGAAAATTTTGCTCGAAGGAGCATCGGCGCCCTGTCAGTTCGAAATTGAATCGGTACCTCGTATCACCGTCCGCCAATTAAACGTCACAGGTATCCAATCTGCATTTTAAATCGCCTGTCGATTGATCTAATTTCTCGATTCTGCCCGCACGCGACGCCAGATACTTGTTCCAATCCACGTGACACGTATTATCGGTGTTTATCGTAGCGCGCGCGCGCGCTATACGAACTACATAATACTAAAATGTGGGAGGGAGGGGACAGCGAAATCTGACGACTGGAATAATTGACGCGACTGATACGCGGGATTAACGGCGAACGCGGACGACCTGGAATCGGCGGTAATTGAAATAAACTAAACGAGCAGCTGTTTATGACGGCGATAAAGTTTCATTGCGACAGTAATACTTTTATTTATGCGTGCCCCCCCCCCCCCCCCCCCCTTCACCGTCGACGATGACGACGATGGGTTGTCGTCAAACGCATATTTCGCTAACTGCGCGCATCCTCGAGCAATCGTCCGAAAATCATTGCAGAGGTCGCCACTGGCGGACGGTTTACTTTACCCGGAAGTTACTGGTGTCCCGAAAGTTCGTCCTGGTGATTGTACTGTTTTCGAATTGTTCACTGGAACTGCGATGTTGTGTGGAAATCAGGGAACTTACCTGGAACAGAAAGAGAAACGCTTTGTTTGAGGTTATGTACGAAAATACTAAAAAGTAAGAAAATATATTTAAGGAAATATTAGCCGCTAGTGCTATAGTTAGTCTTCTCCGACGCCAAGGAAAATGGTCATCATTAATTAAAATGTCTCCTTAATCCTGTGCAACCCCCAAGAACTCCTCTCATCGTTCTTAATTTGCGTAAGGAAGTCTGCTTAACCTGCTTAATCCTCCAATTACAATAAATCTTCAAGCTCTTCTACCCCTCGGGAAAGAATATTCCCAAATCATAGTACTTGCATTCAGCTCAAAGTAAAAACATATTCAATACCTTTTTAATTCCCAGTGACCATACAAGATTCTTTGATCTAATCTAAGAAAGAAACATAACCTCTCCAATTCATACACAAACATGGGAGTAACCTAAGAAACTTTTCGTGCTATATTGCTCAACATCCATAAAAGTTTATCGAAATGCATTCGTTCCACGTCGAATAATACTGTCCAATATTTTCCTGCCCCGAATGGAAACCAAATGTGACGGGATTACGCGAGTCGATGGACAGACAAGCCGCTGTCAAGCTGTCGCTGCCATGCTCCGTAAATACGAGCATCCACATTTGACAAGCATCCGGTCCATCGTACTTCGGCGATCAAACGAGGCCAGGTATCGTTTTCAGGATCGTTCGTTATTCCTAACCCAGCTAATTACATCACGCTGGAAGGTAACTCTCGACGTCGGCGGCGGTAAGCTGGCACATCGAAACACACCCCCGAAACAAACTTCCCCCGCTACATATTGATTGGCCGTGCACGGAGCAGTCAACCTGTATGAGTTTCGAGCAAACGTGTATTCGAAACGCGATTCAACAGGTCTTCGTGTGCCGCGTGTAAACATCGGTTTGTTCATGTTTCACGGCCTGCTGGCGATATTCTGTCCCAGCCTGTTAAAACGTAATCGAGGAACTGGATCGATCGCCCCTTGACTCTCTTCATCACACGCACAACAGCGCCAGAAGCATCGTACCAACGGCTCCGCCCCTTTCTGAGGAAGCACGGTAAGAGACCAAGTCGGGATACAGATAAGTGTATATTAAGCCTTTAGCTACCTAGTAGGCCTGCCGAGCTACGCGCCGCCGAAGTGCACCTTAATACCATTAACTCGCGCTCCGCGGCCGAACTGTGCGCACAGCGGCATACCTCTGCGTACCTACGGATCAGCGGTGGCTTAAGAGTTAACAATAAGCGATGTTCAGCTGGATGGATGGACGCTCCGCGATGGACTTTCCAATCTAAAACTCCTCTGCTCCCAAAAACAAACATTAGCGCATAGAACGCACCTCACATGCCCATTCTGATCGCAGGGATCCTCCGAATCCCTACGTCCTCAACTACCAATATCTAGGGACTCTATAAACTGAGGAACACCTAAAACCAACCTCCCTCTACCTTCTAACACCAGGAATCTACATAATTCTAACCATACACCCAGATTGGTAGAGATAGTCGAGCTGGTATCAGCGAGTTCGCTTATCGAAATGTGAGTATACCTATGGAAGAAATAGCCATAAAATCGAATTAGCTTCTGGAAGCTGTGCAAGTAGTCGGGGGTTTAGCCAGCCATCTCAGGTAGCAGCTCCGACCAATCGGTTTCACCGTGATCTTAATTATCTGGTCGGGTGGATCGAACGGAATTGAGGCGATTCGCGGGTGGACCTCTATCAGGCGCCGAGGTAGGGAATGGCAGGGTAGGTTCGCACGACTCTGTCGGTCTGTTTGCTCGGCAGTTAACGAGTGCAGCCTCGACGACGATACGCCGAGGAACCTGTACGCATTATGCGGCGAATGAGGCAGCAATCTCACCCCTGGATCTCGCCCAAGCGACACAGCAGCAGCAACAGCAGCCGGCGAACAGTTGGCGGGCACAGAGTCATTTTCAAGGCCTACGCGGGCCAGGGGCGAACTTATCGCGGTGCCGCTCCGCTAGTACGAGCCATTTGCGTTTCATGAGCTCTCAACTCGGCCGGAGTGAAGTGGAATGCAGGGTAAAAAATTTATCTCGCCGACTGGCCCGAGTCCCCCGGCTGATTACGTTATACGTGTACATACACTTTCCTTCGAGCCCGCGCGACAGGGGAGCCGCGGGGATTGTTATTCTGTTGATTCGCGCAGCGGGCTCTGGGGGTGACGGTGGCTCCGCTGATAAGGATGAAGGGGTAGGGCACAGGGACTGCTTCAAGGTTCGCTGGAATGGGAGAGATGTGCATGAAAAAGCACGTCGCGGGCGGGGTGCAGCGATTATGATTGAGGTCAGAGAATGAAGGAAGATTTTATGGATGATGATGCCGGTTTGGGTCCGGATGAAAAGGGATGTTGTGTTGGTAGTTGTTGGAGTGGGGCTAGTAGCAGGAATTGGGCTACTATCAGGTCCGGATTAAAGGGGGGGCTAGGGGGGGCTGTAGCCCCGGGCCCCACTTTCCAGGGGGACCCCGTTCTAAGCCTTCAGTTCTAGGCAATTTAAACTCGTTATTGTTTAAATTTTTGTGACCCCCCCCCCCCCCCCCGCTTTTCAACCACGAGGGACCCTCGAAGGTTGAATAGCCCCGGGCCCCAAAAATCTTAATCCGGGCCTGGCTACTATTAGGAGTGGGGCTGGTACTAGTAGTTGGGTCAGTATTAGGAGTAGCACTAGGAATTGTGCCAGCATCAAAACTATAACTACAGTCGAGTTCTTCAACTACAAAGAATTTTGATTTCTTTGACACTCCCATCATTTACCATTTGAACTTCTCAATTAGAGCTTGCACTTAGCTTGACCCAAAGTTGCACTACTTTCCCATGACCTCCGAGTCCTCCAAAACCCCTTCAATCACCACCCCAAGATGCTCCCAAAAAGTATCCACCACTCCAACAGTTGCAAGCTCTCCATGCAGAGACCCGCAAGTATCAACCAAGTATTTGACCTCTCCGGTGTACTCCTATCCGTGGCCCCTAGGCCTGGCGGACCTCTGTCAGCGTAATCCGCGGGGCACAACCGCGACTAACGAGCGGAGCATGAAGACGGTGCACGAGTTTTATCTCGTGAATGGGCCGCAATCTCGGCCCTAGATCTGTTAGTGTAGGCAGCGAGTGCGCAGTCGGCATACCTCGGCAACCTTTTCGGGGTAGCATGACGAACACGAGCGGATGCGAGGCAAAAGATGGTCGTTTCAAGCGAGAGGCCTCGCTTGAAAAGCTCGCGCAGTGAAAGAGCCGAGCCCTCTGTCGCGTGACGCCCAACACTCGCCTGCCGTTTGTCCTCGAGTATATCTTCTTCTGCGGCAGACAGTCGGCCTATTGACTCTACGAGCACACTCCCGGCGACCTGCCATTATTTTAATAAACACGCTAAGGGTTAAGGCACTGTTTACCATCCCCCTAGCCTAGAATTCGCGGCACCCGAGATTACAGTCCCCGCGTCCCGGGTGGTATTTATTCGTGAATTATTATATTCCCGTGGAACTGAAATATGACAAATGTAACTGGCGGCCACGTTTCAGCTGACCTAGTTAGGGCAAAGCACTTAGGAGACCAGTACGACGCAAAGCTGCCCAGGGAAACGTTGGGGATCGGAAGTTCCCAGTCACCTAACCTCACTATTCAACTGCAGGTCCCTAGTTCGCCGCTTTGAACGTTCGGTCGAAAATGATTGCAATCCTCTTGTTCCAATCTCCCTAACTAACCGTAACTAAATATCCAACAGAAAAATACGCCTTGCGGTTGAACTTTCTATATAAGACTCCACAGAGCCCTGTGACCAAGGGCCACCACGCCGTAGACTACTGAAGTTTGCCACTATGACCCACCCCGAAATCAGGCAACTTTCGAACCAGTGTTACTCCTTCGTGTTTCCGTAAATGGAGATTGGTATCCATGGTAGGACCACCAGATCAATGGTAACCGTTGAAAGTTACCAGCCCAGCGAAATTGCAAAGCCAACATCCACCGTTTACTTAATTTTTCCCTAATAAATCAGCGAAACGATTACCGAAGCGTTTACCGAGCTGGGGAGCGCGCTCCCTCTGAAGCTGCCGTCCATTTGCAACGATAACGAGTGCAATTCCATTCCGTGGACAGCGTGCACGCACGCGTTAGCCCGTGAATGGATTATCATTCTCGTCGATTGGGCCCCCTCTGCACGGGGATCGCTTTTCCTTCCCTTTCTTTTTCCAACGATACGATACACGTAACCGATAAAACTCGCGTGGATTTTCGTGTAACGGAGAGCCACTCCGCTCAACTCCATTAAGAATCGCACGTTCCATCCGCCGTGCGAGTGTTAAATATTGATGCACGTGCGCGGGCGAAAGGAGAAACTCGGATCGGAGGATGCATCCGCGCGAGAGAGTTAGTGTCGTTGTGCGTCGATCGCCGGTGTTAAACTGTTAACAGTAATTACTCGGGGGAGTAATGTTTTGTGTATTGAATGTAAATCGGGTGCTTTGGGGACCCTCGCTTTGCATATTCCGTGGCGGGTTGTTTTAGTACAGGTACTTGCGTGGTTCTTTCGAGGGGGGATAGTCTTTTTTAGGGGTTAGGATCTTGTTGGAGGGTGTTGGTCGAGGAGCGGAAGAATAGGTCCAACTTTTATCGATGACCTAACCTAACAAGCTTGCAAATTCCAAGCTTCAGTTACTTTTAAGTAACTTCTCAAATTCTCTTTTAAAACAGGCCAACCTTCTTTTCCCCAATACACTAATTTAATCCCAGTAGTTGATATCACAGTGTCGCATTGCAAACAATAATTGAAATACGCCAATAGCTTCGACACCAGTGGTGATATTAAAAAATGTATCAGAAAAAATCTAAATACTCTCGAGGGGTGTATAATCTGATATCAGTAGCATTTTTATAGGTGCAGATATAAAACAAGTACAGAAGCACATATCCATCAGCATCCCCAGTTAAAACCTCAAAAGCCCAAATCCAAGGAACCTAACCTCAAAAACTCGGACCCATTTAGTCCGCTGTCGCTTCGAACACTCCACTGGACATTGAATCTCGCTCTCAGCCACCCAGAGTGAGCCTCGCAACTTATTACAACCAGACGGAGAGGTAGCAAGTCCTAGACCCACCCAACGAGTGAGCAGTCAATTAGCCGTTATAATGCCATTCGACAGGAGCTCGGCGCGTTTCGATAAGCCGGAACGCGCAATATCCGCGAATCGGCGCAATTATAAAGTCGGCACCGGCAATTAGACATTTTTTTTCTGGGGCAAATCGACCGAACGATTACGGGGGCGTCTCTAATGAGCCCTGCCTCCGATATATATCAGGGGTGTCCATTTAGCGGCGCTAACGAGTGCAGCGTCGGACGCGCTGCACACGTACGCGCTCTCCCATGAATGGGTTTCGCAATCTCGCTCCAGGATCTCCTGCACACCGGGAACAGCCAAGTGAACAGTTGGCGGACGTCGGAGAGCCTGCTCCACTCGCGGCAATGCGAGCTACCGTTTCAGATTAGCATCTTTTATGCATATACACGGCCAAGAGCTTCAGGCAGCCCACACGAGCGCAGCGCCTACCCCGAGACCCCCCCTGCTTGATTCCGCAACCTCCCCCTTTGAAAGTGGGATTCCGTGGACACTTCCATTCTTTTTTGCGTCCTTGTTCCTCGTTACCACTTTCCCTCCTCCTTCCTGGTGCTCGAGTTAAACAGCCGCCCCCTTTACTTTGTCCTAGCCCCTTCAAGTCCGAGCGATTCCTGACGGCAGATCAAACGTTGTGTCCGCTGATAGAGACGGGGACTGGAGAAGAATCGCTGCCACAGTATGGTGGTAGGATTCCTGGGACTTGCTGTGGGCCTAGTGGCCAGTCACTGGGGGACAGGCAACGTCACGCTGCTCTTGGGTCAGCAGAGAGGAACCCAAAGACAAATAAACATTGTGAAATGATATAGGGAATCTAAATTGGTGGTCCATGGGGCTCGTCAAGGTTCACGGGGTGCAAGTCACGCTGACATTTCTGTGACAGGGGCTCCTTGATTTTATATAAACGATTGCTCCCTGAGTTTCTCGGTCTCCAGGCAGACAGCACTCGAGGACCACGTTTCGTCAGGACACAATGGACTGGCTACTGGGGATAATTACCCAAAAACCGTTGCGGGGGGGGGGGTGCTTATCGCCGCCAGGATCGTTAATATCGACGATTGTGCGTCGGACGTGAAGATGTCCCTGTGCGCTGAACGCTTCTGGTGACTCTTGACGGCTCGTAAACGATTATCACCGGAGCAAATGGTAATCTGCGGACTTAGTGTTGGGAGCTAGTTACTGCAGGAGCAGAGTTAGGCGAGTGTTTGCCGAGGACTATCTTTGCAAAGTAGACGGAAGCGTGTTTTCGTGAATTACGCAACGAAAATATTTGCACTGAAGGCTGTTCTTCAGAATTTAATGCTACATTGTAGATGGCACACTGGGGGATATGTGTGTCTCTAAGACAAGTGTAATTTAGCGGCGATAGTCCTCTTATCATCAATTTCAGGAACCTTCCGTGCTAACAGCCTTCGTGCACTGTGGCACATTCGCATCTACAAATCACTAACAAGGTTGCACAAAACCAAAGTAAGTTTACACTAGGGACCCTAACGTAGCACCAAGTAGTCGCTGCGGCAACCTACTTGCGATTCCAATTCCAATGAAAAATCGTGCATATTTGCTTCTCAAATCTACCATATAAGTAATTCAGTTCGATACAGAAAGAACCGTCATCGTCGCAGCCCAATCAGCGCGATTTAAATAAACATTGGCGCGTCAACAGGCGGTTCCCCGAAGGTACTCCAGGGCCAGGGTAACCGTGTCCAAAACCGTAGAATTCATTCGTTCGAGGGTTCCTTCGCGGAAAGAGGGAAAAAGAGGCTGGCCGCCACACTTCCCTCCGAGGTAATTGCGCAGAACACAAGGGAAATCTCGTCGGTGTACGTGCGAAACTGACGAGGACGGAAGCGCCGGTAGCAGCTGGCGGTTCTGGATCGTTGCTCCATTCATAGTTCCCCGCTCGATCGGGCAGCAGCCGCAAAGGACCGTATGTATTTACTGCACGGCCAGTGACTTTCGATTCAAGCCCTGATACGCCAGATTTTCCTTCGTTAATTCTACATCGGCGGTCGGATAATAAATAACGGCGATCACGTGGGCAACATCGCATCGTGACATGCCCGCCCGCTCACTTCACGGCGGCTGATTATGCGGGGAAGTTTTTCGCTTGATACGCTGTTTCTCCACTGCACGGATGTTAAATTGACGAGCAGAAGGGCTGTAACAGGGTTGCGAGGGAATTTGATTTATCAATTTCTAGCCAAACTCTTAAACGAATTTGCAGCTAAACTTTGCGTAAACTGCCGACTGTTTGTACAAGTTAGTAGATCCGGGTGGAAGTGCGGAAATCGCTTGGGAGGAAATTAAAGGTAGAAGCGGTATAACACGGGTTGGGAAGTAGAATTAGTGTAGACGTGTTTACATTTTGTAGTTCGGTTTTAATTTGTGGGGATACAGGTCTGTACCTGTCAACAAATAGAGCATCGTCAGTAGACGATGGGCTACACCGTCAAGAGACTTTAGTGAATTTTCTTGAAGATGAAGCATGGTGTGAAATTGACACATGACGCAGTTTCTATTCAACTTTGGACGAGGAATCATTGTCTGCTAACTGACACAACGAATTGATACCGTGAATAGAGTGATCGATATCAAAGTGTTCAGATGTTTTATGAGAGCTTGTGGCTAATTCAACGGGCGTTCATCAGCCAGAAGTACACTATAGTAAGAAAGAAGGGATCCTCTCAACACCGCCACATTTTCTTTCCTACTACCCAACCCCATATATTTCACTCGCGAACGACACCACTCCTAAAGACGTTTCATTAACCCACCACGAAAGAGGCTACAAGGATATTCACTTTTTCTACCATGAATTACCAGCCCGGCCCTGTAAATATCTGTCAAAATTCCTCCTCTGCCGCACGTTTTACTCGAGCTCCCTTCACCATCTGAAGGATTTCCCTCAATTAAGCCGTTTCGCTCGTTACATTTTCATCGCGTTTTCATTACACATTCCGCACGAAAAGTCGTTCCCTTCGCCGCGATTCATAGAGAGTTAAGTAGGCCGACGTGATATACTTCCTTCTCTGTCGGAAGCAGGAAATTTGTTCGGTGACCAGCGCGCGCCCGCGCGCCGCCTTTAATCGTATTCACGGATGCTCCATCTCTCTCCGCCCCCCGCGAAACTGCCTTGAATACCGGTTTCCCATTTCTCGGCATTCGCCGTCTGGAAGCCAATTTATATGCAAAATTACCCCCGCGCGCTTCTGCAACACATGTTCAAAAGGCACGGGATGACCGACGGAAAAAAGGATTATATTATCACGTCGTTCCCGGCGAAATTTGTATGCAAAAACCCGCTAACGCAATAACGCCCGTCCCACGGAAAAATGTTGCTCCTATCCGCCTCTCCCCGCCCGATAATATGTGTATTCAGACCCGCTCGACAGTTCGCGAAACATCTCCATCTGCCTGGCTAATGTTCGTCGGTGAAGCATCAAAAGTAACCTATAATTTTATGATTGAAACTTCACAAATATTCCTATGTTAATTACAAGTGCAAATTATCCACTAAATTAATTCGTGGTATTTTTAGAAAGATTCCGACTCCTCTCTCAAAAACAAGTCGACATTGTGCAATACAATTTTCTCCTACGATGCTTCCTTCGCGAGGAAATCGACTTTGAAAGTTCGTCGAGCATGCGCGCGCATTCGACAGTGGCGCCGCCGCGGAGGGGCTCCTAGTTGCAAGCGCATCTGAATTATTTCAAGCTCGTTTTCCTCTAAAACGAACGCCGGGGCGAAAAAATATCACTCTACATTTTCGACTCATTTTTGAACGACGAATCCCCTCCCCGTCGGCGATTTCCTAATTTTCGATAGTACAGAATTTATGTAGCACTTTTTAATTGGCGTGGAGCAATACCATGTTTTGGATACCAGTTTCTCCGTCCACAGACTGTATACCCGACGGCTGGGACGCGGGAACCCGGTTGATTTCGACATTTTACGCTTTTTGCGCTCGTCTAGTATGCTAATCGCCGTGTCGTATAGTATCGTTAATGGTCGAGCGGAGCGGAAACGTTAACGGAGCTTCGATCGAGAGCCGGGGGCCCATGAATCATACGCCGCGGAAAAGATAAATAAAATCGTACAAAGCCAGCGTTGCGTGTAACTTCATTATGCCGGACAAGCTTCTACGAGTCGACTGTTCATATTTCATTCCGATCGAGCGATGTGTGCCTGAAAACCCGCGCAGGATTTTTAATGACGTTCCTGTTCGGTACGAGTGTTATTTATGGGCGTGAACGGCTACCGCGCTGAAAGCTCTAGTGTTTTTCCCTTTTGCCTCGGTGCTGCAGATTGATAGTAAAAGTGTTGGAAATTTCACTGCAGATTACATTTTCGATGGAATTCTGTTCACTGCCGGCTGGACGCTATAGATTACTGGATGGTTAATGAATTTATTGTCAGAGCGAATTTTTGATGGATGGGCACCGATATTCGATTGTAATAAAAATAAAAAGTAATTGCTCGACGAAATGGAGTACTTTTTTTTTACCAATGCTCAAGTTCCTTGTTGATCCTCCAAGTTCACTTCGATATTTTATGCTCGTCTGTTCGAAGAATGAAGGAAGATCTCAACTTTTTCACGCGACCTCCTTCGTACAACAATTTCTCTGAAAGCTCTGGAATTCAATTCTATCGTCAAAGATAATGTTGACTTATCCTCAAAGTTCCGTTTCGTTGGCAAAGCTAACTCCGAGAAGTTGCAACTTCCTCGGGTAATAAGAATGCAACGGGAGAACATTGACGATAGGAAATTGAATTCTTTAACAATGTCACATGCCCGTGTTCGGAGAGAGAAAGTGGAATCCCGAAAATTTTTAAAAACAACACATGGAATATAAGAACTGCGAGAATTTAATTTCTACTGGGTAGAAGAAATTAGTGTTTCGATCTCTCTACTTCTACTTCCACTTTAATTTCTACTGGCTAAAAAAGAAAATACAATTTCACCGAGCTACCTCAATCCAGATATTTCATCTCGGAACCCGATATTTAATTAATTATCCAGACACGAGGTACTCCAATCACTCTAAGTGGCGATATTTATCAATGTACAGTGTACAGTAGCCCAGTTCGTTTCTCGAGTGACAATCTTCATCGAGTGAAGCCTCCGAGAAACCGTTTGCACGTGGCGCGCCGTCGAATCGGCTGGCCGAGGTCTGATTAATTACAAACGCCGAGCGATTTACAGTTCCATTATAACGCTAACCGAACACTAAATGGAAACAGCGGCGCGTTGACCAACAATTGTTCTACTATTAATTGCTGGCCACATTGCACCTAGCTATCCGGAAAATCGATACACCCGTTGCTCAGCTGGCCGTGCTCAACGTCAGTATCGCTTTTTATCGATTCGTTTCGCTGGCGCGAGCCACGTCGATTGATTGACAGATATTCGGGGGGGGGGGGGGGGGGGGGGGGAATAGACAGGGCGCGAAAAACGTATCCTTCTTATCGAAGTGACGACTGAAACTGACGCTTCATTGAAATGAATGGGACTGGCAGCTGCAGATACGATGGAGTTGGCAAAAAAAAAAAATAAAGCATTTCATGGGAGTTTCAGTGAAAGAATTTTCCTTGCCACTGTTTTTAATACAATTGTTATATGCTGCGCTGGTCTTGTGCGGATTTAGGTTAGTTTCGAAGTTACGAAGAGTTGAGGTGTAAACTTAACCTCACTTTATCCGTGGGGTGTTCATTTCGACGTATAAGAAAGTTGATGGTAATATGTGTGTTTCTCGTTATTTGGGGTTATGTTCAATGTATAACTGAAATGAGGGCTGTTAAATTCGATTGCATCCAAGAGAGCTTATTTCTTGTGGGAATTCCTTACCATTCTCAATAGGGCGTGTATGTATTGTTTATCGTGGTGACCTGGTCTGCCATGGCATGCTGAGCGCCATTCCAGAAATTTAAGTGGAAAATAGGGAAAGGTACTTGGCTATCGTCGGGCACAGCTCGGCTATAGACGGCGTTTCTTTACGATAATAGTTCCAATGGCGGTAGTTAGAGGAGTGTTTTGCCAATTGTCTCGCATTGGCAGCATTTGGGATTCATACAGTACTTTACACAATTTTTCGGGGCTATCAACGAGATACATTTCCCAGGTTAACGGCCCGAGTTCGTCGATTTTCGTTTCCAACTGGGTCATTGCCACTGTACTTCTGCCGACTTTCTAAACTGCAATACACCCACGGTCGATCATCGAACCACCCTGCACACGACATCCCTGCGACTCGACAGTGATCCACGGAAGTCTACAACTTAAAGGAAGTCATGCTTCGGCAGTAATGATGCTTGAAGTGTCCAACATAGAAAGTAAAAGAGACTGAAAACCGAGGAATCCAAACACTCCGCCTGGCGCCAAAATGAAAATTTCAATTTCTACATATACCTTCCATTGGCTCGGCGAGTTCCGCGCCGTGGGATCGCACCTTAAGGCTTTCAAAAATTCCCCATCACGTTGGTCAGGTTTCCTTCAACGATCTTCAATTTTGTTGAGAAAGTGTTGTGATAGCTTCATGAGGAACCTTAAGGTGCGATCCCACGGCGCGTGGTTCGGCTAGTTCCGCGCCGTGGGGTCGCACCTTCACGCCGCTCAGAGTGTTAAGTGAATATCTACGTACCTACTCATCGAGTTTCGCGTTCCTCGACGCCTCTATATAATTCTTCCCACCATCTGAACGACCGCTGCATGGGTTGCAAACAGAAATTCAAGTAGCACTCGAGATGTTCTCCAGGCGCGGCTGGCCGTGCCGTGGCTGCGCAGGCGCGACGATCGCCCAAAGGGACGCGTGACGCGGCACAGAAGCCGATCGACCTGTTATTACGCGATCGCGTTCGTTATTTAAACCCATTCAGCCCCCCGTGCAGCGTCTGCAGCCCCCCTGGGCGACTGACTTTAATTCATCCCGAACGACAAGACGGCCAGGAAGCGGGATTAACGGTCGCGATCCCCCATTGACGCGGCGCGCTACGTTCAAAGCGCTGCTCGAGCCATTTGCATAATCCGACGATTTTTACCGTTTCCGTGAATATACCGACGAGAGTCGCGCGTCGATCCCGCCGAGATTCGCTGATTTGCATAAAGTTATTCCCTTTCTTCCCGGCGACGCTGCCACGGAGATCGCTTCGTCTCCGAGTGAACGCTCATTGAAACGCTGATGGTGGGTGGTGTTACGCGTGTCAGCGATGCTCTGGATGGTGGGACTGGTGGAAGGTGTTCTGAACGGACGGCCAGGTTTACATAGAAGATTCAGACAGGTCGCGATTACCAGCTTGGCTGCGGCTCCCGTGATAGCTTAGATAGGGATGGTGGACGTTGAAAGGTGTGGATGGCGTGTAGATGGGGGGTTGGACCGTGGATGTAGTCGCGTTGCCACTTTGGGGATGTTGTTCTAGTGGCTCAGGGATAGGTGATAGGTTCAAAAAGGTCACTGGGATAACTGAGGGTATCTGGCAGTTAATGTTAAGCTGACGGTAGCTTTTTTTAGGCTTGGATTAGGTGTCGATGGAAAACTGGGATGGTGAAAGCTATCCCAGCTTTGAGCACAAATTCTCGAGTCTTTGAATTGAGATTGATCTTATTTAATTAAACAGGAGATTGGGCAAGTGAGAGGTGTTAAGGACCTATAGCGGGCGAGTGACAGGTTCGATGTGAAGATTTGCTTAATCAAGCTTCCATTGCAGACCCAGGAAGTGTCGTACTCTCGGAGGACAGAAACGGGAAGATCGCGATCGAAGTAACCACAACCTAGCGACGATCTCTAGCGTATTGATTTACTCGTGCTTATTAGAGGGTTCGTTGGGATGGATACGATTGGAAAGGCCGCGTATGAATTATGCAGACCGTGGAAAAAGTTATGGAAACGGCGGATGTAGAATGACGTATCCGTTGTAAGTGTGTAATAATGTTACGCCGTAATTGCTGGCGGCGAACGGCGATTCCCCTTTGATCGATGCTCGCAGAATTATTGTAATTATGTTTACCATGGATTTCGCATGAATCTGTTACAGGTCTGTTCGGTAACGCACGTCAAAGGCATTCCGTAATTCAAGCAGCAATTCGTGCACTGCTGGAATCTCTGGGAACGTTGCTTGCGGTGTACGTCGAAATTGCATCTTACGTTGCGTTATTGTTGCCTTGATAGCAGTCTCTGGCGTTCGATCTTGCTGGGCGTGTTATTTTGGATGAAGGACTGTCGAATATATGTGCAATTTTTTACTGGTATTGAATGTATTGACGTGATATTGATTTTCGAACTGAGGGGTGGTTCTGGAGAGACTGACGAGCATGCAGGGCTACAAGTTTCAGACTCAAGTTTTCAGGACGTCAAGCTTTCAGCATTGCATAGTTCTAGGGACCCAAGCTTTCAGGACTTAACACTTTCAGCACCTCGAACTTTTAGTACCAAGCTTTGGGGTCCCGAAGCTTTGAGGTCCCCAAGCTCTCAGGTCTCCACGCCCTCAGGCCCTCAAGCTTCCAGGTCCTCAAGCTTTCCGAACCCCATGATTCCAGGACTTCTAGCACCCAGAGCTCCAAACCCTCAAAACCTAAGTCCCAGATCCCAAATCCCAACTTGAAAAGAACCCCTATCTCAATCCCCAAGCCCTGAATCTCAACGTACAACCAACCCAACCGATCATCAAGTTCCCACAACAACTCTCACAACCTTCACCACAAATTCTTCCTCCACGACGACCAGACTACACAAGAGGACCCAACCCCTCTACTCCTCATCGGCCGCTATTCATTCTGCGCGCGTGATTTAAATGCCCAACCAAATAGCAGCACTCGGCAGAATCTTAAACAAGCCACCAGCCGACAAGATTTACCTCGAATCAATCTGCAGTGTGCTTAACTCCCCCCCAAGGAGCTACATAGATGCTGCGCCAGCTGTCTCGCTAGAATCCTCGCGGACTCATGAAGCAAACAGAGAGGCTGGTAATCGAATCGCGCGTGCCACGGGCGTGTCGCGTTTCGACGTATCGTCGCGTGTTCCCAGGCACCAATCAAGCCAGCATTCATCGCGTTTGTTGCCAACCTGGTGGCGTTTCCCCCCGTGTCACGCCGCGGATAAGTGCATTATCGGGCCGCGTGACGAGACGCGCGATGACGCACCAGCGAGCGCCCCGCAAAATCGGGGAATCCATGATGATTCTTGTCCGCCTTGATCAACAACAACCGCCAGTGGATGAATTCTATCAGGCGGCAATGAAATCTCCGCGTAATAACGAATTACTGTTACTCTGCACGGGGGCCTTTGACCCCCCCCCCCCCCCCCGCCGCTGGCGTTTATGATTGGATTACCCCGCGAATCACTATGCAGCAGGCTGTGCCAGCAACGAAGAACACACCGTCTGCCTGTTCCTGGCGCTGAAGAAACCGGGAACGAGCCACTCGACCAGGGATATAAGATAAATCAGTCGGCTGCTTCTTGACTTGATTGAACTACGCTACGAGGCTTTATGCGTCTGGCTGCTTGGTGAGCATTTTTAGAGGATAATGAGCTTGGGATTCTTGTCCGCCTGGAAAGGTGTTTGGATTGGCTTAGCGAGGATGCGCCCCGAGTACTTATGTGCCTTGAGTTTCTGGTGGATTTGTTGAAGATGTGGCAGACTGCACGCTAGGTACAATCCAGTTTTTCAAGCATGAGTTTCAGCTCAGAATAAATACTTTATCCCTATTCAAACGATCTGATAGAGAGTCTTGCGTATCAGAAGCATCAGTATCATTCAAGAAACTACTTATCTGTCTGCAGAAAGTGATCGTGTTTCAGTAATATACCTTCATCATCCTCCCTAAGAAAGTGACTTCACCTCCCCAGGGAACCAAACTACCCTCAAAAAGAGTTCCTGGAATTCCACTAAACACTCCTAAAATACAATCCCCTGTATCCCACCCTATTATATCCTACTTTGCCTTCGTAAGCGAAAACAATGGCTCATTTCCATAAAAATGAGCTGCCGCCAGGTACCGCTTTCCTGCGTGTCACCCCCGTGTCCGCCACCCTGTCGCGCCCAGGGCTGGTCGAAGTATCGGCACGATGGCATCGATATAGTTGAAACTGAATACCCTTGTCCCTGGGCCTGTCGGGCGATGTGGTGATCTCTAGAAAGCCCGCCAATAACGATATCCTTGTGCCAGGGTATCCCGCTTAGGGCAAGAAGAAAGGGGGGAAAGCCGTGCGGCAAGGTGTCAGGTTGGTCTACCTGTAATTCGACCGGGGGCTTCGAGATTTTGTTATTAAAAACAACGAATCACGCAGAGGATTCGTTGCAATCCCACAGCTCCAGCAAAGATAAAATTGAAAGAAAAGCGAGACTCCTTGAGAATATTTTCTAATTTCCAGGTCTCTGGTCCGTTGCAAAGAATGACGGAAACAGTAGGTACCTACTTTCTTTATTAGGTAACAACTCTGAAGCAGAATTTTAATCACCAGAAATGGCAGATTTTTTATTCCGCTGTTTCGCAAGGGTTGCTGCTTCATCGAAGTGTAAACTGACCAGGGTGAAAGGAATATATTCGCAAAACAGTGTACCCGATAGAAGCGAAGTGTGTGGTAGTATTGTGAACTTTGGACAGACTAGCTAAGGGTGTCCTACATACAGAATTTATACAGTTTTCCGAAAGGGCGTGAATATTTTAAAAGTGAAGTTCGGGTCGCTATTAATGCAGGCCTAGCAGCTTGCCGGCGAAACTGGGTTTATTACAGGAACACTTTCAAAATGACTTAATCCCATAAGCGCTGCAAACTAAATAATTCAAGCAACCGTCCGGCTGTTTAACTCATAGAAACTGCAGCAAAGTTTTTAACCTCAATCCTCAATTAGTTCAAGTTAAGTTCTTTATAGTGGGTGTACTATGAGCCGTTTTCCGCTACAACTACTTCACTGCACCTTCCTCAAACAGATACACCGGGAGGCTAGCTCCTCCACGAACACGCCCCTCGAATCCTTCTCCATCAGCATCCAAGTTCCAAGCTTTTTACCCCGTCTGCGCCTCGCGATTCACAGTCTGCTGGTCCCGCAGCCCCGATTAAACAATAAGGAACGTCCGCGGGAAAAACGGCTCGTCGTTTCCAGGCGAGGTAGCAGCGCTGCCAAATGGAATCGTTCCGCTCTTAGCGTCTCGATCATACGCCAGGCCCGCGCGCCGCCGCTGCCCAGCAACCTCACGGCCGAACAAATTGGCAAGTTTTCAGGCTGTTTCGCGGGGGTGTCGAGTCACGTCACGCTGTTTTGTTAGGGCCGGCCGCCATCTGCTTGCGCGCCGTGCCCGCTGCATCCACGGGTTGCCTCTCGGCCGAGGATTCCCGGCAGAATTTGGCAACGGGACGCGGGAGCGCACGTAAGCCTGAAATATACTTGCCGGTTTACGCTGTGGCACAGTTGGCGTGCGGGGCGAGGACCAACGAAGGGAATAAGATCGTTCGACGTCCTCCACCGCCGGCTGGATGCTTCCTCAGGAAACGTTGCTCGATCATGAGAGCGATCCACTTTGGCTAGCTGCTTGACAAATCGGTGGTTCGTGCACTTGCATCCGAAACAGGCTCCAGGGCTTGGATATACGTGGATCGGTTTAAAGAGAATCGACCTCGCACCGTAGGTTCGTAGGGGTGCGCTTGTGCGCGGCTGGAAGAGGATTGGGAGAAGGGTGTTGTCCCGCTGCAGTGGGAAGCAGTGGGCTGAAGTGATCAAGGTGAGGAAGGTGAGGTTGGTGAAGGAAATGGGAGGAAGAATGAAATGGGAAATAGTGCAGTTGAACGGGGCCAGAGCCGAATTGCGCAATTGAGGGCAGATCAGGGTTGAGGTACTAGGTGTGCTTAATAGTTGACCCAGCGTCCATCTTGCGGTTGCCTCACCGTCCGAGGGTGAAAGCACCAAAGGGGTTGTGCAACAATTCACAAACCGCCGTATGGAATGACCGACGCACCCTGGATCTCTCGCAGTTATTTATCTACTATCGGTTGTACAAACATGAAACTGTGGTACCTATCAAAGAGGACCATAATCTTCCTCCGCCACCCTCAGCAACTCGCAAATAAGATAAACAAAGCCAGCACGGTTAACAGAAGAAGCTCCGGACCCCAGAAAGCGGCGCCGAAGAGGGATGACGACGCAGGGGCTGCAGAAGATACAGCAGCCGCGTTATCTCACTTCGCGCATCGTCTCAAACAATATAAATCAATGGGCCGTCCGGCGCGCGGCATTAGCAAACATAAAACAGACCGTCGCTGGTGCACGCGTGTCTCCCAGCCCCGTTCCAGGGTGGGTGGACCCTTCGAGCAGGTCGTTTTTTAGCCACGTTAAAATGCACCCTCCAGCGGGGAGAGTGTCGCCACGGCGGGCAGCCACCCTCGCCCCCGGGGCTGAACCCCCGAGACACGGGCCGGCGGATAATTCTGTTTTAGTTTCGCATTACAATACGACGCACGGGTAGCGCGGTGTCCCCAGCTCGGAGGGGGCGACTACTCGCACCTCCGCCGCCCCCGACCCGCTCGCTCCCTTCTCTACGGAGAAATTCGTTTCTTCCTTTAACTTCGTTCGTTGCTCGACCCCCTCCGCTTCGTTTTTTCCTTCGAAGACGCTCCTTAATTCCAGCGCCAGCGGAATTTGACTAATGCAATCGCGAATGCTAAGAAGCCACTCTCTTACTTCTGTCCGGGCCATTGTGCCCGAGTTATTCCCTTAGTCGCGCTTCAACGCCGGCGTCCCATCCACCCGCACCCCCGAGGGGGCATAGGTAGGAAAGAAAGGCGACAATGGGGCGGAGAACGCGCGAGTGCATTTGTTAACGGTTGCGTCCTCCGCTTTCGCGGGGGATTGCTCCAGAGAGGGCTAGAGGATTTAAATGTTTGCCCCGGGCTAAGAGGGCTGGCCTACCCAGACGTGAATGGCTCTTGGTGATTTTGGGACGGTTTGCTGCCTCGGTCGCTTGTACTTCGCTCGAGAGCCTTTTTTTCTTGCGGGGCTGGGGAAAGGGGTTGGCGCGTAGCCTGGCAAGGATCGATGCACCGCGGTGGTCAAAATTGGGTTATTTTATTTGACATCGATGGGCTTGTGCACTGCCGTATTATTTAAAGTCAAGTAAAACTACCATAATAAAAATAACATCCATCGTCCGAAAAAATAAAAACGCCCAAAGGGAACCCCCGTTCTCCAACACAAAACAGAGCCTTACGAAAACGGTTCTTCGCGTCCTCTCCCCCGGTCAAAGATCCGCGATCCAGTCATCCAGGATCACGCAACTCTTCCGAATCTCGAGCGGGGCCGGTCACGGCTCGATTGAGCGCGCACCGAAGCGATTCGCCTCGTCCATCTGCGGGCACGCGGCGCCCCCTCCAACCCCACCTCCCCCCCCCCCCCCCAAAACGGGAACGATTCCAAGTTTTCGCTTCGATGGCGTCGCGTCTCATTCCGCCGCGACGAAACGGCTTTTTGCGCGGCCCTCCTTTCGCGGGGGTGGTTAATCCAACCCCCGTCGTGAGTCACACGCCACCGTGGAATTTACGGGGCACCGAGATCGCTCCCGCGCTCCTCTGATCCATAGGATTATCTCCACCGACTGTTCGCCTTCCTCCCCCCTCAGTCTCTCGATTATTATACCGTCAAAATGTAGCGTCCAATCCGGGACAGACCCCCTTAATTACAAGGGGGCCTGATCGATCCAATCGATCCCACCAAATGTAGCCCGCGACTCTGCAAGGGGGGCTGGCCGAGGGTGCGAGAATTGCCGGGGCAGTTCGCGATACGGAGGGAACTGCCTGCGCTGTTTTTGTGAATAACAGTCGGTTGTTTGCGGTTCGGGGAAGTTTAAAATTCAATTATGCTTTCCTCGCAGTAGCTATTTATTGTATTAGCAGCGGCCAGTTTGGAAAGAGTCGCTAGGAATATCACGATGTCGCTGTGGCGCGATGCAACTTCCACGGGCCGTTGTCCACTTTTACGTGCAATTATGCGACACGTAACGGCAACGCGAGTTGCGGAGGAAGGTGCGCGCAGCGTTTACAGAATTTATCAATGTTACGCGTAAATGTGCTTACCATAACTGTAACGATAGTCTGGAGTCTAAACCCGGGTAGAATCGCGTCGTTTCGATTCACCGTTCGAACTACGAGCCGCGACTACAATGTCCCATTGTTGCACCGTCCGAAGTTGACGCGTCGTTAAAATCCCTGTAATCACACGCGTTAGAATTCCCCGGCGTGATATAGTCACGCTGCAAGGGCGATTAAAATGTATTACAGCGCCGATGAGTAAAAGCAGCCAGAGATACTAATTCGCGATGAAATGTTCGGTCCTCGAAATTCCGTTGAAAGCTTCAATGCCGCAAATTTCAAATCGTTCTACACCTCGATATTTCAGGGTAGCATTCATTTTTTAAATATAAAAGCTTCCCGGTTTCGTTCAAACTTCGCCAATTCTACTTTTGGAATCCACGAAATTCGACGTTTGGAATTCACAAGCGTTCAAATTTGGCGCCTAAAACCCAAGGCTTGCGAACCTTAGCGCTGAAATGTTGGAGGCGCGTGAGTCGCGAAGCGTTAGAGCCAGTGGTGGGTCCGTATTTTACCTGACGTAGAAAAGTGAATTCTTTACGTGTAGAATAAGACGTAGTAAATAGCTTAACTTTATTACGTTCATGTATTGTTCAAAATTGTAATAATGTTTCGCTCCATCTCAGAATGAGCATGTGCGAGTGCCGGCAAACACGACCTCTCTTTCGTCTTCGTTCTGTCTCCGTCTCGTTGGCTCTTAGCCTCTTCTTCTCTCCCGGTGTCGATCTTTGTACCTTGAATCCCCCCTCTCCTCTGATTACTGTGATGTTCGTCTCTGTCCTACCTCTATCCCGACCTCTCTCCTCTCTCGACCTCTTCACCTGTCTATTGTCTTCTCCAGTCAGTCGCTAATTACCAACCGGCATTCTCGAACGGAAATAAACGATCTCTTATCCTCAACGAAAATCCATCTAAGTTTATTTCGAAAAGCTCTAGTACAATCTTAAACATGTATTTTACTGTATAAAATCATATTGTTTGAAAAAACCGTTGCAGACTGCGGAACGCCATAACCTGCATGGACATACATATCGTATTCATTTAATTCAGATATGCAACTACATAGTTATTGTTGGATGATAAATTTTTTCAACCATCTAAAAACAGAACTGCATCTTCGGATTCCACACCGATTATTGATTTTTTGTAATCTTAAAATTTTGCGTTAAGTAAATTATTCGACAATGTCTTTCGAGTTGGAATTTTAAAAGCTGGATTCAAT
This sequence comes from Andrena fulva, assembly GCA_946251845.1. Lineage (NCBI taxonomy): Eukaryota > Metazoa > Arthropoda > Insecta > Hymenoptera > Andrenidae > Andrena > Andrena fulva. The sequence continues at coordinate 6,840,764 of OX276333.1, forward strand.
TTATGAACAAAGTTCCTGAAGTGGTCAGATTCAATAATACCTACTAAATGGAATGTTACATCCAAAGAAATAATCTGCTAAAGCTTTATCAATTTCTTCAGAATCCATGTTATGATATATGTAAAAATTCGAGTATCTTTCGCACACCAAAGATGTGAAATTTACTAAAAAATTTCAAATTATTTATAATTTTTATAATTACATTCCAATCTTTCTTTTTAAAGTAATTTAAAATAGTGTGCAGTAAAATTCAATGCAATAGGTAGAGGTTAATAGTTTGTATTTGAATTTTTTATATTAAATACATTTTCTACATTTTATACAATTATTTACATTTTTTACGCGTGTCACGTAGTAAATTCGATGTAACGTAGTAAACCCACCACTGGTTAGAGCACTAAAGAGGTGAGTATACGCATCCGCCATCTTGGGTCCTCTGGAGAGAGAATATTATTGAGAACCCGCCTTTTTGAGTATTGTCAAATTCGCTTTATAAACCAAATATAAACTTAAATATAATATAATACTCTAATAATGTGTCGCGCTACCATGTATCAATATCAACAACGCATATTTTGTTTATAAAGCGAATTTGACAATACTCAAAAAGGCGGGTTCTCAATAATATTCTCTCTCCAGAGGACCCAAGATGGCGGATGCGTGTACTCACCTCTTTAGTGCTCTAGAAGCGTTCGAATTTTATTAAATTTTCTTGATTAAGATTCCTAAGGAGTAATCGCCAAGATCGAGGAGAACGAAGATCGCCTCTTCTACAAGCTGTCGCGCCGCGATTAATCGCAATCAATCTTCGCGACTGCATTTCCCTTCCGCGGCATTATCTCTCTCTCTGGGAGCTGGCATGCGACCCCCTCGCGGCACTGCCGCATTGCTCGATCACTATACCATCGAAATACAGCGGTTCGTTAACCCACCACCGACCGCCCCCTCTTAATTACAGGCTCTGATCGATAGGGAGCGATTTTCCCGAACGCGTCCCGCAAAACTGTGTACACACGGCGTCGTCAAACGCCTGCATTTCGGACGATAACGCGCCACCTATTTGCGTGTGCACGCGTTTCTACCCGCATTATCGAAGAATTCTTGGTATCGACCGCGTGGCGTCGCGAAATTTCGCCTTGGGCCCACGAAGACGTGGGATCGGAGGAACACCTAACCACACTTCGCAGTCTCGTCGACGCTCGGAATACAAATCACTACCTCACAAATTCACTTTCAACTACCACTACTGTCACTAACAATCGATGCCTGTTATCCATGACAATCGTGACATATTTCTGCTCGGAAACCCATGTGCAAACACTGCAAACTGTAAAGTACACTGGAATGCGAAACACTGAGCCGAAGCTGTAAGTAGGGATGGAGTGCAAAATCACTAACAGTGATTTATCACCGTGATTTTTTTACCTCGAGTGAATTTGCTCACTGTGAATACTGTGATCCTAATTCTTGATCATGATTGAATTATTTTTTATAAAATACTTCAATATAGCTTGTGTTATAGTCAAAATGTGCTAATTCAGCGAATATATAGTATATTATACATTCATAAATAGTCAAGGTATGCACGCACTGATTTGATTGGCTAAAAGTATTCACATACACATTATACTTTTTAACTAAAGTGAATAAATATTCGTTAATTTAAATAGATCAAGAGCGATAACATTGGTTCAAAGTGCACAACTGAGATTCTATAAGAACAGTGAGGACTTGAGAATGTTTCGAGAGAAATTAGAAATTGGGGTTATGTGGAGTGTGCAAAGAGCAGTCATGCTCTCCACCAATCAGAAGCGATCACTGTTCTGCCTGCACCAATCAGAAGCGATCACGAAAATCACGGATCACTGTGAAAAATCACCGTGATTGGGAACGAACGTGATCGGATCACTCGTGATTCACAAATCACGGTTCTAGCCATCACTAGCTGTAAGTTCAATTTAGGTTAATTCCTGCGTCGCTCGTTCGACAGCGGCAGCCACTGATCCGTCACGTGGCAAATTCCCTAGCGGCAGGTCCAACTACGAGCGTCTCCCGCAATGAACCACGAATCCCCAGTTATTAGCCCGCGATCAGCGTCTTTCAATGGAAATCCATCCGATAAGTCTCGATCGTTCATTAGAACCCGGGATAGCTGGCGCAGACGAGACGCGGCGCGATGTAAACAAGCGTGATTCGTCTCCTCGGCCGCGACGGCGCTGTCGCCGTGGGACGGAAATAACGAGCGATCGCCGAGTAATCTGCCATGAGAACGGCCTTATTATCCGGGGGGCATGGGGCGATATCAAATGTCCGCGATTACCTGCGAGAACCGGTCGGCGACGAATTAATACTGATCGGGGCGAGCAAATACCAGCGCGCCGGCTCCGCGGACCCGTCGGTAGTAGTAATTAAATCCGATGATCGCGCACTTCTGCGTGACGTTCTCTCATTAGCAGATCATCTAACAATGTATCGGGCCGACGGTACGTGATACTATCGCGCACCAGCAAATGAGATTACGTTTGATCGGATTAACCGGGGAGCGGAGCGGGGGTACGGTCCACATTTAGCGTTCGATGTAATTTCGATGTTTGATAATGTTAATGTTGTCGCGGCGTCGGTGTGTCTCGGTGTACGCCCCGGCGTTGCGTAATGCGCGCACTCCGTGCTATTTCCGGGGTTCCCCGATACGGGGGATGAAGGAAACTTTGGTAGATTCTAACGTTCCAGAGTAGATTCGCAGGTTTCGGTAGATTGCAGTGGTTAGAGTCATCTTCAGTGGATTTTGGGAAGTAGGTGCTTCGAAATTTGGGTGAGGTAGAGTTTCCAAAAATGTGCGGGGGTGAAAAATTTGGGGTGTAAAAAACCGGGCGCTCCAAAATTGTAAAGGTTTGAAATATAGAGGGCTGAGATTCTGAAATTTGAAGCGTTAAAATTTTAGGGAATTGGGATTTTCAAATAGTCAGATTCTAAGGCACTGGAATCCCGATGGATTTTGATTTGGGGGATTAAAATTCGTGGCTTCAAATGTTTCAAAGTGTTGAGGTTCAGAAATACTTCGCCAACCATCATTTCCCAATATCTTCTTTCGAGTACTAAATTACTACCAGAAAAGTATTCACCATTTCGAGTATGTATATTTGTCCAAACTCTGCCCATCACTGAGCTTCCTCGCGACACAGCCGCAGCATCGATTTCTCGCGAAGGAAAGAATTCCTGGAAACAGCGATGGATCCGCGCGAGTCAAGCGTCGGTCCACGTGACAACGGGAATATATTTCAAGAGAAACCCCCGGGAGGGTTCTCTCTGGGGAATACGCGATCCCGGGGCGCGTTGTATAATGCACCAGAGTGACGCATCAGTGAACTCTGCATAACTGCATACGCACCCCCGTGCCGCCACTGGGGGTTGGTATACGGCGGTCGTTCATCATCGCCGCGCTCTCCCTATTGCAGCATCTCTGACACACTTGCTGGGGCTGAGTGGTCGATTGAAAAAGACAATCGGTGGGGCTGGGCTTCATTAAACGTTACGAACTTCCAGTGGCCATCGGCGGAGAGATTAAACTCCTGCCGGCTACCGAAACACCGCGCCTCGAAGGGGCAAACATGACTAACCGAAGAAGATTAGCTTCTGTCGACCGAGGATATTTTCACTGACCTAGCGGTGGTTATACTTAAGTTGCTTTTGCTTCACGTTTGAAGTCTAAGGTTTTTAGGCCTGCTTTACGGTATACTAACGCCTGACTCGGACGTGAATTAATTATCCTGAAATGATGCTTCGGCTCGACCAATTTCAGGCGAAACTCCGACAGGCACAGTTCTTTCATTCAGAAAAATACGAAACTCTCTACGCTAACGACGTTAAATCGCGTGCCCCATCCAGGAGACGTCCACCGTGACGGGAAAAAATGCGGCCCCATTCCGTTTAATCTTATTCCCCGGCACTCGCCCTCGCCGGAAGAGAGCGACCAAGGGTTTTCACGAAGATTAGAAAAAATCTCCGCCGGACCCAGCTCAGGATCCCCCCGCGCGTGTACGTCGCCCTCAAACGAAAGCCGGCGAAAGTTTCGCGGACATTTCGCGACGTCTAGGGGGACTTGGGCGAGGTGTGCGTGCTAGACGCAGAAAAAAAGGGGGGAGAAATAGGTGCGACTGCAGGGTCCACGTAATCCCGTGACTGATTGTAGGTAATTACGCCACTCTGGCTGGCAGTACGCCGCCGCGCAAATACCGTGCCGCGAGGGGTGCTATCTCGAGCGGAAATAAAATTTCAGAGTCCTTTGACGCACCCCAACAATCTCGTTCTCTTTCAGCTTCTTTGCCCGCGGCCTACCCTGTTATCATTCACGGCGCCCCCTCCCGTCCACCCTCGTCGCGCGCGGGGGGGAGGATATTTCTTTTGCAATCGGTCGCGCGCACTTGGCGACATCGTTAGTGGATTAAAACGATCGACCACCGCCGTTGATAAAAGGGAGCCTGGGGATTTTAAGTAGATGCTGGGAGATGGTGTGTTTCTCTGTTGTTTGATGATTGTTAATTTCAACCTTCAAATGCCTCTTCACGTCGCTAAGGGTGTTTTTAGCGAACGCTGCCGCCGAGAAAGTTTCGCTTAACGACTCTGGGACAATACTTCTGATGTCTTCTGGAGTTTCCAAGGATGAATACCATTTCTGAGCCTCCTGCCTGAGTTTCGAAGCCTCCAGTTTCACACCCGCTAGTATCATCCCCCTCGGACTCTAACGCCCGCTCCGACATCGCCCGGGTTTTACCTCCGAATCAGTTAATAAACACGACCCTCCCAAGGCCCCGCCAGCGCGCCGTTAGGCTAGTTATCAGATTATCAGTATCGCTATTCAGCGGCCACGTCGATCTTGATTCCACCCTCCACCTTCGACTGGGCCGCGTGTACGCGATGCCATCGGAAAGATCCGGCGTGCAGACAAGCGGCTGGATAGGCAGATGGGTAGATAAGGAAGGGATACACGGTCCAAGGAGGGACAGAGAGCTAGGCAGTGGGACGGGGGCGAGCTGTGCTCGAGGGTGTATTCAGGGGCTGAGGCGTTGACGTGATGCACCGTTCCCTGTCTCACCGATGATTGGACACATTCCATTCGCCTCGTCGTCGATGTCGAGCACGCTCGCGTCGTCATTGTTTCCGCGACAAATTAGTTTGTCAAAAGCAACGGGTCCGACGGAGAGACGGCGGGAAAAAAATCAGTCGGAGAGGCGGAGGTTGGGCGCGGAGTCAACGACCAACCCGAGTCATTTCGGCTTGGAATTCAGCTGGGCTGAAAATGAGGGAGCAAGATGAATTGAGTGGAAGCGCGGCAGAAACGCTAACCCCAGCCGGCCTTGGTTATTTCTGGACGCGATTGGACTCTTTTTTTCCAATAGCCCCGGGTTCAACGGACAACACGGAAGCAGGCGCGCGCGTAGGCGAATTTGATTTCCCGCTGGTCAATGCGTCACTGGGTGTTTTCTATATGTCGCGCAGCCGGGAATATAGGGCGCGCGCTCGAATGGGATGTTTTCAGCGTGCGGAATGTGAATGGCCCGGACGGGATGAGAAAAATGATTGTGGCGATTAAGATTGATGAGATGGTCGAATTGGGTGGATGATATTCGGTATGGGTGAGTGGACGAGGTATTACTATATGTATAGAAGTAGGTGGTGCTGGAGTTTGATTTTGTAGGAGCTTGATAGCGTTGGAATTTGATGGGATTGAAGTGCGCTGGCGTTGGAGTTCGGTAGCGTTAGAATTCGGTGGCATTGGAGGTCCGTAGCGGCCAAATTCGGATGCCTCAGATTTGCGCAACGTTAGAATTCAGCGGTCTCAGAGTTCAGTATCGCAAACACACGCATCGACAAATTTGCCCACGCACTTGCATTCGGAGGCGTCAAATTTAAACCGCGTCCAAATTTAGAGGCGCCAAAATTCCGCGACGCCAAACGCGTATCGAAGTACCGCATACTCAGGCCTCGTGTCGCCCCGTTAATAATCATGGGGTCTCGGAATAGTCGTGCGCGTTGCTTTACATGCAAATCAGACAATTGCGACGGATATGTACGGCGTCGAGTCCAGAGCACGGCGTTAGTCTCGGCTATGGGCATCGGTAATTTAATTAGATTACGCCTGCATGGTTCATCGTGCTTCACGCTTATCCGCCACCCTCGGTAGGGCGACACGTTACGCAGCTGGATTGATAGCCAGATAGGTGGCCGTTAAAGGGTGGAGGGGGCGGTTGGGTGCGAGAGAAAAATACGGTCGAGTCGGTCATGAAACGCAGTGAATTTTTATGTCAAGTATTCCAGCACACGTGCTCGAATTTCGTGCGCGTGGCACCTTGATGTATCGCCCCTAGCCGCGCGCAAGCGTGAAAAATTTCCACCGCATTGTAATTGAAAACGTGTAAAAACGATGGGCGGTTGAATCGAAACAAAACTGTACGGACGGCGACGATTTTGTAGTGGTCTCCTCTTTGGCTGGTATTCCCGCGTGGCGATGTCAAAAACAAAGTTTGAACACGGCCTCCGGGCCGATAGAATTCGCGGCGGGTTGTAATTCTGGATGGTAAATTGAGTTCTATGTTTAGGTCGACTCGGCGATTTATGTGAGAAGCTGACAGCACTGATGAAAATAAAGATGGGAGGAATGGGTGCGATGAATAAGAGCATCGCGGCAGGGGAAATTGCCTCCACTTGCGAAGTGTCGCGAGTGTATTACGGTGTACAAATTGGATCGCGGCAGGATGAGTGACTGTTGACGTGTGAATTTGGGAGCGTAAAGGTTCGGATGCTTAGCGATTTGGCGGATTAGAAAATAAATTAGGTAGCTTAGAGGCTCGACAGCTTAGGAATTCGGTAGCCTTCAGATTCGGTAGCTTAGAGGTTCGACAGCTTAGGAATTCGGTAGCCTTCAGATTCGGTAGCTTTGAGATTCGGTAGTTTGGAGATTCCGTAGCTTAGAGGTTCGACAGCTCAGGAATTCGGTAGCTTTGAGATTCGGTAGCTTAGAGGTCGGACAGCTCAGGAATTCGGTAGCTTTGAGATTCGGTAGCTTAGAGGTTCGACAGCTTAGGAATTCGGTAGCCTTCAGATTTGGTAGCTTTGAGATTCGGTAGTTTGGAGATTGGGTACCAGCTTAAAGGTTCGTCAGCTCAGGAATTCGGTAGCTTTGAGATTCGGTAGCTTAGAGGTCGGACAGCTCAGGAATTCGGTAGCTTTGAGATTCGGTAGCTTTGAGATTCGGTAGCTTAGAGGTCGGACAGCTCAGGAATTCGGTAGCTTTGAGATTCGGTAGCTTAGAGGTCGGACAGCTCAGGAATTCGGTAGCTTTGAGATTCGGTAGCTTAGAGGTTCGACAGCTTAGGAATTCGGTAGCCTTCAGATTCGGTAGCTTTGAGATTCGGTAGTTTGGAGATTCGGTACCAGCTTAGAGGTTCGACAGCTCAGGAATTCGGTAGCTTTGAGATTCGGTAGCTTTGAGATTCGGTAGCTTAGAGGTCGGACAGCTCAGGAATTCGGCAGCTTTGAGATTCGGTAGCTTAGAGGTTCGACAGCCTAGAAATTAGGTAGCTTCGAGATTCGGTACCTTAGAGATTCGGTAGCTTTGAGATTCGGTAGCTCAGAGATTCAGTATCTCAGTTCCGGCATCCAAGGTACACCGCGCACTAAAAACGCAGCACGCTTAATCAACATCCCCACCCTCATCTTCCAACCACAACAAGCCGCGGCTTATGAATTTTGACAGCCCAATAACGCGACAGATGGAAACATCCTTGCTCGCCCCCCCCCCCCCCTACCATCGCCCCCTCCGTTTCCCCTGGATTCCCCGCCGTGATATCTACATCCTGCTCGACGGGCCCGCTTCCGCGACACGTTTTACGACAAAATACGATTTGCATTCTGCGAATTCGTGGCGTAGTCGGCTGAAGATGAAAGAGAAGCGTTCGCGCAGGAGGACAAAATCGAACGGGGAGACGTTCCCTCGACATAGGGGTGGGGGTGGCGAGGAAGGGGGGGGGGGGGTACCGGAAAGAGTGGAGGACGAGAAAGAAGACGAGGAAAACGAAAGCACGACCGGCACGCGTGTAGTTACATTTCCATTCGAAATACGGCTACGTACTTACGGGTTTGCGAATGTGGAACGCCATAAGTAATTCAGCGTGCCGGCATTCTGCAGCGTGGAACGTGCGTCGCGACGCGATACCAGAGGGCGGGGGGGGGGGGGGGGGAGTAGTGGGAGGGCGAAAGAGGGTGCAGTCAATGGGAACCGTTTTACATTCCGCACCGCTTCCGTCCGCGGAACGTCTCCGATTTTTCTTATGAAGTAGACCGACGCATATACCGAATGCCCTCTCTTGCACGGTTTAAGTGGCTATTCCGAAAGCGTCCGCTGGACGGGGGGGATTGATCAGCTGGAGGCTCGGGGGGTCGTAAAAGTCGCCCACAAATTCAACCAAAGCGATCGTTAAAATTAAAACGAAGATCACGGTGTCCTGTCCTCTGCAGCAATCTAGTAGCTATATTTACAAATTACACCGCTCTCGTTGCAGCCCCCGCGGCTCTACCCCTCGGCTCCCTCCTAGCGCAACATTTCAGATCCGTGTAGGACTTCCAGATATTTGGAACGTCCTCCGAAAAAAGCTTCATCGAGAGCGTTACAAGCGTGTACCGGCGTACCACGGTCAGAAATCACGATGAGTAATCGCCCAATATTCCCCGGCGAACCCTTCAGACCCCGGCGAAGGGAAGAGGGGACCGCAACAGCCGCGCTGCCAAGACTCGCCGCGCATAAATCGCACGATAATTTAATCGAATCGTCTCCTTAATTCGCCGATAGTTGGTATCACGGTCGCCCGGAGAGCGTGCCTTCGTCGATCGGGTCTGCGGGCGGGATGAAAAAACCCGGAGGAAAAATTCGCCGTGTGATTTATTCGTCGCGGGCCGTCCGTCGGGCGGAAGTGCCGCGGGATTTACGGGCGGGGCACTTCCGTCTAGATTTTATCGTTTATCAATAACGCCCGAATAAAAGTAATACCGGGGAGGGGGCCCCGCGCCACGACAAATGGATATTTCGTGAAGTGTGTTACGGAGTCGCGCAGCGAAATAAATGCGGCCGTTTCTGCTACGCTCCTCGCGAATGCTTCATGTAAGGATAAAAAGCGCAACCCCCGCCCCCCCAGCTCCCACCTCCCTCACTTGTGTATCGTTCCAGACGCTGCATCGATTCCTCGGGTCTCGAGGAGGAGAGATATATCGGCAGGGAACGATTCCGCCTCTTATTATCGGATATCGTTATTATTCGTCTGGGGTTATTATTCCCCTTTGTTGGGTCGTTGGATGCTTCGGCACTATTGGGATATTACCAGACAGTGATTTAGGGTTTTTTCGTTGCCGAGCCTTGTGAATTTTGAAGGCATGAGAAACGCATATTTGTGAAGCCGTGCTGCAAATTAATTAAGCGCATTCCACACCAATTGTTAAGAAGAAGGCAACAGTGTTAAGAAAAGTGTACCCGAAGAAGAATCCGAGGGAATCAGACTAAATGAAAACGATTGAAGCTAAATATAGGGAACTGCCTATAATATTATAGTTACCGCTAATTAATGTAGGTGTACCTTTCTCGCTAACCCGAAAACCACGCCAGTTACCGAAGAAATATTAATCTCGCGTAAAAGTTTATCGGCATATCCATAAAGCAGCCCGTAATCGACCGTTCATAGAGCGTCACTCCGTGGTCGTAATTTGCATAGCCACGGCGAAAGTAGACGTTCTCAATTCGGAATGTAATTAAGGGTGAGCGGGGGCGGGCGATGTGCCTCGAAATACCAGGCTTCTAATCCCGCGGAGTGCATGTTTGCGATAAATTAATATCCCGAGGAGCAGCATCGAGGATTTTTCGATTCATTACGACTCATTTCGGTAAGTACAACAGGGGCCCGGAAGGAGATCCTCGAGGAACTTTCCGTCTACGAAGACTTTATTAACCAAATGCGCCAGATGTTTCTGCTAAGTAACTGGCTGGTTCCATCCCAGGGTCCCGGAATCTTACCCAGCGGCCCCGGCTCGGAGAGCGATCACAAACAGCGAATTGGAGTGTCACGCGACGCCTCGATCGCCCTGAATGTTAATGTCCCATCTTTGTGCCCCGTGAAAGGATTTTAATTTCCGCCTCTATAGAGGCGCGCGAAGATTTCCTCGCGCGAAGCCCCAATAGCGATAGTCATCCGATGAGAAAAATACTGCCAACACAATGGGGAGGGACGTACTCCCACTGCGCCTATCAGCGTGCATTCAGAAGACGGGACTTAATTAGATCCGTCGAGGAGATAGCGATACTGTCTCGCCGGGTGGGTGTAAAGCCGCGTTCATACGTGGAGAATGTGCAGGCTTTGATGCGGGGGATGGGTTAGTCTCCAATGCAAGACGATTGTGATAAGTTCAAAGTGGCGCGTCTTATTCTCACGACAATGAAGCAATCGTAAGCGAAATCTCAAATTAAGCCTCCATCCCACGGGACGATTGAGCGAACCCGATTGAACTTAGACTCTTCTACACGGAATATCTTCGATTGAACTCAAAATTCAGCCCCCACTGCACGCGTCAATTTCGCAAGAAGCATTTTTCACGAGTTAAAGCCATTTCACGCGTGTCAATTTTCATAGGGTCTTTGAGTACGTTGCAAATTAAGCCTCCATCCCACGGGACGTTTCAGCGAACCCGATTGAACTTAGACTCTTCTACGCGGAACATCTTCGATTAAACTCAAAATTCAGCCCCCACTGCACGCGTGAATTTCGCAAGAAGCATTTTTCACGAGTTAAAGCCATTTCACACGTGTCAATTTTCATAGGGTCTTTGAGTACGTTGCAAATTAAGCCTCCATCCCACGGGACGATTGAGGAAACCCGAATAGGCCCCTTCTACGCGGGACATCTTCGACAGGTCATGCTCGGAATTCAGCCCCCACTGCACGTGAGATTCTCGTACGAGGTAATTTTCCCGAGTTAAAGCCATTTCACGCGTGTCAATTTTCATAGAGTCTTTGAGTAATTTTCAAATTAAGCCACTATCCCACGTGACAATTGGGCGAGCCTGATTGAATTTAGCCCCTTCTACACGGGACATCTTCGACTGGCCATGCTCGGAATTCAGCGCCCACAGCACGTGAGAATCTCGTGCGAGGTAATTTTCACGAGTTAAAGCCATTTCACGCGTGTCAATTTTCATAGGGTCTTTGAGTATGTTTCAAATTAAGCCTTCATCCCGCGAAGCAGTCATTAAAACAAAATGGTGATGATTACTTTTGCTCGTGACAGGTTAAACCTGCTAAAAGGAGGTGATTAAGCCCCTTTCGCGCGTGCTGAACTCCCCCCTCCGGAACGAGGCCACCGTAACCGAGGCACCAACTATTCCACTCTCGTTTTCACCGTTCCCAGGCCGCGCAGCCCACAGGCCACCATTGCAAATTGAAATACTGTCTCAGATGGAGCGCGCGATTGGCTGGAACGACATTGTCGAAGCCCTTTCCGCGATCAGTTACGCGCACGGCCACATTCCGCGAACGACGCGGCTCCATTAAAACGATGCTAAAAACGATCCCGCGAGCAAAACGGGGGGCGGGGCACGGGGCACGATTATCGACAGAACGATCTCGTCGTTATAGATTCGCCATCTCGACGCGCAATGTCGTAGCTTTATGATCCGTATAATGCGCTACAATGGGAATTAATGTCCCCGGCGTAGCTCGATAAAATCACTTCGCGCGCGCGCGCGCACGGTCCAGCGACCAGGAGTATTTCATGTATATTCATTCAGGAGTACGTTGCGTCGTCGCAACAGTGAAATCAGCCCCATGATTTATGGCGCCTCGGCTCCCCGCGGCATCTGGACGCGGCGTTACTCCGCGGGACTGTAGAAATACGCAATAAAAAAGGAACGGAAAGAAATTTAAATGTTCCGTTGCACGTTTTACGACGCCGACCCCGCGTGTCACGCCCGAGAATTATTGTAAACTTTAATCTGATACGCGGGGAAACGGCTCGTTGGACGGCTTTAAGGATATTGTTACTAATCCCGGATAATTATCGCGCGATATCGCCGCGCGGGGGCGACGTGTGCCGCGTTTTTTAAGGCGCGAGAACACGTGATCTGCGTATTAGTAGGGTAATTTTAATTTAACTTCTGTGCGCCGCGAGGAGAACGGAAAAGAAGGACTCCCAGCGATTATCATTCAGCCTGATCAATGTATGAAATAATTAAACTAATAGCGGGATAATTGACGCTCCAAAGTGATTGATGTTTCGATCCGTGCATGATGAATGGGGTTTGTCGGTGTTTGAAGGAGCTGGCCGCGCTTTAATAAGCGACGTTTGAAATGATTAATGCGCTCGTAAATGTTTGAAATGCTTGACGTACTGATGAACGGATTCATCGGCGGGCTGATTAAGGCTTGAAGTATTTGATTTGATGATTAAATCTGACGTGTTTAAAATTGCGAATGCTGTACAGGGCATCGTAATCGGAGCTTGAGTGCAGCAATCTGCTGATTATTCCTCATTGTGGTTGAAAGACTACGGCGCTGATTAGCGTTCAGCGTTTTCAATACTTCCCAACCTGTATGGAAATTGAAGCGTTAATTATTGCGATAAATAACTATTCGTCCAACTGCTTGATCAATTACCAATGTCGTGGCCCCTGAAAATACCGATTCCTGCAAACCTTCAAAGCTCATAAAATACAGATATGAAAATTCACCAACATCACATTTCTTTCAATTTTTTCTAAACTACTGCCAACTATTCCAAGTAAAAGTACCTATACATATACCTCGCACACTGAAAGTGTCTCGACTGAAACTTCCCCCAGCGCAAACCACAAGCTACACCTACCAAACAAGACCCACGTTCACGTCACTTCGAATTCCTTGACCCACAGATTAGCATCTCACCCACGCGACCCACCCTTGAAAAATTCGCGACCAACCCCCTCTGCTCGTTGCCCGCGAAGACACATCGTGAATTCATGAACACCTGGCCAGGCAGCAGCGACAATGGAGCGACAGTGCGAGGGAAGAGCAGCGCGCGTTCCGAGCTATAGATCAAGATCGTTGAATTATTTAAGGGCGCGGGGGGGACATCGATCATCGCGGTCACGCGATACCTCGGTTTATCGTGCTTAACCTCCTGGCCGAGGGGGGGGGGGGGGGCGAGCAGCTTGACCCCGCCATCGAACCGTCGACCCCGATAATCCCGCGACTTTCCTTCGGCCGCGTAATTACAGAAATCGGTGGGAGGCTGCGCGGAGGCCGCGCAAGACGATGTATCCTTCGCGTTCTCTCCGATGCATTCGGCGCTCGACCTCCTTCCGGGCACCCTCCACCGAGCACGACCGACTTTCGCGAATTAGCGCGTTAAGCACGAAGCGTGGCCGGTGAAAAAATTCCACCCCCGACCGAGGAACGCGGCCAGGGCTTGCATTCATTTGCCGTTTTCGCGTAGCAGCTCGCTTCCTCCTTGGACTAATGAAGTGGGCCCTTCAGCGGGGACTCGTTGGCCACGTAACGCGACCCTCTACGGGCAAATTTATTCCTAAGATCCTGGGCGTTGCGCTGACACGCCTCTTAAAACGGAGAGGCAGGAATAGGTACTCTTCTTTTTAGGGAATTTCTTCAGGTGGAGATAGTTGAGGTGGGTTAACGGTGGCCTTGGTTTTGTGGGTACCTTCGGTTGGGTCCATCTTGTTGGTCACTTTGTAGGTCCGTGGGATACTATTGTTGGGCATGCTGCGCGGGGAAAATCGATTCGGACGTCTAGTAGAGTAGAAGATGTACGAATGCAGTGGAATTATTATTATTATTATTATTATTAAATCGACGGGAGAACCCTTTAGAATACATATTTTCACAAATAAATACAGAGACATAATTGAATATCGCATGATAACATTACATAAAATAAAACAGAAAACGGAAAATAGAAAGTACAAAAACAAAACTAAACAAAAACAAAAACAAGAACAAAAATATAGTGGGGCCCAAATGCGCTCGAGTTAACTGGCGGAAACACTTCGAACCAGAGCGCTAGAGCGGAGATCAGAGCTGGAGCGCGGAACGGTGGAGCAGTAGAGTTTTGCCCGAGGCAAAACGGAAAGTTTTTAGTGTTCCACAGTTGTCGAGGTTCGAGTTGTCGAGGTTCGAGTTGTCGAGGTTCGAGTTGTCGAGGTTCGAGTTGTCGAGGTTCGAGTTGTCGAGGTTCGAGTTGTCGAGGTTCGAGTTGTCGAGGTTCGAGTTGTCGAGGTTCGAGTTTTCGAGGTTCGAGTTGTCGAGGTTCGAGTTGTCGAGGTTCGAGTTGTCGAGGTTCGAGTTGTCGAGGTTCGAGTTGTCGAGGTTCGAGTTGTCGAGGTTCGAGTTGTCGAGGTTCGAGTTGTCGAGGTTCGAGTTGTCGAGGTTCGAGTTGTCGAGGTTCGACTGTATATTAAATGCATCTTCAAAACAAAAACAAAAACAATGTGGTATTCTCATTTTCCACAGAAGTTAAAAACCCAGCAATACGGTAAAAAGATGTCAGACGATACCGGAAAACGCAGTGCTCCCCAGCACTGAGCAAGAAGACAAGAAGAAGCAATCTCCAACAAAGAGCATGGAAAGAAGAAACCACCACATCGCTAAAACTACGGCGCCATTAGTTTCCCCCGCCAATTTCTCCCCCGATAAAGGATTAAATCCACATTTCCGACAGTGAAACGGCGCAATCACACCCTAAATTGACGAATATATCGCGGTTCCTCAACGATCCCGATGAAACGAACTTGGCCGCGCGCCAGGAGCAATTAATTAATCGAACCGTGGTGCCGAAGCGTTTCCCCCCGGAACGGCGAAGATATCGAAGATCGTTTTCGTTCGGTGCAAAATACCAGCGCTCTTTGGAGCCATTCGTCCGAATGGAAAGTAAGACTCCACGGCTCCCTGTCGCGAGCGCTCCAGACAGGACGCGCGAATGCTTCTTATAAATCGAGCGAAATCCGATTAGGCTTTCTCTGGACCGCTCCTTCTTCGCGGAATCGGCCCTGTCGATTCTGCTTCATGTTCGTGGCGTCATCTCTACGTCCGCGCCTCGCGTTGGCGTATCTTAGCGCCAGAGCAATGCGGCTGCACCGATCCATTCTTTGGGTTGTGGGTGTGTGGTTCCGGGAATCGCGAGCGCTGAGTTGTTCGCACAAACAGAGAGAAGTTCTTAAAACTAGACGAAGATCTGAGCGTAGATTAGGAACTGGCTGGGCCCTGATTTAGGTCCAAAGTTCCTCTTGTTTGGATCTAGAGACAGGTGATTAGCCACCGTTGGATCCAAGTTTATTGTTAGATCTAGCAGTGACGGTGGCTGCCTTCGGGATTTGCCTTGCTTCGCATTGGATTTATGTTTAGAATTAGGCTTGCACTTCAGCTGAGATCTACCATTGAGGAGTTGAAAGGTTAAATGATGCAAGTGCTTATTTTAAATATTATTTATGTATTTTAAATATGCAAGTAAAAGAAAAAATTGTTTACTGCTTAATTCTTCTCTTTAACAGAATTTTCATTTGTTAGTCTAAAACAGCTTATTTATACAGGTATCTTAATGAAAAAATTATATCTCCAAATCCCGTGTTACCAAGCACGGGCAAATTAAAAAGAAATAAATATTTTTCTTACGAGAGTCCTAGAAACTAAGATAAATTATTCCAGCATTTACATTGTAATCAGCGTGGACTTTTTATTTTTTTTTTGGCACTTGCATCGTTTACCATTTAAACTCCCCGGTTGGTCGTTGGCTAGCTATAAGTTTGGACTAAAGCTATGTAAAACTACAAAAAATATCCACACTCTTTCTAAGTTTCGTCAGTCGTGTACCAACTCTCCCAGAGGCGTCCGAAAGGATTCGGGTTAAATAGAAGCGACGTCGAAGGCAGTGCAGCGGCGTAGGAATTAAAATGGAAAAGAAAATGGGGGATTGATAGAGACTCGGTTCTCCGTAGGTTTTTCCATAGCTCGGCCGCTCGGGGGGAGATGAACGTCGAACTCTCCGGCTCCAGTTCTCAATTTGCATTCCAGACAAATCCAATTTCGCGCGGACAAAACTGACGCGCCGCCAGAGAACGGCGGCGGCCGCTCCATTTTCCCTCTTACGACGGCGCTGTCAGTAATTGTTCCAGTCACGCCGGGGCTACGTGATTATTGGAGCAAGTATAAAGTATCGAGCCGCTCGAACAAAAGCGACGGAGGCGCGATGAAAAGTCTCGCGGGGTTGCGTGGCGAGACGAAGGTGTCTCGAGAGCGAAGTGTGCCTCGGAAAACTGGCTCCCGTAATGCAAACTACTCGCTTCCATTTAACCGAACCACCAAAGCCACTAATTCCAAAGAAAAAATTGTGCGATATACCGGGTGTCCCACGGGTTTTCGAACAAACTTTGTCAACGCGTTTTGCGGCTAAAAATGACACAGAAATGTTATATGAACATACGTTGATAAACAGTGTATTAAAAAGTTACGAGAGATGTGTGAAATGTTGCGCAAAATTAAAACCTGTGCGACACCCGGTATAAGCAGGACCATATTTTATTAAGCATAATCGGATGATGTAATTTTCTGTGTAAACTAAATTCGAAATAAAAATACTACCAGGTACAAAAAGCGAAGCGCAAATAAAAAAATCGATTTTTCACCCCTTTTGCGTCACTGTTACGCAAAAGCTGCGCGACAGTCGAGTGGCGGATTTGTGCAGCGCCCGGTACGAGGCGCAAGATTCGATACTAATTTGCAACCATAAAGCGAACGTGTCGATGGCCGTTACGTAGGTGTGAACAAACTGACCGCGGCTTGTTTACAAACGGGCTTGTAAATTGCTTTAACGAACCACTCGGCCGGCAGCGAGAAACGGGCCGCTGATAGCCGCGGATAAACCGCCAGTTTCGGTCGCGTTGCTTGAGAACATTAGAATCTTGCGCGTCCATTTTCATTCGGCGGATGTTAAGTAAATTGTAAATTCACGGATTTTCCGATGCACCGCCGTGCGTTGATTGGACTCCGCGCGAAAGTAGCACAGAATTATTGTTATTATTTCTCCCGCGCGAATTTAACACGCATGGGATCGATGCGCGAGGAAACTTCGTAACAGAGCGAATAAAAAATGCGGAGTGAATTTTTTCCATACGCGTCACTGGTTTCGAGAAAAACTCGAGAATTTCTTCTAAAAGGGAGCTTCGCGCGGCAAAAATTCATTCCACAAGTTTCATTTATTTTTGTACGCAGAATATCCCGACAATTTACTTGAATTACAATTTTTGAATCTGCGATTTAAATTCGTCACTTTGCTGCTCGAAATTCGAAGCGAAGCTCCCGTTTTTATATTATTCAGCGATTCCTCGAATAGCGCGATCTTCTTTTAAATCCCTGGTCGGCGAAGAATTCGCGGCTAAATCAAGTCGTAATTAATTTGTATTTTCGCGAGCGGCTCGTTCTGCCCGATAATTCAGCAGCGTCGATTGAATGACGTTCAATATTCCCCGCCACTTGCAATCGCTTATAGCCCGATGTTATTTTCATTGTTTTGTCAAATATTGACCGCGCAGCTTCCGTGCAATATATTTGCCGACTGTCAAATAAGAGCAATCAATGTTTAACCAACGTATGTGCAATCGGCTGCAGTTCGATCGTATTGATACCAGAATTCGTTAATATTCCCCTTCTGTTTACCCGGGTAGAGATAAAAGCGATTGATCACCATCCCTCTGATTAGATCCATATTTATCACGATCGGATGAAAATAAAACCGAGAACCGTCTAACTTCCACCCCCGTCAAACTACGCTGCATGCCATATTAGAGCATACCGACGCCCCTACCGATTCGCGACCGATCTGCGCAGCTCCCACGAATCTGACACCTGCGATTGGTCGTAGCACTTTCGCGATTGGTCGTAGCATTTTCGCTGCCGGTTTACTACCAATCAGCAGTGTACCCCTGCGCGAAACCAGTGTGCTCTAATGTGGAACGCAGTGTAAACTGCGAGTACCGTCACAATCGCATTCTACGCGAGCCAATTATAAATTCAGCCCGGGCCTGTTAATTCCGCGGGCATAATCAAGTTACCATTGGGTCACCCGACTAACTTACATCTGCGTTAGTTCGGTGCGTATTATAACTAGCCACCTCCTCCGCGTCATTACTTCCGTACCAATAACAGATTAAAATCAATTCGCCGCGGGTTAAATCCGCGCAACCCCCGAAACATCGGCCCGCAGCGCCCCCTCCCGTGGCCGGAGCCACCCCACGCGTTACCTACCCCTTCCGCGCCGCATCGATGCGAGACAAGCGGAAAAAGTGCGCGCAGGTATGCAGAAGACGGGGCGAGCGCGCGCGTTATTTGCGAGGGGCGCGCGGAATTGCGCGCTCAAGTGTAATTAAAAAAAACTTTCAAAAAGTAAAAAAATTACGCCAAGTACATGAAACAAATAAATCACAAAAAATAAAAGATAATAATATAAATCACAAAAAAAGTAGAAGAAAATATATAATATCACAAAAAATAGAAGATAATAATATAAATCCCCCCAAAAAATTGAAGAAAATATACAATATAAAAAAAGATGTGAAATCAAAATGAGCTGCAAGTACATAAAGGTGCTTTCCAATGTATTAAATAATATTAAGCAGATATATTTTATACAAATAAATATTTTAATACGAATAAATATTTTATTCAAAATACTTGGCGCTGCTCACCGAATTGGTGTTGCTAAACTGAATACATATGTATAAATTGCATTAATCTTTTTCTTTCTTTCTTGTGCGTGCGTTCGTGAATGTGTGTATGTGTGCGTTTGCATATGCTACGTATGATATTAGAGTTAAATATATGTAGAATAAATCTGACTGCGTTTGTAATATGTATATGTATATGTTTATATATTTTAGATTGTAAGGGAGTTATTGTAAATTATTAATACTAAGACAATTAACATTTTTTCGGTTTCGCAGCGGCAAGTATTTTGAATAAAATATTTATTCGTATTAACATATTTATTTGTATAAAAATATATCTGCTTAATATTATTTAATACATTGGAAAGCACCTTTATGTACTTGCAGCTCATTTTGATTTCACATCTTTTTTTATATTGTATATTTTCTTCTATTTTTTGGGGGATTTATATTCTTATCTTCTATTTTTTGTGATATTATATATTTTCTTCTATTTTTTTTTGTGATTTATATTATTATCTTTTATTTGCGAGGGGCGCGCGGAATTGCGCGCTCAAGTGTAATTAAAATCCAATCAGCGCTCGGCGTTTATCAGGGGTCCGGTTTAAATATTTTATGCGACGCGTATCGACGCATCAAAAGTGTACTTGACGCAAATCGACGCGCGCTTATCAATTCCGCATTATACCGTGGAAACGCGCTCTCGCTGATTTCCAAAACGCAACCCTCCACCGCCCCGGTGTCATGGGGTCCCGTTGCAACGAGCCAGCCGAGCGTGACGTATCGATCTCCCGCCCTACCTCTCCCCTCCGCGCCGGGATAAAAGCAATTAACGTTTCGCCGCATTCGTTCCTTCACGCGCCAGCGAGCGGAATTATACGGAAAAGCGGTGCGTGCCGGCCGCCGATTTTGTTTTTAGCCCCCACCCCACCCCGCCGATCGACGAGGCGTGCGATATTTTATCGTATCAGGAAGAAAAGCGGCGAGATAACCGGTCCGCCGTGTAACTACGCTGTCCATTAATTACCGGGACGGAGAAGCTGTCAGCACGCGTGCACCTTCATTAGCGGCGGCGACAAAACGCCGCGGAGCAAAATTTTACGATGTCGTTTACAGCCGAACGGACGGTGTCACGGTGCGCCAGATTCATTGGGAACGTCACTCCGGGCTGGGGGTTCATCTTAAAAATTCGCTGACAGGTGGGTTTTGTTGACAGTCGACGACGTGACTGCGGCGGAGCTTCAGTATTTGCTAGGGGTCCGCGCAAGGGGCGACGATATGTGGATTAGGGCTGGGACTATTTGTTGAATTTGTCGGTATTCGAATATTCGAATACTTCAGTTGCTCAATTATTTGGCGAATATAATTCGAATATCCAAGTATCGAAATACTATCCGAATACTTAAATATTCGAATACTATTCGAATATCCAAGTATCCAAATACTATTCGAATATCCAAGTATCCAAATACTATTCGAATATTTCAGTATTCGAATATCCAAGTATCCAAATACTATTCGAATATTTCAGTATTCGAATATCCAAGTATCCAAATACTATTCGAATATTTCAGTAATCGAATATCCAAGTATCCAAATACTATTCGAATATTTCAGTATTCGAATATCCAAGTATCCAAATACTATTCGAATATTTCAGTATTCGAATATCCAAGTATCCAAATACTATTCGAATATTTCAGTATTCGAATATCCAAGTATCCAAATACAGTTCGAATATTTCAGTATTCGAATAGTATGGTATGAATTATAAATCAAGTTCTTTAGGTTCATTTTTTTACAAGCCTTTATTTAGTTTCAGTTGTGAGTTCGTTAGTTTGTCAGGGAAAAATCTTGTAACTTAATTTTGACCCAAAATTGAACTATGTATATGTGCAAAGTTTCAAGTCGATCGGATATGTTGAAGTGGGTCAGTATTCGAATACTGAAATATTCGGATAGTATTCGAATACTGAAATATTCGAATAGTATTCGAATACTGAAATATTCGAATAGTATTCGAATACTTAAATATTCGAATAATAGCATTCGAATACTCAAATATTCGAAGTTTATTCGTAGCATTCGAATACTTGTAAAATATTCGAATATTAAATTATTCGAATACTCCCAGCCCTAATGTGGATGAGGCTGCTACTGTTTTTGTGGATTAAGTGTAGGCGATGTTTTAGTTTATAGTGTCCGTAGCGAGGGGTCATCGATTTGGTTTAAACTTTAAGTATGGCTGGTGGGCGATGTGTAGAATAATGTGTTAAACGCGGGGGTGGGTTATTTACTGATGCGCTGGGAAATGGCGCTCGAAGTGTTGCCTCTTTCAGGGCTTTGATGTGCACACATATGCTATAGCTCGAAAGTGTGTGATCACTTGTTACGTCGATGGCTTACTGAACATGTATTGTATGTCCACTTTTAGCGTTTTCGAGAAAAATTGTTTTAAAAGTGCAAGGATAGTTTGTAATTAGAGATATACACAATTTCACAGAAAAGTGGACATAGAATATTTGTACAGCAATCGAGATATACGTTTGACAATTGAGAGAATAGAGTACAGGTTGACACAATTGGTTATTGTGTATCTTTACCAAATTACTATTCATTTTTCTTATTACTACATCTACTTTAATACATATATACAGAGGGTGGCCAAATTATTAAACTCAAAACATTTTCGTCAATTTTTGGGGTCATTTTAAAATGGACTGAAAAAATCTTAAATTGGCAACTAAAGGTTCTGAGAGGAAACTTTCTTAGCTTTCCAAAACACATGAAAATTTCTCTACGATCATGAGTTCGCAAATTATAGGCGTTCAAAGTGAAAAATACCTTCTTTGCTTTGATCGCGAATAACTCGGCCAATAAAAATCATGCAGCAAAACGAAGAAATCGAAATTAAAGAGAAATGTTTGCTCTATAAGAGCTCTTCGTTAGATTTATTGGAAAATTTTTTTGCCCCAAATTATTATACTCAAACAAAAAGCTTTGAGATTTTGTAAGTTTAAGTATGAATGTCTGTACACCAATTTTTATTTAAAATAATTATTTGCGCACCTCTGCTAGAAAGGAGGAAACTTGGTATTTCATCTTCATTACTGTAAAAACTTCCTCCCCTTTGAATAGTAAAACCATTTCTGCATGCTTCCAAGATTTACTACTATGTTTATGCCTACCTATGTATAGTTCCTATGATCCTTGTCGACTAGGTGTGTGTAGAGCTCTATCGTTGTTAAGTCTGATCACTGGCAAGTGTCACTTACAGTGCCACAAACGGTGTCTGCCTGCAAATCTTGATGTACTATTGCGTAAATCCACCCTATTCGTCACTGATAGAGATCTGGGTAAAGCTAGATGACAAGTAGATTTAACTGATCGCTATAATTCTTGCTGGCCAGCCTCCTGCACTGCCTTATCCTTGCTAAATCTGACGTTTGTTGAGTGCCACGCTGTTACGAATACCCTAAACTGCACATTTTAATGAACGATCAAGTTAATCCCTCCTACCAAACCCCCACTATATAAAAACAAGGTTTCACTGTCCATTTCAGTTCCCATAAATCAGCCTTGCCACGTTTAGAAGTGCCTAACTAGATCCGTTAATGAGCCTCTACCCTTTAAACAGGAACCTCCAGAAATTGAAATAGAAAGGCTATAAACAACCCAACGGTTCTGTGACTAACTCATCGTGAAAGTATCCCCAATGATGGTGCTCGGAGGAAGTCCAGCGAACTCTCAACGTGGAGGAAGAGCAGGAAGCAACAGAAGCTAGCAACAACGATGACTTAAAAACATTTGCCCCACGGTTAGCCCAAACTTCCATCCTGAGCCCCAGGTTCCAGAGATTGCAGTTCCTCAACGTCGACGTGCACGCGCTGGAGGAATTCAGCCCGGCTCCACCAGCCGAGAATTTTGTAGCAGAAAGAGCCACGCTGATCCACCTTCTGCTCACGTACGTCTCGCTCAATAATTGATACCTTTCCCGAAAAATATCCATGAAAGATGCATACCGGCCCCCGCGGAAGCTTTCACTCGGCCACATAACTCGACGGGGCAGGATTTCCCCAAGCTTTCGTTGCTACTTTATAACAGCACAACTCCACTCGACGCTGGCTTAAGTGACTTCTCGTCTGGTGTTCAATTAAATCGCGATGCGAGGCACCGCATATCGATCCGCCCCCGCGGAAATCTCGGCGCCCCACTGTCAGCTCATCTGACGCTACCTTTCCGTGATTAATTGGACAATTTTGGCGACACGCTCCCGGAGTGCGAGCCCCCTCCGAGCAATTAAGAGCCGCCTTCACGGCTCGTTCTCGTAAAACCCAGCCTCCGCCATGACCTAGGCGACTCTTTTCTGACCCATTTAATCTGCGAGGGCGCCGCTTGGAGGGGTCCAACTGGTTCGGGACGGAGGCCTGGCATCGAAAGGGGGCTCGAGAGCCAGGTCGTCCAGTTTAAACGCGTCGTAAGTACTCCGGGATCGTAAAACGGGAGAATATCTCGAAGGAGCAGTTCGATCCCGGCCTCCCCGTGCTCTAAGTAAATGCGCGATGAATAAATAAGACGGAACGTTCCGCAGCTGTCCAGGGGGGGGGGGGGGGGGGGAGCCGGGGAGGGTGGGTATCTCTATACGGAGCAGCCCCTGGGGAGTCGATAATCGAATGGCATCTGACGCTAGTGGGACAATAACTAGACGGGTCTACCAACGATAGAGCTGCATCGAAACTTGATCAACTCGATGGAGAATCCATCTTGGGGTGGATGGTGCGGGGGGGTCGTGTCTGAGGGCTGATAAGGCTCGGTGTATTGAGCTGTTACGAGGGCATCCCGATTCGATCGGCTGATGACGGTGATTCTGTTGATGTATGGGCAGGGCAGAGCGCTGGTGTTTTGTGTGTCTTTGGTCGTGGGTTTGAATTTCAATTGGGTTAAGCTTGAAATTGGGTGTTAATTCTTGGTAGGGGGGTAATGGGGTGTTACGTGGAAGATGTAAATATTGGGGGTCTGGGTTGGAGGGGTGCTGGGAAGAAATGATATTTGATGATTTGATGAGTTTCGTCTGCTCATTTAGTCACATGTACGTCGCCCGAAGTCTGAAGCTTACGCCTTAAACCTCGTTCTCATTAGTCGAGTTACCCGACTTCAAGCTTGTGTTCAGTAGTGTCAGTTGCCTCCCAGTTACTTTTAAGGTTACTTGAAGCAAGTAGGTATACATATATAGTGGTGGTCTTCTTCGTTATTCCATAAAACATTATATTCCTCATACATTTCTAAGAATTTAGAAATCCTTTAATTACTCCACCTATTCTTAGACATTGTTTTATGATTATAACCTCACTTTTCAAAAACAGAAGGCAGTCAGCTTACGCCAAGTGAGTTCAAGTTCACACTTGTAGGTATGCTTGCACTATTCAAGTTGCATTTCAAGGCAAGCAAAAGTTAAAAGACTCTCTACTTCGCTTGACACTTGAAAGAAACTTGTAAGGATATTTCAAGTCAATTGAATAACAAGTTCACATTGGTAAAGTAGTTTCAAACAACTTGACTAATCTGATCCTGAATCATGTTTAGATGAATATTTTTCATCGCTTTTTTGTTCCCCATGTACGTTTAAGTGGGTCCAGTGGCGGATTTAACAGGGCGGCTGCTGAGCAGTTGCCGCCTAGGCCCCTGGACAGAAGGCCCCGGCAGGGCCCCAAGACCAAAAAAAAAATGATGATTAGGTATAGGTATCTAAACACTACATTTTTTTCATACTACTACACTTGGTCTGTTTTTAGTAAACTACCTCTTCTTTTTGCTCCAAGAGTGGGCCCGTCAGAACGTTTGCCACCTGGGCCTATTTTCTTAAATCCGCCACTGAGTGGGTCCCACATCTTAAGATACACCCTGTACAGTGCTCATCAATGTGAAACACAGAGCGGAGGTGAATTATTGAAACAACAGTGAAAAGACTGTAGGTCCTTTAAACCCTCAATAAACCACCATTCACCAACACTAAACAACCAACCCCTCTCCTAAACAAGTTCATGTAAATACCTACTAAATTCAGAAGAAAGAAACCCATCACCTGCCCAAAGTATCTCGTTCGATCCCAATCCCCAAGCGCAACGAGTCACCCCAAACCTCCACTCTCTGTCCCATCCTCAACAATCACCCGCCAAATTCCCGCGCCTCCTTCGACCCCCGCGATACACTTTCCTCCTGCGTTAACTCGAGTTCACCGCGCAACAATGGCCCGGCATAATCACGGCAACAATGAGCATTAAATCATTAAGCCTGCCGGACACGAGTCCGCGACAATAGAAATTCGCCAGGACGCGGTCATTATCCCAGCCGCGTGGGTCCTCGCGCAGTCTTGTTTATCCCGGCGATGGTTCGCTCCGGGATTCAGAGGGGGCCCGGCGGCCCCCGTCAACTCTTGTACGCGATATCGGGCCCTTCGACTTGGCGACACCACCCGTTTCCTCGTCATTAACCCGAGCCGCGCGGCCACGGGAGTCGAAGCTCCCGCGACGCCCACCACCGGCGCCCACGACGTATCGCGTTTCCCTACCTCAGCTCCGACGGCCGCCGACGCCCGGGGGCTTTACATCGGTAAGCGCAATTACCGTCGATCGGCTGACGATGCCACCAGACGCGAAATTAAATCCATTGTGAGCCGGAGCTCGCGGCGCCGACACTCTCCACGACCGCCATTTGCATTCGATCGCGGACGCTGCGCGCTGGGAACGAGCTTCTGTCGCGTACGAAGAGGAACTGATTCAGTATCTTCGTATATTTGCTGGTGTGCTCGATGGGCTTCCTTTTTTTCGTGCCTCCCGTTGAAGGTATTAGCTCGGGTGGATTTGTGTGTAGACCAGTGCCGCCTTAATTTGGAGGCGAAAGAGGCAGCCATCTTAGGGCCCCGGAGCTCAGGGGGCCCACGCAAATTGGAAAATTAAAAAAATAGGGTTCTAAAAGCTAGAAAGATAATTGAAATGGGCCCTCCAACTGTGACGGAAAGAAAATAAGGAACACAACAAAATTTAGATTTTAAAATGAGGCCCTTTTTTCTGGATTGGACCCCATGGTTAATCTGACTTATTTATTGTTTTAATACTTATTCATTTCGTAAGAATATTTATTTGGTAACATACGAAAAAAATATTAAATGAGTACACAAGAAATGCTTAAAAATACTTGAAATAGGGCCCTTTTAATATCAAATATCATATCGAGCCGAGGAGGCAGATGTAGCGAAATGTTTTTGAGCAAAACGAATTCGTCAATGATGTCATCGAAACATGAACTATCTAAAATTTCGCGTTCAATTTGAAAATAATGCGATATTTTTGACTTTATTTAATTCAGAATAATTTAGAGGGCCACAGATGGAGTTCGCCTCAGGGCTCCCGGAAGCGATAACACGGCACTGGTATAGGCTAAGTAGGCAAAATACATTAACAATGAGTGTTTTCACTTTGATGAGGATTATTGGAATACCCAAAGTTTAACAACTGTTACTTTCTCCTCTCCTATCCGTTAATTGCCTTGAGTCCGTGCTCTAGATGAAACTCTTCCTTCTCCAAAAATGTAAAACAATAAACATTTCCACCCAGCTGTCCCCTGTGTCCGAAGCGAGGAACACCGCCACCGTCTTCCCACCGTGCACTTAGCGTGAATAAATTATTGTTAAGGGACAATAATCGTATTCCTATTGGAGCGCGATAGGATTCGATCTTGGGGTAGCTTAGGACTCTTCGGACACAGCGAGGGTGGGTTCATTGATCCGCGATGCTGAAGAGCTTTCGGGTTGTGTAAGATGCTTCGCGGCGCGGGGAATCAGGAGTTCGAGATGGAAGTAAAAAGATACCGCGGCACAGCGCTACGTGACAGTTTTAATCCCGCGAAATAATCTCGCACGGGCCCCGGGATGAGTCTTCTTGAAGGTGTTCCTAGTTTGTCGGGGATTAGCGAGCTTTGAAGATACTTGGGGGAAGCGTTTCCAATTTTGTTACAACGCGGCGGAGGGTCGCGGGGACAACGATCTGGTAATCTTTGAAATCCCGGAGTTTCCAGGTGTTCTGGGGCTCTTTGGGGTGGAAAATTGGACAGGGAAATTGGAAGTAGTCATCTGGTATTTTTGGATGAAGTGAAACCGTAACAAAACTTAAAGAAAGCACGTTGCAATAACTCCTCTGCAGATCACTGTATCGATCTGTACCTTAAGGGGGTATAGGACTATTGAACGACTGAAATCGACGGTTTCTTGTCGGTTGCATGGCTTAGATACCAAATAATCACCATACTGGCACTTTTCACAGTTTTTTATGTACGCATTAACGAGTAATGTAAAATAAAAAAATTGTCAGAATGTTGAAAATTATTCAAGTTATTTGACGCGTAGCGCGCAGCTGTAATTGGTGTACATAGTCCCAGGTGAACCAATCATCTAAAAGCAAAATGCTTTGGGATGATTAGTTTCTACACTAATACATATCGTGTGGAACTTTGGTGGCGAATTTTAACAAAAATTGTAAAAGTTACACACGAATTAAGTTTTTTCCACATTTTTATGGGAAAAAGATCGTCTTTAATCAGTTATAAAATGTGTTTACAAACATCCAATGTTGATGCGGAAATTCCACACGATAGAGAAAGGAATTCTACAGCTCCAGTTAAAATTTTAAGTGAAAACATTCATTCGTTCAAGAGTTATGATGAACACCGTGTTTGAAAATGTAGTTTCTAGATAAACGGCTTCAAAGTTACATAAGTCCCATACGGCAATACCGCTCTGCGAGGCCGTTACTCGACGGTGCACTCAATTACGTTCAGCGCTATAATTTCCGTAATTATTCGAATTTCCTCACGATACATTGTTGTAAATGTTCACAAAGCATGGCACTTTAAGAATTAATAATAATATAAAAATCGATTTTTCGAGATTTCAATAGTCCTATACCCCCTTAAGGGGACCTTCCGGTCTAGAGCCCAAAAAAATAGGTGATATTTAGGAATTAATTAAAGGAAAACTACTATATATAATTTAATGGGACTTTTTGCATTGTATTAAGGATGTCTTAAGTTATAGAAATATATTTTTTGTTTTATAATTAATCATTGCAGACGGCCCTGGGGAGTCGTTAAAGTCAAGGCGTCAAAAAATTGATCCAAAACGGTGGGACCTGTATCTCCAAAAGTTATTATCCGATTCGACTGAAACTTATTTTATTTTGAAGATTATACTTCTGGCTAGGGGGGGGGGGGGACTAGAAAAAAATTAAAAAAATGACATTTTTTTTAGGAAATAACGACACTTGAAGTTTGATATCACTTTTCCCTGTACTTTTCGTCCTTTCAACGCCTTTGAAAATTATAAATTTTCAATTTTTTGTAATTTTTCCAGTCCCCCCCCCCCCCCAGCCAGAAGTATATTCTTCAAAATAAAAAAAGTTTCAGTCGAATCCGATAATAACTTTTGGAGATACAGGTCCCACCGTTTTGAGAACACTGTTTCGAGAAAAACGCGTTTAAAGGTTTACGTGAGCGCCGAGTGCCCGGTTGTTACCCATGCATTTGCCGCTACTCAAATGCCTATAACTTCTGGAATTTTGCGAATTTCAACAAATCCTTTTAAACACGTATTCCTAAAAGGTTGAACATTCCAAAAATGAAATAAAAAAAAATCGACTTTTAGACCGGAAGGTCCCCTTAAGGGGTTATACCTAGTCAGGAGGCCGAAAAAAGGGAATGTTTGCGAATTATTTTTTGGAAAAATGGAAGCACATATTTTCACAGAACTTTTTGCACTTTAAAGAGCAACATTTAAAGAACATTTGGTAATTTTTTTGTAGAAAAATATTTACGTTTATAATAAAACTACAACCGATATCCAAGAAGCCTTGTTAAAACCGGTGAGTAAGATATCTCAACAACCACTGCACCAAACTTTCTATAATTTTGTGTGCTTATTTTTTATATAAAAATCAATCGACTATCGTTTGCCTTTTTTTTTTAATGTATATTTTCGATTTTATTAACGAAAAATGAACGTTTTTCGCGCGAAAATTAGGACTTCAAACTTTAAATACCCGCCATTTTATTTTAAATTAATATTTCGAAAATTCCCCCTGTGTCAGTCGATAGATACATTAATATACTAACGAAATCTTTTTTGTTTTTTGATTTTAGATAATCTGGTTCCGAGTTGCAGTGCTGACCGCAAAACATCTTTTTAAAAAAGCCTTCTTGGATATCGGTTGTAGTTTTATTATAAACGTAAATATTTTCTACAAAAAAATTACCAAATGTTCTTTAAATGTTGCTCTTTAAAGTGCAAAAAGTTCTGTGAAAATATGTGCTTCCGTTTTTCCAAAAAAAAATTCGCAAACATTCGCTTTTTTTCGGCCTCCTGACTAGGTATAACCCCTTAAGGGGTAACACCACTCTAGGATTTAAAAAAAATCGAATATCCTTAAAAGCATCTAGGAAGGAAGAGGAGGAGACGAACTTCGACCTGGGTGGCCAAATGTATGGTGCAGGCATCGCAGATTAGAGGTAAACAAAAATTTAAAGGATTGAAGTGTTCATAAAACTTTAAACGCGTTTTTCTCGAAACCACCTTTTTCAAACTGGGAGGTCGGATTTCTTGGAGACTATTGCATGGATCGATTTGAAATTTTTACAGTAGCTTCACAACAATATTCTCTTTGGAAGTACGTAGCCGTTTTTTGATTGAAAGTAAACTTTTTCTTTTATAAACAATTTAATGCTCATTTTTAGGGCAAAAAATCGATTCATTTCTTAAAAAGTGTACCACTTCCACAAAAAATTGATTTAAAAAAAACGGCTGCGTACTTCCAAAGCCAATTGTATATAGATTATAAATTTTTTTTATTTTTCGTTCCAGGACTCATACATGCCGAGAAATCCGTCCTCCCGTGGCGGTGTTTTCAAAAAAACTGTTTTCGACGACGGGCTCTGTCGCCACCATTTTGAATAAAAATGACAATAAAAAAAAATTGTTTTTCGTACTTCAATATATATTAAATAAACTACCTGAAAAGGAATTCTATTCCGTTTGTCATACTCCCAAAATAAATTGTCAAATTTAGGTCTTTTTTCTGCCTCTAGAGTGGTGTTACCCCTTAACATAAGCTACTGCAAAATGATTTTAATCCCACGAAACATCCTCATTCGAATCGAAATACACTCCCCCAGGTAACGCTCTTATTTTAACAAGTGTTACTCTACATCCTACTGCTTCGAAGAGGATTAATGCTCGACCATGTGGATTGCGTTCATTTGCAGAGATACAAACGGGATAATTGCCCATTAGCGTTTAAAATGTACGAATTCCAAATTTACGAAGCATCTTCAAATATAGAAATAAAACACTGCAGCAGAATCGTCGGCATTTCAATGAAGCGCACTCGAAGTCCTCCCTACCCTCGTGAATTATCTAAATCCCACCGTCCGCGTCTGCCAGCAACAAACCATTCTCCAAAACGGCCCATAAAATTTCCAGACAAAGTCAACCACCGCTTCCTTAATCACTGCTCGCGTTCAGCACTTCCTTGCGCATCCGTCAACATCACTCGAATCTCGACATCACTCCCCACTCGTATCGCTTCAAGACGCCGCGAGATTCCAGCCCCATAATGGCCCCGCGAGGGGGGCGCGTGTCGAAAAATGTAGTTGTCAGCCGCGCGATACATTTCCCCGAGTATATAATCCCCGAGGAGACCGACGAGCGGGGGAAAAAGAAACGGCAGAAGCGGGCGCGGAGTTAGGGAGGGAAGCGGAGAAGAGAAGAGAGTCCTGGCGTCTGGCCATCGTAGGAAAAAAGAGAATGCCGGGGGTGTGGGCGGTCGATCATCGGGGGAAACTGGAAATATTTTGACGGCGGGAAGAAGGTTGGCAGCTAAATAAAATTCCCCAGATAATTGTCCTCCCGTTCGCGAGGAGCAGGGCCATTAATTCGTCTCTGTTGCTGCGGCGTCTCCGCGTCCTGGGGCCCCGTGAGCCTTCCTTCGAACCTTCTCCCCCTGCACCCACCGCTCCGACTGTATTTTTTTCTCCCTGTTGCCTTGCTCTGTCTTCCTCCGCGCACCATTCGTCGCGAATCCTCTTTTTTTTTGCGCGTCTTTATACGCGTGCCTTCTCAAGACGCAGAGAGGGCCGGCTCGGGACCGCGAGGGGGCCGAGGTATTTATACAACCGCCCACGCGGTCGCACTTATGCCCCTGCTTCATTCAGTTCTTCGTTCGAAACGATAATCGAGCGTACACGGGACCGGGGATATTCGTGGCCGGGGCCGATCGTTGATCGTCGGCATCGCGACGAGAGGACTCTGTCGCGACGACGCAGCCGCTGCGCCTCTATCTGACGTTCCCTTTATTACTTCCGGTCGGCGGGGAAGGGGCAGCGTCCAGCGCGCAAGCTGCCGCCGTTAATTATTTCGCGAAGCTTCCATTTCGGGGACGAGGTTTTACTGGGTTCTGCGAGGCACACGGTTGGCTTGAGATAATTGAGAAAATTTGCGGTAGGTTTTCGCAAATGCTGAGCTTCGGATTTTTTTTTGGGAATGGAAATTGTGGTTAATAGATTTTGACGCTTTGGGTATTGTTAGAATGAAGGAAACTCTGTGTAATCGATTAAAGAGGTGGTTATAGTTTCGTCACACGGAGACGCTCAAAACAGCACCAAATTAGACGATTTTTTTTATGGTACTATGAGGTTGAAAAACATAGTTACAATTTTTATTTTGTATACCAGAAGGCATGGAGAATAAAGGCCTTAAAAAGGTTCTTTCATTTGTTTTATAGTTTAGTCCGAAAAAATTCTGAAACTTGCATATGATTTTCGGGCCCTAAGGTGGACTAATCCCTTAAAATTAGAATCAGTGTACGTAGACAGAATTTGTGGTAAATGGATAAATGAGATAGCCTCCGTTATCATCAAACACTTGTCTTGAATAGATTTAACAATTTTTTCTCTGCATATTGCAGGATTTCATCAACTATAGGTGCAATTAATTTTATTATTAGAATTTTAAATATAAAAAATATTTGAATAAATTATGATCAATTATTTCCATGATCAGTCTTTATTACCACAATCTTACTATTATTATCAGACCGAATACCACATGCGTGTGAAATTGTGTGCAACACAGTATTCAACCACTCGCGTTGAAAATTAACTAGTGCAAAACATGTAATAATAGTCTGCAACTATAGTATACCGTCTTTGAAGTAGATATGGTGTTTGAAAAGCATTTACGCGTACCAACAAGGGAACTCTGCAACAATTGTCTCATATCTACTATCATTTCCAAGATATATTGGAAAACACGAAAGCAAATATTAATCTTCAAGAGATGTTCACACCCTGAAGAACCAATAAGTCGCAGAATAAAAATTGCCCGATACTTCTATCGAAGTTCCCTACAAACCTGCAAAGTTTCAAACGAATCGGAATTTTTCGGGTTACCGAAGTTCCCTTGCAACGCCACCAACTCCACACATCAAACACAAAGACCAAACTAAAAAAGAAATACCTCTCCAACTCCGCCCTAATAAAATACAATAATATAATTTAAATTTCGACCGTAAAAATTGTTTAAATTAAAAGAAATGATTTCGGCGCACTGCACAGTGGGGTACGAGACCCCAAAAGTTGGCGAAAAAGCGAAATACAAAAGAATGTTTAAATATCTGATTTTTTATCCCTGGTACAGTTGAAATATGTGCGCATAATAAAACGTATATCCACAGCCTTCTACAACTCTTCCTTCCTTACCCGAGTCGGTCAAAAACAGTTAGCTGTAGGAACTCCGTTACACGTTTATTCCAAGCGATTTATCAAACGATTTTGTGTAGCTATTTTTTGTGTTTTCTGTGTTTTAAACTTCTGTTTCGCGATAAAGACGTAAATTTCAGGTGTTTATTTAATTACTTTTTGTTGTTATACGTTTGCGGCAAGCAATAATACATTCATAATGTTTAATTCAAAATTGCCTCGTATAACCTTAATTACCATAGCTGATCTACAAAAGCAATTAAACATTTAGTTAACTTCCAAGTCCGATCAAGCATTTTTGTTTGCACAGTTATCATCTCTGATTATTAAGAGAACTGAGATTAACTTTCAGATTTTGCTCGTTTTTGCTCCAATCCCTAAAATTTCAGTTTATTCAAAACGGTTCCCAGTCCATGAAAATAATTTCTTTTTGCAAACACTGTTAATTGAAATATTTATATCTGTTGTTATTTTCAGATGTGAATCCTAATACTATTGTTGTAACGAGATATTTAATTAACACATGTTTCCACGACGGCAGTGGTGGTTTTTTTAAATGGAACCATATATTTTTTAATACATAAATCGACCCATCTTGATATTCCCTGATATTTTTTTTTGCCATTTTGACTTGAGATTCGTACTCAGCGACCTCGAAAACTCTAGAATACCAAGTTTAGACCAAATCTGATATTTTTTGGGTATACGCGTCCGCCATTTTGTTTTTTGCCATTTTGAGTTCAGATTCGTAATCAGCGACCGCGAAAACTTTAGTATACTCATTTTTGTAAATATCAAAGATTACCTTCATATTTTTACCATGTTTCTGGGATTTCAACCCACTGTGCACTGGTTCGGTCAGTTAGTTTTTTTTTTTTTTTTTTTTTTTTTTTTATTATTAGTTCTGCATTTTAATAAAAACAATTTTCTGTTACTTATCTTAACTAGATTCAATCTGTTGCTTGATAGGTCCTTGAGATTTTTTAAAGTTTCAGGTCCAAACCGTCTTAGTATTGACGTGAAAAAACTTTCCTTAGTTATAGGTGTGAGTGTTTCGCCATCCATTTTAAATAATATAATTTAAATTTCGACCGTAAAAATTGTTTATATTAGTTAGTACTGACCGAACCAGTGCGCCGAAATCATTTCTTTTAATTTAAATAAAATACAATCTTACACAATTAAAAACCTACAATTTTCAAACTCACTGTAACAATACCACAGCAAAAGCACCTGCCTCAACCTCCTTGCTCCTCCGCTACCATCGCCCACGAGTTGCCCAACGTCGTCGCGAAACAAACACTCGCATATGTACACAAACGCACACGCGCGCGAAATCAAATATGTCATCGCATCACCGAGCCATGCGACTCGACTGCCGAAGCGTGAGCTGCTAGGCATAAGCAGGCCCCCACGCAGAGCCTCTTCACTGATAACGACCACGTTGTCTAGGTCGTCCCCACCGCGCTATCAATGTAAACCTTCGAAAAAGCCCCCACCGAGCCGCTGCTTCCCGCTCCTACACAGCGTGGTCAATCTTCCCAGCCACGGCAATTCACCTAAAACGGGCGCACAAATAAAACGCGGGGTGGTTCCTGTTGGGGGGGTTGAAATAAATTTCCAGAGCATGCCATCGACAAAAACGTGATATGTCGCCCGTGGGATGGCCCAGGATCGAGAAACCGCCAGCGTTCGACTTTTATTGGACGCGAGACGATCTAGTGGCCGGGTAACCCGGCTGAATTGTCGTCCGTGGAGAATACCTGGAGCGGGGTGGTTGGTCGGACAGGGAGGCAGGGTGGGTTTTGTCTCCCGGCTTCGCCCGGTAAAACCACTGTCGTCGGCGTAATTAAAAATCTAGCTGGCAAACAGGCGCGGGGGCCCGATCGACTCCGACGAATCGGTGTTCCCGATCGAACCAGCGCGCAAACAATGCTTTCGAAATGGAACGCTGCAATTAAGCCCGGATATTGCAGCGGCACGAGAGACGGGGAATTAGTTGAGTATCGGCGGCACGACTTAGGGATGCTCCAGCGATGCGGCTTGCTCCGCGTTTGGTTTTTTGTCGCGTTGCGGCGGGATTCTTCAGGGGCTCCTTGTGTCCCGAGTAACGCGGGGGGGAAGAGATGTTGAAGTCTTCTTTTGTTTGTTTAGAGATGTGCTTTTATTTGCACGCCAGGTTGTTATGGCTGTTACTGGTGTTTTCGCAGATTTTTTTTTAAATCTTCATGGTGTTATTTTGTTCAACGCATATAATTCCAATTTGTGGTCTCTACATCAAGGATTTTGATAAATTTGAAATGTGACGTGGATTATGAGAAATTGGAGGAGGGAGTGGTTGAGTCATCAGTTTGCTGGTTTCGCGTTGGATTGAAAAATACGGGCGGTTAGACTTCGCAATTTTATCCGCTCTATAAATGAATTTTTATCCCCGCAAATATTAATGGCACGGAAATTGTTATTTTTTGTTTCCATCCCGGATTGGCTTTCCTGGATAAATTTGTTAGTAGCTTCTCATAAATAAATTCAATTACCACGTCGTGTCGTAGGCATGGATGAAGCAGTCACAACACGAAGATTAAATTCATTTTTAACGCGTTTGGTTCTCGACACGAAAATTACGAATCAGCCCAGACGTGTCTCCAAACAGAAATGCCCCATGGAGAATCCACTTAAATGTACATACGGCGGCGTTACAAAATTCATGGTATTTGAACTTAGCGGACCCCCAATTCTCATCAAAGTGGAGTTCCACATTTACCAAGCCGGTGCTTTTCACGATTTTCCGAACTCCTGTTTCCCGACCGCGGTCCGAGGGACAAAAATACACACACTCGCTCAAACACGATCACTAATTCACGGAGCAGAGAATGCGTCCATTAAACATCTATCGTGTTATCCCGACAGAGGTCCAGCCTCTCTATAGAAAACCCTTTCGTCCTCTCCCATCATCAAATTTCATACCACACATTGTAAACCCGCTCCTGCTATCCCCGTTTAAACCCCCGCAACCCTACCCTGGCATCGTTTTTCCGATATAAATCCTTAATAACTCCAAGGGCGAAACGACGAACCAAGAAGTTCCAGGCAGCTCCTTGGTAATGGTTGAAAAACAGCCATCGGGGGAGTTTTAATTACGTTAATCATCCTCCACGTATTTACGCCGGAGCCTCGTTAGGACAGTGTCCTCCTCTGTTTTCGTTGCTCACGGCCCACTAAATCTCGAATCAACCACTTTGTTTTCGCAGCAGAGTGGTAAATCTTCCGAAGCAGGGGGTCGTCTAGCGACGCAGACTTCTTTTCTGGGGGGCTGAGGGTCGGGAGACTATTGTGCGTCGTTAATGACGCGTTAAACTAGCTGCGTTACATGTTTCAGTAATGCGGGGATCATGTGCAGTTGTAGTAGGTGTAGCAGTGGCTAAGCAAGCTTCCAGTTTCTTCGAACTCGAAAGTATACAGCGAACAATGTACCATTGAGTCTTACAGCAGCGTTTAATGCATCATCCACTGTTTCGAAGCCTCCCCTCAGGTTTACAACCCCCACGAAGGCGCGTGCACAGGTAGAGCCGGAGGAGCAAAGGAATCAATGAGGATTTCGCGACGAGAGCGGAGGTGGGCCAGCGTTTAATACGCGTAATTTGTTATAATCCACTTAAAACGGCCGGCGTGCGTACTTTTGTTCTGTTTTGCGCGCGCAATCGCGTTAGCCCCGCGACAGGGGGATGGCGTTTCCAGCGGGCTCGCGTTTATTCGCGGGGTTATTCCGCATCCGCGCGTCCCTGTGGCTTACAAGCGGATAAATGCTGTCATTCAGCCCTCTTTTCAATGTAATTCACCGACGCCGCGATCCACTCGGCCACCGTCTTTGCAACCCCGATGTCTCAAACGGCTATTCAGGGTATGATTCACGCCTGTCCCGCTCGCGCTGCGGGGGAAGTAAATGCTTTCAAGAAATTTACACCGGTCGGACGTAACGGGGAAACATGGTTTTGTTTCCCAGCGATGCAATCGCCATCGCGCCACCTTTCGCGGGGGGAAGAATTCACAGTTAACAGGTGCACCCCGTACTTCCTGATCGGGACAATTAATTGTAAGACAAGAAACAAGGCTGTATGTAGAAAAACGATGCACAAGGTGCACGACATTTAACCCACCACAGGGTTTGGACTAGGGCTGTTACGAATATTCGAATATTCTAAGTATTCGAATACTAGTAGAATTCGAATTTGAGATTGAAATAATTGGAATTTCAGATTCGAATAAATTATTCACATTGAAAATTATTTATATTCGAAATTATTCGAATTATTCGAAATTATTCGAATTATTCGAAATTATTCGAAATTATTCGAAATTATTCGAAATTATTCGAAATTATTCGAAATTAGTCGAATTATTCGAATATCAGTAGAATTCGAAATTATTCGAATTATTCGAATATCAGTAGAATTCGAAATTATTCGAATTATTCGAATATCAGTAGAATTCGAAATTATTCGAATATCAGTAGAATTCGAAATTATTCGAATATCAGTAGAATTCGAAATTATTCGAATATCAGTAGAATTCGAAATTATACGAATATCAGTAGAATTCGAAATTATTCGAATAATTTGAATATCAGTAGAATTCGAAATTATACGAATATCAGTAGAATTCGAAATTATACGAATATCAGTAGAATTCGAAATTATACGAATATCAGTAGAATTCGAAATTATTCGAATAATTTGAATATCAGTAGAATTCGAATTTGAGATTCGAATAAATTATTCGCATTCGAAATTATTCGATTTATCCGAATAGTTCGACTATTCGGATACTCGCAGCTCTATTTCAAACGAAACACATCACCAAAAATCAACGTGCTCGTTCGACCACCCCGGCGACAGCAAGCTATGGCTCTGAACATCCACCGAACCGACATCCGCGCCCGCCACGCGTTCAGCCCCAAAGGTAGCCAAGCCGTGTGTCGGTGGATCGACGTCACCGGTTCGACCGTCAGCATCGATCCGTTTGCGTTCACGCCATCGTCACCTGGGCCGCTCTAATCACGCGCCCCCCTACCGAAGGCCTATGTCGGGGTGCGGGAAGTTCGCGCAGAGGGCATACTTTGCATACCGAGAGGCAGCCAGTCCATTTGATGTGGTCAGGGGCCGAAACCTTGGCTGGCTACGGCGCAGCCTGCCAGGAGGGCGATCGGGTGGGTGGGGCTTCAATTCAGCCTTACCGGTATCTTACAGGCCTACCTCCGGCAGGATATTGCAAGCTGTAGGATGTTTGACTTGCCAAGTAAACCGCCGTCAACCGTTCCCTCGCCCCGTGGCCCGGCTTCCTCGTCGTTTCTCGTGTTCCTCTCCGATATCCACGTTCTGCAGTTCCTGCCAGGCGTGTTCTAATAAGGGATATTATACTGTCGGCAGCGGCGAGGGTGAGCCGCCTCCGCGCTGACTCGAAGGAAGGGGCAGAGGGGGCCACGAGAGAAACGGGAGAGGGACAACTTTGTCTTGGCGCTGGCTGGCGCTACGCTAAATTGCGGCTTACCCACCCTAATTAATTTCGGCAGATTTATATCTCCCGGACCGACACGCCGCGGGGCTAGGTGCGCCCCGTCACTCCGTTGTCGCGCAGATGCGAACCCCCGCGCTATACGTACGTTTTCTGCTACGAGCGGTTCTGGCGCTGTGGAGTTGGAGAGGGTTCTGCAGCGAGAATTGTGGGGATGTGGGACTATGATGAAGTGGATGTCTACCTCTAGCCGGGGTTCGATGGTGTTTGGAGGGTAATATCAGTACTGGAGGCATGGGGACCTTAGAATCGACAGATTTGAATACACTGGGGTACCTTTCGAAAGTGCCTGAAAGGGCAATCTTCGGAAATGAGGATTTCTAATGTTAACCATGATTCCATCTTAGATAATGTTTCTAGTAGGTGACTCTGACCAAGCGGAGATTAGACAGCAGAGCCATCTTTTCCTCAGACTGATCAACTCACGTACACTGGACTCCCACGTTCAACACCGAACCTCATTCACAGCTTCCCCAGCATCTTGACCAACACCCAAGC
Source organism: Andrena fulva (assembly GCA_946251845.1). NCBI lineage: Eukaryota > Metazoa > Arthropoda > Insecta > Hymenoptera > Andrenidae > Andrena > Andrena fulva. The sequence goes on from OX276333.1 coordinate 6,879,371, forward strand.
AAACTCTACTTCAGCCGCAAACACCCACCACACGAAATACGCCCGATCTAAAAAAAACTTTAGCCTGACAGGAGCAACTCGTCCGAGCGAAGCAACGGGAACAAGCAAACAGAGGTGACAGGTGGAGGAGAAGGTGACGAAAGACACCAGACAGCCAACAGTCCCGTCGTCGCATGGGGGACGCTCGAAGAGCTGTCTGGAGCACGTTCCGGCCAGCATCGAGATGTCTGGGGGCGCGCGCAGAGGGCAAGAAGCTGGAAACATTGTCAGACAACTGTGCACGGGGATATGGGATGTGGCGTTGTATCGAGGTACGCTCGGGATATAATATTCCCCGTGGTCTGACCTTCCCACCACCCCACCCGCCTGCACCCCGGGGATGGCGCGTGTTTTCACAGCAAACATCGCGAAGAAGCGCCTCCGTGTAACAGCGCTAAGACGAGCGAAGAGGCTGCACGTTTGATTTCCCTGTCCCTCCCACGGTTCCCTTGCTCTTTCCAAGCGATTGCTCGGGCAGAACGTGAAAAAGCAAACGCTCGCAATGCGGGGGGCGGTTGCTCGGAAGCAAACGGAGACACTTTCCAGGCGAACACGGCGCATGTGTGCGTGTCGACGCGACTCCGAAGTCTCGTGTATGTACATTGGCTTAACTCGATTCGCGTTAATTGATGGCTTCTAACGAACCCCCGCCACCCCCGTGACACTTTCAACCCCAGCAGCGGTGATAGCCGCATTGCAGCTGCAGCAATTTGCCACGGTGGAAAATCCTCCGCGGATGGCTCGATCCCACAGGCGGATTTCTCGGCGCGCTTGAATATGAATAAACTAAAACGCAACTTCCCATTTCTCACCCCTCGCCTCTTTCACTCCCCCTACCGTCCGCCCGGAGCAGACCCGCCTCGGAGGATTCGTTTCTTTCCGCGGGCTCCCGTCTCGCGGCTGCACGGCCGGGGTGGAACTCGTTACGCTAGTTACGCGCTCGCGGGGCGAGGATAATAATTAAAGGAGAGGAGTCGACGATGACGCCGAGAACTTCTTAACGTGGAGGGGAGAATTCCACGGGCCGACGGGTCTTTTATCGTTTCTGGGATCGACGGGGGTTCGACGACGCCTAGCCTCCCTCTACCCCCGCGTTCCACTCTGACAAATCGATTGTTGCGTAGGCGGCAGTTGCGCTGCTCCAGTTTGATGGAAGGTAATTTTTAGTAACAGAGAATCTCGCGAAGGACGTATAAATTCAACCCGCCGTTCGCGATTTAGAGGCAGACCAGAGGTCGAACCTACCCTGTCTAACCATCGCTGTCCCAATATTCGCATCGCGAAGCCATCCTCCTTTCGGTCGCTCGTGTTAGGGGCTCCCACTTATCAAGTCGCAGTCCCAACTAACCGCCACATTTACTCCTCCGCCTCTCCAGGAACCGTGAAAAAAACCCGCCGCGCTCCTTCCCTCGCCGCGTTCAATCTCCCAGCCGAACGAAAGCAATTTCGAATGCCTGTTAAGATGAAAAGCTCGGGGCGAAAGGTGGACGAATACTGAAAGGGGGCGCTGGGACGAGTCGATTATCCAGCGGGATCGGGGCTAATTCCGCGGGTTAACGGTTCCGTTCCTTCTTCCTTCCGCCCGCCCTCTTCTCCGTGTAACGCGGGATCCGCGCGTGTACGCGCTCCGTGCGGCTCGGCGCCGGCGAACGGAACGCGCCGGGGACCCGTTCCCTTTATCGTCGCCCCTTTTTTTCCTCCCTTTCTGGCGAACGAGCCGCATGCAGGACACTGATTGCAATAAATTGCCATGCGTTCGCTCGCGTGCCGCGGCGCGACGCGGGGGTTGGGCCACCCCTCCGCGGCCAGGTCGATGGCGGGCCCCCTGCGCCGGATTCAATTTACCGAAATTATCCTTTTCTTGTTCGGCAAGTAATTTCGTGGAACGACGGATCGATAATTGCCGTGACTCCTCCGCGGTGGGGTGTACGCAGGTTTTGGATAAATGAACCGCTGATTGCGGTGAGTTCATTAACCTCTGGGTTTGGTCTGGGGTGTGTAGGAAATTGCTACACCTGCTTTGGACCGGCGGGTCGAGTTTGCCGCGTGCTTGAGAAAGGTGTGCCATTGTTCGGTGCTTTGTAAAAGCGAAATTGTACTTCGCGGGAGTATAGTTGGTAGGAAGTTGGAAGAGGAGTAAACACGTTCGGGGTAGTGATCCTCTAGGCAGTGATCGGACAAACGCAAAACGTCGCTGATTGGTTGCTGCGATTTGTGGCAAAAGCGGAAGTAGACAAAGAAAGAAACTGTAAGAAAGAAAGAGACAGAAATACGAATAGAAAGAGATAGATAAACAAGCAGCTTGGAAAGCAGACGATTTAATGAATGTTTAGGTTATGTTATTTCCGGTTTTGTCCCAAAATGGCTGCGGTTTGTCTAATCACTGCCTAGAGGATCACTAGTTCGTGGCGACACCAGCGCCACTTTCAGGCTTGATAGCCAATCGAATCTGCAGCATATCTTCCGAGTCATTCTGTTTTCTAAATATGTATGATATGCATATATGCATGTGCTTCTCCATCTGTGTATTTGTCACTTCAAACATCTATCAATCGTTGTACCTTTACTCTTCACCCCCTCGACCCTTAGTTAATACCTTAGATTTAGACGGTAAGCTACATATAAATTAGTAAGTAGCATTTTTAACACTTAGTTGACACGCCTTTTTTTTTTACCCAGAACAATTTTTGAACGACTGCCATTCTCATCCAAAGAATTCAATCGTTATGGAAAAAATTGTGGGTTATTTTCAAGGTCTCCAGAATGTATTCCAATAGTTTATTTATTGAATTTTTATCACAGTTTTTGTGGTAAAATTCCAGATTACCATATGTCGAGGAAAAACGAAGAAAATCTTCCAAAATTTGTAACTTTTACAAATTTCAATATTATAACCTAAAAATCTACAGAGTTGTTGTTCAGATATCATATTTTAAGAAAAAAATAGTTTATAAGTCGGCTTTGGAGAAAAGGTATTTTTTTTTTGCATATATGTAGAAGATACAGAGCGTTCAAATCAGCTTATGGGTGGCTCACACCCAGAGTGGCAACCAAGGGTTAAATCAGTTTCTGTGTAACCGACGAACCTCTACATTGCATTAAACATAGTTTATTATAGTTTATTTTAAAATCTAGCTCCAACCAACTACCGATCAGAGTTTCTTCAATATCTCGAAAACTAAAGCTGAGCGGGTGTTATATGTATAGGAAAAAGTTGTTAAATCCCCCTGACTATCAATTTCTAAAACATATTTTTTTATTTTAAATCCCTCACGGGGGCCGCTAAACAAATCTAGCCTCAACCAACCGGTCATAGTTTTTTGTGAATATCTCTAAAACTAAAGCCTAGCGGTGGCTATAGTTGTTCAGAATCTGGTGCAAAGGTGTTTGCTGTGTACCGAAGACGAGCCTAAATTATTGGCATCACACTGCGCCATCTATCGCGCGAGTAGGTAGTTGGGAGAGTCGGGCCCGTGTGGCGCTGCCACTTCGCGCCAGTCCCCGTCACCAAACACGCGTACCATTTTAGGTTAATTTTGTGTCGCCATTATTATAATCAGTATATATTCAATAAACTATTACCAATATGAATTACGCGCAAGCGTGTGAACAAAAGACATAACAGTGTTAAAACTTTAACGACTTGTGAGTTTCTAAAAGTGCCTGATCTACGTCTTCAACCGCTTACGAGTCCTAGCCAGGGTTGCCACCTCTCCGGTTTTGCTGAAAAAATCCCCGGATTGTAGAAAAAATGAGATAATAAGAAATTGTGGTATTACACAGTGGTATGAATTTTATATACAATAATAGTTATTAATTAAAAAAAACAGATACTTTTAAATTCTGAATTGTTCGAGCTTAAAAGAATCGCACATCTGTTTTCTGGATATTCGAGAACAAAACTTTTTTTTTGCTTTTTCCATCTCCGGGATTATACTCGAATCTCCGGGTTGGAATGTGTGGCACTCCGGGATTTATATGGTGATAAGGTGGCAACCCTGGTCCTAGCGCCTACGCCGCGACACGGGGGCGTTAACCGGAACAATGTAGCGCAAACAGATTAGCCCGCGATGAATTCCGGCGGGGCCGTTAGTATTTATACAAAGTAGTCCATGTCTTGGCTGTTTGACGAGCGAACGGTGGGAGGGTGTTTGAACGAGAGCGCGCGGCGCCGTATTTACTTTACTCTTCGCCTTGTCACTGGCCATTTCTCTTCGCCAGCAATTACACCGACGATTTGTGTTTCCCCGCTTAACATATTTGTTAATGTCACGGCGCGGCCCACGGGGGGCCGTCGCGCGGACCCCTCCTCCATCTTTTTCTCCCATTTCGGAGGTGCGCCCCCTGGCGGAACAAAGCGTCTCGCCGGCCCCCGAACGCAGCCGGGGAGTTACTTGTTGAATCTTGGAAAGAGTCCACGGGCAAAGGAAGCGGGGAGGCATAAATCGCCCCCGTTTGATAAGGGATCTATAGCGAGCGCTGTGTGTGTTTTCGAGCAAATACCACCGGCGCGGGTACCCAGCGCGGCGCGCCGCCGAGAAAACACGATTCTAATCGCATTATGATTTGGTACACCGGGCTCGCCACTTCCCGATGCGTGTAACTGGCGTTAAATCGTTAAGCGGCTTACGCAACGCCGCCTGACAGTTCTAAGGAACGTTATCTGCCCGAATAGCGGGAAACGCGCAATGCTCCCTAGCCGAGGTGCCGCCCGGATTTTGGGGACGCCTCTGGGAGCGCCCGGTCGGACGGAAGTGCGCGGCGTCTCGAATTTCAAACTGGTTCGCCAACGGGGTTGGTGGAGAGCGGAGAAGTGGCCGGGTGGTTATGAAACTGGATAGACTGATACGACACGCGAGCGTCTTTTTCTGGTCGCCCGGGCATGGCCGCGAAGCGTAATCACGCGAGGAGATAACGTCGAGTGTCACGCAGCCGTTTTCCGCGAAACGATCGTCGTATCGACGTGTCCACTCGAGTAACGCGTTACTCTCAATTAACCACGGGTTAGTTCCGCCTAATAAACCCGGTGCCACTCGGCAGACCTCCAGGATGGATGAATGACGATGCACTCGTGGATTGTTCATCGAGGACCACCTACCTGCGCAGCATTCACGGGGAAATGGACGCTTGATAGTAGTGACAGAGGAGAAACCTTTTAGACACCCGAACGGGTAAAAGGCTGGATAGTTGTAAGAAACCTGAGCGTCCCACGACTGAAGGGGCCAGTGGAAAACAGACAAATGCCACGATATCTACTACGAATTAACAGGAAAACAAGTTTCAGGGAAAATAATTATCTCAGGCAATTTGGTACCAGACTGTAATTATTTTAAGTGGCGTTTGAAGTTGGTGGTAAATGGTGACTACTATCAAATATTGGCACCAAGATTTATGTTTCTCGACACCTTTCATTACATCTCACTTCGGCCCTCAATTTCTTTTCAGAGCTTGAGCACTTTAGAAGAACTAAGGGTCGGAAATTTCAAAGCGGTACCATTAATCTGGAAGGGTAGAAGACTCGGAGGTTCTGAGAAATGCATTCGTGATTTGAGTAAATTAGTTTCACAAATTGCGAGTTCGCAGAACTGAGCGCACTGAGGGCCCAAAAATTTGGGTGCTTGAAAAAGCATCGATAGTTAATGTAACAGTGACGAAGTGGAAGAGAACCATCCTGGGCCCCCGTTGCCATAAAGAAATTAAGGGGAAAATTTGAAAAGTGCCTAATAAAATGCCAGCCACGGCCGTTACATCCATCCCCGTTACGTGTCTGTTTACAAACGGCGTGACGCCCATTATCGTCGCGCCGCAGAATTACTGCCGCCGCACATCGTCATTAACGGATCCCATAATTGGAATTTTTTTACGCCCGACGGCGCGCACCGCGAGAATCTGCGGGATCGGGACAGTCCGCGGCGGCAATCGGCATTCAATCAGAATTACAATTTGTTCGAACGAGCACGAATTGCAGTTGCTCCTCGTTTGCCTAAAATCCCGAATTCCACACCTAATTTTCCACGTCCCATCGGGCCAGCGGCGCGTTCAATTTTATAGAACCGACGCAATTAAGTCCTCTGCCAGCACGTGAATCGGAAGTGGCCGCGCGTAACGCTCCCCGCTGCCGCGGCACGCTGCGTAACAGGATACAGTATGATCGCGGTGAAATGAAATTTAATTTCGCGGGCTCGATTGTTCAAGCACCCGTCGCAGTCCCGTCGCAAGTCCATTGTGCTTCGAATTCCTGGGGAAATAAGATTCGACGCTCGTGAACGAGGAACCGCTTTTACACGCGTGTCACGGGGCCGTCACACGTACGCGTGTACACTTGCTAGTGGAGAATCGCCCCCGCCCGGAACAGAGAAAATAAAACGAAAAATTCCACAGATGGCCCTCCCTTTTCCACGCTATTTGGCGGAAATAGGTATCCCTTTAACGCCCCATTCTCGAATCAACGTTCGTCGTTTCGCCGCGGGAACTCCACAGGTACTGTCAATTTTCTAGGGGGAACGATTTCTGTTGAGGATGCAAATTTCAGGGGATGTTCACGTGCGTGGAGCTTTAACATTTATCTGTAGTTCTGTTACGGGGGTTAATCTTGGAGCTGGAAATATTCGAATAGTCGCACTATTCGGATAATTCGAATATTACGGAGTATTCCAATATTGGAATAATTCTGAGTATTCGAATACTTCAAATTATTCGAATAATATTCGAATATTCGAATACCTACTCATAATTATGTGAATAATATTCGAATACCTACTCATAATTATGTGAATAATATTCGAATACCTACTCATAATTATGTGAATAATACTGGAATATTCGAATACCTACTCACAATTATGTGAATAATATTCGAATATTCGAATACCTACTCATAATTATGTGAATAATACTGGAATATTCGAATACCTACTCATAATTATGTGAATAATATTCCAATATTCGAATACCTACTCATAATTATGTGAATAATATTCGAATATTCGAATACTTTTAATTATTCGAATAATATTCAAATATTCGAATACCTACTCATAATTATGTGAATAATACTGGAATATTCGAATACCTACTCATAATTATGTGAATAATATTCGAATATTCGAATACCTACTCATAATTATGTGAATAGTATTCGAATATTCGAGTACCTACTCATAATTATGTGAATAATATTCGAATATTCGAATACCTACTCTTAATTATGTGAATAATATTCGAATATTCGAATACCTACTCATAATTATGTGAATAATATTCGAATATTCGAATACTTTTAATTATTCGAATAATATTCGAATATTCCAATACTTCTAATTATTCGAATAATATTCGAATTAAGTATTTGAATATTCGAATATTATTGACATAATTATGAGTAAGTATTCGAATACTTAATTCGAATATCATTCGAATAATTCGAAGTATTGGAATATTCGAATTAAGTGTTCGAATAAGAAATTCGAATTCTACCGGTATTGGAATACTTAGATTTAGAATATTCGAATATTCGAATTAAGTATTCGAATAACAAATTCGAATTCGACTGGTATTCGAATACTTAGATTTAGAATATTTGAATACTCGTAACAACCCTAGTTTAAACTCTGCAAGCCGTCAGGATCGTTCGAATGGAGGCCGGAGAAATAGAAGGAAATTATATAATACCCGATATTTCTATGTACTGCAGTTATTGTACTCAATCATCGTCATACCAATACCATACAGTAACGCCAAATAATCTATTCATCTCCAGATATCCTTCTATACTTGCTGCCTTCCAGTTCAGACTTCCCAAGGACCCCTTTTCAATGAGGCTCTCGAACAACCCCAGAAGTCGAAACTTGGCACAAGTCGTGCTCCGCCATATTCCTCGCGATTCCGCGGTGTCCGTTATTCCGCGCGGCGATCCTCGCCCAAAATCAAATTCCATTCTCGATTTCCACCCCCTTTAGCCGCTGGACCGAGCACGGAATCGCGACGCTGGAGAAAAAGGCGGCAGACGGTGCCCCCCCCCCCTGTCCCCGGGGGCGGTGATGGTGGTGGTGGAAAAATAAATTGCACGCCCGACGGGAAGAGTTCACGACAGAATATTGATTCTTCCATAGTCGGGAGGCGGCGTCGCAGAAAGAAAAGACAACTTTTAACCGATACACACGTGTACACACACCTGTGCAACGGCGGCCAGCTTCCCAACGCGTCTGGGATTCACGTCGCGTCGACGGATGATACCGTTCACGGGACCGGAAGTCGATTCGATTCTGCCGGAGGAAAAGCTGCCCTCCTTGCGGAACTCTCGCACGAGCGACGACGGGATCGCGGGATAAGCATCGATTCCGATTCTCCCGCGAAATGAGGCTACATTAGATCGGCTGGAAATATTTCCCGGCGGTGGGGGAGGATTTCATGGGGACGTGGAGCCATTATGGGGGATCGTATCGGTGTGAACACTGTCCGCTGAGAGGAACGAACGATGGAGGAATCGCCGTGGCTGCAGAGGAGCATTTGAAGGAGTAGATTGGACAGTTGGTTTGCTTCGTCGAATTTGAGGAGTCGTGGGGTGGCTTTAGATAGCGATGCTTGGACAGGGCGAGAAGGGGATGGTTGACGTCTGCGCGAGCTCTAGCGCAACGATATGATAATAGTAAAGCGGAATATATATTGGAATTTCTTCATTTGATTTCGGGGGCTTCGATTCTTAATGGACACCAAATGGGGTTTGGGGAATCCTTAATGGACATCAATATTGAGTTCCCACGAATCTGAACTCGATCCTTTAGATTCCTTTTACTGTTACTTGAAAGAGAGTACACTTCTCCCTGCATTGGGAAAAAATGGCTGCCAGGTTACTCGGGGCTTGAGTGGACCTTCGTAACTGTACATTAGGCCCTTATTTATACGTGTCGAAATTTGTTTTTGTATTTCTATTTATTTTTTTTATTGATGAATTCTAAACTCTAAGGTCTGGTCGGCACCCTTTCCTGCTGTCCGATTGCAATAATCTTTTTGAGGGACTCTTTTTTTATGAAATGGAACCATATTAGGGGGTGAGAGCAAAATAAATCGCAGGTTGAAAATAAGGGCCACCCTACTATACATATACATCTTCGACTTCCATTCAAATTATAACCCCTTCACGCCCACAACAATTTCGAGAATATTTCCTCGATTAAAATGTAAGCCCCCCTACGGTTACATAATACCACCTGCCTCCATGAATTAATTGTAGACTGTTTCCTCTAATCCCATAAATTTTGATGACGCTCCAGGCCTGTGGACACGAGTTTCCCTTTGGCCTAGCATCGAAGTTCGATGGAAAAGCCACTCCTTTCGACGACTCCTCGTGGAACACTGCGCCGAGTACGATATTTCCATTCCCCTGTGATCTCGCGGATATGTTAAATTGATCGTGGACAATAAGAGAGGAAGGTACGCGTCGTGGGTTCTTGCGGCGGTGTTCCCAGACCGGATTCCTGAAAAAGGTCGTCGCGTCAGAGTTAAAGGGCTGGCCGTTGGGCTGTGCAGGCTCCCCCGCCGCGACGACTTCTACAGGGACATTAATTTTCGACTCGGGACATTCGCCGCCCCCTCCCCCCCCCCCCCCCCCCTACGTGCATGTTTATTCAATTCCTACCGAGTGTTTCTTCTTCCCCGGACCTCCTTGGAAGAGGCTGCACCACGTCATAATGGAGATTTCTTTCTCCCTCTGCCGTCCAGGTTCTCCCTCCGGTCCGCTATCACAGCCCCCGATCCTTCGACGCGCCTTTTCCTCCATTCTGGTCTCGCTTAAGAGCCCAGACGAGGTTGATTTGTTTTCCCCTTTAATGAAATACGCGGAGCACAGAGGAGGACCAAATTTTATTTCCCCACCCGCCGAGCGACTTAATCCCCTTCCCGTTTTCTCATTTTTGCCGGGGGAGGAAACACACGGGAGGAAAGCCTTTGGTCCCCGACAGGATCCGAACCGTGGCCATTTTCCTCCCAACTGAACGCGCCAGCAGCTGCAACAAGGCGAGCCCATATTACGTTGCCTCTTCTTTTCGACATTTTTCATCCCCAAGATTACGTGTATTTGCGGTGGCTGCGTCCAGGCTTGAAGTCACTTGGAAACGTCCAGGACATGGACACAACTGTCGATTATGCTTTCCTGCTGGAAGGCATTAATTTAAAAAACCGCGGGTCACTTCATCCTCAACTTGTGCCAGAGTGAAACGAATCCTGCTGTCCCGTAAATACCCTAGCAACCCTGTCCACGCTCTCCTTGCCCCTTAAACAAGTCCAAGGATCGGAACGATCTTCCGCAGTGACCAAAGGAGGTCTGGGGGAAGCAAATCCCGTTGAAGGGTTCGTCGTTCACCAGCGGGAAGCAGGATCGACCCAGCCCCGGAACGTCCCTGAGTCGGAAGCTGAGCCGGAGGACATCAGGTTCCTGTCTGATGGTCCCCATTTGATCAGGGGGTGGATCGTGGTTCCTTGGCCGGCGGTTTTATCGAGCGTGAAGGTTCTCCAAAGGGGAGGCGGTTACCGTGGCTAACGGGCGTGGGGAAGAAAATGCAAAGGAAACGCGGCGAGGAGGCAGAAGAACGAGTTGAGGCGGTGTGGGGAGCTGGGAACGGTCGAATACATTAGGAGAGATCGTATCGCGGAGTACAGGCCGTTACCTGTGTTCGTCTCGGACCAAATTGGAGGCTTGCTGGCCGAGGTCTCCTCGGGATACGTCCTGATCCCTGGCGACCCTTCGCGGGAGACGTTCGCGGAGTGACAAATGGTCCGGCCGTGGCCGTTATTTCGTGTTCCCCGGCCGTCCTTTTTTCCTTCCTCCTGCTGCCTCGCCGGGGCGGGGAGGAATAAACGAGGACGCGGAAGTGGCTCCCTCTGGGCAGAGGATCGCTGGGCATCGGGGTGGTTATTACGCGATTCGCAGCTTCCAGAAATCAGGCGGTACTAGTTGCTAATTACTGGGTTCCCCGGTTGTTATTCCCGCGGGTGTTAAAGTTGTTAAAGATTGTTAAAGATCAAAGAAGAAGCTTTAGAAACTCGGTGCTTCCTCGGCTAAGAGGTTCTGAAATATCTTCTTATCTCCCGGAATCCTTACTCGCTTCCCTATCCTCTCAACCTACATCCACGAATTCCCTAAGAGGATCTCGAAAGGAGCACAACATCGCGCGATATCGGACTTGAGAAGTTAGGAAAATTTCAAGAACCTTGCGCAACTTATTTTGAAACATAAATGAAAATTCAACAGTGGACCGAGTTAAGGACTCTCCAAGGAAGTCGAACTCCTTCAACTCATAGGATAGCTCAGAATTTAAACCAATTAACATTCGGGTCACATTGGAACTGCGTCGTCGTCGCAGTTGCGTTAAAATACTCGTTGCTAGGATTGTCACTCTCTTCTGCAATTCAATGTACAAAATGTATTTAAAATCCTGGGTCGTTCGACCAATTTGCCGCCAAATAGCGTTAACTCTGTGCCGCCCGCTGTGAATTGCACCGCTGCGTCGATGCACGCAACGCGGGCGGATCTTAATGCGTCGCGGGGGACGGACGTTTCAGTCCAATTAACATTCGTATAACCAGTGGAAACCGAAGCTAATTACCCGGGGAGCTTGAAATAGTAATGGCTTCGAGGCGAAAACTTGCTTAACTATCCTACACCGCTGCTACCGCAGGAGAAGTGGAATCTCCCGTTTTGGGGAGGAAACGGTGAATATTTATAATTTTTACCCTCGCCGAACCGTTGCGTCGTGGTAAACGCGCTTCCACGCTGCAGCCGTGTTATTCTTAACTGCCGCGATAATCGAGTTAATCTCAGAAATGGCGGATGCACGTATTAATGGGTATGTAGGTGTGGATGACTTGTGATATTCCTTGCGAAAGCTTGATCATTTCTCATGAGGCTTTGTCTACTGAGTCTATACTGTGAAGGTTTAAACTGCTAGCGATACCTCCGACTCCGCCGCAAGGTGGCACTTCGACCAATCCCGCTCTCTCGTAAGTGCTCCCTCAACTACCGATTCCTATATATACCTGTTCCATTCTACCTCCTAACATCCACGCGTCTAAGGCTTGCTATAGAGGTAAGCCTTACCGACGAGTCCACTAGCAAGCCCAGGACGAACCGCAACCTTCCGTCCCACCTTCAACCATTCCACAATCCCCGCCAAAACCTGGACCACCTAAACCACCTAAAAAATATATTAAATATTCACTAATTCGAAAATTCTTCGGAGAAACTAGAAGAGAAGGTACACAGAAGAGCTAATGAAAAGCTTCCCTACACCGTAGCCTCTAAAACACCTACTCCATCTGGTTTAGCACACGTGTCCACAGGAAATCCTCCCTCCACCTTGCTCAGCTCGAAGAAAATTCCAGCTATCAGTATATCCCAGATAGAGTATCGGCACCCTTTCTAAGTCAGCCACAGAGGGCTGCCATCCCAAGTGCACCTAGCAGAAAGAGCTGGTTCCCTCGGGGCAGCGTTTTTTGTGGGAGCGATTTAATTGAGTGGGCCGCACATGTGCGCGGAGGATCAACGTGCTTCAGGGGTCCCATGGCGGGATAGGTATTCAAGGCTGCGCCCTTGCGAGCCCGGTGGATCTCCTCGAGTGACTTCTTCCGTTCTCACGGAGCCGCGATTGTCCGTGGCGTTAACGGGCGGCTCTTTACTATCGCGTTAAAGATAAGCGCTTATTACCGCCCGCCGCGGGCAGCTATTTACGGACAACTGTTGGCGGCGGTGCGCGAGCTCTTTCAGCGGCGATTAACCCGCCGGCATGAGGGCGCATTTTTCTCGAACGCCATCTTTGCGCCCGGCCGCGGGAGGAATTAAGCGCCCTCCATCTTCGTCGCGAGCCTGGACTCGAGGTCTTAAGTGGAGTGTGGAGTCTAGACGCGTGCTTGCTGCTCAAGGTACTTTCACTTGCTTCTTTATACGCTGCTCTGGATGACGTGAGAATTCTTGGGGCTGGTGGTGCAGCACCGGTTCGCGGTAAGGGGAAGAATTACACGTGTGCAGTTTAATGAAAGGTGGTTGTGTACGAGCTTCTTGGGGGGAGCTAGTGTACGAATGGATCTATACTTCATATTACACTTAGCAACAGGATCTGTATCTAGATGGACCCCGAGGGCTAAGCTGGAGCAAACTGCAGTCGATGTTTTTTAATGAAAATTCAAATCAAGATCCAAGTCAGTTGTATACTACATCAGCTTTGAGTCAAATCTGGAGGTCAACTGGAATTTAAGCCTCAGGTTGCAAAACAGTTCTACGACTAAATTGACCCCTTACACTATTTTTCCTCTTGTTCCCTTCTTTATCTATCTCCTGTGTAACAAAGACGTTCAATAATAACATTTCAAGTCCAAGCTCCCTCCCCTACAACCCTAACCTACAACAGCAATCTTGCCTTCGAATTCAATATCAACCCTAACACCCCTTAAATCGCACCAACTAACACTTTCCACCTCCCAAAATTCCCCGCAAGCACACCACCAGCTCGCACCTCCCCAAACTGCGTCCCGCCAGGATCCAAGTAGCAATTCGCCGGCATTGTGCCGCCCCGTGCGAGAGGCTCGAAATAGTAAATCACGAATCGTCAGCAGCGGGGAGGGAAGCCTGGCGGCACGAGGGCAGGAAGAAGCACGCCGATTATTTATAGCTGCAGAGGGCCCCGTTCGATAGAAAATCCCGGCGCGGCGGAGTCACGGCCGAGTGCATGAAGGAAAGCGGAGCGGACAAGGAGCGGAAAGCCTGATCCGAGCCGACGGGACCTCTGCTGACGAGGGGGGTGAAAGCAGCTTCGAGTTTAAAGGCTGAGCTCGGGGATCTGGATGTCACCCCGCGCGAAAACGTACAGGAGAGGATTAGAGGAAGATGCTGGATAGATGGAAACAGAGGGGGCGGGAGGAGGACAGGCGGCGGGAGAACAAGCGGGCAGTGAACCCTTTCTTATCCCCGCGGAACGAGGCTTCAAAGGAATCTCGGCTGTTTTGCGAAACGCACTTAACTTTCCACCCACAAGCAGACACGTCGCGACATACCGACGCCCCCTTTTCCTCCCCCCCCGCTCATACACTCGGCCAGCGAATCCGTCTGCGGTTCGTCTCGCCTTGGTCGTTGATCTTCTCGAGGCCCGGGTGTCAGGTTTTTCGTTTGCCGGCTATGCGGCGACGCTTACCAATCGGGTAGATCCCCTCGGTTTTTATTACACCGACGGATCAGGCGCGGATTTTGGCGAGGTGGCGAGTCCTTTTTGGCAGAACTGATGGATAAGAAGTCCACTTACCTGGAACAGAAAGAAAGTGTACCCGGATTAATGTCTGTCCCTGGCGAACACGCGGAAGGCGTTAGTGGTATTAGGGGGGAAACGTTGCATCTGGGGTTCCGAAGGTGTATAGGAAGAGGAAGAGAATAAATACTGGGTATTCCTGCTCGTGCTCGGCATTCCGGAGTCGGGAGCAAAGTCTTCTGGGGTATCGAGGAATGCTCGGCCAACAAGACGATTTCGCCGAGTATATTGTCTGGAAACATCCGCTCCGAAACTGATACCCAACCGGTGCCGGGCGCTGCTGACAACCGCGCAGGTTGTTTCCTGATCGTTCGCAGGCCTGTTTTGTCATTTAATCCCCCAGCCGTTTTCGTTCCGCGTATCGAGCGGAGGCTGCGCCAGGCTTACGTACGATTTGAAAGCAAACAATCGATGTTTGGCCGTACGGGGAACGGGCGATTTAATACAAGCTCGGAACAACCTGCTCCGTCTCTCTGCCAGAGTACACATAAGCTGATGCAGCCTCGCTCGAAAAATAAATCGCCGGGTTACGCGAATTGCTGGGCTGCCGACCGGAATGAATCACAGTGGAGGCGTTACTTCCTATTAAATTGAACAGTAGCGATTCAAGGTCCCAGGGGATGCAATTCCTATTTTGCAAAATTGCTTGATAGGTATCTGGACCTGACAGGCCTTTGCATCATCACAGCAGATAAGTGCTGTTTTAACAAAGTGGGTGGAAGTTTGACGGTACCTTTAGGCTTCCAACAACCACAGTATCCTAGTAGTAGACTACTATTGAGTATGAATACTGGGCCTACTAGGGGAGCACTACTCTGCCGTGTTAATTCAAATAGCCGTAGCTGGGCGGGTGGTTCTGAGAAAAATTTAATGCACATATAGATAGACTATGTTTGTGCTACCTGGCAGCAATGATTTAAGCGACAGTTGTAGATACACCCGGAGTTTTGACTTAACACGGCAGTACTGGTGCACCAGCGATGAGGCATTAGTGGTAAACCAGCTTATTATAAATACATTTCTACCTTCCCATCTCACGATGATCAGCCTCCCATCACTAGTGCTCCGCTATTATTCTATTCCCTGCCTATTCTATCTATCTCCAGTATTCTATTACTGATACGTCCCACCCCAACGCATCAGCGCACTGTTAACAACACACTTACCACCACCACACACACACCTGAAAAGGCGATATTACAGCAGCTCCATCATTAGCTTCACGTGACGCGTCAGCCATGCCGCTGCCGCCACGGAGCGCTATCTTTTCGCGGAAAATGCTCGGATCGAATGCGACGGGACAGAACAATGGACGGAACGCTAGGCCCTCGCGCAGAGGTAGAACACGGTCCAACGATCGACTTTGCGGAAACTGTCAGACGTAGTCTGGCTGCGCGGTAGCGAGCCGCGCGACGACGTGTACACGCCGGGAACACGGAAATAATCGGACGCGTAAGCCTATTATCGGGCCAGACTGGAGTCAACAATAATTAGAGGGAAAGCGGAGTTTCGCGGGACTGTTCGTTTGACGAGCAACGGACTTAAAATCGATCGCAAACAAAGGTGTACACGACGGGGCAGCCTCTTGTATACACTGGTCTCTAGCCGTGCGTATGTCGGAGTTTACGTGCCGGCTACCTAATCCATCCTCTCCTCTATTTGCTCCCCCCCTTCTATTTTCGATGCACCCTCGGGAGCGCTAGGCCGGCTGGCCGGTTCCACTGCAACCCGCTGGATTCCGCTTTCCGCCTCTTTTCCACTTTCCCCTGCGCGCCCGCCATGGGGTAATTAGTATTTGCTGAGATGGGATTCCCACGCAGCTGGCCGCCGAGAGGATACGTTAGGCGCTTTAACCAGATAACGAGGAGAGATCTCGCGTTGCAGGTGTGAAATATAAAAAGTGGGGAAGAATGTAATCTTTGAATTTACTCCTGAGCCCGAGTGTACGGGCTTCCCCGTTCCGAGTTCTTTGAAGTTAAGGGAGGTGCAGCATCCGCGGATCTTCTGGATGGATGTGTATTTTGTTTATTAGAACCAGCGCCAAGTGACTCGAAAGCGTTCGATTTCCAATAAACGATTGAGACACCTCGTCTCGGGGCGCGGGGGTTTCTGCCTCTGATCCCAATTGCATCGCGCCTCGAGATTCCCCTCGCATTCCCTCTTGTGTGTTCCCTGAGAAACGGCGAATGCAGCGCGCGCGCGCGCCCGGGACTTTGATACACCTAGAACGTTCACGGGAATACCTACTTTGTTCAGATTATTGGGCAAAGCGGATCTACGCGCATTTACGTGGCGCAATGGGGCAGGCGGTCGTCGAGCGGGCCGTTATCGACAAGCGACGGCCAGATTCGATCCTATCGGGACACGGCTATCGCGTGCAACAACGCTCACGCTTCCTTTGATGCGAGCCATCGCACCGTCCGGCTCTTTCCGCGCGCCGTGGGGACCGTTTGTTCGCAGCTTGGCCTCGATTTCTCGAATGGTACACGATATACTCGGGCCGCACGGGGAGGAAAATTGGAACTGTATCTCGCTTGGGGCTTTTCTTCCCGCGGAGATCTGGAGTCGGATTAACTCCGACTTTAGAAGCTGGATGATGGCCGGCGTGAGAATTCTATAGGCTCTCTTTCGGAGCAGGTACCTACATAATATGTTAGTACCGCTTCGATGCAGTATATAGTTGGTCCAGTTCTTGCACGTGGGAGTAATTGGCGCACCCCATACAGCACACCTCGTTGCAGCAGTATTGCAGGGACGTTGCTGCAATGTTACGTTGTTGCAGGTTGCATTGCAATATTGTAGGAACGTTCCTGCAATATTGTCGTGCATTATTGGAGTGGCAATGATCCTACAATATTGCAGCAATATTGCAATTTCGTTGCCGTGCAATGTTCCGTTGGCAACGATGGTACAATATTGCTGCAATATTGTACGATCGTTGCCGTGCAATGTTCCATTGGCAACGATCCTGCAATATTGCTACAATATTGCGCCCACATCGTCGTGCAATATTCCAGTGGCAACAGTCCTACAATATTTTTGCAATATTGGGCGCACATCGTCGTGCAATGTTCCAGTGGCAACGATCCTACAATATTGCAAGAACGTTGCCGTGCAATGTTCCATTGGCAACGATCCTACAATATTTCTGCAATATTGCGCGCACATCGACGTGCAATGTTCCAGTGGCAACGGTCCTACAATATTTCTGCAATATTGCGCGCACATCGTCGTGCAATACTGTAGTGAAAACTTGTGGAAACATTACAACAATATTCTGAAGCAGCTATGACTTTGTCAAAATTTTTCGAAATATGTACATGACGTCGAGTGGATTCTACGGCGTGTTTCATTTAACTGGATACGCACCGCAATATTGCCGAAGAGTTGCAGGATCATTGCCACAATTTTGTCGTTTCGTTGCAGAATCATTGCCGGAACGTTGCAGGACTACATATTCGTAATGTTGCCGCAACTTTGCAAAAATACACACCTGCAATATTGCGAAGGCGGACATAGGACTGAACCTGCAACGTATCTGCAATGTTATGTTGCAACATTGCCATCTTGCACCGCATCATTGCAGAGACGTTGCTGCAATGTTATGGTGCTGTGTGGGACCAGGAGTTCCACGGGGATCTCTACGTTTAAATTTGTTCATAAACGATATTTTCTTAGAGTTACTCAATAAATTTCCATCGTTTTTCAAAATTATTGCACACTCTGTAGATATCCTAATACTTACGAACTGTGTATGTAACAACCGATCCACCAAAACGACTTCAACGAAATCATCCCCGAAATTCGCCGGTCACAGTACGCCCAAACTTCTTTCGACCTAGCCAGTAACATTGGAACTCGACGCAGCCCACTCCGCGCTATCGATCGAGCGGCTAGTTCGAGTTATCGCGTAATTGCCGGTCGAGGAGCCCGCCCTGGATCGAGAGGGGCACGCCAGAGAGACGGGGAGGCGTTCTCGATCCTCTAATTATCTGCAATTACCGTCGCCTAATCAATTACGGTAACGCAATCTGCTTGCATAGCTACTGTCCACCGTACGGCCGCGATAATTGCGCCGGCTCTGGCCGCACGCGTTTTCGAGCCTCTTTGTCCAAGATCGCTTCCCTACCTGGACGCCTCACGCGCGGAGATAAACGTGCCGCGACATCGAATTACCCTGTATATTGCGAGCTTCCTCGGGATCTTTCTTTTTCATTTCTGCCTCGCAGAGGAGGATGCTCGCGCGGGGATGAAGGTGGGTACATAAGTAATCGGCCTTTATGGGCGGTGGCGAGCGGGGTCGCCGTCGTACGTCGTATGACCGTCGATTTTACGAGCAGAGTCGCGCCAGAACCGAGTATTTTGTTTAAACAGACCGCGCTGCGGCGCAGATAAGCCAGCCGCCGGATGTTCCAGCCAGCGATTCGGTTTAACGCCCCGTTGAAGGGTGCAGTTACCCGGGAAAGAGGACGGGGGGTCGCCGATAACGCTGGACGCTTCTGCCGGGTTCGACTGGGCGAGGCTTTTTTTTCCCCGAGGACGAGCAAGTGGCGGGAAATATATTTGCGAGCGATAGGGAGGGAAAGTGCACCGACGATCGAGTGGATCGCTGCGAGCGGAGTGCTTGAGGCTGTTGGGCGACTGGCTGCGAGGATGACGATGATGGTTAGGGTCCGGGGCTTCTGGGCATCATGGGAAAAGTAAGAGCGCACTGTGACGGTTTTTGATCCAATTCAGAAATCTGCTAATTTAAACTTTAACGGAGAGGATTTTTTCTATAATTAATATGAAGTGGCGGGGAAGAGAGAAACCAAGTCAGTCTATCTTTCATAAAAAAAAAGGAGATTATTACAATAATGCAAAATGCACAAGAAAATATGCAATAAAAAATAAGATGTCATTTTAATGTAGTTTTATTTTGTACAATATTCCTCTGAAAAGTACTATATTTTTTATCACATTTGGCCTTAAAGTACTAAATTTTCCGGGGAAAGGATAGGCAACCCCACAGGGCCCACTTGCCATCGGGTAAGCTGACACCCTGGCCAGGCCGCCAGTGAAACTTCGACTCAGTCTGTACATATCTACTATCAGAGGAGTTAGCATTCACTAAAATACTATCCTACGCCTTGGAGGGCAGTCGTAGAAACCTTGAAACCGATCGACTTCGAAGTGCGGCCGTGGTCTGGACCTGGTACCTCAGCGGAACAACACGAGTCGAACAAATCGCGGGGGGCATTATTTCAAAACGTCGATATCCCGAGTCGATCGAACGGAAGTACAGCGTCAGGGATCGCAACATGGTGCCGAAAACTATACTGCAGTTATATAGACATAAATTCCAAGGCACCGGGGTTCCTTGGGCGGTAAAACACCGAGTCAACCCCATAAATCCGCGGCACGGCTAACGCGAGCGTGTATACACGCGGTCCCTCCTCTCTTCCCCTCTCCCTCGCTCTTTCACTCTCCGTCTCCCCTGCCTCGCGAGGGCTCGTTATTTCAGCGTGTACACGCGTGTGCGCCGACATGGGGAACAGAGAGAGGCATGAAATGGATCTTGACCGTTGCACGGGCTCGATAAGCCGCGTATCAATCATTACTTTAACCGTGTAATTGAACGAGAAAGGGGGGAAGGGACGACGAGGGGGAGAGAGGAAGACACCGAGCCGGAAAGGAGGACCTAGAAAGTCACGGTAACGAGCTTTTTCTCTGGTCGCGTGGGAGCCATTCGAATGGGCGTAGCTATAAATATATACGGAGTGTTTCGATGATATTGGGCACGTGAATGATACAGGGTGTTTCAGAATTGCAGAAAGTACTGAATACGGTTTCTACGATTGAAAATGTTTCGGTTGAGTTACTGGCACGGTTTTCATTTCTGATGAATGTAATCGCTGAAGCCATTATTGGAGGAAATTTCAGTGGAACATTGGGTTGTGTGGAGGAATTTATTTTGTAATCGGAATTCGAGAAATTTGGATTTGAAGTGTGGCATTAGATACAGTTTTTCGATGAAATAATGGTGGACTCTATTCGATTCCTGGCGCAATAAAAGTTAGAGGAATTGTTAGTCTTGTCACTCCATAGTTGCTTGTGATTGCTCCTTGTTATTGCATTCCTTGTTCTATTTGGACCTAATGCGGTAGCAATTTCTATTATTTTAATAAGAGAAGAATAGGACTAAAGGGACTCGCTAATGTAGGAGGAAGTAGTGTCAGTAGTAGATCATGGTAGCCCACTTCCTGTACTATGCTTATCAATAATGCTTATGTAATACTGAGTTAGTACTTTGTGCGACCAGGTTCTCCACAGCTAATTTCAACTAAAAATTTCACCATAGTAGTCTTCAACAAGTCTCTGAAACCTTTTTCCCTCAACCCAAGACCCACTTCCTCATCCAAACTGGTCACCAATATCAATTTCAAGCCATCCCTTCGCGTGACCAGGTCCTCCACACTTCATCCCACCCAAAAATTCCCCTAAAGTAGCCTTTAACAACTCCTTGAAGCCTTTACCTCTCAACCCAAGACCCACGTCCTCATCCAAGCTCATGAACCAATACCAATCCCAAGTCATTCCTTCGCGTGACCAGGTCCTCCACATCCCATCCCAACTAAAAATGCCCCTAAAGGAGCCCCCGATACCCACCCAAAGTCTTTTTCCTCCAACCTGCAGCACGACAGAGGCACTCGTCCGGGGTACTTTCGGCTCACCTCGTATAAGAGCTCGAGCACACCTATCGTTCCCAGTTTACAGAGCGCAATATACTGGCCTGAGAGGCCGAGCAAACGGGCTCGCAACTTATAAGTATAAAGCAATTACGGCGGTATTGTGCTGGTTCGACTCAGGATCCCGTGGCGTCGGCTCTGATCGATAGAGACCGGGCTATTAATTATCCGAGATTGGTTCTCGGCCCGATGCACGTCGGGACTAAGTGACTCCCTGGCACCGAGGAAACGCCATTGTTTTATCGGTCGACCCTCGCGGTAGGAATGAAAAAAAAAAGAAATAAATCAGCTCGCGGGACGTACTCGGAACAAGCACGAACTGGGGAACTAGCCTGAGACGCGGTTCAAAGTCGTGATCCAGTTCGTTCGATTTGATTGTCTTTCTATTACCACGGATCTACGATAAAAATCATACCGCCACGCTCCATCTAACGACCATCCAGTCCGTTTCACTTCCGCCCCATTCGGGCTTATCAGGCTGGAACAATCGGAGGCGTTTAATTAATAAGGACACGCTGCGCTATGCTGGTTCACACGGCTGCCTCGTGAACCCCCTTCACCAGCACTGACAAGGGGGATCCACGAGGCTCGGCTCACTGATTTGCTCCCAATTTTGCATATAATTAACGCGCGACCTGCAGGATCATGTGCTGAACGCAGAGGACGCGTTACCTAAAAGCTTGCCAGAAAATCGAGTTTATGTAGTACCCAATTCCAAGCATATGAATAACTGTGTTTACCGATTTCTCATTATGTCTACTTTTAGCTGTTTAAATCGACCTCGTTCTCGCCTACAGATCCATGCTTCAGTTAAATCAGCGAGCCTAACCTAACACTTGATTTGCGAGATTTTTCGCCGCCTGCTGGCGCTGCGGTCGCGCACGAAGAGTGCCAATACGGCTGGAATTATTCCGACATTGTAGCAACGAACGCTGTTAACGACGTTCGCTCCTCCAGGCAGGCAACGTGACGCGATTCCTGATAGGTTGAGCACAGGATAGCAGGACACTAATCTCGGATGCTTCAAGGAAGAGAATAGGAATCGTGTTCTTCGTTACTCCGGCGAAGAGCAACGTGACACGTCTCTCTGTTGTTCTGGCGAAGTCCAGGCGACAGCATTCCTTGATATTCTAATGAAAAGCAACGTGACGGTGCCCTCTGATTCCGCAGAAGAGGGTGGCAGAGCCTCCAGGAGGCCTGAAACAGTTTCAACCCGCCTTAACTCTCAAATCCAAAATCTGAACGAGACACCACATCCGCGCAACACTTTCTTCTCAGAAACTTCCCCAATTCCACAACAAACAAGTACTATTCTCCTAGTCTACTAATTAACAACAGACATCAGCAGACAAGCAACTCCACCCCAATTTACTCGACCAAACGTTGCCTCCGTGCTCCTTCATCACCCTCCCACCCAGAAAAAGAAAACAGAATTCTCTCGACCTGGCACGTGTATCCCGGCGAATAGGATCGACGTATCCGCGAGGAGCGCTCGTTCCAGCGCAATTATTAAAGCCCTCGATACACTGAGGGGTGGCCCTTTCAGAGGGCACCCCCAATTTCGGGCCGCGGCCCGATCAGAATTCACGGCGCATTGGCGGCCGCTGAACCGTTCGTCCCGTAGCCTTTTCAATCTTTCGTAATGAAGAGGCTCGACGATAGTAAAAAAAAAGAACCAAGACAGACGAGCGGGAAATCGAGGAGGAGCTGGAGGGTACAGGAACGAAGGACGGGGAGGCATTTTAACGTCACGATACGCCGACGTAACGACATTATGCCGAGCGTAATATCGTTACCGGGTTGAATCGTAATCCGACGTGTAATTGGTAAGGCGAAACGTTTTTGCGCTGATTATCCTGCCCCTCTCCTCTCTCCTGGCTACGTCAATTTATTTTTAATCATTTCCTGCCAACTGCAGCGGAGGATCGACGACCTGTCGCTGCAATAACAAACTCTCGTCCGATGCGCACGCTCATTTTGTCGCTCAAACACCGTGCACGATGGTCGCTGTAATCGCCATTGTTGTCCCGACTCGCGGTCAACTGTACGGGGAATATGGGAATCAACCTGGACGCGTGGGTGGATGGGAAGGAATAATCGATGATGGATCATCCATTTCTGAGAGGCGAAGGTTCTGTTGTAAGAAGAGGAATCTTCTCGTTGAAGAGGGATGTTTAGAACTCGGTAAGACGTTTATTTTGCTGGTAGCTAATTTCGCTTGCGGCCGTAACTGGAGAGGCCGGTAGGCAGTCAGTCTTTTCGCTGGGGGTTCATGCGGGTTTGCACGCGTGGGACATGAATGAGCCACGAGAACGCTCGATCCACTCTAATTTCAATCTCCGAGAAGCGTCCGGCGGTACCAGCTGAATTTCCCTCCGTGAAATGTACATCTTTGAGGGGGCCCGGTAGAAAAGGCAAGAGACTCTTTCGGCCGTTTCTCGCTTTCCACATTTATGAAGCTCATCGTATCCTGTTGACCCGCTTATCACTGTCCGCCCTAACGAACTGCTTTCAGCCTCAACTCTTTCGCTGCCTTTACGTCTTTACATCCTTCCCTGCCTCGTCCGTTCATATTTAGAACTTTCTGAAGCCCTGACCCACATGCGGCCCTCCTCGCGCCCATGTTTAACGACATTGTGTCAGGGAGGAACGCGATGGGAGGGAAGACTCGTCCTTCTTGAACGCTCAAATAGCCGAGATGGGGGCCTAGGTTGTTTGTCTTTTTCGAAGCTATACAGTACGGAAAGGCAGGGACTTTTAAACAATACCAGCACCTATGCTTAACTAGGATTCATGCCCATCATGCGATACCCCCATCGAGAAGATTCACATGGACCTGTTAAAACGAGACACTGTATAGATGATAGTAGCTTTTGCCTACAATTATTCAGCTGTCCAACTCCAACTGCGTCCACCAGCAATCCACAGGCTAATTTCTATTTCCTTTGCGCTCTTAATATATTGAACTTAATTTTCCCGCTTCCTCCAGCGCTCCGCACAAAAGTTCCTCCCGTAATCGCAGCCACTCAAGCTCAGCACCGTGTATTCCCAGAGGCCAGCCGCGAGGCGCAATGGCAGTAAAAGTGAAAAGGAGCGCTTCCTTGCAGGATCCGGCGGGCCGGAGTTCAGTTCCAGGATTCTCGGCGAGACGCAATTTGCGAGAGGCCTGTCCACAGCCGCAAGAACGCAAACAGGAGACAAGGGAACACGGCGAAGGAACGAGGACGACGCGCGCCTTGTACCAGCTGAAATGGACCATTGTTCTGGTCGATGGTTCGACGACCACCTCCACCACCAAATAAAACGATCGAGACGAGGAGATCTACGGGCCCCGGCCGCACCAGGTCGACCATGTAGGCCGCGGCTGACCTATTCGAACCGAATGGAATCTTTTTGTGAGCGGAGAAAAATATGGCCGATTCCCGAGCGCGACGTCCGCTACAGCCTCCAAGCCAATTATTTCGTATTCCACGATCCACCTTTTTCTATTTGTCCCGCTCTGCTTCCTTCCTTTTCGTCTCGTTTTTCGTACACGTTGCGGCTGAGGCATCGATGAAGCGTCGAAATTGGGAGGAGCCCCTGCTCACCGAAACCGAGACAGTGCCTGGCGAATTCCGCGCCGTAACGTCCGGGGGATTTTGATGTTCAACGGTGGAGGTTCGATAATTTGACTCGTTCCTGCGATTTTTGTCAATACTTCGGTCCTTGAACTGTTCGCGGATCCAACAATACCGCCGTTCAGTGGATTGGAGAAATGCGTTAAGGTTATGTAGCTCATGAAATTCCGAAATTCTACCGAGTTTTTTTTTATTTAAGGCTCCTGTTCCCCTACAGCACACTTCGTTGCAGGAACGTTGCATAACCGTTGCAGTACATTGCAATGTTGCCGTTTGGTTGCAGGTTGCATTGCAATATTACTGCAACATTGTGGAAACATTGCCGTCGAATATTGCAATGGCTACGTTTGTGCAACGCTTCGGGAATATTGCGCACACATTGCCATGCAATATTGCAATGGCTACGTTTGTGCAACGTTTCGGGAATATTGCGCACACATTGTCGTGCAATATTGCAATGGCCCTGTTTGTGCAATGTTTCGGTAATATTGCGCACACATTGCCGTGCAATATTCCAATAGTCCCGTTTGTGCAATATTTCGGGAATATTGCGCACACATTGCCGTGCAATATTGCAATGGCCCCGTTTGTGCAATGTTTCGGGAATATTGCGCACATATTGCCGTGCAATATTGCGCATATATTACGATACAACCCACGTGGAACATTCCTGCAACGTTGACCACAAAATACGGTGCAACATTGCACTCGTAACGTATGAGCGCCGTTCCTGCAACGATCCGCAATAAATCCGGAATTACACTGAACGATTCCGAAATCTCAACACGCAGAATACAGTCTAATATTCCACAGGCCACCACCGCGAGGGAATATATGCGAACGTGGACAATATCTGACATAAGTAAATAATACAATTATTTATTTAACAATATATAGTTTAAACAAAGTAATAGACTATATACAGCAACAAAATATATATGTAAAAAACTGTTAAATGTCCCAATTACTGCCAGTGTGCCTACTATTGCCATTTAATTGATTATAGATAATAAAAACGTCGAGTGCAAGTATGTAAGTCCATATTCTGTGATCGTGGTTGCAGGAACGACCCGCATAGGTTATGAGTGCAACATTGCAGTCGTAATATATGAGCGCTGTTCCTGCAACGATCCGCAATGAATCCGGAATTACGCGGAACGATTCCGAAATCTAAACACGCAGAATACAATCTAAGATTCCACAGACCACCACCGATGGAATATATGCGATGGTGGACAATATCTGACATAAGTAAATAATACAATTATTTATTTAACAATATATAGTTTAAACAAAGTAATAGACTATATACAGCAACAAAATATATATGTAAAAAACTGTTAAATGTCCCAATTACTGCCAGTGTGCCTACTATTGCCATTTAATTGATTATAGATAATAAAAACGTCGAGTGCAAGTATGTAAGTCCATATTCTGTGATCGTGGTTGCAGGAACGACCCGCATAGGTTATGAGTGCAACATTGCAGTCGTAATATATGAGCGCTGTTCCTGCAACGATCCGCAATGAATCCGGAATTACGCGGAACGATTCCGAAATCTAAACACGCAGAATACAATCTAAGATTCCACAGACCACCACCGATGGAATATATGCGATGGTGGACAATATCTGACATAAGTAAATAATACAATTATTTATTTAACATATATAGTTTAAACAAAGTAATAGACTATATACAGCAACAAAATATATATGTAAAAAACTGTTAAATGTCCCAATTACTGCCAGTGTGCCTACTATTGCCATTTAATTGATTATAGATAATAAAAACGTCGAGTGCAAGTATGTAAGTCCATATTCTGTGATCGTGGTTGCAGGAACGACCCGCATAGGTTATGAGTGCAACATTGCAGTCGTAATATATGAGCGCTGTTCCTGCAACGATCCGCAATGAATCCGGAATTACGCGGAACGATTCCGAAATCTAAACACGCAGAATACAATCTAAGATTCCACAGACCACCACCGATGGAATATATGCGATGGTGGACAATATCTGACATAAGTAAATAATACAATTATTTATTTAACATATATAGTTTAAACAAAGTAATAGACTATATACAGCAACAAAATATATATGTAAAAAACTGTTAAATGTCCCAATTACTGCCAGTGTGCCTACTATTGCCATTTAATTGATTATAGATAATAAAGCAAGTATGTAAGTCCATATTCTGTGATCGTGGTTGCAGGAACGACCTGCATAGGTTATGAGTGCAACATTGCACTACGTAACCTATGCGCGACGTTCAGGCAACGAATCTGCATTGAATACGGTCTTACATATTTGCACTCGACGTTTTTATTTGTTAATAAATGTCAATAGTGGCGACACTGGCAGTAATTGGGACATTTAACAGTTTTTTACAAATATCTTTTGTTGCTGTATATAGTCTATTACTTTGTTTAAACTATATATTGTTAAATAAATAATTGTATTATTTACTTATGTCAGATATTGTCCACCATCGCATATATTCCATCGATGGTGGTCTGTGGAATCTTAGATTGTATTCTGCGTGTTTAGATTTCGGAATCGTTCCGCGTAATTCCGGATTCATTGCGGATCGTTGCAGGAACGGCGCTCATATATTACGAGTGCAATGTTGCACTCATAACCTATGCGGGTCGTTCCTGCAACCACGATCACAGAATATGGACATACATTTGCACTCGACGCTTTTATTATCTATAATCAATTAAATGGCAATAGTAGGTACACTGGCAGCCTGCGTGATCTTGGCGCGAGAGACACGGGCACGTGGGTCCTCGGGCGTGCGTCGGTGGATGGCGGCCCGGCAGCCGAATGGCTGGCCTTCTGTTTTATTGCAGCGGGGGTCTAGCAGCAGTGGTCCGAGCGGGGGGCGACGCGATCTGTGGCACCCCATTATAACTTGGAAAGAGTTTAACCGGAGGGGGTGGTTGCACTCCCTCCAGGATGGGTCCCCCTATTCCAGGGGGGCTCGGCAGGAGAGGTTACAGTGCACCGGGGGGGGGAGGTGGCGAACGCATCGTTCTGTTTGGATCTCGCCCAAGTCCTCCCCACCGTCATGCGGTCCTCCCCTGTCAGGAGGCCACCCTGGTGTTTTTAGTGGGTGCAAACCCCACATAACCCCGCCCCTACCCCGGGGGACAGGGTATCCGTTAGGGATTTTCTCCAGGTAAAAAAAAAAAAAAAAAAAATTAATTAATTGGGACATGTAACAGTATTTTACAAATATGTTTTGTTGCTGTATATAGTTTATGAGTTTGTTTAAACTCTATAGTGCTAAATAAATAACAATACATGGACTACAAACATGAACAACATCATTATTTCAAAATCATAAAATCATTATTTTATTTATAATATACAGTAGACAGGTAAATATTTTTGCGTAACAAGCAGTAATCTGATTTAATATGAAATGAAGGGTAAAATCAACAGTGTAAGAAGCAGGAAGTAAGTTCACTCATTTACCAATAAATAATTTATAAGCGCGCGCAAACACTTCATGCGTACATAACAGTTTGTTTCCGCCGTTAGTTATGCGTATGTCGTAATGGGAGAACATAGTCCTGTGTTCGGTTTCTATTAATAACCCACATTTTGCATACTATTTCTGATATCGGCCAATAACACAATCGTCGTGTCTCTTCACCAACAATAAAAATTTTTAGGAATGAAGATGGACAGGGTTTTTTATACAACTTATTGCCAGCTACTTGTCGTGTGTGGCCTATTATATTATAAATCTCTCCCGTCCCTATTTTTACTATATTTACAATTCGCACAATCCTTTCATCCTTCAACATGAAACAATTGTTTCGATTATCATCACAATGTATATAATACCCATGTGCTTCCAATCTTTTGTATTGTTTCACAGTTGCAGTGAGAAAAGTGGGCGGTAGTGGTCCATTGTCATGCGATCGTTTACAAACAAATTTATCCAAAGTTGCTAACGATTTCTGAACAGATCCCCGCTCCTGTTCTCCATAGCGCCTTGCCAATTGCTGCAATGGCTTCTCAGCTTTCCTTAATGACTTTTTTAATGTTCCCAAAAAGTTTTCAAAGGGAAATGCACTGAAATTATCTAATACGCCAAAATTTCTAACATCATTACATAAATGCAGTAGGTTATGTACATTGTGCGAAATAAATTGTTTGCCATAAAATACAGCGAAATGTTTAACAAAATATTTCAATAACTCCTCAGCATATTTAATGTTGGATTCACTCTTAATTAAATTAGGGCTAACTAATATAGTCACCGCCACGTGTAGACTTAAAAAATGGCGATAAATCTGTTTTGATAGTACAGGCTTCAGTACAACTGGACCCGTGTACAGCAAAAATTGCCGAAATTCCGTAGCCTTCCAATATTTAATGTCCGCCAAACTTCTCGGCTTCCTTGAAAACTCGCGCGGCACATAATTCACCATAAACATTAAATTTTGCGATATGGAGTTTGTGGCTTGTCCACCAATTCTGACACTTAATGGTCCAGAAAGCCATAATAGCAACAGCTTCTTCGTGATCCCCAGGCAAACTAGATGCATATAATCAAGGGGCACATTTGTGACTAATCCAATATTTGGAACTTTCAAAAGAGAGGTTGCATCTCTATGGTAGTTTTCGTCACTTTGTCGTGCAAATTCTTCGTCTGTTCGAAGTGCATCAGGGACTTCAGTGTATGGGAAACAAGTAGTCCTCTTAATTGATTTCCCAACAATATGACACTTCGAACAGCTCGAAAAGCCAGTATGACCTTTTGTGCACAGTACGAATGATTTTGCTGGGGCATCAAGAATAATTTTTGACAATGTGACAGAAAATTCCTTATTGTCATACATAAATCCGTTGTTTATAAAAAACGTAATTTCGTCAATGGATTTTGACAATATCTCGTTGGATGAATTTGCTTTGCTGTGCCCATAATATACCCCAACAATTTTTATTCTTTTGAAAATATCCTCAGCTATTAATATGGGCCAGAAACTGCTGGAGGAGGCCCTTGACACCGGCAAGCCATCAATGTTTACGGATAGTTTGATATGTTGCAAGCTAATCTTTGCCTGAACGTACATTTCAGCATAACAATTTAAAATTTGTTCTACACCGAAGTGTAAATACTCACCCCCTTGTACTGCGGTACAATTACTTGTACGGGGTGTATGTAATAATGTCCTGGCATCTTTGGGCAATAAACATTTCGGCATATAGGACAAAAAAATTTTTAATAGTTCATTAATCGCTTTATGCGTGATATTATTTCTCAGGGCCCAGTTAGACAAATCCACTCTTAATATAGGACTCTGGGGTTCATTACAATCAACGTCACTCCCTGACTCATCACTGGATGAGTCATGATCCTGTATACAATGATAGTAATCATTACTTTCATTCAATAATGGACCAACTTCTTCTTCTGCATCACTTTCACTAATTACTTCATTACAAGATTGGTACTCTTCCTGCGAACTATTTCCTTCATTGTCCGATATATGTACATTTGAGTTGGAATTTTCACATTCTAAGCAATGTGATTGTGTAGGAATCAACTCATTAATTATTATTTCTCCACCACTGCCTTGTCCGGTTTGGCCTTTAATACGCTTCACATATTGGCGGACTAGTCTCCTTTTATGCCTATCAGAACATAGACTATAGTCCTTTCTGATACGTTTTTGGTCCGCCATAATAACCTAAACATACAGGAATAAAAAATAATTTTTTCAACACCTGCATGAAAATGTGTGCTTTTTTACGCCTGCTGAGCGGGAGCATTTCTTACTTTCCTCCCATGGAAACTGGACTTTGACGTTACCCTGTGGTACGAAGATGCAGTTGTTCGACTAATCGTTATCGATTTGTTGGAATATAAATACACGTATTGATTAAATTTCGTCAGAATAAAAAAGCAATCGAACATGCATATTTTTTGCGAATCGCTCAGCAGGCTATCAAAAACACACGTTTCATGCAGGTGTTGAAAAAAATATTATATGTGATAAGGGAGAGACGCGATTTCGGCTCGCGTGAATTTCTGCCTTCGCTGCGCTCGGGCAGCAAACTTCACGCTCGTCGAAATCGCTTACTTCTCTCCCTTATCACGTAATGTACTATATAACAATTTATTGAAAAGTATATACATAGCTTAAGATGATCTACCATCAATGATACTTACCAGATGTTCAAACGCAATGGTCGAACTGGACAATGCACATTAAGAATTGAAAAGTAGTGCGCGCAGTAATGTCAGAATTTTGTGTACTTTTTTGTACCGCTCTTGCCGACGGTCATGTGGGCCTTGGACAGCTCGATATGAACAATAGATTCTCGAAGAAAGCGAGGCGATTCAGGTTGTTTGTTCTGACCAGCAACAGATTTTCGTTTTATCACGAATAAACCTCTGTGATATACACTGCGAGTTGCATAGTTTCAATTTATCGTCCCTTCGTTATTTCCGAGTTTCTCTTACACATATATATTTCATTTTTTTATACTTTTTAATATCTTATAGTTAGTGTGCATATTAAATTTTTTTTATACCCTTTAAGGTTCGGGTTTTTTTTTATTTTTCGTTGTTCTTAGTTTTTCGCGTGTTAGTGTGGATGTGTAAAGTAAACAGCGACTTCCATCATCGGTAAGTACGAATAACATCAGGGTAAAGACAAACCTGTCATACTACAATATTCAGTATTAAGTGCAGTGTAATTTATTTAATAAATTCTCAATTCTTTTTTAGCTACAAAAATGGTAAAAAAATATTCCATTGTTGAATTTAGCGACGGTGTACAAGTGATTCCATCCTGTTGGATGAATGAAGATAGGAGTGAAAGTGCTTGGCCAGGACACATAAAGAATTTGTACAGACTGAACAAATTGATAATTGGTGGTGCTCCTCCAGAAATCGACGATGTTCACCATAAGTGGGTCACTTGTCCGATTATTAAGTGGTTTGGGTCAACAGGTAAATTTTTTTCATTGAATCATTATTTCGATTAATTGAACCTCAATATGCATAACTTAATGTATTACGTATTAATGAATTATTTGTGTCAGACACATATAAGCGGGCGGTTGAGCATCAGGACAAGGCGATGGATACCTCCACTATTCTGGATTCCGACGTGGTGGACGAAGAAACAAAGAGAAAAGAAAGCAAAGGGCGGCGAAAAAATCATGCTCGCGGTATTGAAATGTCAGCCGCCGAAGCGCCATTCATGAAGATGAAGAAGAAGAAGAAAAGCAAAACCCGTAGTACTCCGGTATTAGATTGTGAAAACGGTATTTTTATATTATTCAATCATTATTTATTATGAAAACAAAAATAAAGTAATATACAGGGTGTCCCAAAATTGCGGGATCTCACGGAACATGCTATATCCTGATGCAAAAAGGCAGCATAAAGTCCTTTACTAAGTTAAAGGACTTTTCAATGTGTTTTTGCATGAGGACATTGCATGTTCCGACAAGTATCGCAATTTTGCAACATCCGCTTGAACATTGGTCGGAGCATGGTGATAATTATATGATGAATTGCAGGTTTCAATCC
The DNA here is from genome assembly GCA_946251845.1 of Andrena fulva. Classification (NCBI taxonomy): domain Eukaryota; kingdom Metazoa; phylum Arthropoda; class Insecta; order Hymenoptera; family Andrenidae; genus Andrena; species Andrena fulva. Next base: position 6,911,613 of record OX276333.1, read on the forward strand.
AGAGCATACATGTTCGTCCACGCCATTAAGGACGAATGAAGAACGATGCAACAATGTAAATGAATTTCCGAGTTTACCAGTAATAGATGCAATAGAAATTTCACCCGAGCCCGTACAGAACTTATTAACGGCATCACCGTCGCAACAGCCAAACAAGGAAATCACCTCAACATTTGGTAAAATATTGACCAAATCTGATTATTCTTTAAAAATCATATATGTTAATTAACTTCTCTTATCTTTATTCAGATTACCAGGAATTTATGATTGCAAAGGCCATGCAGACTTCAAGGGGCATCAAAGACATCACAAAAAAATTGGAACGAATAGAAGAGAAATTATCACAAAGATCAGAAAATATAGAGAATTGCGAAAGACTTTTCGATGAGAGGGAATTCTCCCTTCCGGTGGAGACTGAGGATGGTCTCTTCCATTTAGACGCTAAATTGCAGGACCCACCGACATTTAATAATATAGTATGTTTTCCGGTCAGGTAAGAATAATAAATGTTGTATCATTTTCAGGACTTAAATAATTTATTAATGACTTTTTATAGATTTATTTACTGAAGAGGAGCGGCGGACCGAACGTAGCAATGATCACGTCCACAATTCTAGGTAAACTAGTAGAAAGTTCTGTTGCCGAAAAGTACAGTTGGCACGGCCGAAAACAGAAAAAACCATTCACCAACTTCATAAATATAGTGAAGTTAATACTGAGTATGTAATTTTATTATTTTGTCTCATTTTAGTAATTCAAATTGTAAAATAAATGTATGTATTGTCCCAGGTTCAGTACACGCTACATGCAGGGAAATGCAATACAAATGTACCGATGCAGATATAATTCACGCGGCCGGCAAGTGGTTGGCCCAAACTAAAACACGCATCATGCGTGCACAGGTACGCATGAATAAGGGCTATAACAATGCGTTCCTAAGCCAGGCGACATACAGCGGGGAGAGTCACGACCTGCAGCAGCCCTCCTCTGCGAACGCAGTACAACCCTCCCCTGGGAATACACTGCAACCCTCCCCTAGCAACGAACTGCAGCCTTCCATATAAATTACTGGCCTAATATAATAATTATTATTTTTGTCATTATATTAATTATTTATCAAAAAGGAATAAATAAATGAATATGTAATTGTCAATGTTTATTATAATTTAATTATTTTCCGTTACATTTCTTTAACATTTCCGTAATATTCTAGTAATATTACGGAAACTGGAATAATTCCTGCAATTTTCCCGAAACGTTTCACGAAAAATTCCTGTAAGATCTCCGAAACGTTGCGCAACCTTTGCTATAAAATCTCCGAAACGTTGCGTGACCATTGCTATAAAACCTCCGAAACGTTGCGTGACCATTGCTATAAAATCTCCCAAATGTTGCGTGACCATTGCTAAAAAATCTCAGAAACGTTGCGTGACTATTGCTATAAAATCTCAGAAACGTTGCGTGACAATTGCTGTAAAATGTCAGAAACGTTACGTGACAATTGCTGTAAAATTCCAAAACAATGTTCCAGAAATAACTCCTGCAATGTTACACAAGGCGGACATAGCAATTTCCTTGAAACGTTTCGGGAACATTTCGAGCAACGTCACTGAGACGTTCCTGCAACGAAGTGTGCTGTAGGGGTTTAATTAAACCAGTAACGAATTATTCCAATTAGCGTCGAGAAGCTTGGGGAACTTTTAATCTCGTTTTCCCGTTTTTCATGGATTTCAGAGTCGGCAGAGCGGACGGGGGAAAAGCGGGGATTTTTTTATTTGAAATTCGATTTGAGATCGCAGCCCTTGATCACTGCGACCAACAATGAGACTCGTCCACTGGAATGAAAAGATCGAGGGGCTGTCTTCCGATAAAATCTTTTTGTGCGTGGACAGAAATATGGCCGAGCGGTGTCGTCCCTCTTTAACTCGATTCCCAGCTGCCAATAGAAAAGGATCATTTCATACGGCTCTCGAAATTACCAGGCCCGGGGGGTATAACAGAAATTTATGCTCCTCCATTCCTATCAGCAATTTCCTTCGCAAAAATCACAGCTGAAGCGCCATTTCTGCTCCCAAAATTACCCAAACGTCATAATTTCAACACGAAGTGACAAAATATATTCGAGCATGCCACTCAGTCGCTTCCGTCATTACTGCGCATTGCGATTGGTGAAGAACCATTATTCCGCGGCGATAACAGTTCTCCCAAACAGACGACGGGTTAATTAAAAGGGGGGCCCAGGCTTAGCAAAGCTTTCCCACTTTGTTAGTGCTGATTATTCTTTGTCATCGGGCACAACGAGTTCTTTGCACTCCAATTACAAGCGACGGGCATAGTCTTCGATCAGCGACCGTTCAATTATAATGAACGGGTCTTTTGACGACCGTGACTCTCGCAGGCGATTCGCCTCCCCTCCCGCACCCCCCCCCCCCCCTGAGGACCTCTTTCGCATTCGAATCGAAAGGGAGCCCCTCTCGCGTCTTCGCCGAGGAAGGAAACTGTCCGTGAAAATCGCTGGCTGCGCGAGGCGTTTCAAGGGAACGGCGGTCCTCCAAGTGGAACTCTAACGATTCATCTTTGTCGCCCGTTGGACCCGCTCCGTTGTCCCGATACTTGCCCCGCTTACTTTTAATTAGCTTCATTAGTTAATTAGCACACGTAGCGCCATCGTATTTGCCGCGATTCGCAAAAGTTTGTTTCGACGAGTTGGGGATTTTCGACCGCGCGGCGACGACACGAGGGCGACAATGAATTCGGTGGGAAACTGTTCGCAGCGGGGAGGGTGGATTGGAACGCCGGATTCGCGGCGCTCGTTAATTATGAAGAAGCTAATTATTCGTCGTCGCGGCACGTAATAAGCTTTTACACTTTAATTACGGTCGGCCGCGTTGATCGCGACTGGCCGACTGCGACGGATCGACCCCTTGCTGACGATTCGCGCGAACAGTTTCGACGGCTATGACAAGCGCTGGTAACGCGGGAGTTTCTGACGTAGGAGGATCTGGTTTTTGTGCGCTGGAACCTCCAGAATACCAATGTTCCCTCATTTGATTATTGATGTCAGGACACTATATTTTTTTGCATGTAAGAATGTAAATTTTGGTACGTTGATATTTGTATTTGAAATAATAGTTGTGGATGAAAGCGAGGTTTTATTAAAATTCACACGTTTTTAAATTTTATTAGGGTCTAAATATTTTGTTAGTGGAGGTTTCTACTGTGTTTTAAGGGGGAACATCACTGTGACGGCCGGAAAAGTAAGCCATTTTAAGAATTTTTTTTTCAGGAATAATTTACAGTTTTCATAGAAAATTTTTATTATTTATCTTTAGTACGCTGTCTTAAGAGACTATACAAAAAAAATAAATAGAAAAACATCCATAAATTTTAATATATTAATTAACCTTCTAGACCTCCCCAAGCAAGCTGGTCGAATGTGTAACTATGGAACAGCAGGTCCGAAATCAAATTTCATTTTTTTTTTTATAAACTAAGTATATGAGTGTAGTTTCCGTTGTACGTACGGATTTCTTAAACAAATTTAGAAGAAAATTTTCGAAAATCCGAGAATAAGATGGACAGTTTTTCGAGCGTATTTAAATAAATTTAGTTTATAAAAAAAATGAAACTAAATTTCGGACCTGCTGTTCCATAGTTACACATTCGACCAACTTGCGTGGGGAGGTCTAGAAGATTAATTAATATATTAAAATTTATGGATGTTTTTCTATTTATTTTTTTTGTATAGTCTCTTAAGACGGCGTACTAAAGATAGATAATAAAAATTTTCTATGAAAACTGTAAATTATTCCTGAAAAAAAATTCTTAAAAATGGCTTACTTTTCCGGCCGTCACAGTGGTGTTCCCCCTTAATTGGAAAGCAGGACTGCTCTAATGGTAGGACTTTTGCACAATGGAAACACTCATTTTTTTCTAATATAAAGGCAATCCCCAACAGCACTCAGAAACGATATTTTCAATGGAAATTAATTACGGCCGTTCTAAAAAGCAAAAATAGCACAATCGAATAACGAAGGTGCCTATTATATAGTTAATGGAGCCTATGTCCCCTAAAATTTCCCAAAATCTTATTGCATCCACCAAGCCTCGGATTTCGAGTATAATAATTATCCCGAGTTTAATAACACTCTCTGCCACGTTTCAGCTAAGAAACATCACCATAAACTTTCCACTATCCGCGAATACAGAGATCCAGAAATATTCTCGATCGCGCTAGGCATGATCGTCCCTGGAAGCTTTCGGCACGTGACAACGGTGCAATTACGGGGGAAACAGGAATCAGTCGGCGGAGAGGGAAGTAAAAACTACGAAGGGAACGACAAGGAAAAATGAGGATTCGATGCAAACGGGAAACGCCAAGCGCCAAAGTGGAGGCCGATCGTGCAAGTTATTCCCTGATTTTGAATTCACCGCCACGCTCACCGTTTACATCCGTAACACGTGCTCCCGCGCCGATGGGTATTCGTGCCTCCGACCGCGGCTGCATCGCCGCATAAATGCGATGTAGGTACACGTACGCGACTGCATTTTCCGTTTTCCGGGAAGAAAATTTTTTGAGGCCGCTGATAGCCGGCCGCCTCGCGTTCGACGAGGACGAAAATAGAAACGACGATCCGCTGTGTACTTAGCCCTTTCAGCTGAGATTTGCAAGCCTGTGTAAACGACTCAGCCACCCCCCGCACTGCCGTCTTCTCCATTTTACGTGAACCGAATGACCAAAACTTGGGGGACGTTGAACCCCGGGATAATAACACGGGTGGGATTTCTTTTGAAATTCCAAATCGCGAATGACTTTTATATTGCTGCAGCAGGATGCACCAAATTCGTGGAATTAGAAGAGATTTCCGGTTGCTGGAGTTGGGGTAGCTAATATTTGGGGTGATGTATGGATAGGGCGCTGAAAAATGAATCGAAAAGGTGGAAAGAATTTTTTTTATAGGAAGCTTCAGTTTTGAGAAAATCGATTTTGAATGCATAGTCTGTGTGCTTGATCAAGGCCGCTTTTAAAAACATTAATTTTGTTACTTTTATATTTTTAAGTTACTGTAGAAATGTAGTTTAACCCTCTAGGGACGAGTGGGACTCCAGAGTCCCATTCAGATTAACACATTTTTATTTACGTTCCATCAATAAGATCGAGATTTGATAGGTATAGTGACCTTTAGTAGGCAGAGAAGAAACTGTTGTACCATCAGAACCCGAAATTAAACTTTTTTTTGTTATAAACAAATTAAAAAAAAAAAAAGTAGCTTCCAAATCCGAAGTATAAAATAGACTATTTTAACGCTCAAAAAAATTCTACGTTAAGTTTAAAACATCCCCGTCCCTACAGGGTTAATAAATGGAAAAAACTTTTGTACCATTACTATATTTATTTTTCTCGAAATAAATTCCCGAAAATTGGAATGACTCCTCAAGAGCCCATGCTCTCACCCAACATCAAAGTATATTTTCCGAAAAAACGAAGCCATGTACGGAGAAGTTTCATACCACATTTTCGACGTATATTTTTATGCTTCATCGATACCCGGTCCCACGGAAACAATAAAGCCAGTGTCATCGCGACAGCGAGCGCCGTTAACACTTTTCCGCGTGGCACGACTTGCATCCACCACTTTCAGCGACTTCTCTGGAAAACACTCTCTCCCTCCTGCGCGTTGTCAGCGATTCCCGTTTTTTTCTTCCACGATCGCCGAGAAACTTATGCCGCCTCCCTTCGAGCTGCGAAGCGTATCGGTAAACGCGCGCGATTTTCTGGAATCAGCAGCGTCGATGGCCACGAGGGGCGAAGCGGGGCGAAGGGAAAACGGAACGTTCGCGACGAGATATCGACGACCACGTTTCTGCAAGTCGCCTTTTAAAAAAGACCCAGCAATCCGAGGTAAAAACGGAGACGGGGAAGATAGAAAGCAAAGTCCTCCAGATGCATTAGAAACTGAAAATTCACCGAGGCGCGAAACAAAAGAATCGAGGGGAAACACCGAAGGATCTGGTTCAGGATCTTGAGGCACGATTCGCGAAAGGAAATTTGGTGACGGGGTTGAAAACGAGCGCGCCGCGGAAAATAAATCGAGCACGGAAGGAATTGGTGAAATCCTTTCGAAACGGTGGAGTCGACCCTCATTTTAGTCCAGTGAAATTAGACGGAAATCTGCCCAATCTTCGGAATAAATCCCAGCAAGCTAAATTTTGGTATGGGCCTTTATTTGGTCGTTTTAAACAATATGTCAAAAGTCCCCATCGATCCGAGTGCCGCTAAAAATTTTACAGAGGGTTGAAAAAAAAATAACAGTTTTTCGCGAATATCTCGTTATCTAGCCGTTTTGCGACAAAAATAGGTCTCACATAATTTATAACCTAGGAAATTCTCTACAAAAAAGGTTGTATGAGTTTTTTTCGTAGGAGTAACCATTTTCATGTGTGCCGGGTTACCAAGTTTCAACCCCCATACTTTTGACAAGGGATGATCCCGAACCCGGAAATTCAGAAAATTATGAAACTCTGTAAATATGTAGCGGAAATCCTGCTGAGTACAACGCAATTTCGTTTGCTGCCCAAATTCACTCCAAGATGTGTTATAACTCACGAACCGTAAGAACTGTAAGAACTATAATTTACCAAATGTTAGTCCTAATTAAGAGAAGTAACTTTTTCCTGAACACTTTTTTTCTATCTCCTACAGTTCGCGAGTAATAATACAAAGTAAAAAAAATTTCTGGGGTCAATTGCACCCTCTTGGAGTGAATTTGGGCAGCAAACGAAATTGCGTTGTACTCAGCAGGACTTCCCCTACATATTTACAGAGTTTCATAATTTTCTGAATTTCCGGGTTCGGGATCTTCCCTTGTCAAAAGTATGGGGGTTGAAATTTGGTAACCCGGCACACATGAAAATGGTTACTCCTACGAAAAAAACTCATACAACCTTTTTTGTAGAGAATTTCCTAGGTTATAAATTGTGTGAGACCTATTTTTGTCGCAAAACTGCTAGATAACGAGATATTCGCGAAAAACTGTTTTTTTTTTTTCAACCCTCTGTAAAATTTTTAGCGGCACTCCGATCGATGGGGACTTTTGACATATTGTTTAAAACGACCAAATAAAGGCCCATACAAAAATTTAGCTTGCTGGGATTTATTCCGAAGACAAATCCTAATTTCACTGGACTATTTGTCGAGGGTGTGGCGGTGGTTGGTCCTTCCATTACGCGTCGATCTGTCCTAGCCACCCGATTTTTTCGTGCCTCTTACATGCATAGGTATCTCATATGGATCCGTCTATGGACAAAGCTCGCCAATTACCCCTACACAAACCCTTAGAAAAAGGAAAAATAGGGAACTCGGGGAATTATAGGGGTAGGTGAAAGCCGATTCATCTCCTCAAGGCATCTTTTCTTTGTTCTTAAAAACTTTGTCGATTTTTGTGGGTGGCTGTTGCAAAGGAATCGCCTTGCAAGGTTTGAAGAAGTTTGTATTAGGTATTAAGTCCCTTTTTTGGAAGGGTATATTCTATATAAGGGGGAATGTCACCCCCGAGGTCCAAATTTTTTAACTCTTTCTTTTTGCATTTTCTGATAGCCCTAGATTAATGCTGGAGTAGATTCAGACTGGTAAGTAAAAGAATGTGTTTATAATATCACTTTAAAAGTGAATTTCGACTTTGAAGCTGATTTCCCGAAAACACACTTTTGGAAGCGGCGTGCATGATTACTCAAAAACTAAGGCACCTACAGTCTCGAATTTTTTTCACCAGTTTAACCACACATGGGGCTCTGGTATGAACCACGAACAAGCCTGTTGAAATTTTAGTTCCTTTTTTTTTATATTTTATCAAAAAAGTGTTTCTTTTCTGTTGTATGAAAGTCAAAGTATCTAAAATGGGGTCAAATTAATTTTGCTCCTAAAGATGGTGGTTCATATCAGAACTACTGCCACACTGATTGCGTAGACGCAATTGGATTTATCACAGAATACATCATTCCAGCAGGAGCATTCTAATTTTATTTTCATTTTCCAAAAGCTATAAGCTGTTAAGAGTCTGTCATTATTTTTCACGTGCAATTATTAGTTTAGTTGCCATAGCTCTGCAAACATACGCTACATTTAACCCCCTCAGGGGTGGCATCCCCCCTAAGGCTACGTAAAAGGGAAAGAATGGTCCTCACTTTGGCAGCCACAGGTGCGACATTTGTAAAAACGATATCAAAATGCCACTATTTATAAAAGGGGCTTTGGAAGTGTACCACACAGTAGGGCGAAACCCACTATTTTCTCGTTTCCGAGGAAACTCATTTCTTCCCCGCGGAGGTAACTTATTCAAATAATACCATAGGCGACTTTGAGTAATGGGTGCATTCGTCTAAAATGTATGGGTAATGAGACACTTCGAAAAGTGGAAGGATTATTGAAGAAGGCAGGCAAAGAAGAAAAGAAGAACTAATGCGAAACGTTCTTAGAGGTACCAACGCGGATTCTTCTTGAACGGAAGGATATATAAATCATTTTTTGAAGCGCTTCAAGGGGGACAAACGAATTTGTCCACGGGCTTGTTGGTCTTTCAGAACGCGGCCATTATATGATAATCCCTCGTCCCGACTCTCTATTATTCATGCCTGCTCTTTCTTTAAATTCACGTCCACGGCGCACCGGTCAACTCGTAATTGTACATTACCGTTTCGTCGCACATTAATCCATTTTAAACGCCATCTATGCGCCTAAATCCACCCTCGACATTCCAACCCTCTAACCTCCAACCGATTTTACCAAAATTCCCCTTTCATCGAAACGGGAATAAAAGTATCCCTCCCCCAACAAAAGGGCTCGTTGAAAATTACCGAAAGCCAGTTCCTTGGATCGGTTTCCGATTTTATTTGAGAGCCTCCCAATTCTGCAGGCTCTCCAAACGAGTGTCCAGGTCTCGAAGAAGCACAGTGGCGTTCCGGCGCGATCGATGGATCGAATTTGGAAGGCACACACGATAGCCGCGGAACAAGTGCGCGAAACGTGACGCGCACGTTTCCTCGCGCCCCACCCACGCGGCACGCGCACGTGTTATGACTTGTTCGGGATCGATCGGGCCCGTTCGCGACGTAGCTGGCCGCGTGCACCGCTGGCCGCGCTCGTAAGTCAATCCAGCGACGAGCGTTAAATAACCGAGAGCGGCGCCGCGGGACGGGGGGAGCGCGCGTCGGAGAGCTGACGTCTGGAGAAATTGCGATTCGGCGAAAGTGAATTGCACGACGGCCCCGTTGTTTAGTTAAATAAGCTCGCGCCGAGCTGTTTGCTCGGCGAGGTCTCGCGGCCCTCGGTGCCGGCTGATCCATCGTGGACCATTTTTAACCCTACCTGCGACACGCGGGAACCTTCCTCGCCGTCTTGTTCCGCCGATTACACCGGGTGCTCGTGCAAAACAGCACATAAATCCTGTTACGAACTATTAGGTCCGTGTATAAGTAGCTTTGGTTATGTTTGGAAGGCTTGAAGGGGTTCTTTATCTCTGGTAGAAGAAAGGAATGTGGTGTTAAGTTTGTTGGACTACATTCTCAAATGAACTGATCATCATTTTTGTGATTGCTGATGTACGATACAGATTCGATATAGTGGGAAATAAAGAAATCTATGTTAATTAATTTACTATATCTGAAATTAGGTAAACGACCTAGTGCAACTGGGCCATGTTATGCAGAAAGGTACCAATCATCAATGATCTGAAATTGAGTTTTAGTTTGAAGATTTTAATCGTTAAAGAAAAGTAGCTTTATTTCTATTGGCTAGGTATATTTTATTTCTTGTTATTGTTTTACAGTGTTTTTTAATGGATTATTTAATAGCGAGTAGTATAATTAATATTACTTTAAATTTTCTGTAGTTTTTGCCTTTTAAGCCTAAAATAGAACTATAGCTAGGCAATATTAATAATTGTATATGGGTTGATAATTTTTTGCAAAAGGAACATCACAAAGTTATGGGATCCGTACTGTGTTCAACACTTTGTTTTAAAATGATGTCACTGAAAAGTCATGAATTTCGTGTGCTAAACTTGAATGTGACGTCATGCGATTTTATTTTCCACCATTGCGTATCTATATAGGTTCTATATCCTTGTAGGAATTACGGGATGAGTAACTTAATCGCGTGACGACTTGATTACTTGCGTTTATTGTGGGAGAGGTCACAACGACGCTGGCAAAACATGAACAAGATCTCACGAACACGCGGTGTCTGCGACTCCTAGCGGCGCACGGTAGAAACAGAAAAACACAGTGTCGCCAACTGACGAGTTAACATCATACACAACAATAGGATTTATAGCGTCAAGCGAAATTGAATAGTATGTTTTGGTCAGCCTCCTCGGAATTAAATTGTAAAACAAGGGGTTCACTAATTTTTTGACATTTTGAGGGTTGGTAGGTTTCTGCATAGCTTGTCCCAACTATAAGTGCATCTAATCAGTACATCATTCCCACCATCAGATCCATAAAAATTGCACAAATGATCAATCGGTGCGCGACACCCCTAAAAATAAAACTAGCTCCAAATATTTCCCATTGGACAAAGCACAGTGACAACGAGCTCAGAACCGAACGGCTTGTAAACTCCCACGATCAGGACATGGCCAGATTGGAGCGCTCTCCCATAAGCCACCAGTCCTCGGCAAACAGGAATCGGGAGCGCGCGCCGTCGAAGGGGCGACTTTTCCTCGCGATGAAAATTGAAAGATCCTCCCCCATGGACCGGCGGGGGAATGGAGAAAAACGATCGACGAGCATCGAGAGCCCCGCCATTACTCGCGTTTCCACGAAGGGACGCTGCAACAGACAGAGAAGACCACCCCTCTCCTTATCTCTCCCATCCGTCTCTTGTATCGTTTCCTCTGCATCGTCGCGTTAAAAAGAGGCCACCCTTGGCACCGGGCCTGTTTTCTCGGGAGGGAACAATTTGAAAGGCAATTTGTGCGTCCGTAAGAACGATCGCGATTACCGGTAGACCGGGACTAATGATGATGGCGGACGGGGGACTCCTTCTCCTCTCCGTTCACGGCCATCGAACAGAAGACACGGGGAAATTTTCGTCCGACGGTCCGTGGTCCCTGGACGGGCGGAGAAAGGGGGAAACGGGGAGGACCTCTTCTTCGTCGTTTTCTCTCGTCCGTTGCCTACTGGACGGGTAAGTGGGACTGGACTGGCTGCGCTTGTTGCTAGAGGCTTTCGTTTTTGGGGCACGATCGTCGGAGGGGCAAGGGGCTGGGGATCGTGGAAGAAATAAATGATCCAGGTCCGGATGGTGGAAGATGGATTGGTGGCCGAGGGAAGAGGATTTTGGCGCCTCGGCGTTGGTTAATACTGCAGGTCCTAGACGCTACCATACTCTAGGACCTAGATTATGATGATTTTTGTCAATTTAGTGGGGCAGAATCCGGCTGGGGCGCTGAGCACCGTTTCAGGGACGATTGGAGAGCTGAGCTTCCAGCAGATTTTCTTCAGAGAGAACTTTAGAACTACTGCGAAGGGCAGATTTTATTCGACACCCCTTGGGACCTCTGAATCCTCTTAAGCTTGAAAGATGAAAAGATGGAGAACTTGGTGACAAGTTTGCAAGGAGAAGGACACCGTTTTATTCAACTGAAGTTAGCGGAGGGAGCTCTTTTGATAGTCATTTACGAGAGACTCTGCTTCCCAATAGATATTCTTAGGCACCACTGGGTACCTTTAAATAGACCTCTGCCTTCGCGAAGAACAGGCTATCTATACACCCAGGATTCACAGTTCCCTGAGATACTTCTAAACTTAGCAGCCCTGCAGTTCCATAACGAGGGGACCGACATCATCAATCGGCAGCTTTCAACTTCCTCGTTAAAATCGAGTCCCATACGTTTAACACCTGCTGCGGAGCAACAGGCCCACGATTGGCCGTTACGCTGCCGGTGCAAGGAGCCCATTACGAGCGTGTCCAATGCATTAACAATTACCTCCGATTACCAGTCAGTCGTGCCCCCTCGGTGGACATGCAAACACGACACCTAATCGCGAAAACAATTAGAACCGGCGGAGCAACGTGGGCTCGTTAGGCGAGCGAGAAGAAGCATGAGTCGCGCCATTAATCCCCGCGACAACGACGCTCGTCGTTGGTCGATTTGCAACGATCCTAAAAGGAGGACAAAGCCTTTGGTAGCGACTGGCAAGCTCGATATTCCTGTCAATGCACTGGTGTCCCGTGGCCACGGGCCGGACACTGGGCGCAAGGATCTCCATTTTCCTTTTTTTTTCTCGTGGCGCCGCTTCCGGCCGTCCGCCTAACTAGCCAATTAAATGAAGAACGGCCATCGTTGGCACAAGACGCTAACTATCCACGGTACCACGCAATTACCGTGAAAAGGTGCGCTGCTAAAAGATTCATGGTTGCTCCCGGAGCACGCTGCTCCTCCACCCTCCCACTATTTTCGTACTGCAATAATTTCGCTCCTCGCGTTCGGGGGGGGGGGGGGGGGCGAAGCAAGGAATTTTTGGACGCCGGCTCGCATACTCCTCGGCTCTGGTGGGCGATATCGATCGTGGACTACATCGCACTGTGTTTGGACAAAGTTTTTGTAGATTGGTAGTCAAAAGAGTAAATGTAGTTAGAATTGACAGCCAGTCCTTGACACGGGTCGGAGAACTATTGTGTTCCACGAGACAATTGATGCGAGCTTTGGTGCGTTGGTAAAAAAGACTGCTTTCAATTTTGAAACTTGGAAACTGTTCAATTCCCATCCGCTCTATGTGCAACCATTTCGAATAACGTTTCACCGATCGCGATCATATATCACCCTCCTAATCATAAATTCCTGCGTCAAAAAAGCTCGCGCACCGCGCCGTAAAGCTGTCCCGCGCCGCGGAGGCTGGCCCACATTTCCCGGAGAAATATATTCGCGAACGTCACGCGTCGCGCGCGTCGGAATAAATGACGAAATAAAAATTCCGCCCGGATCGCGGATCAATTTAAAATCAGACGACACCGCGCGACGCGCGGAGACGGCGAATCACGACGCTTGGGATCTGTGAATCTCCGCTTCCGGCCGTCGGGGATCGGCGACAGCGCAGAATGCTCGCGTTGAAAAATGTCCAACGTCGCGGGGCGCTATTTCACTCGTCGCCTATCGCGAGCCGGCTCTTCCCAGAATCGCGTGAAACATTCATCGGAAACTTTCGTTCCTGGCGGCGGCGGGGGAGGGTCGCCGGCGGGCAGCTCCAAAGGAATTCCTCTAGGGAACTTATTCGAGAAATAATTTGTCCACCTGACCCGATGCGACGTGCCCGAAAGGACCGCCACTAAATCGTTATCGCGGTTCCGACGGAATATCTTACTCTCTAGGCATAAATCGTACGTTTCCAGGAACAGCGCTCCCTTTCGCTGATGATATCGCGAACGGGATGCTCTTTTGTTGAGCCCGGAGCCTCTGTAAATGTTAATGCGACGCGCCTGTTGACTGCGGAACTATAGGGAATATTCCGTGACGGGTGGCGGAACTGGGAAGTGAATTCAGTTGCTCTGATTCTTCGTGAAAGAGGGAATAAAAACATGTGGTAAGTTCGATGATTTCTCGCGCGGGGCTTTGTCTTTGAGTAGATCGGGTGTGAAGATGGATGAGTGTATATGCGAATGACTGATCGCAGTGCGCGCCATCTAGGTCGCGCTACTTGTTGCGGGGCCGATTGGAGGTTAAGTCTTCATTGTATATTTGTTCCAAGGATTTTAATGACGCATTGCGAGTGGATTGAAAGGGGGAAGAAGTACTTAACTCTACAACGAGACTGCAGATCTTTCTAAGGAGTATTGAAGATGTTGGATGATACAGGCTGCTTAAAATGCGCAGTAGCCTCAACCCGCAACAGCGTTTTCTTTGTAAAGAAAGCGAGAGTAGTCCTACCATCAGGACAGTGGAATTTTTTTATAGTGTTAGTAGCTTTAAATATTTATTTATCATTTCCATGGTTTCTTTTACTATTACCATCTTTGTCAAACCCCTGATAACCATCTGTCTCCAATCTGACATCAGATTGGTAGCAGGGTCTGGCATGAGAGCGCAGAATCTGACATCAGACTGTAGTAGTCTGTGTCTTCATTTGGCTGCGTTCTGAGGTGCAGAGCCTGAGGTGCAAAGCCTGATGTCAGATCGGCAGCAGATCGACAGCAGATTCTGCCGTCTGCTTGGCATAGAGACACTATAATAAGAGTCTGGACACGAGCCACTGTCCGCCATGTTTGATCGAAATCCCACGAGAGAGAAAGAGATATACACCATTTCACTCTTAACCACTCTTAACAACTCTTACGTTTATGGCGGTATATTAATTTCTGTTTACTTCACGTAAATAGGTATATACATAGCTATATCATGAAATTCTAATTGCGATTGATTCATACAAAATAGTTGGATGTGCAGCACCCTTTTGCAGTAACACCTCAGAAGAGGGTTATATAGTATTATGAGAGTTTTTCCAAAATGTCCCGAACGTCGAGCTTTATGGCCACAAAATATTCCTTACAAAAATTGGGTACCAAGGGATAATTCCCGCGTCTGTGAGGTAAATCTATTTTTATGTGAGAAACATGATTAAATTGTCAAATTGTACAATTGTTTATATCATAGGTACACTTTAGTGTAGAAATGTAGGAACAAACAGCTGACCACAAACGGAAATTGAAACCAAACGCTGTGCCAACAATGTTATGTATATATATAGATTATTTTTTTACTACCCAAATGCACATTTTCAGATTAATAGATAGTAAAATACCGCCATGAACGTAAGAGTTGTTAAGAGTGGTTAAGAGTGAAATGGTGTATATCTCTTTCTCTCTCGTAGGATTTCGATCAAAAATGGCGGACCAATCAAAAAGTGGCATTCTCGTGTCCAGACACGATCAACATCCAGACACTTCATCTCGGCGTATCCAGAAGGCAAACGTAATTATGGAATTGAATAATTTCTAATTATCTACGTCGCGGAAATCGGGATTCACAGTATCTGCAAGACAGACAAGTAGGGTTATGCGCGAAGTGCGAATGTTTAGCGTCTTGTTTAGTAGATAATAATTTAATACATATTTCCTTATAAATGTTAATGTTCGCAGGAGCATGCATGATCGCCTAGGGTGTGTACTGTGTGGAGATGGAGCTGAAGTAAGTATCGCATGTATCCTGTTTATTCATACGTTACGTTTAATTTTATACTAATATTGTATTTGTTTTCAGCGCCAACACAACAGGAAATATGACGATTCTACACAAGAAAGAAGTCGAAAATACTGATTAAAATTTCTGACACCGCCCCTACTAGGTACCACTGGTTACGGGACGTACTGTATATGGATATGTTAATGTAAATGTTGAAAGTACCTCTTTGGATTTATATGCGCTACTTATATTATTTTGTAACAATTGTAATCACCGATCCTGTATATTTTTAAAGAATAAAGAAATACTTTTTGATATAAGTAGAATTAATTATTTAATAAATTACAAAATCTGCTTCCTGCTTATGTATAGGTAGGGATACACCTATAGCAATCACGGTATACATGTGTTGGTGCGTAGGGACGTCCATGTGACGTCACGCGTAGGGAATCGTTTGGTAATTCTGGCCCTCAGATGGCGCTGTTGGCTGTGCCAAGCAGACGGCAGAATCTGCTGTCGATCTGACATCAGGCTCTGCACCTCGGAACGCAGCCAAATGAAGACACAGACTACTACAGTCTGACGTCAGATTCTGCTCCCCAGTTCTGGCTATCAGGGAACGTTACTTGCTTCCGAACACTCAATGTATCCAATCTCCATTTAAATAAATACTTAGACCACTAACTAATCAGATCTTTACACAAAACACACTCCTAAATCCCATCAGCGATTAAACGAGATTACACCGCCCGCACCTGTGTCTAACAAAGAAGCCAGAAAACTGGCCGCAGCCCATATTGCTTCGTGTTCTGCACCGTATCACGTAGTATGCACTGCGTTACTAGTAGTTAGCGAACTTGTTTAACAAGTAGGGCAACTTGGAGTCAAAGGGCTGGTAACTAGGGTTTCATTGAACGCATCGTGCATTCGATAGTCAGGCAAACTCGGTGGCAAACTCGAGTAATTGATAATCAATTTTCACATTATTACGTTACAATTCATTGCGTTCGGCTAACTTTACGCCATTCACAAAATTCACCGGATGTGTTTAGCTTTACCACAAACTTTCCGTAACGCTGTTAATTCTACCTGAAACGACACGTTCCAGTAACTACTCCTTAAACCTAACCTCAAAATATTCAGTTCATGCTACTTTCATATTAATATTACGTCCGGCGGATTTCGGTGTTCAATCAACGGTCACCGACGCGACGGCCACTTTTATCGCGTGCAGAGTTCGGTAAGCGCGCGTGGGTCGACGGAATTACGAAAGTACAGAGCTCGCGAAGGAAATATTTCTCGGATCCACCGTCGCCTCGTTGCGGCGGCCACGAATAAACGTGCACGCGTGCGGCGTGGTCGTTTTATTTTTAAGCGACATCCAGACATCCGTGCGTGCGCCGGCGGGCAACTCAGAATTTTAATTAGAGGAATTAAGCGAGCCGTTATGGGCCTTAAATTTCAATGAATACGAGAAAACGGGCGTGTGTTGCTCGTGGACCTTCACCGGACGCTAATTGTGTTTACGATCGTCACTGGCCAAGGAAATCTGACGTGTCGGTCCCTTTGCGAATTTTACGTACCGTTTATTCCACTTTTCCATCTTGTCTGCGAAACGATGGAAAATTGGCAGTGTGGAGCGAAATAGGCTATGCAAATTCTTGGGTGTTAAAAATGTCACGAGTAGTGAGACAGTTGGTATTAAGAGGGATGTGTTTTATGAATCAGAGGCAACAGAAATTAACTCAGGCTAAATCGATTCGCAGGCGTTAATTAGTGTCAATACTAAATATCCCTATTAGTAGCATTTTTGGTTGGTCAGCAGTTGCTAACAGTTGGGAATAGTTGGGATATAGTTATAGCGAATTCGGACGGTCACACTGGTGCGCACTGAGTGCGACTTTTAGCCAATTGGAAGCGAAAAAACTCGCACTCAGTGCGCACCAGTGTGACCGTCTGAATTCGCTATTAGTGTTTGTGCCTACAAATTCCCAACACAGGGCCTACGGCAAAAAAGTTACGACAGTTTGCCAACGAATATTCAATGTTGGGCCCACAATTGTTATGGTTGGTTAATTAACAAAAAGTTACGACAGTTTGCCAACGAATATTTAATGTTGGGCCTACAATTATTATGGTTGGTTAATTAACAAAAAGTTACGACAGTTTGCCTACGAATATCCAATGTTGGGCCTACAATTACTATGGTTGGTTAATTAACAAAAAATTTACAACGATGATTAAATGTCGTCTTACAAACGTCAGAAAATTTGCTACATTAAAAAACCTGTTGTGATTTTTATTTTCTTATTTATAAATACGTAATGAGGACGTCTGTCTTAAGACAAATGTGAAATTTTAAGGAATGAGTCTAAAGGTCGGATGATGATATTTTGTAGAATATTTCGCGTCACTGCGCAGTTTTCATAAACGATTAATACTAGTTATGTAACTAGAAATTACAAGTGTTTACAAGGAAGTGTGTTGGTTAGTTGCGAACAGCGGTTGCTTTGTAAGCTCTAGACCAGGTTTTTTCTTTTTATACTAGTTTTCCTGTACTACAACCGTATTCTAACTTAAGGTCGCGATTTGATTCTTCGAACATCATAATGATAAAGCCAAGGAAAAAGGACTCCTACATCCATAAAAGAAACCGTAATATAGGATAGAGCCACATGGGAGGCAGGGACCTATAACTAAGGAGCAATAAATTAAGACTGTGATTAATTTAACATAGGTTAAGTTTTTTCATGTGTATTCGCAATTATAATTGTTAATAAATGTTTGAAAAAAAAGGTTGCTTTGTAAGCACAAAGGTGGGTTCGATTCTCCTCACCGCGAATTTTTTTTTTCCTAAACCAGACCTGAAGAAGACGTCTTTACGACGTCTTTTGAAGTTCTTTAAGACGCCTTCTGGACGTCTTTAAGACGTCTTTTGGAAAGAAGCCTTCAGTTGGGCCTATGGAAAGAAACCTTCAGTTGGGCCTTCGTGTTAAGTGACGTTGGGCCTACGTTGGTTACAATCGTTGGCCCAGTTAAAAATAGCGCGACACTTCAACAGTTGGCCAACGGATAACACGTCATTGGCCCAACAAACTCCCAACAAATAAATGCTACTAGGGATACCAGGATTAACCAATTATAAGCTTGCCCCTAATTACAAATTTATTCTAAATTTATTTGCAACCCTTTCTGCAGCCTACTCATAAAGAATCCTCTTCAATGACCGCCGTCGTTAACACTATAACATGTACTTACCGCAGGAAATGTATCACATTGCCCATGAAGTAACTGTTTTAATTTCCACCGGAAGGCAGTTATTCGCCCCCAATACACACCACAATTGTACCCGTTCTTAACCGCGCTTCAAGGCAGTTAAAACGCCGCGGAATCGTAAATAATCAGATTTATCCGGCAGTAAAATTACGCCGGCGGCGTTGCTTAGCTTTTTACGGCGACTGTAAATCGCGAGGAAAAATCTTTTAAAACGCGGTTAACGCTGACTCGTCCTTTTTGTCTACCCCTCTCCGCCGCGTCAAATTTTTACGACCCGGGACACAACGGAGTTCCATGCCCGCCGCCGTAAAACATCTTAAACCCTTATCCTTTTAATCTCGTTCGTTATACAACCGGTCGCTAATACAACCCTCCCCGCCCCTGGTCCTTCTCTCATCCCTCGTTTTACCTCGAGGCGTCTCATGTCGCGCTATCGCGTAATGTAATCTCAGGTCCAGCCATTCACAGATTCCGCGCCCGATAGCAGTTCGAAACTTTTGTCGGGGGTATGCCCCGCCAGGAAATCGCACGCCACTTTTTGCTCCGCGTTTTCTCCCCCCTTCGTCCTTTCTTTCGCACTCGGCCCGCCTCGAGGAGCAACGTGACACCGACCGTTTCATTCCTCGAAGCGACGAGAAGGCAGCTCGATATATATATACATATATATGTTCAGAATTGAACCATCGATTAACGCTTCCACTGGCGGCGGCGTCTCTTCGCGCCGTGCTGCGTACACTTGTACTTACTTCGATATATTTTGGAAAGCATCGAGAGTATCGTTCAAGTGGCCTCGAATGTTTTTTCAGCGCGAAACCCTGCACCGCGCAAAGTGTTAATTACCCCGCATGGGAGCGCATCGTGTGGTAACTGCTGTGCCCCAGCGTGGATGCTTGCCACGAGTTACAATGTTTTCCTTCGATTGCGCGGCGCCGAGGGAAGATATTTCAGCCCGCCTGTAGGTCCGCGTGTTTTCGTCGTTTAATTATGAACGTCAAAGGCGCAATTCGCTGATCAAAGTCGCCGCAGCACATCACGGCGAGATGAGATGTGTACAAATTTTGCCGGTCTGTTTGCACGGGCAAACAAAGCCCGTCGTATCAGTTCACTATTAATGGCAGACACCTTTGGACGGAGGCACCGACCAAAGCAACCGCGGCGGGACCGCGCGGCACGTCATGTCAGAGCGCCCCGTGAACCCAACAATAACCATTAAGAAGATTGATCAGCCCTGCAGCTCGTCTTGGCCCCAGTATGCAGGCATAAAAAGCTCATCGCCATGTAGCTACCGTAATCGCGCCTGAAAACCTGTCGGGGCATTAATTAAACAGCTTCGTCACGCGCTTCTATTAGCACTGCAACGATTACGCGCTCTTTTTAGCCGCGATATCCGTTTCACACTTTGCTAGACGTGGCCCCTGCGGGGTCGCTTATGCGCTTTCGGTAATTGGATATTGGGATTTCGAGAGGCTTTGATGGGTGTACTGAGAATTTTTATATTTTGGAGCACGCTGTTGTAGGCTTCTACTGACAATCAGCTGCTTTATGGAAGAAACTTCCTTTTGGAGATGATGCCAGGGTAATGAAAGGTGCAATTTTGTTCTTGGGAATATTGGACACCATAATGACTATTTAGAGTGCGTTCCACTTACGCTCAAATCGGCCGCGACGCCCGTGATTTTCTTTACATATCGCGACCGCGCTGGCAATTTGGGGTTAAGTGGAATTTGTCCTTAGAAGATGAGGATCTTTGGCTAAGGATGAAGTCTTCGTAGTTCTAGTAACAAGGTCCTGGTGATTTGCCAAAGTAAGCTTCACAAAATGGATACCATTACCATCGCAACTGCCATAAAATTTTAAAGTCTTTACTATTGCATGCCGATCTATATATATGTAAGTAGAATAATCTTCAAGCAGAACTCTCCTACAACAAAGACCAATTCACAGTGCCCCAGACGCTCGAACAATAACCTATAAAAAGTGTCGTAACAACGATCCCCAAAAGGAGAAGAACAGATCGCCAGTTGCGAATTGAATCTCTGCAACAAATCACTGCAAACATGTTCAAGCATCAATCCATAAGCCTATCACACTAACCCTGAACAAAAAGATCCTTTAGAAACTAAATAATGACTCGAAAGTCATCACCACTGCACACACCATTAAGTGTCGTTTTCACGTGACAGTAAATCCGAAATCGTGACTTTTACGGTGGTGACACTAAACGTCGTGACTTTTGTGGTCGTGAAAACTAGATGCCGCGATGTCGTGACCATGTCGTAACATTGTTTCACGCTGTTATACATTGTCAGGGCAGCGTAAGTCATGACTTTGACTGTCACGTGAAAACGTACCTTCTTACAATCAGCGTTCTCCCGACTTCGGAGCGTAGCTGGCGCCCTCTAGCTAGCCATTACCTCCCGAGCAACTCGGCCAGTTTTAATCACACTCAGCCAAGATCCTGGCTGGACCGAGTGGCCCTTCCATCGCCAAGTCGATTATACTTCGCCCGAAAATTCATGTCCAGAGTTGAGCGCGTGGGCGTCCGTTCGTCGAGGGCAATAACACTGCCGAAAGTGCGGATATCCCGGAGCTGCCGGCCGACTAATTAGATTAAACAGCAACTGGAGCGTGTTGAGGGCGCCTCGTGGAATGCGTTTACGAGGCGTGCAGGTGCAAAACCGCGGCTAGCGTGCAGCCCACGACAGCCGAAGGCGAAATTCTGTTTGGGACTCGGAACGGTATCGAATGGACCGGCTGGCGGATGAATTGGCGCGAACACTGGCCCCAGTGAACCTTATTTGCCCGCGGTGGGGGGAACTACATAGTTCGCCGAGCCTGCCGGTAGTCGCGCAATCCGCAGCGCCACTGGCTGTCTTTCTCTCGCTCCTTTATCGCTGTCCACTTGGGGCCGCGTCCCTGCGTGAATGATAATTATTCGGCAGTTATCGGCTAATTAATCACCCCGCGGACGGAACTGCTTTGGCGCGAGGCATCGGCAGAGTGAAAGGGATCGATCGGGCGGTTCCGATAGACCACTCGGGTTTGCTAGAGAATTGAATGAGACTTCGAGGGGGATTGCCAGGTGGAACATTGCTGAAGAATTCAAGAAAATATGCTATGTAGTATGGCTTCGAGCGGACTACTAGTTACGCTCAAGTCCCTCAGCACTTTTAAGACAGCTCGGGTACCCCGGGATCGCCAGTTCCGATCCAGGCACGTGCTTCTAGTGGTTGAAACGCCCACGAAGCAAGCCCCAGGGCTTGGGGGGGATGTGGCACGCGCAATCAATAAGTATCGCGCAGTTTGTAGTCCGACCTGTGCGAGAACTCCTACCTTCTTCCCTATAATTTAAAAATTCAGCATTCGCCGCACGCGGAGCAACGCCGCGGCGACGCGACAGCTTCGTCCAATCACCCCCGAAAGAGCGGATGGGGGTTCCAATTACACATTCCCAAAAAGCCAGGCGTGATCGCTGGAAAAATCGCGAGACCAGAGCCCGCGGGGGCTGGAGCGCCCCACGGACGACCCTCAACCCTTCCCGCCGTCTAATATAATCGCGCTCCGGGTTTCGCTGACGGCGGGGTGGGGGGGGCGGATGAAAAAAATCTGCGTGACAAAGAGCGAGAAGAGCGGCGAAAATGAGCGGAGAAAATTGCGAAGTTCGCGGGGCGCCTTCGTGTCACGTAAATCCATCCATACGCGGGGGTGGACAACGACCGAGTGGTCAGCCACCCTCGGGGCTCTTCGTGCGCCGAGGGTGTGGGCCCCACGAAGGGTGATCCATACGAAACTTTTCAATGGAGCCTCGTCACAATGGGATGGCGGTTTACATTTATTAGACCCGCGGCGAAAAGCTTAGTTTGCATTTGAAGACCCACCCTGCCACACTCCCGACCAGGCGGCCCTCATTCCCGATGCGCTCGCACGGAACACCAGGAGGTTGAATATCTTCGCGCGCGCAGGGGGACGGATCTCGCCTAGCTTCGGCAACAAAGTTTACCCCGGCTTCGCTGGGTGGTTCCCTTCCTACCCGCGATGCCGCCCCGCTGAATTATCGAGCGATTATCTAATTATAGAGCGATTTATGCACGGCCACAGACCAGCCATAGGCGTGTACTCGCATAATGTTTATTGTTCTATTGTCAGTCGGCCGGTTATTGATTCGCGCGCTCCACTGTAGGAGCAACTAAGTTGGGCGTTTACTTTGGCGGATCGGGGGGGCCCCGGGGTGGCGTATGCTCGCGATGGATCTGTGAGAATTCGAGATAGGCAGGGTTTAAGGGGATTAGAGCGTGGCTGATTGGCATGGGAGAACCGGGAGGATCTTCGATCGCGGATGACGAGGGAACTCGATGCAGAAAATGTTCACGGAAGATTGCAGGTGGGGTCAAGTTCTTTGCTACGTACTTTGCTTGACAGGAGGAAACACTGTCAAAGCCTCGTCCCCATTTGCACGCAAAGAAACTCGCGTTAGTGGCCACTACTGCAACAATCTCCGCGCGAAAGGTTAGGTCCGGGTTAGGCACATCAAACGATTCCTTTTGAGCTTTCAGCCTTTCATGGCGCAACATACGCAGAAACAAAGGGCGCACAGACTTTTCTCCGATTCTTTTGTTGCCCGTTAACGACTGCCACCACTGCAGAGTACAATCCCCCGAGCAGATAACCAGTTTCCATTAACGGCAGCCCAGATACGCTCCTCGTATTTAAAAACAGGTCGGATCTATTATGCTATTCCTCGAGCTCGGTGCGGGAAAAGCGGTGAAAGCAAATATTCATCGAATCCGTTTATACTGGGAGTGCATTTAGCGGCGCCAGGTCGGCGGAACAAACGGCTCCAGGTCCAGCAAGCGAACGCGGAATACCTCGTATCAACTTGAAGCTGGAAAATTTCCTGGTCTCCGGACGCGATAGCGAGCCTCTCCCAGCGCGATGCTATACAGCCGCGCGGGGTTGGCGAGCGTCGCTGAGAGACAGGCTCTGTCAGCCCGCGATATTTCACGCGGCCGACTGCCCTTGCCGCAACCACCCCCTCCCGTTTGCCAATAGTCGCCAAGTGTTCGTTCTAAGAACAATTACGCGGCCACCAACTGGAGCGCCGCTGCGAATGGGCTGCGTCGTTTCGCGGCCGCAGTTTTGAACGGCGCGAATATTAGCATGCTAATTCAATGGCGGCGAGAGAATCGTGTTTTGAGTTGCGGACGAAATTTCGTTGTCCGGGGCGGTCTGAGTTGTTTCGCGCCACGGGGGTTAATGGAATTGAGGCGGCACCGTTCAGGAAATGAAAATCGAGATGACTGTGTACACCGCGGTGCGGCATCTCGCGCGGTGCGTTTTATACGAGGTGGCGCGTGAAAGATGGTGCTAAGTATACACGTGAGCAGCCCGATTCAATACTGTAAAACGAGTCGAAAACGTGGAAGAAAATTTCTCCGCACCTAGCTTCGTGCTCGAGATAATTGGCTTTGAAATTGCAGTCGCGGCGTATCGTTCCAAATCATGTTGGTCGAATTAGATGCGCTGGAGTTTGAATTACTTCTGTTCCCACTATAATAGCCGGCGTTGTACTGCACGGACGCGCGGGACTCGTGAATTCTAGATTTACCGCCAACCGACCGCGCGCGCTCGCCGAGCACCGTTTTCGGCATCGATTTTCTCGGGAGCGGTGGGTCGTACGAAAAAACTTCATTCCATGTTTTGAACGCATTTTTGCCAGCTGAATCCGTCCATCACCGTGGGCAACGGGTAATTCCGCCGGTGACAGTAGGAAATCCTAGTTTTTCGCGTCTCGGAAAGCGGGAAGGGGCTCAGGGCCGGCAGAAAACGGTTTATCGAGCAAAAAAAGCACACTCAAAGTCGTCGCTGTTTGGGATTTTTTTGTGTTTTTTGAGGACGCCGGACGGCGGGAATCCCCCCCCCCCCCCCACCGGGTCGCTATAATCTCCAATAAATAACAGAGACTTTTCGGAGGAAGCTACAATCGGGCAGCGGGCAAACACGAAACTGGCAGATTTCGATGGAAACGCGACGAGAACAGGCGCGCAACGTCACGACTTGACCATTGTACGGGCGGGGGGTAGAGGGGGGTAGCAACGTTCGTCATAGTCGTCATTGTCGCCATTGTCATCGTTGTCATCGTTCCCCGTATCCGTCGGCTGGTAGCGCGGTGCGCGAACGGCCGTGCTGCAACGAAGGGTTCAACGGAATAACGATCGACCGTTCTCTGTCTACCGGCGTGTGTATGTATAATATAAGCATTGAAACGGCGGCGTTTTTCAATTTTGCAAGTTTCTAACGTCTATGGCGGGACAATGGGGCTGGCCGTCGAGCAATTTTTGCATTGTGCCAGACGGATGAAAGCGGATCCGAGAGGGGAAAGTCGCTGGAACAAAACTTGCTGGCAAAAAACACGGACGCCATATTTTCTTTTTCCTCTTGTTTTTTTGTATATAGATTTCCCCCTTTTTTGTGATTGTGTATGGAGGAAGGGATGCCGCGTTTAAAGTGCGCCTCGCTTCCGCGGAAAGTCGAGCCATGCCGGCCCGCGAAATGCAAATGCTAATGCACGTTCGCTGCATCGGGATAAATTCGCGGGCAAGTGGCAAGCAGGCGCACAGTAGTTGGCGGTTTGCGTGAATCCTAATCGCGGCCCTAAATATTCATTCGGCGACGCGACTCGATTGAGCATCGCCGGGCTTTTATTAACCGGAGGGGGGATAAAATGCGGTGCGCTGGATGAGTTAGTGAGATCGTGATACTGGAATTTCTGGCGCTTTGGGTATTTTAAGTTTTTGGGCTTTGGAGTGGGGTTGAGCTTGGGCTTTATCGTGTTTGTAAGTTTCTTGGGGTTAGAGGTTTGTAATTGACACGTTTCTGAGTTATAGGGTTATTGAAGACTTATGTTTGTGAGTTTTAAAGATTTTGGAATTCTAATGTATTGGAATTCATAAGTCCTTGAGTCCTTGGATTGTTAATTTTTAAATTCTTGGGGTCCAAGGTTAGTGAGTGCTTAAGTTTTCGAATCTCAAAGAGTCTGGACCCTGCAGTTTGTAACTTTTAAGTTATTTAGCCTTCAACTTACAGAATTCCTAGATTCATGAATTATATTCTTCTCGAACTCTAGAATTAAAAAATTCTTAAGTTTGCGTGGACTGTATTTGAAAAATGTCTAAGTGATTAAGTCCTAAATTTTTTAATTCCTAAGAGATTGAGTAGCTACCTAAATTTTTTAATTCCTAAGAGATTGAGTAGCTACCTAAGTTTTTGTATTCCTAAGTCACCGAGTCACTAAACTTACGAATTCCTAAGTCATTGAGTCCCTCACCTTGGAATTCCTAAGCCAAAAAATTGCAAACTATACAAGTCCATAAGTGTCTGACTCACAAATTGTGGAACCCCAAGATTATAAGTTTCCAAGCCACCAAATTCCTGCGCCCCGAAATTCCAAATTCATTGAATTCCCAAGCCCCCAACATCAAGACGTATGAAATTCCTAACGCTGCTTTCTAAAATTCCCAAGTCGCGGTTGCGCGATCCCTCAACGCGAAGACAGCTCCCCGGGCAAAAATCACTCACGCCTGGCGGATTAATACCTTAATAACGCGGCGATAACGCGACAAACGCGGCCGATCGATCAACACCCATTAAGTCGCTTAAACACAACCTTTCCATTAACTTGGCTCATTCGTCAGCGCGTCCGCGACGAATGGGCATACATCAAAGCCTCCGTACACAATGGGTCCCGGATATACGCGCGCCTCGCGGGACCCCGCGACCCGTACACGAAGCCTTCACTCGAGACACCCACGCTGTCGCGAGGAACATCACGAGGATGGAAATCCTCTCGCGTGCTCATCAGTCCTCCTCTTAAGACTTGTCGTCGTGCCTCTCGCCGTCAGAAACCGCGAATCACGGGGCGCGCCCCCTCGGGCCGCACCGCAGCGACGAAAGAACAATACGCTGGTCGCCCGATGAACAAATCCATCGAAATCCCGACAGGCCATTTACACGGGCAGCCTAACACTGGGGCACGCCGGACAGTGGAACGTGCTGTGAATTTAATTAAAGCCGCCGTTAATCATAGGAATAGTCATTGATGCCGCTGTGTCAATATCTAGCCCATGCGCCAAAATAGATCCGCCTGGGAACCGATTGAAACGCCATCGTCGCGGATCCCCGTTGACTCGATCCGCGACAATTTGCATGGAAATAACGGACCGCTCGCCGGGGGTAGGTCGTCGACGCGAGGATGTCGGGGCTATTTTTCAGTTCGTTGTGCCAGAAGTCGAGGG
Organism: Andrena fulva; assembly: GCA_946251845.1. Taxonomy (NCBI): domain Eukaryota; kingdom Metazoa; phylum Arthropoda; class Insecta; order Hymenoptera; family Andrenidae; genus Andrena; species Andrena fulva. The sequence continues at coordinate 6,938,356 of OX276333.1, forward strand.
ATCATGGCGGAAGCCCGCCTCCTTATTAGCAATTGTCGCGGGGGTGGTTCGCGCATCCCCGCGTTCCCGCTCTTTTTTTCCAGCCAGCGGAGAGGAAAGAGCGTCGAGGGCCACGGTGTATCATCCTCCCCCGCGCGCGCCGACCTGGCGTCCCTTTCGCTCCTACGGGTTCTGCTTCCGCGACGGCTGAATGCGGGGAACAGAACGGAACCAGTGTCCTGGAACAACGGCGGCTGGCTGACGCGGAGGAGCGGGGCTTGGGCGGGGGGCAGACAGACAGAGAGCGAAGGAAATGATGGAAAGACGGAGCGTAGACGCTGCGTGCAAGGCGGAAGAGTATTGGAGGCAAATGGCAGGGAGGAGAGGGGGTGGCTGGTAGCCTCGAGTATTTTTCGATCAGTGTTCAGGGACTAATTGGAGGGATCTTGGGACTGGTCTGGGCGCTCTTCGACTTTGGTCGGGCTTTTTATATTTTTTGTGGGTGTTGGTGGCGAAGTGTTCTGAGTGAGGTAGACGTGGAGTACGTCTAACTGCTTCGGTGACGAGGGAGCTAGTGGGTTTGTGGGTTTATGGGCTCGGTGGATGTTGGGGTATTCAAGATTCCGAATTCCTGTGGAGTGGCTGACATGTGGAGGACTCTGTTCTTGTCAGATCGCAGTGTTTATGAATAAGATTGACTATTAGGACCTTGGTCCAGTTTCTTGTATCTTTGCTGGAGTAGCAGTGGACTACTGTTGCTTTAATATTTGTATATAAAAGAAGAAGTCCTGACTGACTGACTCACTCACTCATCCACTCCCAGCTCAATCCGTTTAACCTAGGAACGTGAGATTTGGAAGGTGCATGGTTTTTATGACGTATTCTAATCTTCTATAATCTATAGGTATGTATAAAATCCTAATACATCATCACGATTTCTCTGGAACCACTGACCCTATGACCATGAAATTTGGTAGGTAGGTTCCTCTTAGCCCCTAGGTGCTCGCCAAGAGATCTTTTCAAAACTCCCATCACCGAAAAAAGATATATCACCTGGACAACGCTGGGAACTTCAAGCTCCTGAGGATACATAGGTTAGGTTGAAGTTGGGGTACCCTAGTGCCCGAACACCTAGCGCCTTTACGCTACCAAATCTGGTAATTTTTCCACTCTTAAGTGACTAATTCATGAATTGAAACGTGGATGCTTTGAAAAGGAAGAGACTGTGCACAATGCAGAGCCAGAATTCTATACATCTACCATTCCAGCTTCGCAACTTCCCTTCCCACCACCTTTCATGCGTTTCCACATCGACGTTTTACCATCGACGACAAAGCCACGTTCCAGCAACGTATAAACAATTCAACACAAACCTAGAGACTCCCTTCAACGCCCCTTTATCAATTTGCACCCCAGAACCTGGCAGATCCTCCAGTTACGGGTCCGCGACACCCTTGCCTAGTGGATCCGCCGCTCGCCGGTGTACTTAGCTGCCATCCTGGCGGCTCGTTGCACACGCTCGTGGGACAGGCAGGTTACATTTCCCATAGCCTGTCAAAAATTCCTGGCAAATTCACGATCAAAGAAACAATTTCCAGGGGAGCGTGTTCCCAAGGACAAAGCCGCGGCACAAAGACCCTCCCCCGATAGGTGATCGCTACTCGATATCCCGCGGTAACTCGATTCCAGGAGCTTTTCATATTTATAGGAGCGTGCGGGATAGACATACAGAGAGACTGAGAGAGAGAGAGAGAGAGAGAGAGAGAGAGAGAGGGAGAGGGCAGCACGACGAAAAATTTTTCCAGGACAGCAGAGCACGTAAACGAGAGAGCCGATGGTGTACGCGTACAAACTGTAATACGCACCAGTGTGTCTTCCGACATTCAACACCCCTCTCTCCGCCAGCCCTCTACGGCATCGTTCGAACGTTGCCAGGTACGAAATTATTGTACGATACACAAAGGATAACGCAGTCTCAATGATAGCCGCCACTCCCCGCGTCGAAAGGGTTAGCGGAGCATACTGAAGTACCCATTCCCGCGTATCGTCCAGGGAAAGGAAGGGGCGGGGGGGGGGGGGGGGTGCGCACGGTTTGCAGCGTGTTTGCAGTGTTCAGAATGGACGGAGGACCCCCATTGTCCCAGAGAGCTTGTTTCTATGCAGATGAGATATACAAGGACCGACGGATGGACAGACCGACGGAGAGATTCTCTTTCCTTCGTTCCTCCACGCGCCATCCTCCCTTTGTAACCCCTTTCGTGCCCCCTCCTCCCCTCTCGCCCCCCCCCCCCCCTCCCCCGTCCATGGGTCGTTCCATGAAGGCACACGAGGGGGAAAGAAGCGTTTATTACCGCGCGACCGCCATAAAGAATTAAGGCGGGCCGTGTTGAAGTGGATACAGGTGTTTACGGGGGTGGTTTCGTAACTTCGTTTCTCGGGGACGTTTAATCACGCGGAGGTAGGGACGGGGTAATTTGTGACCCAGGGCGCGCGGGATTCTGTCCCGCCGTGGAACGCGTCCGGGTGATTCCAGATTCCTGGGCTGACCGATGGGCCCTGTTAATGAATCGACTGCCAAGGTGCTCTCGGTGGAAGCGGGACCGAGCTGAAGTGGGACAAACAGCGTCGTGGCGTAGGGGTAGGGAATAAGCTTTCCGGGCTTGGATCGTCGCTTTGTCGACCGCCGATCCCTTATCGAAAGTCGTCGGTGGCCCGGTTCGTGCGCTGCGGTCGGGCACTTCCACCCAGATCCCCGAGTTTCCGTGACTAACGAGACACTGGGTTATTAGAACTGTATCTAGTAATCTTACAGGACGCTTTGGGGAAACCCACCACTGGCCGGCCATCCTGCTGCGTATTGGGTGATCTGATTGGCGATAAGGCGAGCGTTTACACTGACCTACATCTTGGTCGAGGGGAGCCGTAAACCGAGAGTATCGGACGAACCGCGTAAAACACGGCACGAAACGGGGTTCGGGAAGATGGGGAGGCAGATATCATTAGGAACTGGGCCCGCCGGGCACTGTCAGGAATTCAGGGACTCGTGTCCATCAGCGTCTCAATCTTTATCGCCAGCCAGCATCTACCCAGAGGCTGCAGACGAAGCAATCTCTACCCTAGCCAATTATTGCACTCGAGAAACTGAATCTCATCAAACGATTGCGGCCAACCCACCCATAATCTGCATGCCATCCCGCGCAGCCGTTGGCCCCCGAAATCCCAGCTCCTCAGTCGTCCAATCTAACTCCCGCGAGATCTTGTTTCAGATACCGCGCGGCGCCCTCCAATGCATGACAAAAAATTCGCGATACCTGCGCGCGTACGCCGCGTATCCTTAAATTCCGGATATCCGGATCCTTTGTGGGATAAAGGTACGGTTGTCCGAGGATATCGGGCGGAGGCAGCCGGAGAAACTCGAATTTCCCGGCGAATTCTACTTTTATCGTGCCCGTATCCCTGGGCCACTTGGAGGAAGCCGAAGCTTTTATCTTCCGCGTATTCCCGCGGGGTTAGACGAAAATTTTGTAAACCACGCTCGCGGTATCCACGGAGGGGAGTGCGCGTAAAAGGAGGAACAGGAGGCAGAGGAGGCGGATATGAATAGGTGAGCACGTTAGATTCCGTCTGAGCCGCAGCTGGGGGGGGAAACCAGTTGCAGTGGATTCCGCGGCGTTAACCGATAACAACTTTATCTGCCCTTTCCTCTTTTCGCCGCAGACAGGCAATTCACCTTCCCATCGCCCGTGCTTGCCGGACTTCGTTCGCGCGCCCGACGGCTTCCCACTGTTCCCCGGGACTGTGGGCCGCGAGCGCGCGCCTCGCTTTTACCCCCGTCGATGGGATTCGATGATGAGATTTGTGCGGCGGAAGCTTCTGCCTGCCACGTTTCGGGGAAGATGATTGGAGGCGTTCGCCGTTTAAGGATCTATGTACTCTCGACAAGCCTGGGCATACCTTGACGGTGGGAATGCTGCCGTACTTTATACAGCAAGCATGCGCAAATGGGTACCTGAAATTACTGTTTCCTCCAACCGAACGAAGCAGATAGCAATTACTCTAAGCGATCCTCAAGCACCAGCTGTCTAAAGTACCTAACCCAATTAAGAAGGGAAACTCTATTTCAACTTGGTCCTATAATTTTCCGCAAGAACCGCCCCGCCAGCCGACGATTAAGCCCCACCCGCCACGCGGAGGCAAAAAGCCACAGGAACAATGGAAAAATGAGGAATACCGAAGGCCAGAGGATCCCAGGGGTGACGCGATCCTCTCCATCCAGCGACTCGAAACTCTCTCGCCCGACTCTAACGTTATCCCGCCGCGCTCGCTGGAGGCTGCTTCCGGAGTTCCCAGTGGCAGCCCGATCTATCTACAGGGGGAGGATTTTGTTAGAAATTCTGAAGCATCCAGGGAGGGGGGGAGGAAGGAAAGTTTCGCCGATGAACCTCCACGACCCGCGGCGTTCTTCTCGAACGCAGCGCCATCTTGGCCGCGCGTCCAGTGCCCCCTAGCCCGGCTGGTTCGCGGGTAGGTGACCGTTGCAGCTTCCCAGAAACTTCAGCGTGTTAACCAACCCCCTTCACTCCCTATCGTCTACTCCGGTAATTAATCGAAGAAACTCGGATCGTAAACAACGAGGCATCCATTAAGATCCCATTCATTAGACCGGAAGTGGCTCGGTCCGGCCGCCTGTTTCCGTCTTATCATCGTGAAAACTGCAGTCAGGTGGCTGAAGGACCCCGCGGGAGGATCCCCGGCGAGGAAACAAGACGAGGGGGTGGCCGGCGGGAGACTTTCAATAATTCTTCGGAATAACTTTGAAGCGCCGGAGACGGACTAGCGAGTTTCAAGGAAGTTTCGCTCCTCCCTTTTTCTCTGCCTGCCCCTCCGCTCGAGGGGGTAAGTTTCAGCCACCCTGCCTGTCCCCCTGGCCAGCCTTCTCTTATCTTTTATGCATTATTGGCGCGGCTGAAAACCACCCCTTCCCACCCCGTCGTCGCCGCTGAACCCCTTCCCACGGGCCCCGCTCGCCGCCCTATTCTCTCATATTTCGGAACCAATATTATGCTAATGCGCGCCGCGCCCGTCACGGGAGATACGGATGTAAGGGTCCACGGGGCCCGTGTATCGCGCACTTTTGAATAATTCTGCCGGAGAGGGGGCGAGCTACGCGGGGGAAAGGAGAAATATTAGAAACAGTTAAGTGGACGATGCGCGGCAGGCTTGACAGCTATTGAAAATGATGTCAGGACGTGGCGAGGCCGCCGGATTGTATTTTCAGCGGTCCGACGAGCTATTTCGCCGCGCTGAAGTGGTCCCTGAAGCTACGCCCACCGGTGGCTAAGCGTGTACTCTGTATATTTAATTATGGCGCTTGAATGAAAGATCATCTTGACGATGGAAAGTATTATGTGCCAGCGTCCCTACTCGAATTACAACTGTCACGGTGCCCGCTTTCTCGGCTGACTATCCTCGAGTTCACACGTTCGCGGAGTTAAAAAAGAGAAGAAGAACGGAAAATTGAGGTGTCCGTGCCAAGAGCGGAGCGCCTGACAGCTTCCTTTCGTCACGTACGTGACGCCGCCCGGGGAAAAATGAATCCTCCAGCGCGCGGGGTTAGATAGACTGAAATATCTTCCTGACGGACGCTGAATATCTAAATAAGCGGCGGCCAGAACGCCGCCGCGACGCGTTATCGTTTAATCGAAGCTGAATCGGGGCTGTCCGCGCCTGCGAGCTTGACGTTAGGAGGAAACTGTGATTTATGCCGTCGGGGTCTCAAGGAGAACGACTTTCTGCTGGACCCAATCTCGGCTGCCACGGGTTTAGAGGTGTTGCTAGATGTTTATGGCTCTTCGATGTCGACTGGCGTCATTTTTTTTATGAGTTCGTCAACCGACACGTTTCATCAAACGTCTGTCGCTTCGAGTGGGGCTCGTCGAAATCCTTCCGTCGTCATTCGTGACGGGAGGATGTCGACTGACAGAATTCACGTGATGGATATCTTTGTCGTACTCACGAAACTGTGGAGGGGTTCTGGGTTAGTGAAGATGGTAGTTGGACTCACCTGAAACAGAAAGAGGAACAGCACTGATTAGTATGAGAGGGCCTAAGTCTCATCCAGAAAGTACCTACTTTTACTTATATGTTATAGCCACTCAATTGTTAGTCCCGCCAGATATCTGAAGAACTATATTATTGATCCCTACAAGACTAAATGTATTTCACACTTACAAGGGAACGTATCGAAGTGACAGTTGCCGATTTTGTTCTGACTTTGGGGGAAAGAAATCCTCACAAAAATATTTTACATGATTTTTTTTATCGGCTGACATACATGTTGGAGGGGTGAAAACAGCCCTCAAGGTTGAGGGTCAGAAACAGGTTTGGTTAAATATCTTGGAAACTGCTAGAGCTAGGAGAACGGTGTGAATGGTAAAATTGTGTATTTTCTAATAAGGAATGCAGCTGTGCAAAAAAAGAATAAAAAATGCTATTTAAACTATTTAAACAAACGGAATTTTTTGGAATCTGTTATCATCAGATTCTCACTTCGATATGTTACCTTGTTAGTCCAACTCCACTATTAAACAAGAAAAACCTTGCAAAAACCAAAACCTACCCCTAAATTTCTGTTCGAAACTACGACTATCCACGCCACCTATAATGTGCAGACATAAAACTTGTGAATTCCTGCGTTCCACGCAACATACATTGCCGTTCAAAAGTATTAGGATGCCTCCTGTATTTGCAGAAAATGTGATATATATTTGCTACAGTCTCAATACTTTACACTGCTTTTAATTTAAAGTACCAAATAAAGTGCAATTTGTCCTTCAATAATTTCGCAACGTTCCTCACAGTTATTCCCCACAGGAGTAGGTACCCTGATACTTTTGAACGGCAGTGTACATCACACTCCACCCTTCCGTTACACCACACAGTTTCCAATAATCGCGTGATTACTTCAAGTCAGTGCACACCGTCAACAAGCAGCTAGCTCGCCAAGGCGCGTCCACCCTCGCCGCCAGCGCAGCCAAACTTTTGGCGCAGAGGGTACGCGCTGACTGGAGCCTCGCCCGATTTCAATTGTTCCATTTTGCACGGCCCACCCCATTCGCCGCCGACTTTTTCCCCCGGTCCAGCCGTCCGGGCCTTTTTTTTTCCACCGCAGATAGGTTGCATCGTGTAGGCGCGTTTCCGCCGCCCGTCGCGGCTTTCAACCCTTGTTTTCCCCGGCGGTGTGTCCCGTGAAACCTCCGAGGCCACCGCTATCGACTGGCCGTCTCCTCTCGTTTAGCGCAATCCGGCCGAATTGTGATTAAAAGCGCGCCCGCTCTACGCCCCGCGCCGCACTCGCGATAATCGAGGGTGCGCGCGAGGGAGACACGCGCGCCTAGGATCGGGGCACTCGTTTCCACGGGGATTGCCGCCGCCCATCGCCGGCGTGGTTTAATCGTCCTCGAAACGACGTCTGGTATCGAGCTTAAGACGTTTATCGTGAAAGGGGGCCGACGCGGCCCCCAGGCGGCGCTAACTTGTGGCCAGAGTTTGATTGAAATCTAGCTTGCCCAGGAAAATCGCTGAATGGATGCCCCAAGGGATTCGTTGTTCGGCAACGTTTCCTACCCTCGGTCTCAGACGGCTAGGTGTAGCGAATTTTGGCGATGTTTCTGGGCTTTTAGGATTATTGTTCCCGGGTTTACTCTAGCCCGATGGCAGTTCGGCGGCTCGTCCGGACGCTGTGGCGGTTGTTGGTCCGCTAGTGGCGGCTGCTGAACTGATAGCAGGATTGGAGGTAAAGATGTCCTTAGGTGTACTTTAGGATCCGGGAGTTTAATTGCGCTTCTAAGCTGGGCGAAGTAAATGCGGACTGTCGCCGAGAGTTTGTTAGACATAGGCGATATTTTACGGTTACTGCAAGCATTGGGAGGCAATTCATCGCTACTGTTAAAATTGCTGACACGTTGTTCAGAGGAACTCTACTATCGGTGCAATGTTAGGTGTAGTCTCGGGTAATTGTTTGTTGGATGAACTGATAGGAACAGGGCTGGGGAGCCTAATTCATACACAGTGTACACACTTCTTTTTTCTACTTTACGACTTTGAAAAGAAAACTTATTTACACGACACGATTAATTTATCAAATGTAAGTGAAAAAGAACCTCGGGCGATGGGGCTCGAACCCAAGATCTGCGGGTCTTCTGCGTACTGGTCAGTCGCGTTACCGATTCCCCCAACGCCGACTCCCCAAGGTTCCTACATTTCGGACGCTACTTAAGGAGGTTCGATACCCCACTTGCGGGGCAGGCGACGACAGGGGTAAGCCTATGATTATGCATGGGAGCTCTGCAGCGATACCAATCTTAGATAAAAAAAAATTATGTAGACAAAAATGTTATTTACATGTCTATTTCAAATAAAATTATTTCTACATATTTTGTTTTGGAATTCAATTAAACAACAAGTATGTTTAATGCAGCTAAACACACGATATTTTCATTAAAAGTAGCGTAAAATATGTGAGTGAAATGCGGCAACGTCGCTTTGCGTCCATCTTTTTTTCTCTTTCCATCTCACACTTGTGGCGTCCTTTTGCGCGTTCGTACCGGTTCGCAACAAATTACTAAATACATGTTTACAGCTTGGTAGTGTTTTTACCAATTTTTACTGTATGCTTTGTACAAGTATACATTGTATAGATGACTACGCGGCGTACAGCGTTGCCACGTTTCAAACAGTTCCTTCAGGCAGTTCCAAAAATACGAGCACATTGCTGTCTATTTATTCAATTATCTAATAAATCAGTACGGTTCATGTCCGATTTTCTTTTTTAGAATTTCACAGGAATATTTAAGCTTGTCATTGCAACATTTTTTAGAACTTTCTCATCATTTTTAAGGACTCTGTGTAACATTTTATATGTCGCTTCTCCCATAACAGCCTGTGCATAAGAGCGCAACTTTGATTTCAATTTATTCAAAAACCGTGCGGTCAATAGGCTTGAAATTTTGACACAATGCGGACGACACTTTGAACATTAGATATATAACACTCTTCAAAAATTTCTCATCATTTTTGCTCCGGTATCGAACCTCCTTAAGGGGTCTCCCTAGTGTGACGGTTTAAAAAAATCGATTTTTGGTTTTTTGCGTTTTCTGAATTTACAAGAATTATATGAAGAAGAGGAAGGTGTTCTCTATGGGCCAGGCATTGGAGACTAATTGTAAGTATGATTTATTATTTGATAAATGGTTTTTTGAATATTTAAACGCATTTTCCTTGAAACGACTTTTCTGGCGCGGCGATCACGATATCTCAAAAACTACTCAATCAAATGACTTAAAACTTAACATATATAATCACTGCGTGTTCTGTTAGAACCTGAACTAGAATGAAGTCATTATATGCAAAATTCGAATTTCGCAGCTCAAAAAACCGATCACTGTTTTGCCGCGAAATGAAAGCTTTTCCCAACGCCGAATGCCTACGCAAACTACTCTTAGATAATTTAAGCTGCCGAGAAACTACTTCTGCCTAATCACTGCCTCATTCCGAAACCACACAGTTGCGCCCAAAATTGAATAAAAAATCCGTGTCCCTGATTTTATTTTACAAATCTGATCACTCATTCCTGGCACAGATTTTAGCCTAGTTTCATTCTTTACTCCATTATACAAAGACAACATCTGAGCGAAAGGATTCGCAGAGAGTTTCCTCTGCATGCTTGTTCTCCGCGCCCATTCGGGAATCGTGAATTCATTAAAACGGCGAAACTTCAGAAAAGTGGAAAGATCAACTTCCGACGGGCCGAGTTTAGTGTACGCCGCGATATATCGTGCTGACGGCGATAGAAGATCGCCAAGACTTTGGCCGTGCGTCATTGTTAAGCGGGGACTTCCGGCTGCGAAGTAAGCCAGCGCTGAAATTCTCGCGGAAACTTTCCGCCCGGGAGAAATATATCGTTAAAGTTTCGTCAACCTGAAAAACTCATCGGCAACTTCCTTCTGGGGAATCGAGTTATGGAGAAGGAAGGGACGTCACCGAAATCACGGCAACGGAAGTTTACTTGCCGTTTAGGCGCACGTGACGGCGGAGCTTGGGCGCGTGCGCGATGCTGTAAGGTAAATGTCCCAGTCCTTAAACATGGCCCAATAATTAAAAATTGAGAATAAATTTTATTAATAATAATAGTTTTACTAATTTGCAACGTTTAAACTGTTTGAAATATAATTGCAAAATGTATTAGCTTTATATAGATACAATGGTAAGCTTACATAACTGAATAGTTATATCATACAAAAATATTATTGTACAGTAAAGCTTCAACAGTTTCAATCTCGCTTCTTACCTAATGGGCTCAAGCAAGCGAGAGAATATTTTTGTTAAGGTTGTAATTAATTATTATTTTATAATTTTTGAAATTATACAGTTGTTTTGGATTTATTATACATTGAAGAATTTAAAATTAATTGGATCTTTTAATAATTTTTTGTTTTTAATATTGAAATTGTTGCGGTTATCCACTAGTACACGGTAACATGACACGTAAGTACCAATCATTAAACGTGTGTTCAATGGTTGTTTAACCGCGGTGTTACAGACGCCAGTGTTCAATAGTTATAAAATTATAAATATTTATTGTACCAAAGTAAGTATTTTTTGTATCCTATATATTTACGTTAATAATAACTAGACAAAAATATAATACTGTTTAAGAATTATTAGGATAATTAATCTTATACTCGTTATAATATTAACATAACCTAAACTTTTATAATATACTTTTCATCATTTTTTAACTTTTTCAGACATAAAGTCATGCCGAAGGTAAAAAAGATAAAGAAGAAGAACTACAGTCAGTTGATTTCTTTTCATTAACTGATAGAAATAGTTAAATTAAATACATATTCAATAATTGGGACACTGTTAATTAATGACTGGGACACGCTATGAATTTTATTTAATTACTGGGCCATATGAACAGTTTCATGTTTTAATTAATTTAAAACTTTTGCTTTAAAAAATGTAGATTCTTGTTACGTTATGTGAAAGTAGAAATTTTACGCTTTCGAATAATTATATTTAGTTATAATTTTATACTATTTAAATATAAAAAAAATTGCAATCATCTCAACTGCTTCCTTAACTGTTTCGCCATTGGGACATTTACCTTACCTACTCGCGTTGGATGAGGATCAGTACGTAGGATCAAATCGGAGTAAAAGCTAAAGAAAAATGGTCAATCAAATATTGAAGGGTATCGATATTCATTGATGTATGATGAACTACACCAAGTTGTCACATCCAAATCAGGTGATATTGTTATGACTATTTTGTGGCTTTTATATTACAATTATTTTAGTTAGTTTTAGTTTTAGTATCAGTTTTAGTTTAGTTTTAGTTTAGTTTTAGTTTAGCTTTAGTTTAGCTTTAGTTTAGCTTTAGTTTAGCTTTAGTTTAGCTTTAGTTTAGCTTTAGTTTAGCTTTAGTTTAGCTTTAGTTTAGCTTTAGTTTAGCTTTAGTTTAGCTTTAGTTTAGCTTTAGTTTAGCTTTAGTTTAGCTTTAGTTTAGTATAATAGCATGAATAAATAAATAAACGTACAAGATTAATATATTCTTCAATATCCATGCGATATGTTACTTTACAACAGCCAACCAAGTGAATTCTACACAGTTCCCTACGATATCGACCATGTTCCTCAGCCCCTTCGCGTCAACTGCCCACCACAGGGTCATCAGAACAGTTTCGCTATACCCTCGGTGTCCCTCGCGCTAAGATTAAAAGCTGGAAGACAGCCATTGTCACTCACAGTTCCGAACGAGGAAACCAAAAGGCCAATCGAAGAGGCTGCAGTCCATTTATCGTGAGGAACGACTTCGATATTGGACGCGGGAGCAACGAGCTCTCCTTTAATTATTCCGCCGTAGTCGGAGGGGCGAGCTTCTGTCGTCGACACCTCGACTTCATGAAAGCGAGTTCGGCTGGCTACGTAGAAAGAAGGGTGCCGCGAAACCAAAAACGTGGCGGCCAGCCGATTAATTAGATCGGCGGAATTGATCGACGAAGGAAGAAGGGGGGAGGGGCAATTATTCGCGGCCCTCCAATTAAGAGGGGCGCGTCTGGAGCTGCGAAACGGCGGCGAATTAAACTGAACTAATTGTGCCTGCAGCTAATTAAAACAACGCCGTCGTAAAGTTACTCGAACCCCGTCTGCGAAAAGCTTCGAGGCGCCTAGAAAATACGTAACCTTAAGAAACACTGAGGGCAAACGTTCCATTGAGCTGTCGGGGGGGCTCATCGAAACGTGCGAGGGAGCCTTGACGAACGCGTGACGAATATTAACACCCTCGGGACGAGAAGCTTCCGACTATTTCCTGCGTGAAATTTCAACTTACCTAATTATCGTTAAAAGAAATATTCCCCGTATAATACCCAAGATTTTCTAACGCCCAGTGTGAACGTGAAACGAATGTCTAGGGAAGCTCCGAGAACGCGTGAACAGGCAATTATCGCCGCCATCTTGGAATGGTGGGGGCGAGGAGGCAGGGTGCTCAAAAACAAATTCATATTTCACGGCGGAAGCATCGACGGTGTTCGGCCATGGAGGAGGGCAGATAAAAGTGAAATACGCGGGGCCGCTATTGAAACACGACATCCGCAGCTCGCGGTAAAGATGAACGAGCGGAGGAACCGAGACGAAGAGTCCCGAGGCTGTTCGTCATCCGACGACCTCCTTTGTCTCGCGTGATTACAATAGATCAGCATCGACGACCGCTTATCCCGTTCGAATCCACTTTCCCGGATGAACGATAAATCCTTTGGGAGCGCGTATCTCGTTCTCTGAACTCCAGGGGACCGGCTGATCGTCTTTTCTCGTCGCGCAAACGCGTTGACTGCCCGAGGGCAGATAATTCAAAGTAGATGTGCTCTTCGGCGAGCGGACACGCTGCTCCTTCAATTATCCCCGTTCGAAACGATCGAATTTATTAGTGTCTCCCGAGACGAAGTTGAAGCGAACGTTGAAGATTGAAAACATCCGGGGCCAGCTCGAAATTCCGCGAAAGAATATGCTGCCACGTTCGGGACGAAGGCGCGACGCGACGTTGGGGATTCAATTTCGTATGAGCGATGATTTATTTTCGTCCTCCGAGGATTTATCTACCGGAAGCCTGCTGTATTTTACAACGTCATCTTCCATTAGGTCTGCAATCTGCAGCAGCCATACCTGGCGGGATTAGGCTGGTCGCATCTAATCGCGTTTAAGGGGCGCGCATCAATCATTTCGCAACAAGTTGTCATGGGTGTATCGTTAAAGAGCCGAACAAAAGGTGAACACCCAGCGGTGGCTAATCTACTTTCCATTGGGGGCTTCTGAATTTAATTCACCTGGCATTCCCAGACAGTTGCATAAAGTTCCTAGTTCTGCAGCCTCAACGTGTAGTCTAACGTGTAGTCCTCACTAGTCACACACACGTGTAGACCAACTTTCTGACATAATTAAATCTTCCAAGAAATACGGTTCTCCGCGTCGAGCGCCTGATCGATACAAAGAGCCATCCTTCCACGGTTCTCCGTAAAAGGTGCAGCCCTTCTCCTATCCGCGAGCTCGTCTAACGCACAAACTCCAGCCACCCCCGACAGACAGGCCTCCCCGACAATCATAACACCCATAACTCGTCACTGCCAGACAACTACAGCGTCAAACATCCTGCGGATAAATATTGATCCAGAGATCCAGAGTTCGCCTAACAAAAGACGACCAAGCACGTCAACACGAAAATCCCATTTACCGTTAAGACAGGCTGGGGGTTCCGATCATTGCTCTCGAGGCCCCCCGCGCCAAACAAATCCTAACCCCATCCCTCTGCGAGTCGGGCAGAAAACAAGCGAGGGCCAACGGTCTCCTCCTCGAGCCGCGTGGAAACGAGCAGGATTCGGAGCAGGGCCGTGTCTCGAACGGCCCTTAGACCCGCTCCACGCTTGTCCAGCTTGTACGCGGACACGGGCGGGGGCGCACAATGGACAGGACGAGGCCCGTGCACACGCGCGCAACTGTCCAAACACAGGCATGGGCGTAATATACGCGGCATCGCGTTATCCCTACGCGTCTGTCCATTATTGCGATAGCAGCCTGCGTCAATATTAGCCCAAAGGGTTTCACCGTGATTGTCTTTACGCACACAGGCGACGGCGCGGGCTGGTGCGGCTCCGTGCACGTGAACCCCGTGCCGCGCGCCGCCGCCGATTCCGTCTGCGCCGTCACGTGACCGCCCCGACGGTTCCGTATTGCACGGCCGCCGCGCCGATCGTCCTAAACAGTTTGCACCTGTCCCGCTGGTCCACGGGGAGGGAATAAGCATACGAATCGCTGATAAGTCGACGGGGATAATCGTTTCGCGGCCGCTTCACAATCGCCTGGGACATGGTAGCTCGGGCATATCCCATGGGACGTTAAATGCAGCGACCTGGGCGGTTGGGACGGTTCGATCGTTGCCGGGGTCAGCGTCTTAGGAGCTCCTATCGCTCGAAACCGCGGGGGGTTTTAATAGTTTGTAGTGCTGGGTGGTGGAATCGATTCTGTCCACTGTAGAGGCCTTCGCACTGTTAACTAGTAAACGTGGGAGCGGAAGTTTCGCTGGGTCAGACTCCTGGTGGGATTTCAATCGTTGATTCTGAAGCGGTGGTCGCCAAGTGACCATTGGTATCGACAAGTCACGATTAATTATTCATCGATTAAGATCCTTCAGAATGGGACGCGAACGGAGGCTCCCGGTGTCCTGTTTCAAAAGTAGTATCGAGGAAACGGAGGCCAGAGCGGAGAACGCCGGGGGGTGGTGCATGCGGAGCTGCAGTCCCTCATAACGTATGCAGTGCAGCACTTTATGCGCCAGGTGCCGGTAGTTATATCGTGCTCCTCTCTCTCTCCCTCTTTCTTTCCGCCTCCCGACGCCACTGTATACACAACAGAAGCAGTCCTTTAGTCGCAGACGCTGGGCCCCCGCGTTTTCTTTCCACGGAATACGTCGTTAGACGCTCCCCCAAAAATAAACGTGCTTGCCGGGGGAACAGGTGCGAAACCTCGCCGACGCCGAAGACGCTCGGATACGCGGAGAATTTTTAACGAGGAACGCGTGTTGCTTGTCTGCCGCGTGAAATATTAGAGGGGGGGACTGGAAATAGTGAAGGGGTTCTGCGCGTCCGACGTGCCAACCTCGGAGGATTTCTGCACACGATAAATATTCATTGTTCGCCTTCGAGATCCTCTTCTCCGTTGTTTGATCATTTCTGGTTGTGATGAAGCAGTGCCGAGGAAAGCTGACTTCCCTGACGCGACTAACAAAGAGTACCGTTGCGCATTCTGTTCGGAGGCTATCGAGTGCATAGGATTGGACTATACCACTGATGCCACCGTTGGGACACTAGGCTGACGCGACTGGTGGTCACCTGAAGTGTCGGGGTGTCGGTTTGGAAGCCTTCCAGTGATTTTAAGTGATCGGAACTGTTATAGGTCACTGGGCCAGGTGACTGTGTGAGCTCCCATTAACTGTAGAATCTTGTTTCATCGAAATCTGGAACGCTGAAAGCTTTTCCTTGGTAGGAAGGATGGCGTCTCCAGAGATCTGGGGTCTATTGAGGACGATTGACGTTAATATGAGTGTATTGGGGGAATGAAAATAGGGAAAGAGATTATTTAGAAGCACTGAGGGCACTGTAAAAGGGACCTCCTTTACGTTTCACCACGTGAATCGATACTTTTACGCTCAACAGGTCTTCGAATAGGTGCGTCGGTGTGAAAGGAGCATTGAATGGGATTTAAAAGAGCATTGAACACCGAGCAGGTGCGGACCTATTTTCTAGGGACAGAAATGAACTGTTAGGTGGGAAATCTTTAACGGAGCCAAACTGGAGACACAGGATATTCCTGTTCGCGGTCGTATGCCCATAGTAGCGCGCTTTTAGTCGAAATCTATGGGATAACGGTGTGGCTAAT
This sequence comes from Andrena fulva, assembly GCA_946251845.1. NCBI lineage: Eukaryota > Metazoa > Arthropoda > Insecta > Hymenoptera > Andrenidae > Andrena > Andrena fulva. The sequence goes on from OX276333.1 coordinate 6,954,327, forward strand.
GCGAAAATACAAATCTCGATCCGTCTATCAACGTAGAAGGTTAACACGATAAAAGGTTTGCCAGCAGTAAATGCATAATTAATTCAATTGTTACTTTCAATTTCTAGGAACCTGTTGAGCATCCATTTATTGGTCTTTTTAATCCCGTTTATTTATAAAATGGATTAAGAATGGATGCTAACCTATAAAATAATAAAATGAAAATGTATTATTGAAGAGAAGCCAGATTTTGGTCTTCCGACGAGTAATTGGTCATTTCTCCGAGAAATGGTGATCAGATTTAAGTGACCAAGGTCTGTAATGCAGTATTTGCCAAGTTTGCCATGCAAAGTTTGAATATTCCATTGAAATGTTTCATACGCATCAGTGATGCCAACTCAAACTAACGTTGACTGCCGTTGACAACGATGACAAGTGAAACGTGGAAGAATCATTTCAAATACCATCTGCTTTGCACTGTTTCAATCAGTCACCGTGGAGTTCTGATACATCTGGTAATTGAAACCGGGAGTATAATCGAAGCTCGATGAATCAAGGTACCACCGTGCTAATTAACAGAAGCCGTTAACACACCAGCTAATACTACCAATCAATACACCTGGTTATCTGTGCAAGCACAGCGAATTATCAGTGTCAATTATTAACTAGCAGGCTACACCAGTTGACGCGGATAATTAGCATTAAAGTTCATTGATCTAACTTTCATTATTCCCTCCGCATCCACATATGTCACTTCGTTTAACAATCAGTCACTTATTATCCAACCAACCATTAAAACCTTAGAAATTCCTAGCCCTGGGCTGCAGCACAACCTCTTCGAGTTTAATCATTCTTTAATCTTTCAAGAGAACTTCAGGTAGCTAACTAGGACGATCCCATCGACACTAATTCCTACAACTGGAGTCAAAGCTTCTACTCATCCACTGTTTTAAGGGACTTTAATCACCGCTTCTAAAATTGATGACCACTTAGTAAACACAGTAGCACTTGGCTGTAACCCCATTCAGAATGACGTTTCGATTGGAAATTGGAGGGTAATCTCACATCATAGATCCTGTGCCTAGTAGCCCGACCTTAAGTGGAACGAAGACATTAATGTCTGTTTTGATTCTCCTAAAGCCTGTGATTCTCATCGCCCTCGGATTCCAATCTACCCCCAATTGTTTCTATATGAAAATTCCGCCATAGCGCAACGAGTACCGTGGAGCATCGAACAGCGAACGATCCTCGAAAATTTATTCACGGCGGCGAGGAACTTTGACGCGTCCGCCAGACGGTCGTGTCGAATTTCAAAGCGTCGGGCGGCGTCAGTAAATATTATTCCGCCGACGGTGGATCATTAAACAACATTCGCCCGGGCTTTGGAATAAAATCTTTCCGCGGCGTGCAACAGGTGAGCCGCGATATTTCACGTTTCGGAAGTAATCTCGCGTTTGCCGCGCGATTGTGCAGGCATAAAATGCCAGACAATGGCGTCGAAATTAGAATCGCCGGGCTCGGTGAGAGCGTTTCGCGGCGAACGCTCGCGCGTACGATTAATGGGGCATTCAGCGCAATTTGCCGCGATTGTGTGCCCCGACATTTGCACTTTTCCAGCGTTCCAAGATGCGACGAGATTGGAGGATCAAACTGGTCGCAAGCAGGTGCAGAAAAGGGGGGCTTCGAACCGACTCACGGAACTCGGGACAATAGCGCCGCCATCTTGGACACCTTGACCACCTCGTCGAAGCAGAGGAAGTAAACAAAGTCAAGAGTACTTCCGAAACTCTAAAACAGTGAAACTATCGCGCTACAAAAATGAAGGAATCCGCAGACATAACCTCCCTCCGCGTTGGTTACTCCCCTCTTCCACTCTTTACTAACGATCGCAACTAGATCACCGCCAAAAACTCGTGGTCACGTGGCCGCCGCCAGTGTCGCTGACCCTTCCCATCGCCGTGCCTCGCCCGTTCAACGGAGATCTCGTTTCAATCGACTGGTTTTTTCGCACGAGTCGCCGATGCAACGATAATACAGCCCGTTCCTCTCCTCCGACGGTCATTACGTTTCTTCTGCGCCGGCTCTCTATTAAATGCTGGGTATAAAATTGTAGGTTATGGCCGGGCCATTACTCAAACGTCTAGAAGGGCGGGTGGAGGGCAGAGGAGGAACGGGGGCCCCGTGGATCGCTGAATGAAATGAGTTTCGGCCAGCATTAAGGTCGTGTAAGTACCAATCCCGTTCTTCCAGTTCCTGCAGGCCTGGTTCTGGCCTTACGCGGGCGCGCGCGCGCCGCCGCCGCACGCACACACGCTAGGCGCAAGAAACTCAACAAAATCGGCCGGCGGGTTATAAATTGCCAGCGGCGCTCGGCCATTCAGTAAAACGCTCAAGGTCTCCGGAGTCCTTGGCTCGCACGGCGCATCGCGACCGAAAGCTGCACCCCCGGCTGCAGTGCCAATTAGTGGCCGTGCTGCAGACTCTGCGGCCGATGACAATTAGGGGGGATAAATTGGAACGATTGATTATGCGTCTGGGAGGCAGGTTCTCGGCCTGGTGTTTTAAGGATTCTTCGTCTTCCGCTCGGTTCGTCTCGTTTGGGAGATCGCTGGGCGATTGTCTACAATGAGGATCGAGATACGGGGCTACCCAAACTGACTGGCTACCCCCGTTCAACATTAGAGACGGGCCACTCGGTGGCGAAGATACTCAAAGGACTCGCTTAAGGGCAGTCTTGGAATTCCCCCGAGGGGCCAGCGCCAAAGACATCCAAATACGTCCGAATCAGGGATGCCCATGATTCCGGCACTCCACGTGACATGGAGCACCCATCGAGCCGCCGAGTGTCATCGCGGAGGGGTCAAGTTGACCTTCGAAAGGCCAAATTCCTCGCCCCAAGAGGCTCTGGGTCACCAATTACACCTCCGCTTTCATGATCCCCGCCTGTCTTTGTCCAGCCACGTTAACTGTCCACACCCGATGCCCTATCGAGCCTTCCATCTGCACGTGGAAACGACGGAGCGTGACGGTGTCTCGGCCGCCCGGAGAATTAACATCCATAATTAATGGCGAGAATTGGACGCGGAAAGGTAGCTGGGGGGACAGTGGCCGGACAAAAGCTGCGGACCCAGGTGAATTACAACGCCTCGGAGGTAGCCGCGACGCGTTCCTGCCCCTCGCACAATGGATCAGGGTTCGAATTAACGACGGCTAGGGGCCACAAAGCGCATGGAAAGGAGGCTGGTACGCGTGTTGATTCCGGAAACGAGTCCCTCGGCTGCGTCTAATGGACGCGACGCGGCCGTCCACATTAGCTAGAAACAATCGCATTGTTTTTCTCACAATGCCGCCGCGGCGCGTACGTGCTACGATGGCGGGGGCATCGTCTGCTGGCGGCATTCTGCGGACCAGACTTTCAAACAGAGGCCTGGAAAATGGCGTGCCCCTGCTCGAGGAATGCCCGTGGAGCCCTGCAGACGCTAACCGTCGAATGGAGACACTATTGTCAGGCTGCTGAATGATCCTCCGGTAGAGATTCGATGGAGACGGGGAAACTTTCGGAATTAGGGTGCCGTCTAACTCTTTTGGGGTCGAAGACATTTTCCAATCTGCAGGATGTGTGATACTCGTGATTTCTTATTTAATTATATTTTGCAACTTGTGGGCATGTTCTAATAAACGAATCTAACGAATATTGTTGTTCTTTAATTGGCGGGTAGTTTTATAATGTATGTAGATTAATACAACAGCTGATGGCTGGACCTTGCTTTTTGCAATTATATAATTTCTAACTCTACTATTTTTCTCTTTCTGTTTTCTCATATTTAATTATGCTTTTTTTATCTTCTTGTTATTATTCTTAATGTCTACTGGTGCAATAAAGAATTATTATTATTTCTTATGGACCACGGATGAAATGAGACATTGAGAGCAAAAACGGGCTAACCCACATTGAAAAATAAATATTTGTTCCTATTTTATATGATTAGTACAGTCTGTTGGAATACTTCATTGCTACTAACTTAATTTCGCAAAAATTGTGAGTTAGTCCGTTTTTGCTCTGAACACCTCAAATAGAAAAATACTTCAAACCAGCTTTGTTAATAAAAAAAAAAACTGTTGAACGATCGGACAATCTTAAAGGTAGGTTAAAATGGCAGTTGATTTGGAAAGTTCTATAAGTGGCGCGTCGATAATCGGACAAACGAGGGCCACATGAATCGTCCATGAACTTTTCGAAATCACCTCGGTATTGAATTTCGGATTTCATTCAGTGCCATTCTCCATTCAGTCGAAGATTCTATTTAAACGAGCCATCGTTGCACATTCGATTGAACTTTTTTTATGCAAAAAACCGATGACTAGTCGCTCGCGACGAATCGATTGAAACGGAAGATATGGAACAGCAGAGGGACACAGAACGCCATTGTCTTCCTCCGTCCGAGCTTTTTTCGCTACGATTCGCCGGCGACCGTGTAACTCTATTCGAAATTGTTTTAGTTATCGCTTTCCAACCCCCATTTTACATACACCCGAGCTTAAAGGTATTAAAGTCGACTGGCGAACTTAATATCGCTGTAGCTTCCGCCGCGGTGCCATTTTTGCCCGCGCTTTTTCAATTAGTCTGCACAAACACCACTTTATACATTTCCAAGAAAAGAATCCACAATTAGGTATTCACCAATTTTATAGCGGCGAAAGGTAACTCGCTTCCCGATAAAAAAAGCTGTCATCCCGCTCTACAAACCTTCGTATGCAAAATGTGTATTTTAGGAAGATGAATCGCCTTCGAAAATATCAGAGAAATGCCACGTTCAGAAGCATAAAGCCAAAAGTAAACTTTGCGGTGCTCCACGTGCGGAAGCGCCGGTTTTAAATTTGGATACTTTTGATTTCATTCCCGTTACTTCCGTCGCTTGGAAAAGCACATACTTTGTAGAGGAAGGTTTAACGTACGGGCTGATATTTTTTTGCCGCAGATAAGAACCGCCGGCAACAGATTTCTTTCTGGGCAAACAGCGAGGGCGTCTCGGCGCAGGGCAACGCCATTGACGGCTCACAGATTTGTCAAGAGCCGTTTTTAGAAACTGTGTTAAGTGATCACAATGGGACGTGAAGTGTTCGGGGGCACATATGTGCTAAGTGGCGATTGTTTTGACTGCCTGTCTGTCGACGAGGGCCGCGCGGCACGTGGTGGTAAAAAATTGAGAGCGTTCGAAAACTGCTCTCGACAACGCGTCGTGTTACACACAGCCACGCATGACTAACTACGAGCCAACCGCTAACTACAATTCCGCTCGCTAAGATAAACACGGAACGAGATTTTTTTCGGCGAGACGGGAGCTACAGAGGAAATCATGTCGGCTGTCTTCCGTGTCACCAGTCAAAGGGGCGGCACTCTACGCCAATGCTTTGCTACAAAAGACACCTTATTGCTGGTGTGTGTGTTTCAATTCACATTTCGCAGATGAAATTTCTCTTCCCCGCTGGAATGGTACGGGAATATTTATTATTTAACCTCCTTTGTGAGAATACTGGCGAGCTACCCTACGCTCGAGCTCCTCTGTGGCGACGAAATACGTTTTGCCAGTGGTTTCAAAAGGTGTTACACGCTGACGTTGGATTTATCAATTTATTCTCGCGTGAGCTACAAGGCGTTATTCCCATGGTGGTGTATACAGTGTTCCATCAACAAAGATTGATCAATTAGTTATACATGTTCGACTGCTTTTTGAGGAAACAGACCAGTGGTTCCCAACCTGTGGGTTGAGACCCCCAAGTGGATCGTGAAGTGTTTTCTGGGGGATCGTCATGGTTTTTAGGGGATTTTTTTTTAATATTATTAAGTTAGAATATTTTAATAATTAAGTTATATTCTGAAATTCCTATTTTTAATGTGTCTTCTTTACCTTACTAAATTTACCTTACCTTATATGGGGGAGGGAGTCGCAGGTTATTTGAGTTTTATAAAAGGGGATCGCGACTCAAAAAAGGCTTGGTGATAGCAAAACTAGCAATTGCAATCAGGGGCGCAGAGCAACCAATTGATATTACCCCCTCTATGAGCGTACAACTCAGGGTTCTTCAAGAATTAAAATTTCGAAATAGAAGGCGAACACAGAGATGAATAATATTTGTGTGATTTCTTAGAATTAATAAAAGTCCACTCAACCAACACTAAGTTTGAAATCTTGAAGATAACCTCCAAAATAATCTCTAACAACGATATATCTTACCACAAATCATTAGGTGCATATATATATATATATATTCTACGTTTAATAACAAAAAGGGGTTAGCTTTCAACGAGAAGGGAGAAAGGAATTTTGGGTACGCGTCTGTTCTTTCCTTCCCCGATTGGAAACCGCCCCATCGTTTCGAGCGGGATATTTATTTATGGACCCATTCCCCGACGACAAAAATCGAACGCCCGTTTTGCATAGCGATGACGAGACGCAGTTGTCACGCGAGATGACGGTACTTTCGGCGGTGGCTGGCAGATTTTTAATTAAAAAACGAATTTCGACGTACGAAGGACTGGTAGCCATCGTGATGCCCGACCGCGCGACGTTGACGTTATTCCGCGTACAGCGGGAATATTCAAATTGAAAGCAAGCGACTGCAGTCATTAAATGCGCAATGGTCTGCTGAAACGAAGCCAAAGTGCTTTCTAATATATCCCAACAATGGGATTTTAAATATCAAAGTCGATTAAATCCTTCCATATGATACCTTAAAACCCTTTTGCTGCGTATTTAAATTCTCGGACGTTTCTCGAAAAGTGCGAATTTTGAACGAATAAAAAGTTTTTATTCGCCACTTATGGTTGCCGATAGAATTGCCTCACAAGGGGACACTAAGGTCGACGGGAAACGGATTTTCCTGAAACTTGCAGTATTTGAAGATGTCGCCTCCGAAGTTAATTTGGCAAAGCAGTAGGGCGCGCTTCTCAAGATTTTCCGAGAAAATTGCATTTGAAAATTGTTTATAGTGTGTGCTAGGTGCCGCAAAAATTATTGTTTTCCATGCTTTTATGATGAATATCACCCTGGCTCGTGTCATACTAGCATGTAAGTAAAAAAGGGAAAGTAAAAAAAAAATAAACTGAAACTCGAAGAAAGCTAATTGCGAAAATAATTCGATTTTCAAATGCAATTTTCTCGGAAAATCTTGAGAAGCGCGCCCTACTGCTTTGCCAAATTAACTTCGGAGGCGACATCTTCAAATACTGCAAGGTTCACGAAAATCCGTTTCCCGTCGACCTTAGTGTCCCCTTGTCAGAGGAATTAACATTCGGCCAGATATATCGGAGAACATTGCTCGGTCACTTCTCGATCGCTTGTAATACGATCGAGTCGCCTTTAATGAATTCTCGAGTGATGTCGATAGAGAGGATTGCTCCGGTATAATACTGATCTATATTGTATAGGTATAGGCATAGGTCTGTCTCGATCGAGTGTCAGAGACAATGTGTCTGGCCGGCGTGCCGAGCCGAGCGCAGCGCAGCCGAATCGTGCACAGGGTTGCCACCTTATCACCATATAAATCCCGGAGTGCCACACATTCCAACCCGGAGATTCGAATATAAACCCGGAGATGGAGAAAGCAAAAAAATTTTTGTTCTCGATATGTTGTTTTAATTAATAACTTTTATTGTACATAAAATTGATACCATTCTACAGGGTGTCCGCGGGAAGACTGGACAGCTGAATATCTCCTAAAGTATTGGAGACAAAAAATTAAAAAAAATATGTAAATTAATGGTACGATGGGGCTGCTAGATTAGCCGCGACGGATTTTTTTTCCGATTATTATTTTAAAAGATACGATGGTCAAGTTCGGTTCTTCAAATGGCACTAACTTTTCTGAAGTCCTGAGTTGATAGTGCGTTCCAAGACGAATTCAATCAGCTTTAATGTATACACTTGATTTCCACTGGATTTTGAGATATTGCGCTTGCAAATTTGCTGATTTTCACTTGAAAAAAACCTCTGGAATAGCAAGGACCGGGGTCGGTCTTGCTGGCCCCACGGGTGGCAGTGCCTGCTGAAATAGATACCTACCTGCCAAAGGTCTACGCAGACCCAGGCTGGACAATTCTTTTCCGTCAGAAATGCTACTTAGGTAGGGACATCTGCGGTATCGAGAAGCACACCGTTACTTTTATTTCGCACTTGCTTCTACGCTCGGATGGCCGGTTATTTTGGGAGGGGTGCAAGTTCGATTGGATAGGTTAGGAGGTGTGAAAGTTGCTAGACTAAATTTCAACCATAGGGAGCAGATTGTATTAGAACCAATCGGATTTGCATCCGTCACAAACGGCTGCTCTCTTGAAGAGGCCCTCTTCACGGCAATATCCCCTCCCCAATGTCCACATTCTCTCGCGCGGAATACGTCAACGCATGCTTTAGGTTTTGATATTGAAACTCGTGTTTATACTCGAGAGGACCACGCGTCGACAGCGGGCTAGCCCTTTTCTTCCTGTGTCTCCCCACGAGGAGTATTGCCGGTGGATTGTAGGAGCGTAGATGTCTGGATGCCAGTTATTGAATTCAGGAGACGATAGAAACACGTTATTACAAAACACACATGTACTATAATTAAAGTAAATCGTATTCCTCTCGGGCAGGAGTACTGATAATGATCGAACTTGCGCCCCACTTCGCGCAGACCGATTACGCGGAGGGTAGTCGGGTGTCACACTGCACAATTGATACAGGGTAACAATTCTGGAGCAACGCCCGTCAAGGAGATGCGGCCTGGTACCCCGTGACGAGGATAGCCCTTCGCAGTGCCTCGCCCGATTTTTATGGCTTTTTTCGGAAGAAGGTACGAATCCTGGGCCGAACGTAACGAATTGAAGGGTTTCGACCCTCGAAGGGTTTGGAATATCATTAAGAAGTGAAAAATGTACAGGATTTCAAATGTTTGCTTCTTTTCTTCATCGTATCGAGAAGGAAGTGACGCCAATGGATTCCTTATGCTTTTCCGATGAAACTGACACCAAGAACGACGTAATTCGGAAAATAATGAAGGAAATGAACAATTCATTTCCATAACCTCAGGCTAATTTCGTTAATAATAGCCCGATTTACGTGAAATTTGGTATGATTTTCATCGGAAAAACATAAGGAATCCAGTGGTGCCACTATCATATCGATACGATAAAGAATAAAGAATTATTTTATTTCCTAAACAGATACAGGGTAATTCTGGAGGTACGCCCGTCACCCCATGGCGAGGACAACACCCCGCAGTGCCCATCGAATTTTATGGCTTTTTCCGGAAAAAGGTACGAATCCTGGGCCCAACGTAACGAATTGGGGTCGAGTCTCCGCAGTCGAGGGTGAAATATCCATTACAGCGTATTAAGAAATTCTTTTCTTCATCGTGTCGAAAGGGAAGTGACGCCAATGGATTCCTTATGTTTTTCTGATGAAAATCATACCAAATATCACGCTAATCGGGTTACTTTGACACAAGCTATTTGTATTCCATATGCAAAAGTTGCCCGATTTACACGACATTTGTAATGATTTTCATCGGAAAACTCCAAGGAATCCATCGGCGACACTCCCATATCCATACGATAAAGAATAAAGAATTAGTTTATATCGTAAACAGATAATTCTGGAGCTACGCCCGTCACCCCGTGGCGAGGACAACACCTCGCTGTGCTCATCGAATTTTATGGCTTTTTCCGGAAAAAGGTACGAATCCTGGGCCGAACGTAACGAATTGAAGGGTTTCGACCCTCGAAGGGTTTGGAATATCATTAAGAAGTGAAAAATGTACAGGATTTCAAATGTTTGCTTCTTTTCTTCATCGTATCGAGAAGGAAGTGACGCCAATGGATTCCTTATGTTTTTCCGATGAAACTGACACAAAGAACGACGTAATTCGGAAAATAATGAAGGAAATTTCGTTAATAATAGTCGGATTTACGTGAATTTTGGTATGATTTTCATCGGAAAAACATAAGGAATCCAGTGGTGCCACTATCATATCGATGCATTAAAGAATGAAGCATTTCTTACTACGCTGAAATTAATATTTCACATTTTCACCCTCAACTGCGGAGACTCGACCCCAATTCGTTACGTTGGGCCCAGAATTCGTACCTTTTTCCGGAAAAAGCCATAAAATTCGATGGGCACTGCGGGGTGTTGTCCTCGCCATGGGGTGACGGGCGTACCTCTAGAATTACCCTGTATCTGTTTAGGAAATAAAATAATTGTTTATTCTTTATCGTATCGATATGATAGTGGCACCACTGGATTCCTTATGTTTTTCCGATGAAAATCATACCAAATTTCACGTAAATCCGACTATTATTAACGAATTTTCCTTCATTATTTTCCGAATTACGTCGTTCTTTGTGTCAGTTTCATCGGAAAAACATAAGGAATCCATTGGCGTCACTTCCTTCTCGATACGATGAAGAAAAGAAGCAAACATTTGAAATCCTGTACATTTTTCACTTCTTAATGATATTCCAAACCCTGCGAGGGTCGAAACCCTTCAAATCGTTACGTTCAGCCCAGGATTCGTACCTTTTTCCGGAAAAAGCCATAAAATTCGATGGGCACTGCGGGGTGTTGTCCTCGCCATGGGGTGACGGGCGTACCTCCAGAATTACCCTGTATCTGTTTAGGAAATAAAATAATTCTTTATTCTTTATCGTATCGATATGATAGTGGCACCACTGGATTCCTTATGTTTTTCCGATGAAAATCATACCAAATTTCACGTAAATCGGGCTATTATTAACGAAATTAGCCTGAGGTTATGGAAATGAATTGTTCATTTCCTTCATTATTTTCCGAATTACGTCGTTCTTGGTGTCAGTTTCATCGGAAAAGCATAAGGAATCCATTGGCGTCACTTCCTTCTCGATACGATGAAGAAAAGAAGCAAACATTTGAAATCCTGTACATTTTTCACTTCTTAATGATATTCCAAACCCTTCGAGGGTCGAAACCCTTCAATTCGTTACGTTCGGCCCAGGATTCGTACCTTCTTCCGAAAAAAGCCATAAAAATCGGGCGAGGCACTGCGAAGGGCTATCCTCGTCACGGGGTACCAGGCCGCATCTCCTTGACGGGCGTTGCTCCAGAATTGTTACCCTGTATCAATTGTGCAGTGTGACACCCGACTACCCTCCGCGTAATCGGTCTGCGCGAAGTGGGGCGCAAGTTCGATCATTATCAGTACTCCTGCCCGAGAGGAATACGATTTACTTTAATTATAGTACATGTGTGTTTTGTAATAACGTGTTTCTATCGTCTCCTGAATTCAATAACTGGCATCCAGACATCTACGCTCCTACAATCCACCGGCAATACTCCTCGTGGGGAGACACAGGAAGAAAAGGGCTAGCCCGCTGTCGACGCGTGGTCCTCTCGAGTATAAACACGAGTTTCAATATCAAAACCTAAAGCATGCGTTGACGTATTCCGCGCGAGAGAATGTGGACATTGGGGAGGGGATATTGCCGTGAAGAGGGCCTCTTCAAGAGAGCAGCCGTTTGTGACGGATGCAAATCCGATTGGTTCTAATACAATCTGCTCCCTATGGTTGAAATTTAGTCTAGCAACTTTCACACCTCCTAACCTATCCAATCGAACTTGCACCCCTCCCAAAATAACCGGCCATCCGAGCGTAGAAGCAAGTGCGAAATAAAAGTAACGGTGTGCTTCTCGATACCGCAGATGTCCCTACCTAAGTAGCATTTCTGACGGAAAAGAATTGTCCAGCCTGGGTCTGCGTAGACCTTTGGCAGGTAGGTATCTATTTCAGCAGGCACTGCCACCCGTGGGGCCAGCAAGACCGACCCCGGTCCTTGCTATTCCAGAGGTTTTTTTCAAGTGAAAATCAGCAAATTTGCAAGCGCAATATCTCAAAATCCAGTGGAAATCAAGTGTATACATTAAAGCTGATTGAATTCGTCTTGGAACGCACTATCAACTCAGGACTTCAGAAAAGTTAGTGCCATTTGAAGAACCGAACTTGACCATCGTATCTTTTAAAATAATAATCGGAAAAAAAATCCGTCGCGGCTAATCTAGCAGCCCCATCGTACCATTAATTTACATATTTTTTTTAATTTTTTGTCTCCAATACTTTAGGAGATATTCAGCTGTCCAGTCTTCCCGCGGACACCCTGTATAATACCATAATTTCTTATTATCTCATTTTTTTCTATAACCCGGAGATTTTTCCAGTAAAACCGGAGCCCGGAGATTTGCTACAAAACCCAGAGTCTCCGGGCCAAAACCGGAGAGGTGGCAACCCTGATCGTGCAGCGTCGTGTATCGTCGGTCGCCAGCGCGCACCGTTGCCACAAAAGAGGCGCATTCCGTTCGGGCTACGTTTCCAAGAAGCGTGCAATGTTGTTGTGACGCAACAGCGTAGACAAAGTCAAAATCCTCCCCTTTTACTCTAATTTCTACTATATTACTGCATTTGCATATACCATCCTGTAATAAGTAATAAAAACGAATAGTAATAATAATACTCAAAAATAAAGTTTCATTTGGAAACTAAGCATCCAATTTTTTTACCGTTACAGTCGAACAGACAACGCGTCAAACTTCCGGCCATCATCGACCAACAGCTCTGCGTAATTTTTGCCAGGAATGTACAGGCCTGCAGAGGTTCACCGGGAAGGAAAATTTCTAGCCAGTCAAAACACAGACAGCCAGTTGAAATTAATTGGTACCAACGAACCGACAAGTACCCCGAGGGTGGTGAGCAAGTCGCTTTTAAGCGATGTTCGAAATGAATCGGATCGATGGAACGGAGGCAACGAGTCGGTATAATCGACTCCAACTATTCACCGTCGAGTGCTGTTTTCTCAACTCGTAATTACGCCGTACCTATCGGCCCCGCTAAACCTCCAACTCTCTCGGAAACGGCGATATTTCTGGCGTTTCGTCGCCGCGGAATTATCAAATTCCGCGGACGTTTGAAATGTAGGTTCGCCGTCTGCAGGAAGCAGCATCCATCGGACGCTTCGGCGTGCAAACAGCAGCCAGCGTTAATTGAGTTTTACTTTGCCAAACACGACGTGACGCGAGTTTCCGCGATATTATGACGGGCGTTAATGGCGGCCAGCGTCGCATTATTGCGCGCACCGCCGTCTATCTGCCGTCGCATCGCGAAGATCGTTCGATACCGAAGCGCGTCCGCTGACGATCCGCGGCCGTTCCTGCGACGACAGGTGTGGAAACAAGATTCGAGGAGGTCGGATGAAGAATGGGGCGCAACAAGTTGGTATTTTTCGCGTTGCTGGTGTGCGCTGCTCCCGCGATCGACGCATTTTACTCCATGAATATCAGGTTAATGTCAGATGCGTCATCGGAATTGAGTTAACGCGAGCGAAATCGTGGGAGATACTGAACTCCAGATGACTAAATAGAAGTACCATTAGATCGACCTCCTCGATCTCTCTCCCCATAAGAAATCCCAAACCCACCCAGGAAACTAACGATTTCTCTGAAAGAACCACTAACATCACCGGTGAACGATAAGATAAAGACACTTTAAGGGGTTAGACCACCTTGGCCAGGTGAAGAAATATCGCATCTTTGGGAATTGATTTCTAAGTGACAAAAACACTTTTATCGACACTCTGAAGCAAAAAGGCCAAGGTGGTCTAACCCCTTAAGAACATCCTCTGCTTTCAATCCTCATCAATCAGGGGTGGCCCGATACCCGAAATAATGGGTAGCCGAATATGTTTACGTGTCGACTAACTTTCGGGATGCCGAAAAAAATTCCTGACCCGACCTGAGCCTGAAATATCGGGCGCCGCACACCCCTGTTACGAATCCATCGCACCCCGTGTATCTTTTATAATAAAAATTTAAACACCGGTAAATCCTAGCATTTACCGCTACGGTGCGGTAAAGCTTTTACCGTAAAAGTCCGAAATATCTTGTAAAATACCTATTTGAACTTCGGGCATGGTTCTAGGTTAGGTTGCCATTTCTTAGGACATTTCTCGTCTTGGGTTGGGAATGTTTTCTGTGACATTTCGGAATTTCTACCGTCCCGTAGCTATAAATGCCAGGATTTACTGATAAATTCTAAGATTCGCCGGTCCTCGAAGTTTTACAGTAACACATCGGCGAACGTTCCCCGCCGCGCAACGTCTTCACAGTCCCCGAGGAACCGTTGAGCTTCGATATCGTCGTTTAGCCCCGATCGATCAAAGGAATCGCGATTTACGACGTGTCGAAATTGCACGTTGTTCCGTCCAGCGATTTACGGGTACGTCAGCGGGCCACGAACAAGAGTATCCAGATCGGGGCCCCCTCCCGAGGGCATCGGTGGGGGGGTGACTTGCCGCTTATTACCGTGCCAAGGCAATTTATCGTGCACCTGTCAGCGATCGCGATCTCTTTGAAGGTCCCATCTTGACTGCGGAGGAAGCCACCCTCTCGTCGTCGGGATCCACTTCAAAGGGAGAAACTTTCGGACTGATCCCCCGTCCGCGATTGTCCCAAGGAAAGGGTGGGCCGTTTATTAAAGGCCGATTCTCAGCCGCGGGGATGTTCTTCGCCGACACCGATCCCTTAATGGAACACAGAGGCTGGGCTAATTAACGACTAAAGAGGGGACAATGAACGATAGGGGAAGAACAGCGCCTGGTAACTGGGATCTTTCGATCAACGGTGACCAGATTATAAGGGGGGCCGTTCCTCCGCGATGTCGGAGGTTCTCGAGGAGTCCGCAGGTGTGCGCGAGTCGCTGGGTCGCTTTGATCTCCGTGAAACGCAACGATGTCTTCTGTGTTTGCAGCGTGTTTAGAGGTGGAGCTGAAGAGACGTCGCTTGGGAGGGGCGCTTCAAAGCGCGAAACGTCGAGGCGCTGTTCGCGGTATGGATGACGCGCAGCTGACGGTCATGCGTGGGTGTTCTGGACGTGGCCCTTTGAGCGGTGGGGACAGTTGGCGCATGAGAGGGGAGATGAAAGTCTTTGCACAGGCATTGGAAGTCTGGGCGCTAAAGATGAGGATGGTCTTTGATTCCAGGTCTTTTATTATAATTGTATAAAAAAAATTCAGCGCATTCTTCGAATGTCAATTAATGAACGTACAAAGTTTGGAATGACAATACCTAATACTTTCCTTTTAAAAAATTCCCGAAAATTTGTCTTATTTTCAGAGCGTCAAACTAGAGGGACACCCTTAAGATACTATATTTTTTTTAATGTTCCGCGAAAAGCGAATTAGAAAAGGTTTCCCACCTGCGAAAAAGCAGTTCCGAAGTGTCCCGCTCGCGAGGAATCCGATCGCAAATGCAACGGGCGCCCTTCTCTGATAAAGAAAACTAGTGAAACGTTCCTTCCATTTCCCCCTTCCTTCCCGTTCTAGCCAGACTCCGCTCACTTTCCATATTTCACTGAAACCACCCCTGGGCTGTTCTCTACGGGAGCCAGCTCCAAGGCCATCGGCCGAGTCGCGGGACGGAATTCGTCGGACAGTTTCACTTCCTACCCCCCTCTTTTGAATATTATATTCGCGTAATACTGTGACTGGCGACATCGCCGTAGGAATATCGGCATTACTCGCGGAAACAGGACAAGAAGCAGCACGATGCCGCATGAAACGGAAAGCGATACCGCCTGGGCGCAGAGGGTGGCCGGCAGAAGGAGAAAGTAAAGTGGTTCTTGCAATAAGGGTGAGAACGAGCATGTGCCGTCGCGGGCACATGGAATGTACAGGGTGGACTCGTGTAATCCGAGCACTTGAAATTATTCCCGTGACATTTCAAAGGAACACAACGCCGGACACAATCGGAAGATCTCTCGTTCGAAAAATAAATTGGGTAAATATTAGAAGGATATATCCTTCTATAGTAATTAATGTCGGAGAATTTCTACTGAAGATTCTGTTTGAAGTTTTTCGATTTTCACTGGCTTGAAAGCGAAAATTCTAACTCAATAATATTAAAAAAAAAATTCCCCAAAATCCGTGGCGACCCCTAGAAAACACTTCGCAACCCACAGGTTGGGAATCACTGAAATAAGTGATAAATTCAATTTTTTTAAATTTTGACTCACACCGCTTTCATAATCACCGCCACATTTATATAAAACGTAGTCCAAAAAAAATAGCCACACGAAATCCAATATCGTTTCACCCCAGACACCCTATATACAATGAAACACTCTTCGAACATTTTCTCTAACATTGACATTGAATCTCGCATAATCTACACAGCAGCCCACAAGAATTCTTCGAAAACCAAAACCACCCCACCCCAAATTACACCCCTCGTGTTCTGGCCACGAAATGTACAACCATCCCCGTAGAATAAGAGGACCAGTCCATACGTTTCCAGCATTTTCACTGTCGCACTTTCTCCTCGTCCTCCGGCTCCTTCTTCCCCCCAACCACCGGTTCCTTTTTCATTTCCAGAGAGTCTGCACCCCGTGTATCTCTTATAACCCAGCTCGTCCGCGGCTTTATTGCGCCCGTGATCTTTTCCTTTATTAAGGCGAGGCGAGAGACGGTCTTTATGGATGCAATTATCGAGCGCGCAGCAGCGATTCGAGGGGTCCGCGTGCAGCTTGATCCGCGCTTTTCTTGGCACGGCGAAAGGAGCCTAGCCACGGGGTTGGCGTCGAATTTGGTTCTTGCCACGGACGCCTATCAAACGGGCCGTTCTTGCGTCGTTGGTGCGATTCAGAGGGGCGCCGGGGACAGGAGAAAAAGGTAATTGCGTGTAATGCAGCTTCGCGGACGCGCGTAGCCGCGTGGGTGGAAAGGAGATACGCGCGTCCCGCCGCGGATTGTTCATTGTCCGGGGATCCACGCGTGAAATTAACGGCGCTTGGCGAGGAATGCCGCAAAACAGGGAAGCGCGAGCGTCTGAGGGGAAGGTATAACTGTGGGATCAAGATGGCGGGGAGATGTAGCGCGGTTGGCTACCGGAGGCAAGATCACTCTGCGCTGTTTCTTCGAAAGCAGGAATCTTGGAAGCTTCGAATTCGTAATGTAATTCGTGGTCGATGTATTCAGGTGTGGAAAGTACAGTGTTGGAGTGTGATGTCTGCCTGGAATTATGGCTTGCTTTGTCGCGCTGTTGGGTCGTCCCTCGGGAGTGGAGGCAAGGGAAGAGACATGGAGCAAGAGTTGAGTACGTGCGTCTGCGATGAAGGAACATTTGAAACCGCGTTGAAGCATGTGCAATATGCTGCCTGGGACATGGCCAACGCAGGGTTTCGTGGAAAGCGGGGTTTTTGGAGGTTATGGCACGCTGAAGGGACATGTTGAGAGGTTTCTGCAGTGCTTGTTGCACGTGTCAGACTGCGGCTTAGGAGACCACTGATGCGGGGGTAGACAAGCTTGTGTAGTATCGACTTTTCATGCAGTAATTTATGCATTCCTGCCATCTTTACATAACAGTTTGTGGAGGCTTAGTTTGCGGAGAACTTGCAACCCTTCTTTCGAGAATTCTTCCGACTGGCGAAGTAAGGAGAAATCGAATAGGAAGCTATAGTCAACTGTGTAGAGGCAACAGTTCAACAATCTTCTGTATCAATAAATTAGAATCTAACTTCCTGTCTGCTGCAAGTTAATGACTTTTCTAACTTTCTTTCATGGATACATGTAATTGACGCTCGATGGAAGTGGTTTGATTGTTGGTTGATGGCTTCTGTAGACACATCAGCGACGAGCTGCTCTTTTAACCTGTGTTGTAGAGGATTTGTGAGATTTGAAGAGGGACTAAATTATTTAAATCTGCAGAGTTGAAAGTGAATTTGCAGCCCCGCACAAACTCAGTAATCATTCGATTCCTTCAAATAAATGTAATAGGACTCTCTTAAATGTTAATGAAGTTTTGCAAAAGCCACCATATACATAAAGTCCACCCTCCAAAATTCGAAACGTACCGCATACACCAGTAATCCTACATGAAAAATTACAACCCTTCACTAGAGACAATGAATTCCTTCGCCAAAACCTGCCGAAAGCCTCTGACAACCCTGTTCCCCGCTCGAGGAGCTGAGCTCCCGCAAGAATTTTAAATAAATTAAAGAAAGAGAGGCAATAACCCCGAGGACACCCGACAACCCGTCGTAAAAGCCAGTGCAGGCAGAAAATTTCGTGGCAGCGGGTATCTCGTCGAGCTGTTCCGTCGCTGGAACAACTGGTGCGTGGCAGGAAACGAGGGGGGCCCTAAGGAACACCGACGTCAAATCATTTTACCGCGTTTTACGCGCGCCGATAAAAAGAGGATGGCAGGGACACGACGTAATATTCGGCCGGTGCGCTCGACAACGAGTGAGGGAATTCTCTGGGAGTTTCCTCCGCGCACGGTTCAGGAACAGAGAATCCTGGAAGTGGCAAGACCTGGCAACCGCACCACCGAACCACCGCGCCGCGGAAGGAGAACGGCGGAGGCGACGGAGCCGGGCAACTGTTGCGAATCGTCGCCGCGCTATTTTTATTGCGAGTCCGTGGGAGTTTTCGAGAAACACGCGCGCACAAAACGTCCAACGACTCGCGACAAGTGCACAATGGGATCCGGATGGTTCCCGGATGCCCTTCTTCCCTTCCAAATCGTGGGCCAACTTCGCCAGATTGAAAATGGAGAAAAGCGAACTAAAAGAATTTTCGAATTCTGGTTTCACGGTTACACAGCTGTATATAAACGTTGATAAATATTCTCCACGGTATTTCATCTCTGATAACAAATTCTGAATATTTTGCTGCCCGTGTGTGGAATATGTTCATCGTTATTCAGTGTAGAATTATAACGAACACAGTTTATAAAATAAATGTCGGTTAATTTACCTTGAAAACTGGTAACGCGGTTATCCCAACACACCAAGAATTTATTATGGATCAAAATTACAGGGGGCAACGAGGGTGCGCTTAAAACGTGCTTAGGGCGTCAGGAGAAAGGGGTGCTCACCGTACGGGGGCACCATAGAAATTTTCTGAATTTTAAAATCTAACTTCTGTTAGAAACACTTTTTAGTAAAATTATTGAAAATGCCTAAGAAATCGTATATTGCGTTGAAGTGATCACCCTGTATAAGGGGGCCTCAAAATCTTTTAAGTGCTTAGAGCCTCTGAGGTTCTTAATTCGGTCCTGCCGATATCTATAAAGTATACATACACTGTAGTCCGTGTGCGTCATATGTTTTTGTTTCTCGCGCTCCTGCATTTTAGTTGATTACTCTGCACGCGGCGCTGTTGCTGTTTTCCGTTTGTTCTTCCGTTCGGGGGCCCACAGTGGGGCAAACGCGGACAACAAGCGGACAAAATTCAATATTTTTTAAACTAATGATCCTATCGACATGCAATTGGTTTCTTTCGATTCAGAATAAATTTTTACCAATATTTAGATACTTTTTACCATTTGGTCGTCTATAGGACTTTGGGACAGCAAAAGTTAAAAATAAGTAAACCTTTTTTTTACTTTATTTATACAAAAAATAATTATCTTCAAATATTAATAATCCTCTACACCAATACCTTAACTAATTAAATTAATAATTCCAGAGCTGCGTCACGCGCTACGCCTTGACCAGCGCTCATCGGCATCCCATATAAATTCCAATAACTACCGAATGTGCAAGAAAGTGCAAATAAATTTTTAGGTATATATTCTCTGATACTTCCCGGTATTAAATCCATTAACGGCAACTTAGAGCGAGATAACGCGTTAGTTATTCATTTTTTTTACGGTTTTGGTCATTTAATGACCTTTATGCGGCGGCTACTGTTACAAAACGATACTTTTATAGTATAAAAGTGCGGGTTGTAAAATATTGACCAACTAGATAGGCTGTAACAAGCTTTAAATAATAATTAAGGACAAAATAAATTATAGCTACAAAGGAAAATTTGGATAATTTTAGCTTTATAACATTTTGCTTTTGGAAAAAGGGAAGAGATTTTTATTCTTTGACTATTTACGGATAAAATGCAATAATAATTTTTTCCAGATACGAACTTTAAATTTTGGATTTTTGTCCGCGTTTGCCCCACTGTGCGGCGCTGCGCCGGACTTCACTTCGTAGACTTCGCGTTGTGTGTTGCGAGCGTCGTCGCATGCGAAGTCGCGTTCGCCACGTGCAGCTTCTGATTTAAATCGCAGCTTAGTTTAATTTCTCGTCCCTTTCTTCGCGGATTTTTACGAACAATTGCATAAAGTGAAGTGTATACATAGGTACTCTGCAGTGGTAGTTTTATGCCCAATAAGCAGGTTAGTGCGTTTCGCTACACTCTGAAGAGAGTTGCAAGGTTAATTGTTTCGCGTTGGAAAAGCAGCAACTACAATTTAATTCCGCCGACCTCGGCACTCGCGGAAGAAAATTTCTGCCTCTCCTTCGACGTCTAGTATCCCCCTGAAAAGGCTTGTCGATCAGGCTCGTACCGTTATTGGGACCGGAGTGTATGCCTAGCGAGTCCCTTCTCGTATGACTGACATGTACGACGCCGCGCTGGCTGCACGCAAAAAGCTTACACGATATGGTTCAAAGGTCGTGAGACCGTCGACCTTTGGCATTGCCAGTCGCTAACCATCAACGAGATCGAACGGTAGTTCGTCCAGGCGGCGGGTCAGAGGCGAACTCGGTGGAAAGGAAAGGTAAGGAAATGCAATTAAGTGTATGTCTAGGTACCCCTCTACCACTGTGCGGAGGAATTTCAGCGTCGGGAGGGTTATCCAGCCATCTGCTGTGGCAACTTTCTCGAAATTCCCACGATCCACGCGCGATCGAACTCCCTGTACGCCATTTGCATCCTCCCCATGCGAATTTTCCTCCTTCGCGTTGTACGGTAGAAAGGCGCTCGCTTAACTGGAAAGATTCTGCGATTAATTAATGGCAAGCTCCAGTTGCGCGTAAAGAGTTTCGAGTGTATGGAGATGTTGATTTTTGGGAGAACATTGTGCTAAATGGTTGCAGTGTTCTTTTTCTAGGTTCGAGAGGAAGGAATGCCCTTTCTTTGCACGAGGGAGCAGGAAATGGATGTAGGTTCGGAACGGGTGGGAAGACTCTATAGCCGGTCGCGATTACTAGAGAACAGAACGTTGAGCCGAGGAACGGTTAAAATTTCACGAAGCGCACTTCGCCGTCGCGTTGATGAAACGTCGCGACCTTTGCTGTCACCTTTTTTTCTTCTACGTCCTCCCTCTGGCGACCCATTAATTTTCTATCGCTGACCGAGGAGGTGAAAATGATTTGTCATTCCCTGCGGTTTCTTCGCCTGCAGAGGTGTACTTGCGTGGGCTAAACCCACCCCCGTTGAAGAACACTTATTGCGACCTCGTTTCCTGGCATATCAAAGGTGATTAATCACAATTGTCGTGACTAAATCCTTCGCTCTTCGTATTCTAGGTACACAGACTGCGATTCACCCTATTATAAATTAACGCTGGAATACCAAATTACGGCTGAGGCTAGTCCCGAAGCCTCCTTTCAAGCTTTGCAAAGATAGACCTTCAATTAAGTCGTCCAGACATTAAACTATGTCATGATGGGCTCTCAGGCGCGATACACTATTCTATTTCATTATTCTACTGTTAGATGCCAGCTAAACGGGTCATGCAAATATTTTAAGTAGGGGAGAGTTGCCAATATCGTACTGGTCACCTAAATCGTACCTCGTCAATTTCTCAGCGATTAATGAATATAAGTGACATTTGATGGTAAAAATGTCAAGTAAATGCGAAATGAGAAATATAAACAAAACCGTTTGAGCTTACACCCTGTATTATGCGTCTTATAAATATTTAAGAAAATCAGGTATGATTGATGTAACTTTTTACCAGTTTATCTTAGCTGATAATAAGCAAACAATGCAATTTTGTCTTGTATTTTTGTATTTGTCTGAAAGCGGGTTTAATGTAGAATATTTTACATTCATTTTATGTACGTATTACATTCATTATAAAGTCTAAATTGATATTTATAAATAAATTGATCATGTTTCCTAAATCGTACCACTACAAAGTTTCTTAAATCGTACCAGTACGATTTGGGAACTCATTTAATACGTTCGCTCCACGCATTTAGCTTGGTACATACGGGTTATGTGCATATGACATATAAAATATAGGTTATTGCCAAAAATTAGATATTATAAGAAAAACTGTAGACAAAACAGCTTAAAAAAAATAAAACAAGAAGATATTCCTA
The DNA here is from genome assembly GCA_946251845.1 of Andrena fulva. NCBI lineage: Eukaryota > Metazoa > Arthropoda > Insecta > Hymenoptera > Andrenidae > Andrena > Andrena fulva. The sequence goes on from OX276333.1 coordinate 6,976,470, forward strand.
CTACATCAAGCCAAATATTTCTCAATACTCCATTAACAAAAGTGGAACAAAATTCAATAACTATTTGTACCAAGGAAGAAGAGTGGTTTTGCTTTTGGTGTAACGAATCACAAGTAGAAAATATGATTCAATGCATAAAATGCACATTGTGGGTGCACGATAGTTGTGCAGGAGTATTAAAAAAAACAAAAAGTTATTATTGCCCAAATTGTTTTGTTTAATGTGTTATTTTTATTTATTTGCTACGCATAAAATATGACAGGTTATGATATGACCACCAATGTGAATATAAATATATAATTTTTTTAATTATTATACCTTGTATGTTTCTTTATTTGTTCTTAATATCTGTATATAAAAGATTTCGTTTCTCACCCACATATTTATTATTATTTTCATTTAAAAATTTACTATTTTTAGAAGAGGTACGATTTTGGAAACCAAGAGGTACGATTTAGGAGACCGGTTGCCTAAATCGTACCTTTTACACTATGTTACTAAAACATTAATAACAAATTAATTTGTTGTGAACAAAAGGTTAAATATATAATAGTAGGTGCCTAAAAGATCAAGCTACAATATCCAATAGTCATTTGCGTTCAAATGAGTACCAAATATGAAATATGACGTAAAATGTCATAAGTGGTACGATATAGGCAACTCTCCCCTAAACGCCGGCACATCGCGGCTGGTCACCTTCACATATATTTTGTACAGCGACAACGACATGGTCGCCATCGACGACCCCTGCGCTTTCCGCAGTTCCTACCACAATTAAAAATAAGGAATAATGAGAGAGAAAGAAAAAAGTGGTGTGAACTCGAGGTTCAGTCTTAAAACTGTTTTGCAACCTAACCTTATATAATCTTGTTCCAAAATTCTAGGAACAGACTATTCCAGAACTTGACAGCGAGAGCTTTGTAAAACTTCGAAACAGAATTTCTGAAATAAAACCTCTTGTTAGACTTAAAATTGAAAAGTGTTGCACTCGACTCCCCGACTTGGAATCCAACACTAGTACGGAGCACCCCGCTTCCAGTTTCTGCGTATAATTTTGGCTCAACCGTACAGGCACGGTGGTCCAGTATGAAACTGATAAGAAGCAAGGACCTCGAGCACTCTAAATTCCATTTCAATAGGCTGAGAAAGGCTCCCTGCACCCGTCATTGTGCACGTTACAAAAAAAATGGCAGAATAACCGAAGCTACGAGAGCACCACCCGACTGGTGCAAATAAAATGGTAACGAACATTTGCAGTGAACAATTCGAGGAATGTCGAGGTGTCTCGTCTGGTTCGGGCATTCGATAATCCGTCATTATGAAAATATTTGACGGGCCTTCAAAGAGACGACCCAGACCGGTCGAGAGGTGTCTGCCGATTTAATGAAAACCGTCGGACAAACGAATAAAATTTTCATCTCGCCGCGGGTGGGCCGACCTATGAAAAATTCGCGAGGCGACCGCGTCGAGTGGGGCTGAACGAATGAAAACAATTTGAGCCGATGAGGAGCGTATTATTCTACTGGGAAGAGCTACAATTTCGCGGCTCCAAGAGAGGCGGTGTGCGCCCAGGGTGCAGGCGAAAGTGTGGCGTGGCGCAGGTGAACAGGTGAATAATAAAACCTCGATTACGGAACCATCGGGGGCTTGGCGTGACAATTTTCTGCCGGTAGCTGCTGTGCTCTTTGCGAGTGGTCAAACAAAATGGAGGATAAAGCTATAGCAACGTTTCGATTGTATAAATTGAGAAGACTGAGCGTGGTACCACGAAAGAGCTTGTCAGTAATTTTATTGTGTATTGTAGTGATTTAAAATAAATATTTCTCGAGTTTAAACTGTCTTTATTCAACCCTGTCATACTTATTCAAGCTACACAGTAGATACTAAGTTATTCTGGTTGAAACTGAGGCTAAGGTAACTATTACCCCGGATCCTTTTTCACCCAATCATGTTCCCTTTTCCTGGAAATCTTTTCTACCTTAAAAAAATACAATGCGGTTGTTCCTAACGAGTATCCGCCTCGTTCCCTGGCACCCTGCTAAATGTATACTTAAAGTAAAAGCGGTGGGCAGGGTTAAGAACTGAACTAGTTCCCAAGAAAGAAAGGAACAGGAAAAAGCGCTCTGTATCGAGGATCATTATCGTTAGCCTCGAGACCAACACACAAAACGTAGCCAGGGGGGGGGTGGTTCGAATCCCCTTTTAACGGGGGATGAAGCTAGTTAACCGATTAAAAGGGTTGGCGCTCGGCGTCTTCGAGCCGTCACGCCGGCAGACGTAAATCCTAATTATTATTTAAACCCCTCTATTCCACGGGCTGACCGAAAGTTCCCCGATGACCGGAGGCTTTGCACCCCGGGCGAAGGGGGTGGCTTTCAGCTCGCGGTGAAAGACCTCGGTCGTTTACATCGAGTCGCCCGTGCGGCCGTTTTCAACTTTCCGGGCATGTGGCCAACCGAGATACCCTCCCGAGGTCCTCTCGTCCTTGAGCGTGCACAGAGGGGCGAGGATCACACCCTCCTCGAGCCACCTCAGCCTCTCACGAGCGAGACCCTCTGGCCCACGTACACATCGGGGCATGTTCGGCGGCGTATAACTAATGGCGTGGCCACGGGCTTCGCTCTTCAGCCTGCTTTTTGACCTGCCAAGTGCCGAATGACACCGCACGCAGCGCGATTAATAGCTTCTGTAATTGTGTCAGGCGTCCTGAGCGACTAAAGGCGCGGTCTGCTGGCGATCGGCGTGGCAGAATTGAAGGGACAAGCGTCAGGTTGATTTTTCAACGAGTGGAAAGTGCGGTGGTTGTTTCTATTTAGGGGAGAGATGGACATTGGTTCTGGCTGAATAAATTGATGAATACAGAGGGTGCTTCCTGTGGGAGGGGTTACAGAGAGGGGGGTGGAAGATTTTGGAAGACTACTTTTGAGGGTGGCTAGCTGTGTTAGTTGTAGCACAGTCAGGTGTTTGGGACCAGTGTTATGGAAGACAAGATATTCCAACTCTATTATAGAACGCTTTTATCTCGATATAACATTTTCCCCGCTCTCTCTTTCGAACCCGCCAGTTTAAACTTCTACTTAACATGTTTCACCGCGAGATCGCTTCACCCCGAATTTGTGTATCGCGTTTCCCTCGTTAGTTGGGAGCCAGCCATTTTTCGGCCGCCTGGCCGCGGCCAGGCGTGCCGAGTTTCCGCGGGAATCTAATAACGGAAGCTGCTCATCGCGCGTTAACGATGTAAATTTAAAAGCCGACGAGGATATTTCACAGTCGTCGGGCCGCGGTGAATGGAGAACGCCCCGTAACGCCGACATCCCTCGCGCTCCACGAATTCTATTTACATTTAATCTTCAGGCTGCGTTAATTCAGCAGCCGCGGGAATTCGGGAAAAATCTGCTACTACGCCCCGTAAAAACTAATATTAGACGTCGGGGGGAAGCTGAGAACACGCGACCAGCAAGTCATCAGCCAACGAAACGCAACTACATTCTCTATTACGAAGCTAAAGAAATCTTAAGATCTAAAAAAATGGTACCTTTCCCTCCCTACCTTTAGGTAACAAACAGGCGAGACACGTGTTAAACTGAGATTTGGTAATCACTCACCGTTCAACCAGCGGAAAGTATGATTACAGTCGAAGCGGACTCGCGGTGCTTCATCCTCCGCAGCCATTTTCCTGTTGATATTTGCCGGGTGTCGAAAAATTATGAGACGGGGCAAAATGGACAAAGTCCGTAAAGCCACGTGTTTTGGACACAGGTAAATAGTTGAAGTGGCCATGCTAAATGCACTCACACGCGAATATTATCGAGATCGATGTAGTAAGAGGTTATCAATTTTATTTTGACCGGATTAAAGGAATTTGCATGACTGGAGGCTTTGAGTTATAGACCGAACCAGTGCGCCGAAATCATTTCTTCTAATTGGGATAATATGTTTAGTTAAAGTTAATAATTATTGCCTATCACTATAAAGCAACAACGCGTCGTTGGGCACGCCGAGAGAGGTTCTAAGGTAAATGTCCCAATGGCAAAACAGTTAAGGAAGCAGTTGAGATTATTGTAATTTTTTTTATATTTAAATAGTATAAAATTATAACTAAATATAATTATTCGAAAGCGAAAAATGTCTACTTTCACATAACGTAACAAGAATCTACATTTGTTAAAGCAAAAGTTTTAAATTAATTAAATCATGAAACTGTTCATATGGCCCAGTAATTAAATAAAATTTATAGCGTGTCCCAGGCATTAATTAACAGTGTCCCAATTATTGAATATGTATTTAATTTAACTATTTCTATCAGTTAATGAAAAGAAATCAACTGACTGTAGTTCTTCTTCTTTATCTTTTTTACCTTCGGCATGACTTTATGTCTGAAAAAGTTAAAAAATGATGAAAAGTATATTATAAAAGTTTAGGTTATGTTAATATTATAACGAGTATAAGATTAATTATCCTAATAATTCTTAAACAGTATTATATTTTTGTCTAGTTATTATTAACGTAAATATATAGGATACAAAGAATACTTACTTTGGTACAATAAATATTTATAATTTTATAACTACTGAACACTGACGTCTGTAACACCGCGGTTAAACAACCATTGAACACACGTTTAATGATTGGTACGTGTCATGTTACCGTGTACTAGTGGATAAACGCAACAATTTCAATATTAAAAACAAAAAATTATTAAAAGATCCAATTAATTTTAAATTCTTCTATGTATAATAAATCCAAAACAACTGTATAATTTCAAAAATTATAAAATAATAATTAATTACAACCTTAACAAAAATATTATCTCGCTTGCTTGAGCCCATTAGGTAAGAAGCGAGATTGAAACTGTTGAAGCTTTACTGTACAATAATATTTTGGTATGATATAACTATTCAGTTATGTAAGCTTATAATTGTATCTATATAAAGCTAATACATTTTGCAATTATATTTCGAACAGTTTGAACGTTGCAAATTAGTAAAACTATTATTATTAATAAAATTTCTTCTCAATTTTTAATTATTGGGCCATGTTTAAGGACTGGGACATTTACCTTATCGCTATCACAGCCACAATAATACTAACTGCTCGAAGCGAACTTCGATAAGGTCGCTGGCGGTCGCTCCGAGTTTCAGAATTTCAAAACAATCCGTGGTGTATGGGTAGGACTAGCGGGGGACGCGGCTGGCAATGGAAATTCAGACGCAATGTTTACGTCCCTACTTACAAGATTTAAGGCAGTGTAACGTAATAGAATCCACTGCAATAAATACACCAATTTGTTAACATTTCCTCCTTTCCCTGCCTTCCTAAGAATTCCTCGATTTCGCGCAGCCTGAAAAATGTGCATAACTCTGCCCGCCCCATAACTCCGGAATCCCCGTAACACTCGTATATCCGTTCCTGTGGTGGTCAAAGAGAAATTAGCAGGGCTTGAGGTAAAGTGGACCCTACGTAGGGATATCGTTCGCTCTTGCATGTATAATTAGTAGAAACTCGGGTCAAAGAGCTTTCACCCTGACCCCACCAATTCTGAGCGAATCGCCAAGGGAAGATGGAGCCTTGGTAATTTTATTTCGGGTAATGGACAAAGGACACGTCCAAATTGCTTCCTGAGCAACTTTGAACGATCTCGATCACACTGTCATATCTATAATAATACCGCAACATTTGATGTATGGAACATGAGACAAACCGAGAAGGAGGACCTCCGACATTAAAATTGAGCATCAGTAAAAAAGAAAAACCTATATAGGTATCTTACAGATTGTAATGTCGAATAACATACCTAACGTACCTATGAGGGAGAAAAATATCGATTTAGACTTTACCCTGACCTACCCGAAATCCAGCCTGCCCCTAACTCGGGCACCCTAGCGGCCTCAATTACAAGCGTGGAAGAAAAGCGCGGGAAGATACGAACAGATTAGCGCGCTCGCGAATGAAACAAAGGCCACCGTCTCCTTGGTCATCGGCCTTCCTCAGCCGTGAAGAAAGGTGTGAACTAGTCCGGAAAAAGGAGAACGTGGTTATAGATGCTCACAAAAAGCGCCGTCGAAATTGTAAGCGCTTAGAGGAAAAAAGAGGAGGATAGTGAGCCGCGGTCTTCTTTGGCATCGGTGCTCTTCCGTCCGAGGCAAAAAGAGGAGCGAACAAGTGGTACTAGGAGACAGACGGACGACGTCTTGGGCGCGTCTGCGAGAGAGACGGGCAGTGTCGTGGTCACCTGCGAGAAGGACGGGCGAAGTAGTGCGCGCGAGAGAGATGGGCGTTGTTGTTTACGCGTCGAAGAAAAAGGGGAGCCCGAGGCTGGAGCCTCGGGCGAAACTGGTTTTTTATCTGTGCTCGACGGAGCGCGAGGAAAAAGAAACGTGTGAACAACTAGGCCTAGCGAAATGGGGGAACGCTGCCGCGTGCGAGTGGAGGAGAGACGGCGGAGCCTGCGGATGCGTGCGCGAAGGACAAACGGAGTTGTACGCTGGAGGCAAAAAAAAGGGAGAGGAGTATCGGATTTCATCGATGCTCGCTGGAGCGAGGTTAGAAAGAGCGAGCGACTGGTGCTAGGAAAAGGACGCGCGAAGCCTTCGACGCTTAAGGCCCGGTCCAGATCTGAACCGAACGCACTTGAGTAGTTAGATGGAATAAGACGAGTGATATACTTGTCTTGCTCCGTCTAACTACTCAAGTGGCATTCGGTTCGGCGTTCGGTTGAGGCCCGGTCCACATCTGAACCGAACGCCGAACCGAACGCACTTGAGTAGTTAGATGGAGTAAGACGAGTGACTTGTCTTGCTCCGTCTAACTACTCAAGTGGCGTTCGGTTCGGCGTTCGGTTCAGATCTGGACGCGGCCTAAGGCCCGGTCCAGATCTGAACCGAACGCACTTGAGTAGTTAGATGGAGTAAGACGAGTGATATACTTGTCTTGCTCCGTCTAACTACTCAAGTGGCGTTCGGTTCGGCGTTCGGTTCAGATCTGGACGCGGCCTCAGATCTGGACGCGGCCTAAGGCCCGGTCCAGATCTGAACCGAACGCACTTGAGTAGTTAGATGGAGTAAGACGAGTGATATACTTGTCTTGCTCCGTCTAACTACTCAAGTGGCGTTCGGTTCGGCGTTCGGTTCAGATCTGGACGCGGCCTCAGATCTGGACGCGGCCTAGGGCCCGGTCCAGATCTGAACCGAACGCACTTGAGTAGTTAGATGGAGTAAGACGAGTGATATACTTGTCTTGCTCCGTCTAACTACTCAAGTGGCATTCGGTTCGGCGTTCGGTTCGGCGTTCGGTTCAGATCTGGACCGGGCCTCAGATCTGGACGCGGCCTAAAAGAAAGGCGAACGAAACTTATGTTAGCTGCGGTTGGGATCTTTGCAACACTGTAGCCCGCTGCGTAATGATACCGATCGCGACATAACCTCTCGCGCGATCGCCCAGGCGGCCGCCATGCCACCCAACAAGCGACGTTTATACGAAATTTAAAACCATTAAGCTAATTCCACCTGCGATGGTTATTGGTCCAGCAAGGAGCAGGGAGCTTTATCTGCGCTTTAGATAGCTCAATAAAGGTTAACGATCGCGAGAATGCTAGCAGGAACACGACGCGTTGGAACTCCGTTCGCTGGAGTAATGGAAATGAGTTTTGGCGCGCAAAATGGGGGCGACACCGTCGACTCCCTTAGCCCGCGATTTTTCAAACGCTGTGCGGAGCGAGTTCGCACCGATAACGTTAATGCAAGTAACTTGTACGCGGGGGGATAAAAAAAAAATGGAGAAAGAAAAGAGGCCGACGCAATAGATAATAATTATTGTACGGTCGCGAAGGAAACGGAAGCTCGCGTGAGCGCGTGAGAAACGGATAAGCCAGGCCATGCTTTCTCTCTCTCTCTCTCTCTCTGGCGATGCATGCACGTAGTTGGCGCAATGAGCCGTGATAATGTTTATTTCCGTCGGCGCAGAAACGTTGTCGCGTTCGTTTCAAACGCAAATCCCCCGGCACCCCTATCGTATCTCGATCGTGGCCGAATTTCTAAACGAAATCCTCCCTCCCCACTGGCTTCCCCGAAAGCACGGGTTGGTTGAGGGAAAGAGAAAAAGAAACGCGACACGCCAGCGTTCCTGGCCAAACTGCCCCAACCTGTGCCCCCTCTTTCTGTATTTCTTTTTTTTATTCCACTCTCTCTCTCTCTCTCTCTGACCGCGTTTCACGAACGATTCGTAGCGCACGAAGCGAGTATCAGGCCGAACCGGGCTGGCATTATTCATAGATCAGATGTAGATTCGTACATTTATAATGCACGAGCGTGACAGCTAATCAGCCACCTAAGGTAACGTCATAAAACGTCCAGATAGCGCTGGAAAATGCACGGCTCGCGGCCACGTCCGTATTGCCCGCGTTATTCGTATCGCTGTCGGGATACTTTTATGGATTGGTTTTCAAGGATCAACGGAAATCTGAGTGCCTCGTGGGGAACGATATTAAGTTCTTCGACGACGTGATGTTATATACGCTCGCAAACCTTTCTCTCGTCCTTGCTCATGTATACAGTGGGTGTTTAAATTATTAGAGCCATAGTACGAAAAATATGTCTCTTGTGTTTCTGTAGAAGTAAAATTATCCGAGCATCATACTTCGTGAAATAATAATAAGAAACCAGGTGGCTCTGGTGATTTGATCACCCACTGTACAGTCTCTTCTCCAGTGGCGGATTTAAGGAAAAAAGGCGCAGGTGGCAAACGTTCCGCGGGACCCATTTTTCGGGCAAATGAGGAGGAACAAAGTGTTTGGAGAGAATCATAATTTTTTTGGTAGGTGTAGTCCCGGGGGCCTTTTGAACACTGGCCCAGACGGCAACTGCTCTCCTCACTTCCATTCATCTAAAAAGAACCGTCGAGTATCAATAGCAGCAATACAACTCACCCACTAAGCGCGCTAATAAAAGTACAGGAACGTTAGGGTGTTTCATATTATAGGGTTGAAATTAAAATGTTACAATTTTTTTTACATTGCTCATGCCCTGATTCGTATTAATATAAAAAGAATATGTGACAAATTTTAGGAAGATTGAGTAATATTTAGAGGTTGCACACTTTGCACACTAAATAATATGTAGCAGGCTAAGGAAACACGATTTCCAATGATAATTATTTTCATTTTCAAGTCCTTGAAAAAGAAACTAAACTTCAAAGAAGACTTAGACTTAGATAAATTTACATTTTATTATTATTATTATTGTTCACACCTATAAAAATCCTGTACCTTATTATTTTACCCACATTTTTAAAACCTGAAAAAGCGAAAATATGTAGGGTAGAACGGGGTCGGTAGTAACAGGGGGTGAATGTAGCACGCTAATATCTCAAAACATATAATTAACACCAATTTTAGATGTATGATAAACAATGACATTTGAAATCCATGTCCTAGCAGTATACATATGTAGATACGCAACAGAGATGGATAGTGAAGAAAATAACTTTTCGATACCCTACAGCAGCGATGCCCCGATGGGCGGCCCGAGGGTACGAGCATCCATCGCATTTTCCAAAGCTCGCGTGGAAGGGGGTCTCGAAACCAATGAAGTTGCAGGCATGTAACGGATGAGGAAAACTCTAGTAGTGTGCGTCTAGGCTCGTACCCTGAAATCAGCATGTAACCGTTACATGCCGATTTCATTGCGATTAAATTGATTTGACTTCTGGTTATAGGCTGATTCCAAGTCGTTTGGATTTGCGGTTATGGGTTCTATTTTTTGATGACAGGATAATTTTTTAAACCCTGGGGGGTTTCTTTTTCTTCATAATTTTGTATTGTCATCCAAACTACGTATGCCTGCAAAGTTTCAAGTCTATTGGATAGTTGGAAGTGGGTTAAAAATTGAGTTTCTAGATTTGAACTGAACAAACATACATACAAACAAACACACAAACAGAGGATTGAAGCTGAATAAAAATCGTTTAATAAGAAACTTTTTGTTAATCAGAGGTGTAAGTGGGAATGTTCAAGTCTATTTCGTCCAATTACATAATATTATTGTTTAATCATTAGTCAATTCCTGTTTATTTTCCCAATTCCTAAAATGTAGAACACTGGGGTTCCAAGAGTCCCAGTCAATTAAGTCTACGGGTACGAGCCTACACGCACACTACTAGAGTTTTCCTCATCCGTTACATGCCTGCAACTTCATTGGTTTCGAGACCCCTTCCATGCAAGCTTTGGAAAATGCGATGGATGCTCGTACCCTCGGGCCGCCCATCGGGGCATCGCTGCCCTACAGTAACTTTTTCTTACTGACTTATGATTGTAATGTAAGCACACCCTTTGCAAGTATGTGCTTTTTTAATCTGTAATTTACCTTTTTTTTAAAGTAATACTGATCGTTACTTAGCACTTTCAAGTGTCCCGTTAGGCACAATTTATAATTGAAGTTCAAAAGCATGGTCGAGGGCGATTGTAACATCGGCAGTCGGGGTCGGCTGTACCGCAACAGAACCGAATAGTGTCAAAGAAAGCGAATAATATTGTCTTGTTCGCATAGAATCCATGCAGTGTTACAACCGATCCGGAGTCAGAGACGGTTGCAACACTTTACACTGTATCGTTAGGGCTATAACACTCCGCTTCTCATTTTTTATTAATAACTTGGATATTACTTGACATACAGTGAGACTGCTGTGACTCAACGATGTCAGATAAATAAGTAACATTTCCGTATAAGAGTTTTTGTTGTAAATGTAATAGTTCCTGCGCAATCGTATTCAAAAGTCAAAGTGTTACTACCGCCCCAGGCCTACCCTAGTGATTAAACTGTGCAACCCCTAAATATTATTAAATTTGTCTAAAATTTGGCATACAGATCACTTACATGAATAGAACCAAGGGGGCGGGCAAAGTTACGTGAAAATAGCACCTTTGGAAAATTGAAACACCCTAAGGAACGTGGTAAACCTATTATCCCCGTCGCAGAAGCGATTCACCTCTCACCAATCCAAGAAACATTCAGAAGAATATATCGAGAGGAGAAAATGCTAGGAATATCTGGTCCCGATAAATACCTCGATCCAGCTGAAGAGACGATAAACGCTTCCCAGATAAGCGTGGTTCTCTGCCGATGTCGCGTGAAATCGCGGCGCCACCGAGTCCCAGGGAAATGAGCGACCCGCTCCCTTAAAGAGACGGGAAAGTCACCGTTTGCGATTCAAACGAAGTGCAAAAATCAGCGGGTGGGGAGGTATGCGTCGGTTGAAATACACCCTCGCGTAATGGAAATACTTTGTGCCGGTTCGTGTCGCGGGCGATGCCGATGGTATGCGGAGCCCAATGGAAAAGAAGCCAGTGGAAGGCTTCCTTTTGCTTTTTCCCCTGGCCCTCCACCCCGCACGCCCCCTGTCCCCCGAGCGGAAACCACAAGCACGAGCACGGGGGTGGTTACGGGTTACGAACACCTTCTGCCATCGGGTATTCCGATCTCCCGGCGTCTCGAGACTTTCTGGTAATGATTACCGCAGCGAAACGCAAAAGGAGGTGCACAATAACGGCCTCCTGAAACGTGTTACTGCATCGCGAGGTCCCCGCTGCCTCGTACTTCTCGCATCGGGAGTCGCACTCGGGGTGGAATTTCATAAGACTAATTTGTTGACTGGAGATCGAATGAAAGGAGGCGATGGTGGAGGGATGAAAAGCCTTGCCCTGAAAGTTTCCGCGAGATTGAATCAGCGAGGCGAGATCGTTGACGTTATTTATGAGAAACTAATTAACCGGGTGGCGTGATAAAAGTTTGCCCCAGGAATAGAGGAAACGATGCCATTCAGTTATTGCGTTTTCCAGGGAAGGGAATCGAGTTTTTTCGTTATGTAACCAGCGTTCGAGGACAGAGGAGGGTGGTTCAAATTAGAGCTGTGAATATTCGACTAGTCGAACCATTCGAATAATTCAAGGAATTTCGAATAAGAATAATTTATTCAAATAAGTCGAATATTTGAATAGGTCGGGGTATTCGAATATTCGAATAATTCGGAGCAGTCGAATATTTGAATAATTCTGAGTACTCGAATAATTCAAAGTGTTCCAATTTCAGATCGTACCGAATACGAATATAAATGTTTGAAAAACAAATAATTGTAAAGGCCAATATGAAGAGAATTGCGCGATAAAGAGTGATACAATATTTCATGCTCAGATTCCTATTCGGTAGACTCCGAAATTCGATCACTCCGAATATTCGAATACATCTAATTATTTGAATACTGCTAATTATTCGGATACTCATAGTTATTCGAATAATCCCAATTATTCGAATACCTACTCTTAATTATTCGAATAATCGAATCTCAAATTCGAATTCTACTGATATTCAAATATTCGAATCTCAAATTCGAATTCTACTAGTGTGCGAAACTCAAATTCGAACCCTACTGGTAGGGTGAAAGCACTAGTAGTCGACCACTTAAAGCTAAACTCGAATGAAAAGTACTGAAAAAAAATAAACAATAAATGTTATAAATTATATAAAATGTATTGAAGTAATTCAAATGTATTTAATGTATCACTAAATATTTTGTGTTAGTAGGAAAGTTCGGAGAAAATAAATAATTAGCGTTAAAAATAAAGTGTCCGAATGCTTTAATAATCGACCGCTTAACTCTAAAAGTCGACCGGTCCGATAGCTAGTAGTCGACCACCTTTTTAAATATGAAATTCAAAATAGGTTATGTGCGCATTACAAACTAAAATTTATTTTTAAATATAATGTGCAACATCAGTAAATAATTAATAATGACAGGAATAATGCGTAACTAAAATAAGTTTCGTTAAAAACTTTATCAAAATTTTAATAAGAAATATAAATTATTTTTTTTTCCAATGTAAATTAAATTTTTCGTTTTTAAGATAGGAAGCAGTAACAAATTTTAAGTTTTTACAGTAGGTATTTGTATTCTATAAATAAATTATATAAACTTTGTAGAACATTAATCCATAAGAAATGAATATACAATTTTAATTATCTTAAATATGATTAAATCCTTTCTTGTTTTATAACTCTGTTTCAATTTTTTACATTTTTCTTGCTTCTTCTTTTTACATTCTTCTACTTTCTCCTTTTTTATTGCTATTTTTTTTTATTTTTCTTCTTGATTTTTCAATCTTTCCTCCTTTTTCTGACGCTTTGCTATTTCAATATTTTCTCTCACTTCGTGATTTTTTGAAAAAAATCGCGAATTTTAGGAGATGAAACTGCACTTGGCAGTTTTTCTTTTGGAGATCTTTTTTTATTGTTTTGGATAGGAGCAGGATAGAATATATGTTTGCCAAAAGCTTTATTAACCCTCCGTATCCTGAGCCTGTCTCATTTTTGACCCACGGTTTCCGAACGCTCACGCACCCAGTGACAGAGCGGTTAATAATATTCGTAGCCAAGCGGTCATTTAGCTGTCGTCAAGGAGCGCCTCGCGCTTGGGGGTGTCATAAACCGGGTTTTTCCGGGGACTTTGTTGGGGCCTAAAGAGTCAGAAGCTCGAAGCGACTGCGTTGCCTTGGGGCATTCGCGAATGTATCGCCGACAACGACACTTCGCTGCATTCTCGTATTTTTTTCTGTGCCGTAATTTTGTTAGCTTCGTTAAACTATTATAATTCCACAAAAAGTGCGGTAGATGTTTTAGATAAATTAGTAAGGGAATACTCTTGTAGGCGTTGCACCCGCCGTTGGCCATTATCATTATTTATGCACTATATCGACATCGCCGCATATAATGCTTTTGTTATATGGCATACTAAGAATCCTACATGGGAACTTAGACATTCGTCAAAAATGAGGCGAAAGTTATTTTTAGAAGAATTAGCAAAAAAATATTGATAGACGGGCTAGTAAATTTGAAAATGAAGAAGGAGGGCTACATGCAAATGTTGCAATCGCGATAGAAGCGACGGGAAGAAAAATTGTAAAAAAGAAAAAACTAGCAGGTCACAAGCGTAGTAGATGTTGTTTCTGTGTGGGGAACAATAATAAATATCACACTGTATGTGATTCTTGTAAAAAATATGTGTGTAAAAACCACTGTAGAGAAAACCGCACACTTTTATGCAATACACGTACTAATATAAATGTTGAATAAACATAATTTTTTTATAATTCACAAATCGCAACCCTACTATTGTTTCGTATATGTAGAACAAGTATCCAAATGTAATCCGAAACCCTCTTCCACCACGTTCCGTAGTATTTCGGCGAGGATCTCGAGCTTGAGCGACCATCCCCACCTGAGTACTGTATCGGTGAGGGTCTCGAGCGACCGTGAATATGCATTAGTGAACTATCGGTGTGGGGTCTGCAAAGACCCAGCCTCAGGACTCGAAGTCCAGTACTCGGAGGGTTAAGAGCCTCTTATATTATAGTTAATACATGGTCGACTATTAGCATTCATTGTGAATGCAGTTAGCTTCAGAAGTCGACCGCTGTGGTCGACTATTGAAAATTGAAAGGGAATGATGATCCAGTTACCGACCTCCCATAAATAAATAAATTATCCCATTAGAATAGCATAATTTTCCAGTAAAAAATGTATAGAACTGAATTACATTTGTCATTTCTATTCAAAGTACACTTATGTTTCTCGGGTTAGAAAACAGCAATGGCGCATGTAGAATCAAAATTAGTTTGCAAATCACTTAAAAAGCATTTATTTTTTTACCTATGAAGGGCGCTTTTTGTCGTATTGTAAAGTTAGAAATTCAAAATATAATGTATAAAATTGTCATTTAATAAATTCTTTATTTTAGTACTTATTTCTTTAAGCTAAATAATAAAAGTGGTCGACTACTAGAGGGTGGCCGACTACTAGTGCTTTCACCCAATTCGAATATTCGTAACAGCTTCGACAAAGCTCCTTATACTGAATATTTTTATTGGTCATCCAAGTCAGATTTCCCCTCCTTTTCGAACATCTTACTCGAAATTCAGAAACCTCAAACTTAACCCATTAATAAACTCGAACTCACACATACCAGTTCCGTGACGGTTCAGTGCAGTCATTGTCAGTAGCCTTATTGTGTCAGCGTGAACTGTACCAATCCAAAATAGGGAAACGATATTTCACCACTGACACTGACAACACCGAACTACCACGTAACCGATATCTGTGAATGCGCCTTAAAACCAATCGACCCAAAATGAACTCTGTACAAGTCTACGCATTATTAAGCTTCCATGACGAGCGAATTCATTCCACCCATCGCATGGGTAGGTACATACTTTTAAATGCCGAGTTTACTCGTCTTCCCCGGTTGGAGGGTTAACGTGCGCCATCCATTTCTCTTGACAGTGCCCGAACACAGCCGAAATAATTGATCTTAACCTCGTGTAGCCTCCCCAAAACTGGTCGGAATTCGTTTCCCCTCCAGCGACCAGTACCCAGCAAACTCGGCGGTTTGCACGCAACGCGCGTAAAAAGCGTCTGGAGGATCCGTGCACGTGCCCGCGCATCGACGCTGGGAAAACAGAAGGTCCAAACAAGCCTAGATCCGCTGTCATCTTCGACAATCACGGGACCCAGCGCGCGTACGTGCAGCTCGGCAAATTTGCCCGAGCGAGTGTATCTCGGTCGGTGCGCGTGCTGCAAGTTGTGCAAACAGCCGGGCAAACAGCGTGGACGCGTGCTGCAGCTACGGAAAGAAAGTAAAACGCTGGACACACGATCCTGCCCTTCTGTCTCCCTCTCTCTCTCTCTCTCTCTCTCTCTGCTCGTTTGCTTTGACCACATTTCCAGCCGGGCGCAGCACGTATCTTCTAATTAGTCGCAAACAGGGAAACGCTCGGTTGTCCAGTCCCGGTGGCTGTGATTTCGCGCTGGTCCGCAGCCTTTCGGTTGGACAGTCGGTCAAAGTGGAAGATCCATGCTGGGACACTGACCAACATCGACAGAACGAATAGCAGGTGTCCAGCGGAAGCGCTTCGCATAGAGAACAGTTGCGGGCGGTGTGCGTGCCACCACGGCAGTGAAAAAGCTTGTTAAATACTACTGTGGACTCCCGGAGGCCTCAGTGAAGATAAGAAGGTAGGGTTGGTGGTCGAAAATCGACCGCAGAACCACTTCCAAACACCCCAAGTCCCGCGTCGAGGGAAGCTACTGTTAGTTTTATTTATACGGAGGGGGTTCCTCGAGTCTCCGAGACACCTGCTTCCTGGCCACCTGAAGTTCCGTTTTATCCTGCGGAGAAGCCAGGATTCCGCTGTGAGCAGCATCGACGATACAAACAGTGAGCGGGGAGGTAGAGGCGCCGCGGAACGTTTCCCGCGGATACAGAGGGACGCAACGGGGTGGGTGATTTGCTTAATGGCGGGATATTACGGTATTCGAAAGATTATCCCCGACGACACTTCGTCGTAACGTTCTCATTATGCGCAATTACTTTCACACGCTTGCCCGTCGGCTGCGGCCGCGAATTAAGTATTCATGACGCGTACGTCATCGGTAATCGGCCCCTCCGCTTCCAAAGAAATTTCCCCGCAGCTCGAGTTTCCGCGCTGGCCGCGGCTAATTGCCGTCGTATACCGCTGCTGATAACGCCGATAGACTGGTCCCCCGCCATGTTTGGTCGCGTAATTTGCAGGCGACGACGGCGACACGCGATTTTATCCACGGACGAGTGAGGCGGAGTGGCGGCCAGCCGAAGGAGGCGGAACTGAAGAGAAAGAGCGGTCAAAGGGAAGAGAAGCTGAAGGAGCGGGAAGAATAGCGCGGAAAATAGAACCACGAGGGGGTGCTCAAAGGGTAGCAAGGGAATGGAATAGAAAAGGCTATCCACAGAGAACGCAGAGTTAAGCGAAGGAAGTCGAAACAATTGTGTGTAGTAGAGAGTGCAGTAGACCTGGAAACTAAATACAGACGGGGAAGAAAGGACTGGGGGGAAAGGGGGAGGGTGAAAGAAAGGGTAGGAGCTGCGGTTGTGGGACCACGAATGCCTCATTCCTGGTATCGACGCAATTTACTTCCTATTACCGAGGCCCGCCGGTTTAAGGAGCAGCGCGACGCTGAAAACACCCCCGATGAATAATTCAACGACAAAAAATTCAGCATGGCACCGCGGAGAGTGGCGAAAAAAAGGAAGAGCGGTTACGTAACGCGGAAACAATACCACGCGTGTCGAAGACCGAGGAATTTCGGGGTATCCGGCGGCGCACGGGGCAGGGGTGGTTTCGTGACGAGCTGGGGCAGTCGATGAGCAGGGAGGGTGGAAATCACCCCCGTTTTCGCGAACGAGCCGCGCGAAGTTGTAACCCCGACGAATGCTCAGCGAGCAGAACGAGTCGGTTCGACGAATTGCGTAGGCGCGCGCGCGCGCGCGCGCGCGCGAGAGAGCTCGCGTGACTAGACGGCGTTTACGCATCGAACGCAACCCTGTCATTTTTTTCTCCCTTTCTCCCGGGGATCCCCGCGTCCACGCCATCAACTACCCTCTTCGCCGTCCACTTCTTCTTTGTGGGCTCCTAACGGGCGGCTTATGATTTCCTGTAATCACTATTCCTCGTTCTCTTTGTTCTTTCTTTGCTCTACCACCCCCTACTGTGCTTTTTGCTTTTTTTCTCGCTGGGGGAATTTGCTCCCTCTTCCTCTCTATCCCCTTCTGTGCTCTATAGTCCCTGTATGCCATTTTGTTACTCGATGTCCTTCCACGGCATGCCCCTCTATATCCTTTTACACTGTAGTATGTCCCTCTATAACCTTCTACATCTCTCCACGTCCCTACATCCTTCTAGATTCCTCTACGTCCTTCGATATCCTTCCACGGTAAACCCATCCTTCCGCGTCCATTTACTTGCCGCAACCCATCCCATCTCCCTCAGCAAGGATAACCCAACTACAGGTTCAAAGGATGGACCTCTCGGCGGGTACCAAAGGGCCACCAAGGCAAGGAGGCGGGACACCATTGCATATAGCTGCACGGTCATCCCGGGCACAATTACGTGATCGCGGGCTCATCCCACTGTCGCGTAACATCCCCGTGCGCGAATGGGGGGGGGGGGGGGAACGCGATAACCGCGGTTAGGCGGCGAGCATCGGTAATCAGCGACCCGATGAATCCTTCATTTCTATTCATTAGAGGAAGCAGTCGTGTGTGCTTCGCCCAGGAGCGTACTGGCCCACGTAACGCATTGTGCCGGCTCGCGAGGGTAAAGCCGCCTCATTAATAAGTCAATGCTCATAATGCACGTGGGCTAAGTGGAGCATTAAGCGCGCGTGGGCCGCCATGGCGGAGCGTTTGCGAAAGAACGGGCTTCATATATCTCCAGCGGCCGGTTTCCCGCCTTCCAGGCGATCATTCCCTTCCACTGGATTACGGATCCCGCGGCTGAACCGATTCCGCCAAGCGTCCACCACTCGGCTCACGAAACTCTGACGAGACATCCCGTTTGCACCGTCTCTTAATGGCTTCACGATTCTAAATACGTTTCATCTTTTCCAATACCTCTGCTTTGCTATAGGTATCCAAGGACAGAGGGTCTCCAGGCAGAGGCTGGTCTCCCCGGGACAGCTTCGACGTCTTCCAACGCATATAGCTCGGAGAAACAGCAGACACCGTCACTTTCCGCCGGCAGACGCGACGGAACGAGGTGCACGATGGTGCAGCGCGGCCAGTTCAATCCAGGAACGTAATACACCGAAATAATTTAACGGTGCCCCGGCTATTGGACGTAAAAAAGTATCCAGACTGGCCTGGCGCGGCTATAAAACGCAGCACGCGCCCTTCCCCCTCGCTGAGCAAAGGTTTAAGTATTACCTCTGTACGCCGGGGCGGATATAAGCCATCGGTTACACGCACGAATACTCTGGGACGCTGCTCGATGTACTTCGGATTTAAATGGTCCGGCCGTATCCTGTATTCACGATGGATTTATTATTGAGAAGCACGGATTACTTTCAAGAGATACCATGCGAACAGAGGAGGGGGAGGGAGAATGGCGTGGGTATCGCGGCACGCTTTATTTACGAGCAGAAAAATGCAGACACGAGGTATGGCCATCGAGCTTCGCCCTCCCCGCCTCTCCGCGTTCGCCTATCCCATTTCTCTTTCGCCGCGGACTTCCCCCTTCCGCGTCGTTCCCTCGTTCTTCATTTGCCTAAAAGACCCCTTTGTCCACTCGTCTTCGTCCTGCTTCACTTGCAACAGCCTGGACGGTTCTGTGTCCTACGGTGTGGCCTCTTGTTCCATCGTCGACGGCCAACGACCAGGCAGATGATGAGGGGAAGGTGATGGAGGCTTGGTTTCAAGGGCCCTGGACTTCGATAAGGAACGCTCAAAGGAAAGGACGCAAGGTTAATCTGTGTGAAATGGTTCGGGGCACGGTAGAGTCCCGATAAACTCAGGATCGCTTAATTCGACGTCTGCTCGAAACGATGGCTGCTTAATGGGGTGGTTTTAGATGGGGGGTTTTATCTCGGAAGTTGCTGTTTGTGACATTCTGAATGTGTTCGAATGTGGTATTCGAATTTTTGGCGGTCGAGGCTCTGTCACGTTACTTTTGTATCTTAGCCTTGAGTAGACTTGAGGAGTGGTTGATTACTATGACATCAGGAATCCTCCTGGAAAATCCCTTTGGAAACAACTAGGGGACTCTAGAAGCTTCATATCTTTAATTATTCCAGCGAACCTTGTACCTTGAACCAGTCGATATCACACCCTGACTGAAGAAGGTTTAAAAATACCTTCTAACTCCTATTTTTCCCTTTAGAATCCGAGTCCCACTCTCAGAAGATCTCCAACAGTGACCAAACTAGGCAACCCCAGAATTAGTTCAAGCGGACCATCGAGTCTATCGCTCACAGCATTGAGATTCCAAGCTGGGAAGATCTCCGAAATGTTCAGAGAGCCCTTCGCTCCGCGATAAATACTGTAAGATTCGCGCAATAGATGGCGCGCGAAAGGAGGTAATTAGATGTGAGGTGCGCTCATCTATAGGATTCGATGGGCAGAGAGAGCGTCTAGAGTCACGAGGCGGCACAAAGGAATTCTTCTTACGAACGTTGAGTTAGCAACCACGTGCGAACTTTAATATACTGTGAGAGATTTTAGAGTGAGCATTGCAATTGCGGCTAAAAATAGTGGATATCGAGATTCCGTTAATCTGCCGTATTATCCCATCGTTATTTTAGCCAATCGAGGCATCATAAATCACGAAGTGCGTGTCAATTTATGTACTCGAGAGCAAGTGCTCCACCGTGCTTAAATCTTTCGTAACGTGAAGGCGTACGTGTTATCCAATACTTGTGACTTATTACAAACTGCGTATTTCGCGAAAACGCTATTGTCGAATAAACCTGGAAGAATCCAACCTAACATCCTGACAAACAACTACTTTAATACCTTACAATACCTTACAGTATTTCTCAGAAGTGGGATACAGTCCCAAGTGCCGGGAACTAATCGGTCTAAAGTTTTCTCCATACCCTGGAGTGATCGGATCGCGCTATCAGTGAACGTTAATTAAAAGCTGTGCGTGAAAAAAAAAAAAAAAAAAATTTTTTCAAGTCACGGGTGTCAATCAGTATAATTGAAAAACTGTTGCCGGAAGACGCCATCTTTAAATTCGGTGTCTGAAAAACTGTTGCCGGAAGACGCCATCTTTAAATTCGGTGTCTGAAAAACTGTTGCCGGAAGACGCCATATTTACATTCGTTGACAGAAAAACTGTTGCCGGAAGCGGCCAAATTCATAATCGAACGTTCGAGAAGAAAAGGTCGTCATGAACCGCGTGCAACTAGAACAATTGAACATTGAAGGCTTACGTGAGCTAGGTAGACAACACAACCTAGATATTAAAGGTGCGCGAGTGGTATTGTTTGACCGTTTGACCGACCATTTTGAAAGAAATGGATGGCCGGAATCAATAACGATCACAGGGCCGACAACTTTGGATGACCGAACGATGGAAGAGGAAGATGCTCAGAACCCAAGGAGCATAGGGTCACTCCCAGCAAGTCAGGACCCAACGTCCGGTCACATGGCCTCGGCCAATATTCAAGACATAGTGCAGGCAGTTCTACAGGCGTTGGAAGCCAACAATTCGACGCTACTGCGACGAGAAACGACAAGACAAATTGCGGGTCCTTCCCCCACTCCAAGCACGAGTTCACAATCAAATGCTCTTCAAAATTGGAGTCAAATAAAATTCACCGCCAAATTAATACCGACCTTCGCAGGTTCGGAGGAAGACGACATAAAAACCTGGTTAGAAAGGATAGACAGTATCGGTCAAATACATCAAATCGGTGGAGAAGTACTAGTAATGGCGGCAGTAAATCAATTGAGTGGACGGGCTCTGAACTGGTACAATCGCCAAGAAGTAAGTACAGTAGCCACTTGGGACGATTTCAAGCGGCAAATACGGGCGTATTTCCAGCGCACGGAGACAGTAACCACAACCCTGGCAAGAGTAAGCAGCCGTATTTGGAAGTCCAAATCAGAAAAATTCGCAGATTATGCTGAGGATAAGTTAAAATTAATGCAACTCCTTAAGCTGACAGAGAAAGAAAAGGTAGAACTTTTAGCCGACGGGGTTAAGGATCCCGCGCTGAGAAAATTTGCGCTGAATACCTGGGCGACCAGTATCCCAGAATTCATCGAACACATCAGAAGAATCACCGAGGACAGCGTGGTTCCGGAATCTGAGTCGGTGGCCAAAGAGACTCCGAAATTTTTAACTAAAACGGACAAGAGATGTGACCACTGCCAGCGTATAGGTCATTTGGCGAAGGATTGCCGGACGGCCAACATGACCTGTTTCAAATGCGGGGAGAAGGGGCACGGAAGCAACACCTGCCGCTCCAAGAAAGCGGAACCGGCGCCAACGCTTAATCTGTTGATGGAAGAACTATCGGCGAAGGACGAGGATTCCACCGAAGCAGTACAAATCGGAGAGGAGTCATCAGCTGCGACGCTGGAATTATCAGGCAGAATTCATCTGGTAGAAAAGGGTTCGCCCTGCGTCTCAGTTTTTAGTTTAGGAAACCACGAAAATTGTTTTTTTGCATTAGTGGACACGGGCAGTCCAGTAAGTTTGATTAAAAAATCCATTTTTGAAAAACATTTCTTTAATAACAAATTATTACAAGTTAGTAAACGTTTGAGTTTGAAAGGCGTGAATAGTTCAGTAATAACCATTTACGGAAAGATTGTAGATCAGATTTGTTTAGGAAAACCACATAATGAGTGGAGTGATGTAACCTTGTTGGTCGTAGACGACAGCACAATGGACTATGATATACTTCTGGGCAGAGAATTCTTTAAAGAAAACAAAATTAGACTTATATTTCAAGAAGGGAATTTTGTCTTTGAACATCCTGAAATCCAGGAGAATATCATAAGTAATATTTCAACTATTAATGTTATAAATGAACCCGATAAGATAGACATTGTATTAGAAAGCCTGGATTCAGATTTGGATCCAAATAGTAAAAACGAATTAATTAATATGTTAAATGAGATTGAGAAATTGGAGGTCGAGATTGTTCAGGATGATTACAAAATTAGAGTACATTTAAAAGACACTTCTTTCTTCAGATATGCTCCCAGAAGGATGTCTGTTCATGAAAAGGAAACGTTAAGAAAAATTACAGACGGTTTATTAAAAAGAGGTATAATTAAACCAAGTATCTCACCATACTGTGCGAGGGTTGTTTTAGTTATCAGACAGGACGGAAGGGAACGGATGGTACTAGACCTGAGGCCGTTAAACCAACGAATTAACCCTCAGAAATACCCGTTTCCAATTATTGAAGACCAGTTGGATCAATTATACGGAAAGGAGATCTTCACAAAGTTGGACCTACGAGACGGTTTCCACCAGATTGAAATCCATCCGGATGATACAAAGTATTTCGCCTTCGCAACGCCCTACGGTCAATATGAATATGTGAAGATGCCCTTTGGGTACTCTGAGGCACCTGCGGAATTTCAAAAAAGGCTTCTTTATATATTAGATGAACTTCTGCGTAGTGGTAAGATTTTGCTCTATATAGATGACATTTTGATACATTCAACCACGATAGCCGAAAATTTACGAGTTCTACGTGAAGTGCTAATCACTCTTAAAAAATACGGGTTAGAACTAAATCTGTCCAAATGCATGTTCTTAAAAAGAAAGATTGAATTTTTAGGTTATGTCGTATCAGCGAATGGTATTACTTTAAATAAGCGTCATACGCAAGCCATTACCGACTTTAAATATCCTCAAAACGTTAAACAAGTACAAGGATTTTTGGGTTTAACAAATTATTTTAGAAAATTCATAAAAAACTATGCGTTAAAGGCAAGACCTTTACACGAGTTAACGAAAAAGGATAAAATCTTTAATTTTGATGATGAATGTAAGCAAGCGTTTGATCTGTTAAAAGGGGAATTAATTTCGTTTCCTGTTTTGCGTATATATAACCCCTCAGCGGAAACAGAGTTACAAACAGATGCGAGTAATCAAGGATACGGGGCAATACTGTTACAAAAACAAAAATCGGGCGACATGGCTCCTATCGCCTATTTTAGTAAAGCCACAAATGAACCGGAGAAAAAATATCATAGTTTTGAACTAGAAACGTTAGCCATTGTAAAAGCGTTAGAGCGTTTTCACGTTTATCTACAGGGAATAACATTCCGAATCGTAACCGATTGTAATGCATTAGCGTTAGCGGTGAAGAAAATAAATATAAATCCACGAATAGCGAGGTGGACTTTAACGTTTCAAAACTACAATTTCGAACTTGTACATAGGTCGTCAGATAAAATGACGCATGTAGATTTTCTAAGTCGTTATATACTAACGGTTAATGTTATTTCACAAGAAGATGAACTTTTATTTAAACAGTTAGCAGACCCTAAATTAAAAGAAATTGCTGAACAAATTGAATTATATGGCAGCAAAATTTTCAAACTAATTGATGGAGTTTTATTTAAAGAATACAAAGATAAAGAGTTGTTTGTGGTACCAGAAGCAATGGTAAATAACATTATCCGACTGTATCATGATGAAGTGCTGGACTATTTGGAAATCGTTTTCAGTTTGTTGGGACATCCTAAGAGAATCATTAGTGATAGGGGCACAGCTTTCACATCAAAAAATTTCGCAAACTTTGTAACAGAAAGAGGAATCACTCATGTGTTAACTGCGGTAGCTTCCCCGTGGGCTAATGGACAGGTAGAACGGGTTAACCGATTTTTAAAGTCAACCCTGGCTAAGATAGTAAAAGACCCAACAGAATGGAAAGAGAAAATTAAATCAGTCCAATATGTTATCAACAATACACTTAACAAAGCTATAAATTCAACCCCTAGCAAAGCTTTATTTGGTTTTGAACAAAGAAAAATAAAAGATGAAAATTTGTGTACAGTGATAGACGAGTTACGAAAATTAGATAGAGATTACTCTCAGCAAAGAATAAACACTCAACTGTCAGCACAAGACGTCAACCGTAGATTACAAGAATATAATAAAGTACAATTTGATAAAAGACATAAAAAGATTACGAAATACAAGGTAGGAGATTTTGTTTTAGTAAAAAAGTTACAACACAAAGTAGGCACAAATACAAAATTAGAGCCAAAATACAAAGGACCGTACCAGGTAAAAGCAATCTTAAAGAAAAATCGCTTTGTAATTACGGACATACCGGGATATAACGTATCGTCGAAACCGTATAATACAATTCTGTCTGCAGATAAAATAAAGCCTTGGATTCGAATTAAAGATACTGCATCAGAAAATGACGCAAACGCGGGAGGGACAGATGATAATGTAAATAAGGAAACCGATGATGAGTCGCAATCCCACCCACAAAATTTAAGCGAATAAATTTTAATTTACATTGTATATAGTTAAGTTAAGAACAGAAATTGTGAAAAAAATAATTTTTAGTTTGATTTTTGAAATAATTTTATAGAAAAAAATATGTATATTTTGTTAGATTTCAAAGCTATTTAAAGGATTGTAAAGCGTTTTATTTTGAAATTGTATGGTTGTTCGGGGTCGAACAACAGTGTCAGGTTGGCCGAAACTGTAAGATTCGCGCAATAGATGGCGCGCGAAAGGAGGTAATTAGATGTGAGGTGCGCTCATCTATAGGATTCGATGGGCAGAGAGAGCGTCTAGAGTCACGAGGCGGCACAAAGGCATTCTTCTTACGAACGTTGAGCTAGCAACCACGTGCGAACTTTAATATACTGTGAGAGATTTTAGAGTGAGCATTGCAATTGCGGCTAAAAATAGTGGATATCGAGATTCCGTTAATCTGCCGTATTATCCCATCGTTATTTTAGCCAATCGAGGCATCATAAATCACGAAGTGCGTGTCAATTTATGTACTCGAGAGCAAGTGCTCCACCGTGCTTAAATCTTTCGTAACGTGAAGGCGTACGTGTTATCCAATACTTGTGACTTATTACAAACTGCGTATTTCGCGAAAACGCTATTGTCGAATAAACCTGGAAGAATCCAACCTAACATCCTGACAAACAACTACTTTAATACCTTACAATACCTTACAATACCCATGACTCTTCATATCCAGCTTCGTCTTGCCCACCAGCATCGAGGTACATCAGAATCTTCAACGCTGCCACCTCCAGCTGAAGCGCGACAGGCTCGACCTAACCCAGGCCGCTATCTAGATTCCTACAGCAGGACGTGAAAGTAGGCGCATCAGGAAACAAAAGGAGCATTATTCGAGACAAGCCAGAGACGTCTCAGACAGTGTGAAATACGTGGAGGCTACGGCCGGTGATAGATGGCCTCGAGTACCATTAACACCGTGTTAGAATGGCGGGACAGCAGAAAGAAGACGCGGACGAGGCGAAAAATCTGGATGTCCCTATTGTTGCTTCTCCGTTACACGTGAAACATCGACTCTCGCCACGATAACGACCAGCGAACGTGCGCTGATCGATAACGAGGCGAACTGAAAGCGCACCGCTATCGAAAAACCCTGCCGGTCCTCTCGCACGAAATTCTTAGGATGCCCGAGTAAAAATGGCCACCCAACAGAGGCACTGATACCTAGGAATTTCTTTGACACGTGACACTGTCGAAGGAGATTCATTGCTACCAAGTTGGCGCGAAATTTCACGGCGAACGCCGCGAATTCCGCGCGAGATTCCGGAGTTGCAACTATGCTCGAAAACTTGCAAAGTATGGTATTGTCGTCAGGGTTTTGCGATACACCTGGGGGGTCCACGTTTCTACCGCTATACCCGGAATTCGGGAATAACGTCGGAACGCCGAGCTGGGAGAGTAAATTTCGGCGACTGCGTAATTTTTCCCAACGCCGCCGGCTGGATCAACGGTGGCTATGGTAAAGCAAAAAACGTTATCGCGGCCAGAGGGCCATTACAGGGGCTGGGAAAAAGAGGATAACAGCCCGGCGGAGATTAATGGTTAAGCGTCGTCAGAGCACGTCAAAGTCAGAAACACGTATTCGGGACCTGGTTCGTAACCAGGCCACCCCGCTGGCCAGCAACGCCAATTTTTTCCGTCCGTTCGGCATCGCTGGGCGTAAATGCAAATTTTTTCTTGGGCACTGGAACCGTGTCACACACACTTTCCCGCGCACTCTCGCTGGAAGCAATTTTTGCCCGCCGAAATATCTGCCTCGAATTGACTTTTTGGTGCCCCAGAAAATACGTATTTGAGGGGGGCGAGGATGTGCGCCGCTCTGTGTCAAAACGAAATGGCGATCTAGCTTCGAAATTTGGCCAGGAACCGCTGCTGCAGGGAATACGCGCTGGAGCGCGCCGTAATTTATGCCGCTGAAAGTCGAAACAGCGTCTACCGATGAAAGTTCCACGGAGTCCTTCGTGCCTGTGCAGCCCGAGAGTAGCCACTGCCAATAAAAAGAGAATAGTAGGGCCGGTTGATTGGTTTCCAAACCGACCAATTATCTGCAGGCCGGCGATAAATAATCCTCGGTTCGTACTCCACCCTATTTCATCTTTTCCAGAGTCGTTCTCGGTCGACGGGGCCCCGAAGATCGCCGCTTCTTTATCATCCTCCTACGAGGAGGCAGCAGAGCTGGGCCAACAGAGGGGCCTCGTGTAACCATTTGTAACGGGACGACAGAAATAAAAGGGACAGGTTGTCGGGGAGCTTAAAATGAGTAGATTTCGGTGGTAAAGCCATTAGGAGACTGTGTTGTGACAAGTCCCTTGCATCGACTTCGTTTGTGCCTCTGTTGGCGCCAAGGTGCGACAAACTGTGGACTTGTGGAAAAATCTGGATAACGGTTGACTTGACAGGACTATTCTTTCGGACAGAGTGCCGTCCAGTTGTGTCTCTTTATACATTAACTTGAGATCATCTGCCGTGGTGCATGGGGTGTTAATCTGAATCTTCGTGTGGCTAGAGCTCTTATAGTTTTGGAATAAAATTCAAAGTTGGCACTGACTTGGTACAATACTAATGATGAATCGAGTCCACCATAATTCTACACAAGGCTCCGCCAATTAACAAGTCGACAGCTACCCCAACTCGGCTAACGAAACTTCTCTCCTGTGGTGGTCCTAAACAGAGTCGTCCCAGAAGAGCAAACGTCGCTCCATCTATGCTCGACCAAACGTTGCTGAGATTCCATCAGAGAGACAAGAACCTGGGGCCGAGCACACCGATAAATCCCCAAGATCCTGGAAGCAGATTTCGTCGCGTCCACGGCCACCACACCTGCACTCTCCCCGCGCCCAGGCAGGGCACGCGGCCGGCCGATGCACTTCCGTTTCTTTCCGTAGGAGGCGCCTAGGCCGCCCCATAAATCCGTCCCCACCAACAGACTCTATAAATATTTGGACCCTCTGCCGTCTCTATATCCACTCGGCGTGTCGGGGTGCAAGGCGCGAGAGGCGGAGGAGCCGTTGAATATCCGAGAAACACTCTAACCCTCTCTCTGGGCTTAATTAAGCCGTCAGAACTAGCGCGCAGCATCCGAGCACGTGGCCATGTCAGATTTCGGGTGTAGCAGCCGGAATCGTGCAGCCAGCCAGGGCCGTTACATCGAGAGGCATCTGTTTCCGGATTCACCGCCCGTGCCACTGCCCGTCTTCCTCGGTTGTCGTTCCAAATTTCCCTCCAGCCCTTTTTCCACCGTCCCGGCTGCGCATCTGACAATGAGCTACGAAGGCTCCTCCACCTCCCAGAGTTAATTAAATCGTTAGAGGCGTGGACGCACGGTCGCCCTTGTTGCCATCAGATTACAGGTAAACACTGAGGTGAACGTGCACCTTGGAAAGATGGAACTTCGGAGATCAAGCTTGTCGATCCTGCCTTTGTGGCCTGCTGGCCCTCTCAACTGCGGGAAATCCGCGATGGGGAGGCACTGTGGCTTGGTGGTGGCTCGTTGGAGGCTTTTTCGGTGATAGGGGCTCATCTGATGTGGGTGGGAATGAAGCAATAGGGGAATAGAGGTATACTGGGGAGTTGAGGTGTTTCACTGTAGAAACTGTTAACACTTCCACTGACGCGGGCGCGTTTCCACGCCGAGGGATGTGCATACTGTGTTTTTACGTTGATACTGTAGGCGAAAAAGAGAACTTCAGGCGATGGCACTCGAACCCAAGATCGGCGGGTCCTCTGTGCACTGGTCAGCCGCGTCACCAATTCCCTCAACAGCGACTCTTCAATGTCACTCTCTTCCGAGCTCCACAACTACCGAGATAACGAGGACCGCCACCTGTGCCAATCGAACTATAGGTCGTTCCCGACCGCTGAATGCCTACAATACTTCTTGGAAATCGAAAGTGTTTACTTTGAAAACAAGCGATGCAAGGAATTCACTTTTTACGGGTTATGCAAAGCTTGCGTCACTCAAGGTGTTCCGATGAAGACCCTGAACACTTGGCTACCTATACCCACTGTGCCACTGTCCTCACCCCTACCCGTTCTTACTTCCAGAGTCATTCAACTTTCAGGGAAACTGGGTCAATTTACCTAGGACCGCTTTGACTAGGCTATATCATTTCCCCCGTCACGGACGCCACCGACTCAAAAGATGCGGCAGTGGATATTCGACGGGGGATCCCTTCGCCCCATCGGATCATTTTGAATGGAAGTTATGCATGGCCAGGCGCAAAAACACTCCTACGGTTTATAAAATCGTCGTCGCGGCCCCCGGTGCATAAAACTCTGGTTCGAAAAGTTTGCCCATTACATGGTCGGCTCGACAGAAATTTTAATCAAACTTTCAAATGAGGTTTCGCGAGAACTTCTTACGTAAGCTATCGAAAACGTGTTACTGCCGCCGCGACATGACGTTCTGCCCCTCTCCCCCCTTGTGCATTATACGATCGCGGCATTATTATGTTATAAAATCACCCGGCAGACATCTAGCCGCGCAATGGGACTCCGCGCGGCTGCTCGAACCAGTTACCTGTTATCAACGATCGCGAGGAGCGGCAGAAAATGTGGTTCTTCGCTCGTTCGGTATTTGAAATTACATAAAGAAGTTCACTCGCGCAGATCGGAGAGGGAAGCTCGAGCCAGCGGCGAGTTACGTAAATGCATATTGGAGCAGGTATAATAGTTACAGGATCCCGCGGTAAATCAAACTCAAAATTCCCGCTCCCTGTGGGAAATGCTAATATCCAAACTACCGTGAAACCTCGTTAATCCGGATTCCCGTGTAACTAGAACTCTCCTATTCAAATTAATCCTCTGTAACTGATTACTGAGTTTTATTGTACCCGCGACAAGGCGATACATCAAAGCGGAGAAGTTGCACGGGATACGTTAACTTCCTCTGGAACCGCAATTATCTACGAGCTCGGTGAGCCAAAATTCTCTAGAAGGTAGACAGAAAAATTGCCCCAACGAAACACCACCAAGACTGCGGCTCATCAACGTTTCATGTCTAGTCGAATTAGAGTCTAGAGATTCGAGCATCAGCACTGGCATTGCCCAATAAGACACACTGGCGTGCGGTTAAGCCGATTATTACGTCGCACTGTAATCAAATGCGCGAAATTTAACATCCCTCATCCCGCTTGTACCTCGTCCATCATGCCCATGCCGCGATTGGAGCTGCACCGAGCTTCGTCCGTTCGAATTTCGGAAGCGCTTCTGTCGGCGAACGAAAAACCATGCGGGGTGGGACGGCAGTGGTGAGGCGGGTGAAGTCGGCGGCGTGTAGATCGGAACCGATAAAAATTTCAGCGTACGTCGCCCCTCGTTGGGGTCTCGTTTCGCTCTCTGGCGCGGCGCGTCTTCGCCGCTTTCACTGGGCGGCACAGAAATTACCGGCTGTTTGTTGTCGGCCGTTAAATAAATAATACGCGGGTCGTTAGGTTCCCAGAGGAAGGTGCTCGCCCCCGGGAGGCCAATCGATGCCATTCCGCGGCGAGCTTTTCGTCACGGGGACACGCAACGCCGTCTCCCTCGTCAGCGACGTCCCCGGGGCGGAGGCGACGTAGGACGGGATGAATGGGAAAACTTGAGGAAAGAGAATCGATCTTGAGACGGCGGGACGGAATTCTGACGACGTGTAACGAGGCGTCGAGTTCGCGATGAGTTTGTCGCTGTTTCGCAGTTTGAAGGACTGGACGGCGTCGACGGAGCTGGGACTTGATGGGAGAGTGAAAAGGCGAACGGTGGAGGAAGATTGCAAAGATTATTTTGGGGGTTGATGTGGGGGATCTGGTAGTAGTGGTGTTCCGGTTGATGTGGGTGGTATGCTTGGCCTAGTTGGTATGGGTGGGTTATGGCTACCTCAACTGTCAGCTACTGGGAACGAAAAGACACTGACTAATTCCGTGGAACAACACAGTGGATCCCCAGTTTCCTGCTCCCCGGGTTGGAATATGAAATCCGGCGATGAGGATTCGCTAAGATTCGGCTGCCAGTGGCTCCAAGCGGCCCCTTTCTCGTCCAGACAGGGCTCCGAGTAAAAAGTTATCTTGGCTCGTCCGCGGAACTTCCCCGGAATCGTCCAATTACCGCAGAACGTATTAGGCTAATTAAAACGTCTGAGGAGCATCAGGCGCGCGGGGACCGCGAAAGAGTCGCGGCTGAGGGAAGGAAACCGCGGCCGCGGTGTAATCGACTCAAAGGGAGATATCGTGTCGCCACTTTGTCGCGATTAAGTGCTCCACTTTCGGACCACTTCGCGTATTACCGTAATTGATTAATGGTTTCGAGTGCGGGGCTTCAAGTTCAAAGTTGCGCCACGAGGAGCGGGGCAAAATAAACGATACACCGATGATTAACGAGAGAAGTGGAACAGGCCCTCGAAGCAGCCCGTTCATTCTAATCAGAAGGGAAGCTCCACTTGTTCCGAAGACCTCTATCCTTGATTAGCGCAGCAGCTCGTTAACGGGCGAGCCGACAAGCGTTCCCTGCCGAATCAATTAACAGAAGGACCCCGAATTGGCAACGCGCCTGGCAATTATCGCGTCCCGGCGTGCATTGTGCGTGTCTCGCTCGCGGGCCGCCGCGACGCGCCCGTAATTTCGCTGCGTGGACAGCGAAGTTTGCGGCCTGATTGGCCATTGGGCGCTGGAATAGCGCTAATTTGACAATGGAAAGTCGACGGGGAATCCTCCTTCCTGGCGTACGGGCCCCAAGCGGGTGGATCACAGTAAAGGAACGCGCCAAAGGAGCTTGGGAACTTAAAAGAATTTGGAGTTACGGTCACCTAGGCGGCGCCACCGTCGTGGCGTCCCGGCCACGAAATCTCCGTTCCCCCGTGGAGGAACGCGAATTGTTTCCGGGTCGGAACGGTTGGAATTGTCGCCAGGATTGGTGGCGAGTGAACTTTAAACGCAGTTAATGGAGGGATTATACTGCAATAGCGAGTAAATGAAAAAGTTAGCGTGGTAATTGGAGCTCGGCTGACGAATTCGGTAGCCGGGAATTGCTCCAGCGCCCTGATCGAATTCAACAAACGTCCCTGCTCGCGGAATAGTCCGCCGGGGAAACTTTTGTTTTTCCAAGCTGTCGCGTGGCTACTGGCTGGCGCGTCAACTATTTTAACGAGCCTCGGAATCAGCCTTGTAAATCTCCTTTCTTCGAGCGAGAAGTTCTCGTTAGGTTGGACAAATTGTGGGCAGTGGTACGAATTACCATCCTCCTTCACGAATTTCATCGCAAAGGCTATACGAAGGAAGCTGTGATTAACTTCGCCCCGCTTCAAACTTCATTGCACGCTCCCGACTTATAGTATGTCGCGCGGAGTCATGTTCCTCCTGGTCTCATCTCGAAATACAAAACTGAAGCTCACGTGTTCCGCTTTTATTAAGTACAATTACGCGGACTGGGCGGTCGGTCGCACTATATAGTCCGCCACTCGCCACCATTTCCCACTTTCTGCTTCTTATTATCATTAACAACGCAGCGGGGGGACGCCATTAATTCACGCGCGACGCTGCTACAACCCACTCGGCGTAACCTTGACTTCCCGTCGGCCATAAATAATCGGTCAGCGTGTCGCTTGATAAACCAATTCGCGTTGATAACCCCAGCCAGTGTCAGGTTCACGTGGCCCCGTCCCTCTCGGCTTTCCCGCACGGCTAACGAGCCAGACGATCCAGACAAATTTTCGCGCACACCGTGGCCCGGGGCCCGAGGAAATGTGGCGATACGTGGCCGCGGTTCCCTTACACGGACCACTGAACTGACAGCGACCAATTAATAATAACGAGAGGACGTTTCAGGATTACGAGGAAATTATCGCTTTTAACCATGCTGGGCTGGGCACCGCCGAACATATCATCGGCCAGGCCATTAATCCATACCCTCTCCTCGCTCCATTGCAATTTCGTACGGCGGACGCGCTCGGCTCGCGCGCGCGCAACACACGACACCGGACATGCACCCCCGCTGATTTAATTAGACAAATCGCTCTGTCTTCTGGAACGGGGGACCTTTCACCAGCTCGTCTGGCCGGCGGCATTAAATTCCAAGAGTACTCTTGATCAACTTAATGAGTCCAGGCTGCTAATTGATGTTGCATATAGCAGGCAAGTGTAATTCTGGGTGAGGTCACTTTGGCGGTCGTTTCTATGAAGATTACGCTCGAAGAGGAAGCTTGTTGTTAATAAGGAAATCGCATGATAGAATTGAAGATTTGCTTTGATTCATTGAAAGGTAGCCCAAAGGGGTAGTTGAAGATCAGAGTAATTTGGTGTAAAGTGCTTCTAAACGGAAAAACGAAAATGAAAATCGTCTCCCAGCTTCACCGAAGCTGTTTTAACAATAAATACAAGCTAAGTATCAGTGCATTCATGTTAAATCTCCCAAGCCAACTGCTCCCCAGACTTCCCTCCTTAATAAACTACTAAACTCCGGAAGCTTGAAACATACTACCATAAAACAGTCCACCTAGCAAACGATATCCCAGAAGAAGCTGCACGAAAGTGGATTCACCGACGGCTTTCGACCGCATCCACCCGCACGGGCGCCCCAACCCGCGGCGGGTTACGCGTGGAACATCCGCGATCCCGTCGCGACCAGCGCATTCATTTCGCCCCGCGCTTTTATTTGCGAACGCGGCAGAAACAAACGGACCAGCGCCGGGGCCAGGTGAATAATTAGTGCGCTGAAAATGAAAGTCGCCCGGCGATATTTGCTGCCGGCCTGATCACCCACCGCCCCCCGCTCTTCCGCCCTTCTGTCGCTCATTCCCCATCCGCTGACCCGCGAGCTCACAATTTCGGCTTTATCGCAATTTCATTGGCCCCTTTTCATTGGCGGAGCGTGGATAATCTGGTTAAACGGCGAGCGTAGGTACTCCGGCGCCCAGCGATCGATCGAGATTCACCATTCGATATCTGTCGGATGTTCTCTCCCCCGCTCCCACTTCATCCGCCACTTGCCCCTCTATCCACGCATATCTGTGTTCATTATACCGACGGAATTCCGACGCTGCGTATTAGGCAGGCAGGAGATCGTTCAGTTTTGTAATCGTATGAACGGCGATCGCCGGGAAACGCGGCTTCCTAATCAAGTGAAACGATAATGAAACTATCTCGATAACGCCCGCGCAACGGCCACCCGGGGCGGACGGCCCACAGTGGGGCACGTAGCATAGGATTCGCGGAAAAAATGTCATAACTTCGGTGTTTCTCCAATATTTTTGAGTACTTCTTTTTTTATATTATTTGTTAATAGCCAACGGTTATATGGACATGAACATTAATACAATTTAAGCATTTTTAACCAATGAAATAGTAATAAACCCCGTAAACATTCGGTATACAAAAACCATATTTGATAATTATGTACTATATAATAAATATGTAATATTACATAAACAATGTATTAATTATTTTCGAACAGTATGAAACATAATAGAGAAAGAAAATAACACAATTGAATTATAACATATAACATTAAACGACGAAAATGACATAATAATTTCTACTAGAAACCATCATATCAGAATGTGTAATTTATATGATTTTTCACGTCATCAGATCTATGCATTAACCACATAAGTCCACAGCCGGAATATAAATCATAGCCAGCTAACGAAGAAACGCAATCGGTATATATATATATATATATATATATATATATATATATATATATATAATATAATATAATATACATATAATATAAATAAAATAGAAACTGTGCAAAAATAGCGAGGAATACCGCTGTGGTGATGAGTTTCTGCGAAATCGCATGCACAGCGCACTCGGGTGATTATGTATTAATAACAGCCAAACTTGCAAATATATGCAGCCAATTTTTGGAGGGCTGTTAGTAGATGGTATCTGCTTTCAATTAGTACTATCTAGAGCCCGGAGGAAGGCGGAGCTTTTTTTATAAACCTAAAAGAGTTAATGAAAACTTGAAATACTAGGTAGCTTCATTTGAAGTTGTATAGTGGGATTACGGCGAAGAGTTTTCGAAAAGTATTTATGTCACAAATAAGCTGAGACTATGCACATTCGAAATACATGAGGTACAAAAATAAAAATATCTAGCGGAATTCAGAAAAAAATCGAGAACCTGGTACGAATATTGACACGTTTCCCGTCAGAATACGAAAGGTTAACTTCAGATCAATTTTTCTTTGCAATTAATATGAATATCACATATCTGTCATATAGATTAGATACGTCGGTCCATCGGCTATCAAGATACAGTGATGAATACACAAAAATGCAAGTTTCATTTTAAGACTTTTTTCCTCTCCAGCCCCACTGTGCGGCCCCCGTCGATTTGCATTGGGAACATTTTTCAACAGGCTTCGCCGTGACAACGGGGCTCGCGAGGGCGCAAGCTCGGCGGCCCCCGTGGCTGCAATTCTGCCGCGCGGTATTTTAATTTAACTTTAATAATTCCTTCCTATTCCTTTTAAATAATGGGCACACGCTCTGGGATATTCCTCCGCGGCTGGGTCTTTGCGCCCAAGTTTCATGCATCTTTCATGACGATCCGCCGGCGGGGCAGGAAGAGCGCGGAGGAGGAAGTTAACAATGGCCACCGTGACGCTCGCGTTGCCTCGCGACGATAAGAAGTGTATTTTCCGCCCCAAATCGCGAGCAAGTCTTTAATCATATCATCCTGCCGACCAGGCAGAAGAAGCATCCGCGATGGATGATTTGTTGCGCCCCCTGATCCGCCTTCGTGACTCTCAGCCGCCGATGAAGACTTTTAATGAACCTCCAGGTGGGGGAATATCTTATTGTAAAGGAATAGGATTCGTTAAATTTAATCTATCGATAGGAAGTGCACTCTGTGTCACCTGCTACTTAAGGTGACCGTTTCTTTCGTGAGGTTTCCGGGGACATTTTTTTTTTTTTTTGGGACCATCTCTACTCGCAGACTCGGTCACACTGTTGCCAAAGTTAATAGAATTTTAATAGTAACCTCGTGGCTTCGGTTTCATATTAATTATTTTGTCACTTTAAAGAAGAAATACAGAATCGGGGACGAATGGTCACCTTACTGTTACTGCATCCTTATCAGAAGATGCTCCCGGGATAACAAACAGTCGTTTGAAAATTCATGAAAGAATAGGATCTATTCTTTACTCTGTTCACTCGAATGTTCTTCACAGAAGTTTCCAAGGTTTACCGAACCGCGCTTCGACAATTTTCTAAACGTCCGAGGGAATAACAGTACTCGAGGCAGTAAACATTCTAGCAGATCTCGAAACAATGTATCCAGCAATAATCGATACAACGAACGCGTTCTAAACAGCGACTTTCACGACCCGCGACTCGCAGCCACGGAACAAAGGAGCTACGTTTCCCTTTCACTGCCACGTCTGTTTAATTCATCTCCCGCTAACATTTGCCGATGGTTAATTGAAATCGGCAGGATCGGGGACCCGTGGCGCGCTGAACAATACCCACGTCGCGAAACAGAATGTTACGTCAACGGGGAAAGGGGAATCCGAAGTGACTTTTACGCTGTCGCGCGCTTAAGGTTAGGTTTCAAAACAATCGACCGAAGCACGCTTTTGCGCTATAGTATTCTATGTATAATTTCATTCTTCTGCGCGAAAAGGCTAAGTAGGCTAAGTAGGGCGGCAAATTTTGGGCGAAAGAAATTGAAAAAATTTTAAACACAGAGGCTTAGTATAACTTTGAACACAATTCTTCTTTTCATGTGGGAAAATACTAAATTAGCAAACTCATATGTGAGTTCTCATATTTTAAAATATATATTGAAATAAACTGCATAATTTTAAAATTATCTCAATCCTTTAAAATGAAAATATTTTATAATATTTCACGGAAAGGGCGGCAGACGCTTGTTAGCCTAAGGTCACCAAATGAAAATAATAATAATAAATTTCACACCCTACACATCGTTATTATGGGTACGTTACTCACACAAGAAGTAACATGTGACGTGGTTCCTGTAACGCCCTGTACCTTAATTAAAAGCGATTGCAAGTATATTTGCATCGAAAACTTGACTCGTAGGAACGAGTCAATAAACAAAAAAATTTTGTTACCTTCCGATCCCCCCTTGCATCTCACAGATTCTAAACTAGACGGCGTAGATTGAAAGGAGCTGCGAAGTATCGAGGGCCACTAGAGGGATTAACGAGCAGGTTGGATGGTTTTCATCCAGGTTTTTCCTGGCCCCAGAGTGTTTTTCCAGCGGTCTGGTGCGCGCTCACCGCGCACGACCGCGTTCATTTGCGTTGCGGTTTCGTCGACTACGGGCCACGGATGCCTTCCGAACGCTTCGACGCGATGGAACACGGTGGCAGGCGGGTGTAGCGGTTATCGAAGCTCGAGACGGGACAATAATATGTCTCTATCTGGCCGCAGACTTCGCCTGTCACCGTGCACCAAGAGTATCTTGTTCTACGCTCCATTACACGACGAATGGAATATTTACATGCAACGTAATTGACGTGCAGCCGCGGACTTGCCTGCTCGATCACGCGACCTGACGTATTCCTAGCGGTGATTTGCGCGGCTGCGGAATGAGAGATGACGACGGTGAACGTTGGGGTGGTTTGTTCTTAGCTACTAGCGCTGCTGGGATTAGTGTGGATTTTGTGGGGTTAGGGGTTTCGGACGAACTGCTATCAAGGAATCTTGAGTGTGATATGCTCCAGTTCTGGAGAAGGCAAGATTCGTAGAACAACAATAGGTTTGGAGGATGATAGGTGTGTGATGTGGTTTTATAGAGTTGCGGGTCTGGAGTACAGAGTCTGAGGCACATAGCTGATCTATTGTATGGAATTCTAGGTCCAGAGTGCACTGGTTTTGCACTGTTTTCATTTCATTCAGTTCTAGATGTAAAGGTCTAGGGGTCTAGAGCAGTAATTTAATTTTGCAAAGACTCCGGGGTTTGACTACCCCAGATGAATTTTACAGAGTCCTAGGTCCACAGCACCCTGAACCTGAAATATCCTCATTTTACGAGGTCCAAGGTTTAGAATACCTCACTTCTATAGAATCCTCGGCATACAGCGTTCCTAACCTATACAATTCTAAGTCCACTGTAACTTTGTACTAACAGATCCTGGCCCCACACAGTTCCAAGTCCACATTAACCTAAATTCCCCTATTTTACGGAATTCTAGTCCTGCAATTAGTCCTAAGAACCAACTTTCATTTTTCCTCAACTGTATTGTACCGCTACTTACATGCCACAAAGTCGTCTCGCGAAGCAACGGATCTAGACACTTACCTGAAACAGACAAAAAAGGACACACAATTAGAAATCTGCCCCGAAGCCACAGGAATGATCGAAGCCCCGTACCGTTCTCACGCCACGGCTCGCTTTCGCCGAAAACGCATTCGTCATCATCAAGGGAATGCGCCCCGCTCCCAAAACGGCCGGCCGTTGGTTCGAACAGAAAAACAAGCCCAGCCGTTTCATTTGCATTTCGCCACGCAACAGAGAGCCACACGGGCTTAATTAAGCGGCGCGCGGAGCGAGGCGATGAAGACACGCTCGTACATCCGTTATCTTTTCGAGTGCCTCCACCCACGACCGGGTTACAACTCGTCTATTGTTCCTACGGGGCTAAACGGGCCATTATCATTATTCATAAACGACGTGGGTTTGTTCGGTTACCAGGCTGGGGAGGCAACCTGAGCCTGTACGTGCATTCGTAAACGCGGAACGCGGCCACGGGAGCGCTCTGATTCCTGCCGCAATCCCCGAGAAGCCGTGTTTCACACCGCTATTTTGAGGTCGTGCAAGCCACAGGGCTATAAAAATGGCGCTAACCAAAGATTCCAAGTCACCTATGAAATAACACAAAGTGGACTGAAAGTTGGGACACCTGAAATCATCTGCAGCCGTTTGGGTATGACTCCTGAAGACCTGGAGCTGCTTCTGAAGACCATAGAACTGAAGTATATCCTCAATCTCGACTATGTGCGCCTAGACTACTCTACCGCGATAGTGGATCAGAAGCTATGGATCACGAAATACAGGATGACAGATATACCCTTTCGACTAGGTTATTCATGAACAGAACTCCTTGACGAGGGAACATCCAATGACCATTCTCGTGAATTCCAAGGATTCCGTGCACCCGCGGTGCCGAATTTTCTGATTCGCCGCAGATTTCCAGGCCAACCGTCCGGCCGGTCTGAAAATCCATTCCCTCAGCGATCAGCTATCCCCGATCCTGACAACCATCCAGCCCCGATATCCGTTCCCATCGACGTCAACGACGACCACGGAACGCGGGCATCGATCCCACGGGTTCGTCAAGTTCGATTACTCGTTACTGCAGAATCCGTCTCTCTCGTCCGCCCAATTAAAATTCATTTACCAGGCCGGCCATTACAACCCGCCCCCCTCCCCCGACGATCCTTTATTTTTATTCGCGTCTGAAGGGGCTCGTTACACTGTCCTAACCCGGTGGCAATTAATCACGAACGTTTTAATAATCCGCGAGTATCGAACGACGTCCGTAGGGCGACCCCGTGGAGCATCCTCCCCCTTTAATAATCGTCACCGAATTTTCCCTCGCGCCGCCACCCCATCCGGCTCGAGTCCGGGGCCAAGGGGGTGGGTCGCGACGAGATGGACAAGCAGGGACACGCGCGCGGATAATTGTCTGTCGAAGCGCGTTTCACAGGTAACCGAATCGCTGTCTTTCGTATCGTAAACACATTTAACGGACAGATCGGTCTGGAGACGGGAGAGCGTGGCTGCGAACCAGCCCGTCGGTGTCACGTCGGGCGGATTAAAGCGCGGCAAATTTGAAATGATAATGCGTGTGCTCGATTCTCGCGTGGAGAGTGTCGCGTCGACTTCGGACGGAGATATGGTGTCGATAATGTCGATTGATCTGCGTGCAATTTGAATATCCTTTCGGCTAAATCGTCCGGGGCTGGTTTCAAGGCTGACGCGAGATTGGCGTTGGATTACGTTTGCACTAGGGCTACTTCACGCGAGATATTTTCCTACGGTTGTTACATTCTTTTTACCATTCCGGCTACCTACCTGTTTGGTAGTAATTGCGTTTGGAACGAAGCTTGCGTTAAGTTAGGCAAGTCCGAGTGAAATCTGGGTCCGGCTTCGCTTAGAATCGACGTAAATTTGTGTCAATTCGTGTTATACCGTGGTAGACATCGATTAAGCTCGGAGGAAAGCTTCATTACGCTACCCTAGGTCTATCTTACGCCACCATTACGGGACCATTACGTTCTCAGACAAAGCCGAGCAGCGATTAGACGCGGAGCACGCCTCGGGTGCTACCGAGCTTGTGGGAGGTCAGTGTTAGGCCCACATTCTGACCCACGCGTGGAAAAAGCGCGGAAAAGGGGGGCGAAAGCTGGTACAAGCTTGCGAGGCGTTGGTGAGTCGCTGCGGCAGGTTGCGCGAATAGGGAAGCTCGGTGACATTAATTATCTAATTATATCTCGGGGAAACAGCGGGAAGGAACGCGTTCCCCGTTGTTGCGCGGGTGTTACGAACGCCTGTTGTTTTGACGGGCCATATATTTTTCGCCCCTTTCGGGAGCTGGGCCAAGTGTTTAGAATGCCCTAAGTATAGCCTTGCTCCTCCTGGCTTGTGTATATTCTGGAGTCACGGCGGTGATGAAGTATTCCAGAGAATAAGTCTACTCTGTACGGAGCCCTGCGTCCACGAGGAATACCGATTAAATTGTTTCATAACACTGACAAAGCTTCTTTAACGATGCTGAGAAACGAACAATTATATCTCGGAGGAATACTATTGCGTTCTCCAATAACATCGGAGGCTCCTGATCTCCGATTGGCGGTGCCGATTCTGGAATTTTTTGAATCCGTTAATTAGAATCGTTGAAATTTGAGGTGATTTAAAAGATTACCGGTTTATTAGCTAAAGTTACATTTCCTCATATTTATGGAATTATATTACTTGACGACTTGTATTAATGAAAAAAGTGAAGACACTATATAATAAAGAAGTGCTGAGCGATGATTTGATTTTGGATTCCTCTGTAGCCGAGGGCCATTTTCTCTTGGAAATTATACGCGGGAGAACTCAGTTTAAATGAATGCTAATAAGGAAAGCAAGAATACACCGTCTGTCTGCAATGTGTCCATGTCATACTGCATAATGATAATTAATTTTCCAACTTCCCTCGATTACAACCCGCCAACTCACTAAACCTGAGGGTTCGGCTGTGGAAGTTTCCCTGTTGACCCTGTCGCTTGTAAATTACGACACTGTTTGTCCCCTGTTACACTGTGTCCCCCCGAAAATGGAGGATATCAGCGTCTCCCAGTTATCGGTGTGCGATAAACATCGAGTTTGACGATGTTTTCGACATGAACGTCACCATTGATAGTGTGTTTCTCGCCCAGTTGGAGCTATAACAATAAGTCTATTTCCCCTTTTGATGGAAGACTCTTCCGAGACCCACCCAACTTTCACCGACTCCCCTCATTTGAGGCAGTGAAGCACCCAGGCGCCTTTCTCCCACAAAAATCCGTGGAGAAGATAACAACGCTCTAGGCAAAACCGAACTGAATGCCACAGTATTCTATTCAACCTGTAACCGATAGAAAACTACATACCAGGAATGAAGTACAGAGGCGAGCAAGAGACAGGGCGAAGTCCTCGCGTGTCCGCTTAACTGCGGCGCAGATAACTCGAAATCGTAAACGTATCCAGGAAAGGGAACGCAGGTCTATTAAAATTCCAGCCGTTCGAGTGGGCCCACGGATAAGGCGGGGGGATTTATCGACAGGACTTAATTAAATCGACGAAAGCTCGGGAACACCTTCGTGGCTCGCGTGTTATATTCCCGCGCAGATCCCTCCCGGTAATTGCGATGCTTAAGGGCCTATCCTGGCCGAACGCGAGTCCATGAAGCTATCAGCCGCTGGTAATTCGCCGATTAATTCGAATCGTCAATCGTAAGGCCTGGGATCGCGTTCCACAGTTAACGGTAATTAGGCGGTCTGATTGCCCCCTCACCCGACGTCTATCGACTTTTCGACCGTTGCCAGGATCGCGTAACGTCTTCCACGCGGGACGATGGATGGTTATTCGGGGCCACCGTCGACGATTTGCGATCGCCTGCCGGCAGGGAATTCTGGGTAACGAGCACGGGCGGCGCGCCGCGCAGGCGCGTGGTGCGCGCGCATGGGGCCTAGGGAGACCGAGGAGGGATGGCTACTGGTCGCTGGGATTCAAATTGGAGTGCAACTTTTGAATGGAATTCGTTTTTACTGGGCATAGTGCCTTGGCAGGATATAGTGACTTAGGTACTCTTAGTGTTTCAGTGGCAAGTTAAACGATTTGGGACGTATTCAGTATACTTTTTGGATATTAATTTGCTTGAGGTCTTAGAATCGTCAAAGCAGAGAAATGCGTTCCTTACCCACACAGCACACAACATCCCGAGGACGTCTGTTTTAGGTCCGTTCTAGGACTGTAGGTCTGAATGTCCCGATTGGTAACAAACTCGGGACGTCTGTGGACGGCTCTGGGATGTCTATAAACGGTTTCGGGACGGTATTGGGACATTGTGTAACTACAGTGGCGCCATCTGTACAAAGTCCTAAAGACATCCTTGGGACGCGTTTGGGACGCGTTTGGGACGTGTTAAATACGTCTTTGGGACGGCCCTGGGACGCTTTGAGGACGTCGTGTGCTATTGTAGGGATCCGATAAGGTTCATCGACATATGCCACCAGAGGGCTACCCGGCTCGAGAGTTTCTCGCTGGTGTTCCATTGCCCTCCGGTTGGTATATATAAGAGTTCTGTCCCAGTCCTGATACCCAGCTTGTCTAAGGCAGGGTTCCGCCAGGTAAGCCTTACTCATGAGAGTCCTCTGGCGGACCCGGGACGAAGGGCTTAATTTATCGATAAAAATAGGTCTTAATTACGTTTTTCGAACGCCTGTTTAGTCTTAATATCCATGCGCTTAAAAGACACCACGTACCCGGGACCACTTTTTTTGTAATATTCGTCGTTCAGAGGACGTATATAAGCCGATCGTGGGACATTCGGGACGCCCTCGGGATGTTCGGTACGGCTGGGACGGACGTCCCCGGGACGTTTTTGGGACGATTGTGTGCTGTGTGGGTATCTTCTTAAGTTGTTTTACATTATATAAACTAATAAAGGCTTCAAATGTGAAGCGTGTAAAAAGTACCTACGTCGGATGTGTTGTAAGAGAAAGTATATGTGACCGAATAAGTACAGCTCTGTAACAAATAGCAAAGGTCTCGGCGACGCACTATGCTAAGAATCGGAAATTTATGAGATAAATGGCAGTACACAGGGAAGTTAGTAACAAAGTATTAGGAG
This sequence comes from Andrena fulva, assembly GCA_946251845.1. Taxonomy (NCBI): domain Eukaryota; kingdom Metazoa; phylum Arthropoda; class Insecta; order Hymenoptera; family Andrenidae; genus Andrena; species Andrena fulva. The sequence goes on from OX276333.1 coordinate 7,019,678, forward strand.
GATTTGTTAGTGAAATTATATTTTGGAGGCACTGAGTGCGTCCTAATTTATCGAGGAGCGAGCCCGCGGAGGTTTGCTTCGTTACAGATGCTTCCATCTCGCAATTCCATGGTGGGGAATATATTTTTCTCAGGCCAGAACGGTAATGACGTCGGGGGGAGCAAGTGAACTGGAGAAAGAGGCGTCGCCTCAGAGATTCCAGTTTGATTTACGTCCCCGCGAGGGAAAGCCCGGGATAAAACGGTGATAGAAACGCGTGGATACGCGCGTCTGTCAAAAACCGCATAGAAATAGGGACATTTTCGCATTTCTATCCCGTCGCGACCGCGAACTTTACGAGTCTATTCGACTTTCGACGAGAGACACGCCTCCCTATCTCTGGAACGTCTCGCGGCTAAAAGTGACACAGATAAATGCGCTAGTCTCGGGGAAAGGAGCGTCTCCCTGTTTTCTTCCGGTACCATCGTGTTCCCGCGATGGGAGGAACCGAGGAGGCGAGGGGAGGTTGCGATACAGCGAGTTTGTACGACGTGCAAACAGCGAAGGGCCAGCGTAAGTGAATGCGGGAAAAGGAAAGGAGTAAAATTCGATGAATTTTCAAGCGAAGAGAGATTAATAGGCTGTGACTCGAGTATGCATTAATAACCTTGTTGCATGGACAGTTGGAAGTGTGCTAAGTGTTGCAGAAGGTTGCGAATATTTTTTCACGTGGACGAGGGAAGCTTCTTAAGCATGGAAGAGACGAGCTATTCTGGAGAGCACTGACGTCGCCCGGTATCGGCAGCTCGATCGCGGGTCGATGGATCCAACGTGGACGTGATCCCCCAGGTCGCGTAAGAAGTTGCAAGGGATCTAAGGGTGGCGTAATCGCGTTTGTTTGTAATTCTAAGCCCCGAAGCCCCGGCACAATACCGCACGCGGTCGCTTCGATCGCGAAACTTGCACCGTGTCTTCACGCTCCGCCTGCACAATCCACGAACATCTCTTCTCCATTCGTTTTGTGGAGAGGTTGTTGCGGAGATACTTGGCCAGATTGCAGCAACATGGGAAACGTAACAATATAAACCATTTTTATGCGGTCGAAATTACTCGCGTCTCGTTGGGAGAAGAGAAGAGTGTTACTGTATAGTTTTATAAGAGCTCTACAAAAATTGTTATTCTGCGAAAATTATGACCGCGAGCAAGAGTATTTAACTCTGATCCCACCAAAAATAATTCTTCTACTGATGAACCCCTGATTCACTAATGAATATAACAATTAAATTAGAGTAAGATTGATATCTAGTCGTAGCCCTCTGGCGGTGGCGTCAGGGAAACACTGTCACGTGATTCCATAATGGAGGCACTTTTACAACTCTCTTATTCATTGCAATCTATCGCGTAAACGTTGATTGATGTCCAAAGAATTGGGAGAATAGTCGATAAAAAGTTTCTAACTTTCGCTTCACCCACAGTTCATGGAACGAAGTGTCTCCTAGGCGCCAAAAGGATTTCTAAGATCGATGCTTAAGGAAACCAAAGATTCTGAAAGTCTTTGGTGGTTAAGTTGACGAAACTTTCTATTTAGCAATTTCTACCTCTTCCCCCCCACGTTTGGCAAGCGCCGCCCCACCGTTTGGATTTAAATCGCCGCGACAGTCGAACCGGGGAAGCCCCGCGCTGCAGAAGCACCCCATGTTTCGTTTTATCTTAGACTAAGCCGTCTTATGCGGTTTACAGGATAAAACGAAACGTATCCAGGGAACATGCCGGGACAAACCGTTTTCTCCGCGAACGTGACAGCGAGCTCTCGATACCATTGCTTTTCCCATTAACGGTTTAAACGCGGCGCAAGGACTTCGCCCGAAGAACAGCCCGGATTCCTCGGCGGTGTTTAAAGCTGAGCTATCTGCAGGAACGTGTTACCTACCAGCGAGACGCAGGAAAGGGAACAGATGGATTCTGAACGTTGCTTTCGCGAGATAAGTGTTCAAACTTGGGATTCCAAAGAGGAGACGGTCCGCAGCCTGCGTCGGAAACTTCTACATTACTTTCTATATCGTCCAACGATCCCCATCAAGCATTCATCCTGTTTCGCCCATCGCGGGCACAATAAAGTGCAGTACAACTGCCGACGAGATTAATTACGCCTCGTTAATCATTCCCCCTTCAATTATTCCCGAAACAAACACGTTCCCCGCCAGGGGGCCGCGCATTCTTGAAACACTCTCGCGGAATCCCCGCAAACTTTCAAGAAATTCAACTAGAATTCGTAACTCCGACTGGAAAGAAACAATTAATCCCGCCTCGTGCAGCTACACGTTGCACAAAAGCCTGCAGGCAGAACGAAACGCCTCGTTATACAGCTTTCGCCAGCTTGAGTTCGGTCTGAAGACGCGATCATTGATTATGAAAGGAGATACTTGCCAAACTCCGCGCAAACTGTTATGCAGATATCGATAGTGATAGCAGAATTAAAGGAAATGGATCACAGTTAGCGTGAGAAACAATGGCGGATTTAAAGAAAAGGTCCCAGGTAGCAAACGTTTTTGGGACACCCTGTATACATAACAGCATTACAAATAAATCTAAGCGCGAGTGGCATGAAAAATATGGGGGGGGAAACATATAGTGTTTGGATAAAATCACAATTTTTGTTGGAAGATGGGGCCCTGAGGGGCCTTTTTGACAGGAACCCAGGCGGCAATTGCTCATCGCCCATACAGCACACCTCGTTGCAGCAGTATTGCAGGGACGTTGCTGCAATATTACGTTGCTGCAGGTTGCATTGCAATATTGTAGGAACGTTCCTGCAATATTGTCGTGCATTATTGGAGTGGCAATGATCCTACAATATTGCAATTTCGTTGCCGTGCAATGTTCCGTTGGCAACGATGGTACAATATTGCTGCAATATTGTACGATCGTTGCCGTGCAATGTTCCATTGGCAACGATCCTGCAATATTGCGCCCACATCGTCGTGCAATGTTCCAGTGGCAACGGTCCTACAATATTTCTGCAATATTGCGCGCACATCGACGTGCAATGTTCCAGTGGCAACGGTCCTACAATATTTCTGCAATATTGCGCGCACATCGACGTGCAATGTTCCAGTGGCAACGGTTCTACAATATTTCTGCAATATTGCGCGCACATCGACGTGCAATGTTCCAGTGGCAACAGTCCTACAATATTTCTGCAATATTGCGCGCACATCGTCGTGCAATACTGTAGTGAAAACTTGTGGAAACATTACAACAATATTCTGAAGCAACTATGACTTTGTCAAAATTTTTCGAAATATGTACATGACGTCGAGTGGATTCTACGGCGTGTTTCATTTAACTGGATACGCTAGAATATCTCGTTGGCCGTTGAAGATATGAAAAAAGTGTTATCGCGGGAGTTGTATGTAGGTACATGAACTTATAGAGGAGATTCGAAGATCAATTTAATTTTTTTAGATAAAGTAGGTACTATATTTTTTAATGTCTGAAATTATTATTATTATTATTAAACGTCTTTATTGCACAAATACGTATATACAATCTAGCAAGAGAAAAGAGAGAAGAGAAGACAAATGTAAAGGTTCAGTCTAAAGACTGTTTTCCAACCTAACCTAAAACGACACCGGGTGAAATTTGTAGTACGCACCTATAGTGTTACAAAACCCTAATGGGGTTTGTCAAATGAGCCTTCGTTTTTTAATAATTTGAGTTTAAAGTATTGCACGGTAGGAGTATAAGTTCGAATACGTAAGCAATCTTATCAATCAGCGGTTTTAGCTGCGGCGGTAAAGTGTTCGTCTACGATGCTACAGGTCCTCGGTTCGAATCCCCCTGGGGTAAAAGAATTTTCTATGAGAAAAAGACACACGGGCGTTATACTACTACGATTCTGCACACATTCACGTCGTCGCGTCCATCACTGCCCGAAACGTTGCGGCGGAAATACACTCCTGCAATATTGTTAAGGTGGACATAGGAGTGAACCTGCAACGTCTCTGCAATGATGCGGTACAATGGAGTTGCAGGATCATTGCCACTATTTTGCCGTTTCGTTGCAGGACTACATATTTGTAATGTTCCCAAAACTTTGCAAAAAACACTCCTGCAATATTGCTAAGGCGGACATAGGAGTGAACCTGCAACTTCTCTGCAACGATGCGGTGCAACATTGCAATCTCGCACCGCAATATTACCGAAGAGTTACAGGATCATTGCAATTTTGCCGTTTCGTTGCAGAATCATTGCCGGAACGTTACAGGACTACATATTCGTAATGTTGCCGCAACTTTGCAAAAATACACACCTGCAATATTGCGAAGGCGGACATAGGACTGAACCTGCAACGTCTCTGCAATGTTATGTTGCAATATTGCCATCTTGCACCGCATCATTGCAGAGACGTTGCTGCAATGTTATGGTGCTGTGTGGGCGGTCGCCCGTTAAATCCGCCGCTGGTGAGAAACGAAATAACTGAATAAGGGAAATCTTTTCATTCATGTTTTGACAAGGAAACATCCCCCTTTTGGCTGTGCCAGTGATTATGGGTTGTGCTATTTGAAATTATGAATGAAGTGACGGAGAAATATCGATGGCGTAATCGTTAGCAGGCATTCCTAACTTGTACACCAGCGAATGGAAGCGGCGAGGTCTGCTTAGCAGCGGTTTAGGGCTGAAAATCCATTAATTGGGAAACGTTTGTCGCGCGGTGGGCGTTTATCATTCGAAACGCCGGGCCATTTGTTATTTACATATAATTCGTGGCTCGACGTTACGCGGCTCGACAGGCCGCCGTCGCAATTAACGCGCGATCAATTATTTTTCGATGGGTCTGGTCCGCGGCCGCCGCCGCCGCTGGCGCCCCCTGGCCAAGGCTGCCAACTGCGATCGCCTATTCGAGCAATAACGGTCGCGCGGGATATGGACCGTGAATTTTTCGGCAATGTAAATCATCGCGGTGACAACTCTATCGGAATTTTCGGGAGAACTGAACGAATTTAGTTTTACGATGAAAAGAGACGTCGAATCAATCTTCGGTACTGCGCGCGCTGGTCGCCGAAAGCTTTAACGAGCGGCGTCCGTGTACCACCGAAACCAAAGAAGTTGCTTAAGCTACAGACGTATTCCTTTGAACCTCCCAGGATCCAAAGGAGATCCTTATTTTTTAAACGAGTAGAAGTTGCGCGGTAGAAGACAAACAAATGGAGGGGTGGAAGAACTTCCGAGGTTCGTTAAAATATTACATCCCTTTTCCGCCTTCGTCTGAGCTTCAGGATTCATCAGGCACACCGGTGCTGATTGCCGGGGCGAGAAGCCCCGAGAAAAAATCCTCCCCGCGGAAAAGCAGAAGCTCCGAAATCCACGGACAGGCGAAACTCTCGAGTAACCCGAAAGGATCTCCGATCAGCGCACGAAGAGAGCGCCCAAATCCCGGAACGAAGGTCTCCGGAGGTCCCGGCGTCCCTCAAAGACCGTGCATTACCAAAAGATAACCAAGTTCGAGGCCAGGAAAGCGTAGCAGTCGAGGCTTTTAACCAGCCCGCCTTGGGAGTCAGGCTCCATCCAGGCTGCTCCTAATTCCACTGGAGTCTTTGCTGCCGTCGGAATCCGCGTCTAGCAATCCCAGTTAATCTTTTTATCGTCGTCATTAACGGCGGTAGGTACGGGGCCAGCCGGGACGTGGCAAGAAAGGGGAAAAGGGGGTGGAAGAAAGACGAGGTTGCGGGGGTGGCTTACTGTAGAACGCGAGCCCTGTTACCGAGATTAGGAGGAATTTTAAAGTGGCGAGTGGCTAGAGCCAGACGCCAGGCTCGAGGATGGCGGGACGGGGAGTGCGCGCAAGGAAGACGCCAGCAGACGATGGGGCCTCAGGTCCCGACTCTGCCAGCGGACCGCTTAGACGCCACTCGAGGCGTGTCGGGGCTACCGACCGGGGTGGGACAGGTGCACCGACCGTCCGGAGACGTCTGCGAGTGAGTGCGCGAAGGGTGGAGGGCAGCGGGGAACGGAAGATTAGCCGTAATTCGTCGAGGGACCAGGCAAAGGCCAAGGGATCCTCGTGTTTTCGGGGAACAGAGATAGGGTGCTCGTTCGATCCTGCGAGTCTCGAGTGCTCGGGACGTGTTTCGAGCACCGTGATGCTGGAAACTGTCGATGACTCGGAAGTTTCGAGTTCGCCGACGGCGGGTGTCTGGCGAGCCTCGGAACGACGAGAAATTGCCGCGCTTACTGGGATTCCGCTTGTTATGGGCTGAGCGCGAGAACGGGGGTCTTTTGGTACTTTCGAGGGGGGCATTGGGCGGAGGTGTCCTTCCTAGAGTCTAGGACCTAGACAAGGGAAAGATTAATTTGTCTTGAAATTCATTCCTGGGCTATGTTCGACATGGGGCTTCAGGTCTCGGGTCTGGCTTAAAGAAAGTAGAAGGACTACTACTATTACATTCACGCATTCAAGTTGTGTCGAATGCTTATTCTTTGCGTTGAAGTTGGAGAAACTGGACATCAGTTGGGTGTACAGGGTGTTTATAAAAATGCAGGACATTTTCTCAGAATCGTTTCTCCTCGCCGAAATAATAAGAAAGTTGGTATACGCATATGTCCAAGAAGGCTTAGGCCCCAAACGCCTACTAAAGTGGCATTTAACGAAGCCCAGGTGTGTTTCAGCGGATCCATATATGTATTCATTATCATTTCGACTTTGTTCTTTAAAGGCGAGAAGGAAAGGACATGAATGATAATATAGTGTAGTGGGCCAACTGACAAATTTGCAAAGCTAAGCCACTATCGGATATATGCCACCTTTTTTTAATATTTTGGTGAGTAGAACCGATCCTCAAAAAATGTCCCACATTTTAATAAAATGGGTTAAATGCTATAGATACGTTTATTAAATGATGTAAGTAAAGAATATATCAGTAAATCGTGCTAATGTTCGCGCTGGCGACTCGCGACGATCCCTGAGGCGGGCGACGCATCGCCCGGCCACCTTCCAGGAAACGTGGCAACGCACGGCAACGTCGAGCGTCGGGCGTCGATCGCCAATCGTCGCAGTTTCGGTCGCTGGCAAAAATAATGTCCGGCAGCGCATTATTGGGTCTGCTTTGTCCTTGACGCGCGCGCCCGCGTAAGTATTGGACTTCGCGGCCCTACATTTTTATAAACACCCTGCAGAAACTCAAAGTGGCGCACATAAAAGCACAGAAGCACTGCAGCAGTTTTCGCAATTAATTATACTTCTCTGTTTATGCGAACGAGCCTATGAGTGATTGGCAGTTTAAATGACATGTATGCACGTCTTTCAACATGCATATTGCGTTACAAGAGTCATATAGCGAGTGACGAAGTTATTAACACAGAAAGATTGCTTGGTTTGTGCTCCCCTTTCCCTGTCCCCAATATTTCTAACCATATGAATTTGCCTTCATAGTTCATACTAAAACATGGGTAGTATCCCAACAAAAATCAGCAGGCTTTGACGTGCTGTTTTTCGCAAAATTCCCTGCGCCTCACATGCAAATGAAGTAATTAAACGACAGTGCCTTCAAAGACACTCGTTTGGTGTCATTAATCTAGGAGCCACCCCCGTGTCACTTTGCTTCATCAGCATACACAACGAAAATTCGTGGAATCCCGAGTCATTTAGAATAAGTATTTAGAACCCGGAATTCTTCATTTCACCAGTTTCGCCCACAGAACGTCCCCTCGGCCGTTCTTCTGGGCCCACTTACGCAACCGCGCGCAGCCTCAGCTTTCGTCGCGAGAACTCTGCCTGATCTTTTATGTAAATGCTCCCGCGCGACGCGTGCTGTTACGACTCATTAAACAGTCGGAATGGAAATAGCCGGGCATTTACTTATCAAGGGTATTCGCCTTCCTCGTTTACGCAAACGAGAAGGAGGAAAATGGCCAGGGGGGGGGCAGAAAATAACTGCTTATCGAGTCCTGTTTCCCTCGTTCTAACGACATCGCGACGTTTACTTATCAATCGATTCGGGCCCCGACGAATAATCTACAGCGTCGCTGGCGACAATTAACAAGCCATAATCGAGTAACGCGTTTCCAACGAGCGTCGCCTCGAGTAGACTTCCTCCTTTCGTAAATTCCGCAAGGTTCTACCTCCAGGCTTCCCGGAGACCCGAGAAAGCCGCGTCCTTCGAACTCCAGTCACGTGTCCGCTGTAATTTACAACGTAACCCGTTAAAAACAACTTTTACCCGAATACTTCACGGCACTACTGCACCACGGAGCGATAAAAAGTTCGGTTGTAACGTGGGGGGACTTCTCCGCCCGCTTCTTTATTATTCCTCTGCATCTCGCTGTGTAATTGGAGATGTGTGGCCGTTTCTTGCGTAAGGGGGGACAGTACATAGCTGAACAATTTCTTCAGCTCCAGTTTCAACGTTAAGCTTCTTTGGAAATAGTGGCTTTCTTCTTATTACTCCTCCGCGGAACAGCCTACCCAGAACATGCCACCCAGTAGGATAGCAATCCATACCCAACTTCCAAAACCAAGAACCTAAATACAGTATTGTCTCAAACTAAGTTGAGCGCTATCCCCTGCTACTCCTTCTGTTGTTGCCGCGGCGAACGAGACAGTCTCTCTCTCTCTCTCTCTCTCTCTCTCTCTCTCTCTCTCTCTCTCTCTCTCTCTCTCTCTCTCTCATTCTACGCGACAGGGCAATAAAGTTAAACTGAAAAGACTCACGGTCTTGAAACTCGAAGCAGAATCCGTGCCCACAGCTACGTCCAAATGACCCACGTTTAGTATTCAGAAGGCGCTTGAAACTCAAAAAACGACCACCCCAACGCCACCTACACTCACACCCAGCCGCAAGCTCACCCCAAGTACCATCCCGAAACCAGCACCAAGAGTTCGCCATCTCACCTCCGACCTCTCGCGAAAGGAGGGACAGTGCAACCTGCACGTAGCCCCAGAAGCCACAAGTGAATTATCGATCAGGACAAGGATCGCCCTGCGTGGCAAGCAGGGCGCAAGGTTGGGGGGCGAGGGTACGGGCGACGCGTCGGAGGAGCAGGATCCTCCGGTCTCATCGCGATCTCGCGATCGTGAGGTTGCATTAACAGTACCTTACGTTCGCCAAGCTCGAGCCAAGCTGTTCCCCGTCGAGTGTTGACCCTACTGCGCCCGTGGAACCGCGCGCGCCTGTGTGCGCCGGGGTCCTTTGTATCCGCCTCCGCCTTCGAACGCAACCCGTCCGCATCTTCCTTGCGGATTCACGTGTTCGCGAAACAGCCGGAGAGAGGCAGGGCATAAATATATAGCCGGCGTTATTGTGCGCGCCTCCCCCGACGTCCCTGAGTCGGCGTTTCCTCGCTCGTAACGCGTCGGAACGCCGCCACGCGAGCGCTGCCCCCATCGAGGATCGTGTTCCCGGGCGCAGAGGGAGGCGACGTGGGGCGCGTTTTTTCGGGATGGATCTAGCGCGAGCCACGAGGATGAATGGAGCTGGGGCGAGCTACCTGTGATACACACGGATTTTGCACGTACACCTCGCGTTATCGAGCTTCCTCGGCTGGGATGGGGGTGGTTTATGGGGCGAAGGTGGTTGAAAGAGTTAGATAAGTAGAGTGGTTGTTAGGTTCCACGGAGGAAGAAATGCGGAGGGATGCTGGGGAATGTAATCGTAATCCTCGACGATCCTTCTCATGTGCAATGAGATTTGTTTATATTTCTCTTTTTTGGAGACGCCTCGGCGACGGGTTATCGTAAGTGGTGCAAGCGAAGTGGAGCTGATGGTTCACGGTACGAGTCGAAAGTGTGAGAGAAAGTTTTTCCCTTGGAGCTCTTGGTCTCGAGATAAGCGACCTTTTCGATGAAGCCTAGGTGGTTTCACACTACACTCAAACTTGATCTGCAAATTCTTCTTTACTTCTGACAATCTGCCTTCATTTTTCTTAAAGTATTCTTCGGAAATATCAAGTTAGCGAGCGTCCAATTATATTTGATAAAGAAATTGAAACGGGGTGGTGGTGGTAGGTATCCAAAGTCTCTGCAAGATTGTTGGATAGGCCACGCATGGATCTGCGCGGCATAGAGGCTCGAAAAAATTGGCGGCGCAGAGGATTGAAGGCGACCACGAGGCCCCGTTGCAAGAGAAAATCAATCGAGGGACGCGACGGCATGTAGGTACGAAGACGAATGGCGGGATGGCAGGGGGATGTGCAGCGAAACGTGCACCGTGGATGCACAGGACGGGGAACGGAGGAATAGCAGGCAGCCTGGCAGGGTCGAAGGTCATTCACGTGTTGCCGTTCTTTGCCTCCTCGGCTGGCCGAGGCACCTCTCTGCAAAACACACCTGCCCCGACACTGCGGTCGAACACTTTAACCACGGCTCGAGACCTTGTTCTCTTATACGGGCTGTTAGCTGAGTCGTTGCCAGCCTCGAGACACCAACTCGCCTTTGAGCTTCAGGAACACGCGCTTTGATGCTTCACTCTTCCGTCCTTTTTTCCCCTTCGACCTGCCGGTGGTTGAGTAACCCCTCCGACTCTCGAGGAAGCCCTGATAGCTTCGCTTCCATTTCCCACCAGTATTCCCACCGCCGAGCGCTTTGTTGGCGGTTCGGAATTAAGCAGAGCATAAGATTTGGGTCTTTGATCGCGATGCATTGGGGGGAGAGGCGGGAAACTTGGCTCCTCGTTTCTTCCCTCAAACATCAGCGAGTGGTTAATGCGCTATACTCTTTACGCCCGCCAGGAGGCTGGCCAGCGCAAAAGTCGTCCCTCGCTGCGAACAAAGTACGATCGCCTGCGTTCAGGGGACACTATCTTAACACGATAGCGGCAGGCGAGCATCCGGTCGTTCGTCGTGGCTGGATGTCCTCGGGGCTCTGAAACGGTGGCGCGTTTTCAAAAAGGCCCCGGGGCTGCGTGTCGCGACGTGGGCGTCTACAAGAGCCCCGATATCTTCGAGAGCGCGGCCGGAATGCGTCCGCTGCAGAACTGCTGTTTCGTACGCATTATCTGCGCCATTACGACACAACTTATTCCGACCGCCGTACACGCAGCCTTCCCAACGCGCCTTCCCCACTGGCTGGCCATCCCACGAGCGAGACAGTGCAGAAACAACGCGTAGTAAGTGGAACATCGCTCGTATTGATTTTCTTGCTGCTAATAGCGCAACGTCCTCAAGAAACCGTATATATGTAGTTGGCCGATGGGGTGTGCTGTGCTGGCAACCAGGTATGAAAAAGGGGAGGATTAGGGTGGGGGAGGGTTGACCGAGAAGACGAGGTGGAGTGACTTCGTGTCAGTGTTGTCCAGAAATCTGGTGTTTTGACTTAAAGTTTGTGTGGGTGATTACCGTGTTAGGAAGTCTCCACTTCGAAGTTTGCACGAAGGAGTGCCACCTTTAATGGGGAACCGTGAGAAATTCTTTCCCGTTGTTTTATCTGCAGCAACCTCGTACGTCTTTTCACAATTTCTTCTTTCAAGTTCCTCTGTTTCCCTCCGTTTTCTAGAATGTATCACGATAATGTGTAACATAACCTCAAAACCGCTGCGTCCCACGTGGCCATCGCCAGAAGTTTCCCACCAACCTCACGATTTGGAGAAGAAAATACAGAAATATTTTCATATCCTCACTCTTACGGAGCTAGCTCGAGTCCCATTCGTCAGCCTTCTGAACCAGCATCCTTCGAAAGTTCCCGTTCCCAGCAATCACGGAACACCTCGAACAATACCGATCGATCGCGAAATTCCCCGTCCGCACCGGATCCATCGATCAGTTCCTCCGGAATAACAGTGCGCGGCGGGTTTCGCGGGGCGTTCGGTGAATTTTATGCCCGCGAAATACCTATGATCCTTTCGTGTGCACGCGCCATAATGGGATTTCCCGGGAGATGCAGCGAGTGCACGGGAACAGTCAAACGAGATTACGAGCAGATCGTGCCGCTAGATGTTCCGGAAGGTTAGAGTCTCGCTTCCAACGAGATAAACAGGCACTAAGTGCAAGCCGCTTAGGTTACAACGGGCGCCTTTCTACGGTGGATAGATCAGAAACGGGAGATCTGCACGCGCGCGAAACCACGGCCGTGAAATCTCGTCGCGCGGACTGAGATCTTGTTCGACACGGAACAGGTGAAAGCTGACGCGAAGAACCGTCCGTCCGGCCCCAATTCGGCACACGCGACTCTACATTCTAATACATCCTAATACCACCTTGGCACTTGGTCCTCAGCTTATTTCAAGTATTAAAGTGCACTGTATTTTTCAAAATAGAGTGGCCTGGCACTTGGATTTCAAGATTGAGTCAACTGACATCTAGGCTACCTCCCGCAAGATTTCGTTATAAAGATAGTACGAGTACCATTAGTTACCAAGAAGGAAGAGGAGCTGCTTCAGCAGAGACGCGAAAGAATGCCGAAGCTACCAAAATCATCGCCCAGAACAGACGCTATTTGCCAAGTCCCGCGTCAGAAAATTAGCAACTTCAGTCCCTGGCCTCTGTTGGGTCTAGCTTCCTCGGCAGCTCGCGCAAATTAATCATCTGAAAGTGGCACAGCTCGCGGAAGCGCGGAAAATTAATGCAAATTGTCGTCCTGAACCGCGTCTACCGCAGCGCAAACATCAGTCTTCCCGCGTTTCCGCCTCGAGAAAGACCAGCTGCGGATCCATCCCCAGGGCCCTTTTGGCATTCGATTCGTGGATCCACGTCAAAGCGACGCGGCCGGTAATAACGCATTCAGAGGCATGCACGTCATTGTCAAACTTTCGTATTTATTAAGAGCCGAGGGGAGGAGGAGGCGGGCTGCAGGAACTTTCTATCGTGCCCAAGACCTTCTGTATTCAGCGTGTCGCATCTCGTTCCGCGCACTTCGCCGCGAGTTCCCTTCCTTCCGCCAACTTGGCCGCGGCGAAATTACACAACACCGCGGCACAGAGGTGACACGGCTTCTCAGTCGTGCACCCACGGAGACGTGAGGACGCAGCGTGAGCATCTGCGAGATCTCCTCGATCCCCACGCGCCGAACTCCGCGAGGACTTCCACGAGCCACTTTGTTGGGACGTGACGCTGCTAGGCTCGGATCAAACGGGCCACCTGCTCACTCCTCACTTGGCGAGGTAGGGGGCGCGCGAGTAAATTGCGAGGCGACTGTAGCTGTCGCTGGTGGCGGGCCCTGGGACTGACACTTGGGGACTGACGAGGTGTTTGGGGATTGATTCTTCCTTCAGGGTTAGTGCTAGGATTGAAGCCTGTGGGTGTACTCTGTGGGAGTACTCTGGATGAGGGAAGAACTCTGTGATGATCTCAGTGGGGACCGGTGGAGGTTGAAGGGGAAAGCTGGTAGATGGAGCTTATCATAGAGACTTTCAGTTACTCAAGGCTAACTGGAGGCTAGTTACCAGAGTTATGTGTCTGTACTCAATGAGGAATTAGGAAGGTTGGAATGATACATAACCTCTTATTATTCTAAACTTCTAGGATCCTTTATGGAGAAGAGTGTACACGCCCAGTGCACTTCGATCTTGTCTCCATTACCCAAGAAAAGCCGGAACGAGTTTGAAGAGCGACTTTAGCATTCCAGACCGAGCCCTTCCCAGGAACCACGTAACGAACGCTCAAGTTTGGTCAGCGTTAAGCGGCCCGCGTACGAAGGAACGCGCGGAACGGCTGTAAAAACAAAAGCCAGATGATCCGGCGGGAAAGGGAAGGAAGGAGCAGGGAGGCGAAAGGAGAAGAGAGACAGCTCGTGGAAGTGGGTCCCTATCTGCGTAGGCGTTGCACACATCCAACGACCCGGAACCTCCGCGAATCTCTCCCTTCTATCTGGTTCCCTGGCCCGTTCCTCGGCCAGCCTCTTCTCATAGGAGCTCGCACGTGGAACCAGGCTGCATTTACGTGCCTACTTATCTCGTTAGAGCCGCGTCTCCACCCTCCCACGCCGGCCAGCCTCTCGCGATTCCCGACCTCGTAATCTCACGGCGGAGATTCCCCGCGACCGTCGAAAAAATCCACGGAACTCGAGGGGGCGAGGCGGCCCGCGCCGCGCCGCCTCCGAGAGGTGAAGGCTGCCCAGGATCCGCGGGGATCGAAGTTCCTGGGCCCCTCGAGTGGGTGGCGCGCACACGGCTTTCCACTGGGAACTGTATCCTCGGGATTGGGTCGGCAAGGAGGAGAAGCTTGGCGGCGACAGGGGATGGAGGAAGAACGTTGAAGGATATGCAACTTGTTGAAGCGCGGCGGGGAGCGAAACTGGGGCTGGGTGTAACGTAATTCTGCCACAGCTTCGGGGCTCCGTTTTCCCTTTTTTTGATAAATTCCTTGCAGGTGCTTATTCGATAATTCTCGAGTGCGCCATTTTACTCGGTAAGAAATTTCGAGAGATTTGAAAAATAATATTGTTTCGGCGATGTGTTTAGTATTCGAAGGATAAGTGGGGCTTTAAGTTTTAATTGAGTACAAATAATCCCCTGTTATCTTGATTAAATAGCCCGCCCTAGCAATTACCCTCGACTCCACGTGGATGACAAATGTACAGTGTCTACTGCATTCTTCGAAGTCTTGGGAAAAGTTGAATGAAAGTGGACGTATCATTTAAAAGTTCTTACCCCTTCTTAACTTCCCTCTGCTCCCAACTTTCCCTCCTAAGCATTGAAACGCTACTTCGACCAGTTCGCCGTAAAAAAAATGGCGTCAGATCGTTAAAGTATCGTTCCGCTTTAAAGCATTTTACGCGGCCTCTCTGAGAGGGGTTATTACGAAGTTTTGTAAGCGATAAGTCTTGCGGAAGTGTCTAGCCGCATGTGGTGTAGCCCGCAATCTTCTTCCGAGCCGGGGATCTCCCGCTGTAATCTCAATTAGGAGCCCTAACGAGTTTACGGGAAGCCGGCGATATTAAATCGGCAATAATTACCCAATTTCGCCGCGCTAGGATTACGAAAACGGCGCGACAACTCTGCGAATACCCTACCGATTTGCTTTCGCAAATCCCTTCGCGGCCGTCTTGCCACAGAAAAACGTCCCCGCGGTATTGAAAAACTCTCGCAGAGATAGCCTCGAGGGAGGCTGAATGCTCAGTGTCGTATTCTCTTCTTTAAATTGAATAGCTTCGGATAGAACGAAGAATCTTTAAATCAGAATCGTGTGTCGGGTCAACCACCCCTCAATCATCGATCCCAGTGAACTTTTTGTGGGCGTTGGATGGAAAAATGAAATCTCTGTATTGCACAAACACGGAGGATAACATGGTGAATGTGAAGGGAGAGTGGTAGAAAATGGACAAATTTATGTTTCTTCCGACACCTGAAATTTTAATGAGAGATTATTTATTAAATACCAGGGAATTATAAAAGCGTATTTACTTACAGAAAATATAACGGAAAAGCGGCAGATTGGAAGTTGTTGGCTTTAAATAATCATAACATCGTAACGAATGCATGAAATGCAAAAATTCGAACGTTATTTTATACATAAAAGTCGACAAATTAACGACGCACATATTCAGGAAAAATGTGTTTATAATTATTTCGATGTTATTTAACAACTTCTATTAAAATATTCCACCCAATACATAATCTGTTTCTTTACAACCTTCCCGTCATATTTACTGTAGGTACATAATTACGCTTTTATAATTCCTCGAGATTTACAAGAAATACCTCTTATTAAAATTTCCACGGTCCCATTTTCTACCGCCCCGGTTTCCATTACTCTGAACCGGAGCCCAGCTTCTGTCTACGTGCAAATGAGCGGATGATATGCTGATCTTGGTGACGAAGCACTGTCACAGAGTAACATATTGTCGCGCGGCGTGGCAGAAACTCATCGTCGAAAGCTGATGGCACAATTGCCCTTTGAAGCCCGGCGAAGTGGCCATCGCGGCCAGGGGGCTCAATGTATAATAAGGAGTGTAATTGAGGTAATGGACTAATTGCACGATTCGCCGTTGCCTTCAGCGCAGCGGTGGGCATCGTTAATGCGATTCCCAAACGGCTTTTGACCTTAGGACGGCTGGCCCAGCCGCTTGAGAATCAATTTAACGTCACACCGCGCCCCGTCCGCGTTTAAACTACATTTTTTATTGCGCTTTCTTAAATTAGACCCTCGTTCAGCCGCGCTGGGGTGCGCTCGCGTGGGCAACTTCCTGCCTTTACGTAATTGTCCCCATATTTGGGCGCTGTTGTTACAGCTTTGAAATCTAGACAGCGACAGCAGTCTCTGAAGGAATTGCTCTGCAGTTCAAAACACTAGCTGTCGAGAAACAATTGCGATCAGGTCTCGGTTACCGCTTTGTCCTTTCCCCAACTCTAGACACCTACCACTTCTCCTCGACTCCGCTCCATCGAGCACAAAAAAAAAAAAGGAACGATTCAACTCGCAATTACAAACAGTTACAAAGGCCTCGCACTATCAACATTGTCGCGCCTGTGTCGGACCACTCAGCTCACGCGAATCCCATTTCAGGCACAACGCACGAGCCTCTCTTTATCACGCCCGCGAAAGAGTATTAAGAATTCTGCATTTAGCCGCGCGCATTGTCGCGGCCAGTCCTTTTTCAGCCACGACGAATGGGACGTCGCGACGCCGCGGCGGCTGCATGCGAGTCGCAGTTCCGCCAACGGCTGACCGCGGCGAGATTTTTATGCGCGTCAAAGCGTCGACGCGGGGCCGTGAGTTATCGCGCCACGGCCGAAATTAATTTCGCCGCCGAGAGAAAGGAAGAGCACGCGAGAAACGGGCGTTGAACGCGACACCGCCGGCTTCCGGCCCTCCCCTCTCAACCCTGCCCGTTTCTTTCCTCCGTTTTTTTTTTTTTTTATTTTCACTCGTGTGCACCTGCGGACACTGGCTGCTACATTCTAGCTGTGAAATAATGCGCTTCGTTTCTGGAATTCCACGATGAAGGGTAAGAGCAAACATGATTCTTGTAACGGTAAATTTCTAGAGTTTCTTTTGGCTCTGAGGATGAAGAAGTCTCGAAGCACTGATTTTGCTAAAATCTTTCATACGCGTAGTGTTGTGTTAAGTGCGTAGGTTACACTAGAAATTTTCTTAGAGACGGGTTCTGACGCCCCGGTAATTTGGCGGTTTTCTGTTTACGCACGCGTGCATATATCCGGGGTCTGGAAGAGGTGAAACTTTGAACTCGATTTTCTCGCAAAGTATTTAGTACAGAGTCTTGCGCGTTTGATATGTTATTGTACACAGTGTGTCCTACGTGTTTGGAGAATTTGATCGAAATTGGAGATACAGATTTGAAGGTCCGATTCCAGGGCACTCGATTTTCTACTGATCGCCAAGACCTTCACTTATTGCTTTGCATTCGTTCCCCATTCTTTCCAAGTTCGCAATCCCGGAAGATGGCCAAGAGAGATGTCCATCCGATAGGAGGCGGAAGAGGCGGCTGGGATCCGGAAGGTTTAAGGAACGGATGCAACTGCTGTTGCCGCTCCTACTGTCGGAGGAAGGCCTTGTAACCTGGGCCAGTTCCATTCTCCTCGGCAATTGAAGAGTCTCGGCTATCAGGGTCCATTGAAATCTTAAGCGCGGCGTCAGATTATCCGGGGCTTAATTATTTCGAGGGATTCCGTTAATCCGCCGTTCCGTTTCACTCGGAATATCTGATAAGCGGCGGAGAGAGACTGAAAGCCTCGGCACTGTCTCCGCCCGTGTCCCGGGGACTTGATTATTTCAGCCCTGGCAAATTTTCCTCGTCGACGCCGCCGAGCTAAATGCCGTGTGTCCTCGACACTGTTGCCCCAGCTAACGGATTTGTTGCGAAAGTTCGCCGTGCACGCGGCTGTTCCGCGGACAATGAAACCGCTGGGAAGCTGAGCGTGTTTGCACAGTTACTAAGTAGATGGAGTACTTGCGATGCATTCCCTTTTCCGATTATGAACAGGTGGAAATGCGGGGTGCAGTTGCAGAGACACAGTATTTGGGATGGATAACTGACCCAAGGTTGGGCTCTACTGGCGAGGCTTGACCTAGCTCTGCGTCTGGTCTGGACAATTGGTAGTGGAAGTTTCTCTAATGAATATGCAATACCAGCTTAAGCAGGAAGAAATGTACACTCCAGTCGGGATGCAGCCACGTTGAACTTTCGTCGGTGAAGAAGTTGAGTTAGATTATGTTAAGCTAACGTAGGCTTCAGGTGAGATGAGACATAGCGTTTATCTCTGAGATAGCTTTGAGGTGGACCTGGGTTAGAACTGATAACTTTGAAGTAGATCTTGGTCAAGTTTGAGCTAGCTTTGAGGTAGACTTTGGTTAAGTTTGAGCTAGCTTTGAGGTAGACCTTGGTTAAGTTTCATCTAGCTTTGAGGTAGACCTGTGTTAAGTCTGAGCTAGCTTTGAGGTAGATCTAGGTTATGTTTGACCTGGGTTTTGAACCGATCTAGGTAATTTCTGAGCTAACCTTTAGATCTTAGGTTGGAGCTCTATTCTGAACAGACCCCAGCTAGGTCTCAGCTAAGTCTCTACTACTTCCCACGGGGTTCCTTTCAGTTACACCTACCGTACACCTATCCCATTTCCTGAAGTAGCTATATTTCCACCAGTTTCGACCAAACCTCTGGCCCACGAGTAGCAAAGTGAAACGGGGTCAAAGAAATTCGCCAGGTGACGAGTGCACCGCGATGTTGCGCTCAAGATGCACGCGAGGAACAGTGGTGCTGTCGCACTTGCGCCCGTACGCTTGAGGGTGTTAGGCGGTTCGTGTCGCGAGGAGAAAACGAGACGCGGCTTTGCCATTAGCCGACACCCGTCGTGCAACGCGGCCATCTCTCTCTCTCCCCACGTCCCATCTCCTCTGGCTGCTGCACGCTAATTGGCAAACATCGGCCGGCCGCGCTTATCGCGATCGGCCAGCGATTTTTGCAAATTACGACGCTCGTCCGACGCCGCGCGAAACCAGCCAGCCAGACCCGCTCGCAGATCTCCGATAGCGGGTACGCTGATATCGAAACGATCCGTTGTCCTCTTCAATGCACGCGACACGCCTCTCTTCCCTTCCACTTCGTCCTTTTTTCCACCGTACCGACTTGCTGTTCTTTAACATTGTTACCCCGCCGCCCTCTCCAAGCCTTTGTCGTGTGGAACCTGGACCCCGCAAGATGGTGGCTGCTGAACATTTTAGTAGGTTCCCGAGCAATGCTTCATGAAACAGTCATTCTTTCGCTGATGCACGGGGTGACCATGTGACTGTGAGCCTCAAAAATAGTTTTCCCGTTTTTCGTTGTACAAAAGCCTGCTCAAGGGCGGATGTATACACTGCGATCCAGAAATTTCTTCATGAACGACTCTTATATGGACTCATACAGATCTTGGAAAACTGGAGAAACTAGGCAACAGTAGGATGTGAAAATTTAACGAGACAGATAAGAGCGGAGGTGCAACGCAGCAGTTTTTCGAATTAATTATTCCTTTGTGTTTATGTGAACAATTTTACTAGTGACTGTGTATATTCAAAGGGATAAGTGTTACGACTGCCAAGAGAGTCTTTTTCCAAATTGGAAGTCTCCCTAAAGGTAGTTTATGTTTGCTCATTACAAAAGACAACTAAAATCCCCAAAACTGGCTTTGCCTAAATAACCGTCTGCTTGACCAGACGAAGCCAAGAGACTTGCATTAAATTTGCAACGAACCCCCCAGCAAAAACAGTGTGTGCAAAAACGCGAAATGTTTCGACGAATCCTGACAGGGACGTATCTCGAAAATCGCGTGATTCAAGAGCACGGAAATTCAAATGAGAAACGAGGGAGGACCGGCCGCAACCCCCGCAAACGTTGGTTTTCGAGGGTGTGCCTCGTAATTTGCCCGTGCATCGATTTCGAGGCGGGACACAGCGAATTATGCACGCGGCGGTGGCTCCAAAAGCGAAAAATCGCTGGAAACCGCGCGAGCCGCGTCGATGGCGATATTTTTCCTTTCTTTTTCAGTTGGCCCCGCGGTACAGGCGGGCCGGCGAAAAATTATCGTTGATATCGGATCGGCGGGCACGCGATAGCGCTCGCGACACGGAAATCGGTTTCCGCGCGGCCAATTAGATGCACGGCCGCGATAAGTCGCGATTGGAAACGCTCGTGGTAATTAGATTTTTCGTGGAAGGTCGCTGTCCTGCCATTCACGCAATAATTACGCGATATTGACGCGGCAGGGGTCACCGCCGCGGCCATCTTTGACGCACCGTGCACCGACGCTGGGCGTAACAATTCAATCCTTTGACATTCGAATTCAATCCTTTCGCCCAGAGAGATAGGGCACAGAATATCAGCGGGGGAAATATCACTGTTATCGCTCGTTATCAACGCCGGATTATGACATCCCTCGAAATAGTGCGAAATATCGCGATTGCAACGCTGCGGAATATAATATCCACCGGTGACTGAAGATTGCAGGCACGCCGAAATCCACGAAGTGATGAATAGTTAGAAGGAAACCGAGCAGGACTCACGATTATGGTGACCAAAGGTGGCCTTGTAGTAGACCAAGCACTAACTTACCTGAAACACACAGAAAACACAGATTATTGGAAACTGCCCGACAGTGAATTTTTCGATCGAGATGCGATCATGGTTAGTAACCGTAACCCTAACCGGGTTTGGCTCTCTAATGTAGTGGAGTAACCCGCAACACCGGGTTACCCAGAAGATTGTGGGGCTGGTAACCCGGTTAACCCGCTCTTGTAATGGGTTATAATTCAGGGATCCTAACCCGAACTGTAACCGGGTTACTATGGGAGGGTTTTGAATACACTTACCAGGAACAAGTTAACTCATTTTGAGCTGGGTACAGGCGTTGTCCGTTTAACTGCTTATTTGAATCTAAATACGCATAGAATTTTTTTATTTTGTTTTTAACTTCTACTGTTCTATTCGGTGTGTTCATTTGAACAGTTTACATCCAAATATCTCGAAAATAACACTTTTTCGAGAAAAATGTTAAATACAAAAGTTTCTCGGTTCTAAGAGGGAAGTACAGCTATTTAATTAGTTTGTTATTTGTTTAGCGTTTTCAAGATTATTTGAGGGGCAACTTTGTGTGTTTAAGCAGAAACATGGTTTTATTTACAGATTTTGTTGATATTCTAGACATGTAAGCGATATCTATAATTCTTTGTTGAGTAAAAAAAGTCACACGAAAAGTGTAATTGTTATTGATTCATAAAAGCTTCTTTGTTTTATCTAATACCATTGTAAGGTACAATCCGATAAAAAAAATGTTTGATAGAAAAGTTTATTACTTTTTTGGGTTAAATAAGAATCTGTAAATAATAATAAAAGTGTCAATTTAGAAGTAGTATTTGCCCGTTAAATAACCTTGAAATCGAGAAACTTTTGTATTTAACATATTTCCCGAAAATGTGTTGTTTTTAAATATACACCCTGTTTATGATTGTCTGTGATTAATTGCTATCGTAAGATCTAGGATCATTACTTGTAATATAGAATTTATTATTTTTCTTAAATACGTGGCTGTGAGGATGGTAAATGACAGGGCCGGCGGAACCCATTATGCAAGTAATGCACCGCATAAGGGCGCCAGCCGAAGGGGGTGCCAAAAACTATTTCTAAAACTGCACACAATTATTACGATATACTATATTGTAGTTGGATTTTGCATGCACATATTAGGGTAGACTCACTCTACCCGTCTAACTGATAGCAATATAAACAATGTGAATGTACTCTTGTATCACTTGTAACCCGCTCCGAGCGGGTTAACCTGCTCTGTGTACTATGTAGTAACCCGCTCCGTCCCGGTTACGACGGGTTACAGGAACTAACCCTTGGTAACCCGGGTTACAGTTAGGGTTAGGCCGCGGTTAGGAACCCTGGATGCGATTACTGAACTTGTAGAAAATTGAATCCTCTTTTAATATTATTTGAAGAAAATTTCGATAGGGCGTACCATTTTTTAGAAATTCTTCAAATCCAAACTATTGATGAATTCTAAACTTTAACACCTGATCGGCACCCTTTCCAGTTGGCCGATTGCAGTAATAATCTTTTTCAGGGAGTATTTTTTTATCAAATGGCACCGTTCTGTGGCGTGAGAGCAAAGGAATACAAAAAAAAATTTCGACACGTATAAATAAGGGCCACCCTAAATCTGCAGGCATAGGATCCCCATACCCACCAACCGCCACTTCGATTCACGTTCCCACTCAAAAAGGGAACAGTGCACCCTCCACGAGCAATTTGCAATCGCAGAGGATCCTCGAGCCTTTTACACCAATCACTCGCAAAATCTCGATACACACCGATGCTCGTGCACACAAACCGACCACGATTCCTAAATCCAGGCTGTAAAAACACCTGCAAAGCCGCCAAACAAAAAGGCACCCACAAATCTTGAATTTCAGCGGCATGAAAGGATTTGCATCCCATCCTGCAACCCAATCTACGTCACTGTCCTAGCGGGAGGGGGTGGAAATTCGCGGGAACGCGAGGAACGAGTGAAATTAAAGCACGCCCCACGTACTCCCCGGCCCCGCGCATTATGTATTATAAATGGCGAGACCGCCAGCGCGTCAGTGACTGCAAGGGACTTTAATAAAAAACGCATTACACGCGTCAGGTGATTTTATCCAGAGTTTCGTTTCGCCTTCGGTGCACGTAAGCCAGCGCGTACACACCGAGGAGAGAGCAGGGCGAGAGCAGGGGGTTGGTGGAAGAGGGCCCCGGGATATTGCGAACCCGCGATGCACGGAGAGGGTGTCCCCTTCAATTCCGCGCGTCTACGGGGGCTAACAGATATCGTCGACGTCCTGTAAATAGAGAACATCCTCGCGAGCCATATTTACTCGACGTGGAATCGTCGTTTTCCCACGAAATTGCTGGCCGTTTCTCTGTCGCCTCGCCCCTCGGATTTTTATTCTTCCGCCGACGCTCGGAAGTCGACCCGGTGGCGGCGCGACACTGTCGAAGGGGCTAAAGAAAGCCGACGACGGGCGCGACAGCCGTTTCGGAACGCTCGGCGGGCACGGATGATTCCGCGCCGAGTCAGCTTTCAATTTTTATCTTCTTCGGGCGGGTTGCCGGCGAACGGTTCCGAATCAAGACGGGTCTTTCAGGCACTTCCGGGGGGAAGCCGGGTGTCGAGTGGCGGGGAAAAGCGCGGCGTCCGTGTAACAAACGGCTCCTCCCGAGGAGTTCCCAAGTCCGAGTTCATCATATCGGAACTCGGCGGTACGTGCGAGAAATACATGCGCCGCCAGTCTCCAATGGCCTCCCTATCGGGGTCCACCTCCCCTGTTCTTCGCGGGAGCCATCGAGCGGGAGAAACCGCGCGACATCAAAGCTGCGGGAGAGAACCACCGAGGCGGAGGGATTTAAATCGAAATTCATATGGGATTAATTTCGCGCTCCCGGCTGTGTTGTGATGGGAGTGCCCCTGTTTCCGTCGGTACGGCGATGGAAGTGGCCGTTTGTTGATTGGTGCGTGGAAGGCTGAAGCGTTAGGAAAGCTTCTAGAATTTCTGGAATAATGCAGAGGTCAGAATTCCAGAGATTCGTTAAAGCTCGGAGACTCTGAGGCCCTCGGAAGCGTTGGAAAGGTTTCCGACGACCCCAAAATCTTTCAAGACGTAACTGTAAACAATCTCCGAAGGAGATCGAATTTTCCCAGCAAACGAATTGCCCAAAATCTCGGAAGAAGAGGGAGGTTTGCCCCGTTGCTATCTGTCTCCATCCATCGAGACCATCGTCACCCAGCAACCGCCAGAGAAATCTCAAGGAATCGCGCTTACCACGGGCCAACGGTAACCCCATTTCCCATCGCTCGCCCCCTCGACGTTATCCCACTTCGCTCAGCCAAGAATACGACGATATACACGCCATTCGGCCAGCAAATTGTGCCCAAACAAAGAAGCAGCTCCAAGGATGCGAATAACCAAGCAGGAGGGCAGACGACTCTGTAATATACGGTATTCCTTGACACCAGGGCCTGGGGATATTAAATAAAGAATCCCCCCACAGTCTCGCGGGATGCCTCCGGGCAACGTTTCGCCCATTACCGATCGTCCCTTCGAGTATATTCGACGGGAGAGACGGGGCGCGGCTATATCTGCCGATATTATGGCTCCATTCATGCCAACTTACCGAATATCCTAACAACGTATTACGAGTGGGGAGACAGCAGTAGGTGTCGAGAGTAGAACGTAGGAGGACGGACAAGGAGGAAATGAAGGGAGTGTGCGTTTCGACGTGGGCCTCCTAGTGGACTCGTCTGTAAAGGCGGAACCACACATTCGGCATTGAACGGCTAAAAATGTTTTTAATGGAAATTCAATAAAATTCATTAGGTGATTATAAAAATTTATTTACAGAATAAAATCCAATTTTCTTTTCCTCTTACGAAGCCCCTTCTTGCGTTTCTTCGGCAAATGAAGATCGTTTCGAATCATGATCGGGAACTACGAACATTCGTAGAGAAGCTCATGCAAACATTTGCTAATCGTCGAATAGCGAATATTTGCCTACACCGCTAGGTCCACACATGTAGTTGCCAGCCGAATGCCGAACAATCGTTATATGGCATCCGCTGAATGCCGAATGTGTGGTTCCGCCTTAAGGCTTTACCCAGCAGACCCTGTCGTAAGGCGAATTTACATGGATCAGTTTGGTCGAACAATGCGGTTGATTCGACAAAATCTCGGGTAGTTGAAGACTCCTTACTCCTCCCCCGCTTTAGCCAACCCTCGTCGAACGTCTTTATCTCCTCGAGGGGGTCGCGGATATTGCGCGATTTTAATTACGTTTCAGTTTACCTTGGAAGACTCTCGGAAAAAATTAGACCTGGCAGGAAAGATTGGTGTATTCAGCACACAAGGTGTCCCACGGGGGAACTGATTATTGTAAAATCTTTGCCAGGTGATATTGAAGCGGGAAGATCGTATGCAGTGTGGGTCTGCCTTCAATTTTGATCGGGATAAGCACTGATTTGTTCTGATACTGGACTGTTTGCAGAGTCGAGCTTTTTTAGTAGACCTAACCCAGAAGCATGTTAGAAGAAGAGGCATAGAAGATCTATTGCAGTCGTGAAACAGAGACCTATCCTAGCGAAATTGCTGAGCTGCGGCTGAGGAACGTCGAGGGAACCAGGAGCTTCACTGGAGCACCAGAACTGAATAGAAGAATTGAAGAAGCATTCCATCAATGTCAA
The DNA here is from genome assembly GCA_946251845.1 of Andrena fulva. Lineage (NCBI taxonomy): Eukaryota > Metazoa > Arthropoda > Insecta > Hymenoptera > Andrenidae > Andrena > Andrena fulva. The sequence continues at coordinate 7,044,794 of OX276333.1, forward strand.
TAGCAGACGAAACTCTGCTGATCACACGTCAAGTTCGACGTCCAGATTCCACCAAGCGAAGAAGCCACACTTAACGAAACCAGGAACAACTTAGATGTATCACCGTCGGTTCACTCCGTGGCGTTTCATCCAGTATCGCTGTCGGGAGCTCTTCACGGCTCCCCCTGTTTTCTTTCAATTACCATCTCTTGTTTAATAGAGAGGCTGAATCTGAGCTTGCTTTCTGTCTAAACAGTCCAGCCGCCGATGGCCCCGCCTTACCGGCACTCTTTCGCGTGGCGAGAACGGGGTGCAAACCGAGGCGCAAAAGGGAAAGACGGTTGACGGCGACAATGCGGAGCCCGGCGAAATTGCTCGAGATCTTGAATGCCAACTGGAAGCTGAGTTAACGTCGAAAAGCTTCTGAGTGACTTGCTCGGGGTTTAATCACCGGCAGAAACTTCGGTAATGGGGACTGCAAAGTGCTGGCGAACGGGGCTAATGCTTCCGCCGCCGTGGGTCTATTGCCCCTTTGCCGGCCAGAAGTCGGACAAACGCATGCACGCGTTTACAACCCCGTAAAAACTGCACCGTGCGTGGGTGTCGGGATCGTCATTCGTCAGCTGAGTCTGCTGGTCTGCTGGGAATTGGGTGAAAGTGAACTGAGTTGTCCAGGTTACTTCTGTGACTGAAAACTCTGTGTAATGTGTATGCATGTTGTTCCTCGAGTATGGACGAAGCAGGGGGACCAGAGACTAAGTGGTGGAGATAGGTGGATCATGTAGCCTAGAGTGGCCATAGAGTCTTGATGCGACTGTAGGAATTCGTCAGGATTTGCTGAGTGCAGGAATTCTTGTAGTAGCGACTTCTTCTTGGACTATGTTCCTGGGTCACTATGCCCACATCATGGTCCAGGCAGCCCAAACTCTCTACACAGATTCCAACTTCCAACGAAGGTAATTTCTGTGACCAAACCGTCCTCTAATATAAATGCGCTTTTACTTCATCCACTTTCCCAGTGGGCAACCTGTGATCCTCCTGTTCAGCGGGCAGCGTGGGTCACGCGTTCTTGGTCCAATTGCTCGCTCATCAAGGGGTCCAGCGTCACCAATTAGAGCCGATCGATTTCTCAGGCGATAATTTCCGGCGGCGTGTAAATTAATTAGCCGGCTAGCTGCCGCTCATCGTAAGCCCGGCGACGTAAATTACCCGCTGCATTATGGGCCACGATTTATTAATACAATTTGCCAGCGCGTAAAAGGCGCCAGGCGCCAATTATCGGCCGGCCGAGTCCTCGGCGCCCGCGACGACGTAGTTGCGACGCGTTACGTCGTAAAATCGCGCGAGTTGCATGCGGCACGTGGTGCGGAGCCATCTAGACGCCCGGCAAAAACGTCGGCAACGGGGGTCATTAACGGGACCCGCAAAAAGAGAACGACCCCGTGTTCTGTGATTTTTCGGCGAGTCCCCCCACGAAATTATGACAGGTGAGAGATTAATCGGTCCCCGGTTGCGCGTTCAATTAGGTGTCGACGCTTGGAATTCCGCTTTTTCGACACTTTTAATGGTACACCGAATGAATATGGGTCGCTGGGTAATGGCGGCATTTTAAAGCTCGCCGGTGTACAAGATGACCGAAGTACTCAGAATAAACCACTTGAACATTCGATTGCTTGGATCCTAACCAATAAAACTACGGATGACGCAAAGCTAATTCATATCTGCCAAAAAGATTAATCCATCTGCCAACGGTTAACTCACTACTAATCTCAATTGCTGTTGTCAAAGCATCTACTAACTTGTCAGAGTAAATATTTCCTTCAATTTCATCCTCGAATTTCGAAGTCCATCGTATTCTCAACAATATTCACTTCTGTGTGTTCTTAAGACCATCGACATATGATCCAACGCCAGGGCGACGGTGCTGCACCCTGGCGCGACGTTCGGAAGGCAGCTACTGAAGAAAACGGCGGATGGAATCGCGGAGGACGGCGTGGCTCGCGGGCCAACCGGGGGACTAATTTCGAGAAAGGAGTTTTAATCTCGGGAGCCACCCCTCCGCCAGTCTATATGCATTATAATTATGCTCGGGTGGCTTCGTTTTAGGGAACGCCTCGCGGACCCTTCGCTGCTCCAGGCAGCCGGGTTACTCCACGTATAATTGGTATTTATGCCGGTGGCCGGGCGTTGCGCGGCGTGATTTGTGGCTGAAACTCCGTTAATGAGACGCACGTGTCTGTTAATTAACAGGGACCTGCTGCGCCCACGGACCCGCCGATCGACTGGATTAGCCGCTCGCTTTTTTACCCCCTCGGTCTGGGAACCGTAGACGAGAGAACGGGCAGGGAACCGGGCCGCCCAGATCGCGCGACGAATCCCTGCGACCGATTTTTTTCAATCACCAGCCTCCTACGTCTCGTTAATCTTCCCGAATAACCGGGCTGGCTTCCTGGTGTCCACGGAACGCGGCACCCTGCCGTTGGGGGGGAACAAAGGCTAGATATTGGAGTTCCTTCGTGGCACGTGGAGGGGAGAGCCGAGACGCTGGTGGACGACGAAGATAGTGCTCCATCGAGCAGTAGATTTTTACTGATAGTGACGTCTGAGGATGTCAGTCGTTGGGGTGCTGGTGTTTCGCTGATGTATTCCCAGTGGTAGGCAGTGCGAGATTCCAGTTGATCTATTCTTAGTTTAACTGAAGAGGATAGCCTGCTTTTAAGGTATCCTACTTGAGGAAATGAGAAACTAGAGATCTTCTGAATTCAATTATGAATTAACTCCTCTACCCAGTACATTGTGCGCAACCCACTAACGCAAATGCTACGGATCACCTTTCCAAATCCACCCCTTTAAACTGCAGCGCAACAGGATACCCAGAAACTCGAAGATTTCATCTCTGAAAATATCCGGCGATAGCCCCTCTCACAGCGCTCTCTGCCCATACTTCGCCCCAAAATCCAGCCAAGGACCCGCGTGGCCCCCTGGGACGCCCCCGTACAAGAAAATATAGGTTGTAACCTGGCGGTCCATCGCGGCGGAGTTAATAAAGAAATATACAAGGTGACCAGCCTCCGCATTTAATATCAATTTGCCGTCCCACCAGCTCCTTTCCATCCCTCGATGGCTCTGTCCCTCCGCGAGGGTGCCACGGAGGGTGAAGACCGCTAGGAAACGACTGCTGGATGACGAAAGAGGGTACGGCGAGGACGAGCGACGATAAGAAAATAAGGGTGAGCTAGGGGCGGGCGGGGGGAGAGAAAATGGCTGGGTATCGTGGCGGAGGGGGTGGTGAAACAGGCTACTAGCCAGGAATTTCGTGGGTAGAAGCCTGCCCAAGGGGCTGAAAAGAAAGTCAGGGTGGAAAGGCTGCGCGGTACTTCCTTCCTTCCTTCCTTCGCCCAGGGACAGAGTAATTGTTAAAACGCGTTCCGAAAGATGAGAGCTGCTGATTACTTTTCCACCCCTGTCGCGAGGCGCGCTCGCGACGATGCTTTTTTTTGCACCCACCCCCGACCGCCGCCCTTCTTGCGAATGCCCCGAGATGCGACGGAGACCCGCGGTCCCGTGGAAATCTAGCAAATTGACGGGAACCGTTTTTGTCTCGCGCCAAAGGAATTAAGTCGGGTAATGCGAAGTACTTAGGGCTTCCTTTACAACTCGCCGCGTTTCTGCGCTGCCGTCGTGTTTGTGCGCTGTTCCACGGTGAAAGTGTAGTGGAATAAGGATCTGTGACGATGCTCGCTGATAAATTCTTTAGTGTTGTTGGCGAGTCCGGTACCAGCGTGCAGCTGGGGATCTGTCTTTTTAGTAGGTACACCGAACAGTGGAGTGAAGATTGGGATTTCGAACGTCTGACTGGGACGTTTCAGAGAAGTGTTTGTTGTTTGTTTTAGGGAAAGATAAAAGTTTTGGCGCCACGAGGTTTTAGAAGGGGGTAGCGAAGGTATTTAGGGAAATTCTGGGCGACTGTCTTTGACGAATCGTCGAAGCACTGCAGGACTGAATATACTGATTATCAGAGAGTCGGTAGATTAGTGTACTGAGTGGAGACTTCTGCTATAGGGCATTCGATTTTTTCAAAGTATTTCAGTCAACTATACTGGGGCAACAGTGGCAGTTAATTAACATGTATTAAAGAAGGAAAAGGACAAAAATTTTATGCATTTTCACACTTGTGGTAGAATCACAAAAGATGCAATGGGATACTTAAAGCAAATGTAAAAATGGTAATTTTTATATTATATAACAAAATGTTACGAAAACCTGGCCAATGTTCCCACAGTTTACATCTACATTAGATTTACGTTAGTCTATCTATTGGGTCTTCATATTGTGTTTCAACCCTTCGTTGAGACATTTCTTTTTTCGATCAACTTTGACATACCTGGGTGGCTCACACCCAGAGCAATTTTTGAACGACTGCCATTCCTAACTAAAGAATCGAATCGTTATGAAAAAAATCATGGGTCAATTTCAAGGTCTCTAGAACGTATTCCAATAGTTTTTTTATTCAGATTTTATCACAGCTTCTGTAAAAAATCTAGTTTACCATATGTCAAGAAAACACGAAGAAAATCATCAGAAAATTGTAGCATTTCTAAATTTCAATATTAGAAGCTAAAAATCTGCAGAGTTGTTGATCAGATATAATATTTTGTTAAAAAAATTGATTTTAAGTCGGCTTTGGAAAAAAGGTATTTATTTTACATATAGAAAATACAATGCGTCAAAATCAGCTTATGGGTGGCTCACACCCAGAGTGTCAACGAAGGGTTAAAGAGATATAGTGACGAGTCTTATCATTCCTACATACCCCTCAAAACACTAATCTCCAAAAAGTAGGCTCTATACAACCCCCAAATCCTTAACCCTCAGGCAAGCCATTCAAGGGTCCATCTCACTTTGCCCTCTGCCACAGTTCCGCCACCACTGTTTCCCTCCTACGCAGGCTACCTGTTACAACCCCAGTACCGGCGCTCGAATTGCATCGAGTACCACCATCGAAACCTCCCAATCAGACCGTGTCCCCCGACCCCGCGAAGCAGCCGCCCAAACACGGAAATCCTTTCGATTAACAACCAGGCAGGATCGACCGGAGCCCGGAATTAATTCCGCGCGGCGCCCCCGAAGCAGCGCGAACATGAATTATGTCGGCGAAGAAGGGCCCAGCTGTCACCGTCGTCTCCCGGGTAATTGCATTATTTGCATTTAAAACGGCCGGTGGCCGGAAAAGAGCGGTGAAAACGCGGAAAAGGCGCGCCCCCGCCCGTCCTTTGACCACTCCATCTTCGAGACCTAGGCGCTTGCCACCCGTGGCATCCCTTTGTGGCCGTGTCTGCGCTCTTATTAAGGCCGACAGGCCGGCCGCGCAATTGCGAACCTCGGCTCCGGCCTCATCAAAGTCGCCCCTCCAACTCGCCCCACTGGCAAGTGTTTCGAAAACGAGTCGTAAACCCTTTGACGCGCCGCGGATCGATGGCGCGCGAGGGTTGCGGCTGATATATAGACCATCATTCGTTCCGGCGGTGTTCGCGCGAAGATGTTGGCCGAAACAGTCGCTGCGGTACTCGCGTTGCTCGGGCGGGACTCGTGAGTAACAATCGCGGGAAGTGGAGGGATATGCGAACGGATAAAGGGGTGGGAGTGAGTGGAGAACAAAGTGGAGGGTGGACGATGAATTGTAGATGTGCGAAGCGTAGGTATGGGAGACGTTTTGGTCCTCCAAGAATGATTTTGAATAAAGCAAGGGGAAACAGTCAAGAATAAATGTGGGTTGGGTACCCAAAAGGAATTGTACAGCCCTGGAATCAGACCGACGGGATCTTAATATCAACCGTCCGACCTGGGCGTATCGAGGAAACGGAGAGCGTCGTTGGACGACGGAACGAACACGGTGTATTATGCTGGAAAAATGTTTCCCTTGGCCCAGAAAGCTTGGCGAGCAGCGGGGTATCTTTCGAACCGCTGCACCGCTGCCGTTTTGTTTCCATAACCGCACGGAATAACACTCGGTTGCTTGTCTTTGAAGGATTCCCCGGCAGCCAGATCTGAAGAAGAAACTTTGTTCCGTTCCCGTTAAACGTAGTTCCGCCAGACGGCGGCACTGTTTTTTCGCTGCCTCGTGAATCCCCCGACCGGGAAGAATCAAAACGCGTTTCTTTTCAGACTTTCGCCAGCTATCTCGCCCGTCGAGGCAAGATTAACGACGGCGCGCAACTGCTCCGCCGGAGAAGAGTAACCGCGAGCGGCACGTGGAAACGGCTCGATGGAGAAATAACGGATGCACAAAGGGCGGGGCGGCTTTGGTTCGCGCCAACTTCGGCCGGAATTATGAACATGGTCCGCCCGACGTCGACAATCCTCTGCACTTTCGATCCCCACGACTCCGTGATCCTTCCAACCGGCCACATTCGGGGGGGTTTCTGACGTAATTGATTTTGCGACCGCTGTTCCCCGAGGCAGAAACGAGCAGCCTTAATGGGCAGCCGGCGACGCGTCGTCCTGTCTTTTACGGGATCTCGTATCCCTACATCGCCGCCATTACGGCTGGTGGCGAGCATACCCTTGGAATGGCACGCTAAAGAAAAGACGTCTGAAAGCTGTTGGGGCTTTTTGGCGACCCTCGGTAAGACCCAGGTGAAATTGGAGTGAAGATTCTGACGACCTTTTTGGGGTGAATTTTGGTGCTCTAAGGGAGATGTGTGAGGGGATTTCCCAATGTTTCCATGTTTGCTCTCCCGGACGTTGATTAGTTACGCGTGAAATTGAGCTAAGATGGAGTTTACACTGCAATTATTATCAGAATCAGGTTTGTAGAGAAGTTCGATCTGAACGGAATTCCAGCGAACCATAGTGCAGAGTACTTAAACGAATTAAACGTGATCAAACGGAGTCAAGTCGAATGAAACCGAGCTAAATCCAAGTAAACCCAACGAGAACCAACTCGGACGCGATACACTCAAGCACCGTCACATAAACCCCAATCAAACGCAACTAATCCAAAAGCTTCCGATACGGAACGCTCACCAAGTCGTAGTTCTCGCTGACATTAAGCATCGAGTACCTTTCAGCAGCCGCACAGCGTCTACTACCACGCTATCCGCGTGCACAAGTTCGCCCGTCGAACGGGCCTCTAAACGACAAGATCTACTGGATGGAAAGTGGTCGCGGTCCGCCACGAAGACGCGCCAGAAAACTATATTTCACGCTTGTCCCCGACGCCGTTACGGCACGAGCACCGCCGTAAGAGATGCAGCGCGGCGGCGAGACATGCGTCTCGTATCGGGTTATGGACCTGTAAATACACGGGACGTGTTTACACGGCCATAACCGCGGCCGTCTTGTAAATAAGTTAACCCCGGCCTCTGGCCGGTTTTACGAGGACAGCGACAAAGTACCGGTATAACGCGGGCCCCGTGTACCCTCCGTCTCGGCCAATCACACGGATCCTCGCGGCAGAGTGAATTCGAACCGATGCGCGCCCTCCCTTAACGCGAGACACGGTAAATCACGGTTAGCTGGACCCGCGATTCGGGGGGGGTGAAACTACACGGCGGATGGCGCAAGTCTTCCGTGAACCGGGGAAAACACGGCGAGCATGGCGAGTGATTCACTTTGGCTGGTGTCTACTTCCGTTTTGTGATGATCGAAAGTTGCTGCTGGTGGACGTGAGACGCGGGTGAGACTGGTTTAGGGGTTTCATGGCGGTATCGACTTGGTATGGTGTCTTTTGGTGACGGGGGTTGTTTTTGTATTTGATTTTGTGTTAGTTGTAGGTGAGAAAGGGTTACTTGATTGTCCTCGTAGTGATGATTGGTTTCATCTTTCGTAATGCAGAATTATGGTAAAAACTTGATGTATATGCGGGATGCGATGAAGGAACCACTGTATTGCCATGAATAGAATTAGAGGAACGAAATGGTAGATTGGTATCAGTGCTGAAGACGACACAAATGTAAGGAGACGAAAGACGAGAAACTGGTTTTATGAAGACACCTGCCCAGTCGCTGTATAAACTGAAATAGTCAGAGGTGAACGTACAGAATCGCCGTTCCTGGACGAAAATGGATCTTGCGCCGTCGAGGAACTCCGGCGTAACTGTAATCTCTCTAAGGCCAGATAAGAACCGCGATTCGAGTTGGAGTGTAGTGTGTACCTAGTACTATGCACGCGGTAGGTGGATTGGCGTTTGAAGGATCGAGGAAGAAAAGAAGAGCTGCTACAGCCGACGGACCCTGCCTTAGACGCATGGGGACCAAGATGAATAAACTTGGAACTTGTATATATACACGCGAGACTGGAACTTAGGACTTGCGAGAAAGAGTTTGAAGGATTAGACCTCTGGTGGGGCTGGCGAACACTAACAGTTGCGATCCCATGGTGGGGCTAGGACGTGACCTAGATCTCCCAAAACGGAATATCGTTGAAAAGAATTCTAGACAAACAGTCTAACAATAAGTAATAAAACATGTTTTCTAAAAATTCCAGAATCGATTCATGTTTCCTTAACTCCTCCCTAAACACCAAGAAACGAATATTCCCTACACAAGTTCTCGCAGATTATTGTCTTCTATTCTTGGAGCACTGAACGTTGTCAAGAAACCTTTCTGCTTCAACCTCCCTTGCAACTTCATCCCCTAATAAAATAACAGAAGAATCCATTTCAGAGGTTCGAACTCCGTGCCACCCAGGAATTATTCACCCGGAATTTGCATGCCTGTTATCCTCCAGGGGGTCCGTGTCCCGACACCGCCGTATGCCATCCGAAATTCCGCTATCTTATGGTAAGTGGCAACATCTCGAAGACGCATAATTGAGAGAGGGACACGGAAACCGGCAGATATCTCGACCGCCCCGGGCCAATTTCCATTCGAGTTATTAGTTCTGGGTTCGATGCGTTTTGCGCGATTACCAACCGCCCACATTGCACCCTATACGTCTGTATTAGGGGCAGAGATTCACCTCGATACCGTGCCGCTGTGCGGTGCACGGAACCGGTATCTGAACAAGCAAGTGGCTCGATTCGCACCCGAACTTGAGCTGTTTTGGAAATTGTTGATCAGTCTCGAGCGATCGTTCCATTGGCTGAATCGCTGCAGGCTTACGCGAGCTTGCAGCGGGTTGGGTTGAATGGGGTTTGGTCTACGGTTATGCTTCCGACGAGACAAAGTAAGGAGATTCCGAGCTTCGAAGATTGATGAAACTCGCGGACCGGGAATATTCTACGAGTTCACGTCTCGTGAAAGGATAGAAGATTTATAGATTATGCACGACGGGGTAATAACTGGGCTAGCAGTGGAGTAGGTATTGGAGACGTGCTGATCGATAGGACGAATAGTTTGAATGAAACTGGAGCAATCATTGTCAGTGGATGGTGGGACGGTTGGGAGTGAATTGTACTTGAGAATAATAGAAGTCACTGAACCATCAAGGATGCACTGACTGGCGAAGGGTGGGACACTAGCAGCTAACAATGAAGTGGACGATAGAGCACTACGGTGGACAGTAGTTAAAGAATCAATAACCCCGGAAGTGGCATTCGATATCAATTTTACAGGCAGTGGTGCTGCCGAACAGGATCCCGCTGAAGAGGATAATGCAACCTGAGACTCACCCCCGCGACATTAATCAACGTCACTCTTCCTAATTGATGTCGTTCGAAGGAACTGAAGACGAGACCAATGATGTAACGTAATTACACGCTTACAAATGAGATGCAAGTGTACCGATCCCTACAGAAATACTCTGAGAATTAAACAGCGATCAATCTTCCCCCTAAGTGAGCGCCGCAGGGACACCCGCCCCCTAAAGGACAAGAAGGCGGCTCGGGGGATCTAGGTGAAAAAACAATTCCACCTTCTTGCAGCCCCGTCCCATCGACCAGGTTCTCGACATTAACAACTATGAAACGAGCCCGCCTGACGTTCACTTCCGACGACGCGACGTATCTGCTTATTTATCGTGCGCGTAATGGGGGTGGCAGCCACCCCCGGCCGCGAACAAAGCGGCGAGAGGCGAAGAAACGAATTGGCAACCGGCTGACGGCCCCGTGGAGGGTGACTCTCGCTATTCCGGTGACTAAGAAGACGGGGGTTGGCGCGCGGAGGAGTACAGGGGCTGCGGAGGGGATGGAAAGGAGAGCGAAGTCGGCGGTTAGGATGATGGCAGAGCGATCGCTGTACTATCTCCGGTGAACAAAGCCCAGCTAACCCCGCGTTCCGGAAGCCTAGCGCTGAAGGGGGCGGAAAACACCCCGAGACACTCGCTTCCGGTTCATCCCTTCGACGTGTTTAGTCACCCCCGTGACGGGGGATCGATCCTCCCGGGTCGAAATTGCGCTTCGATCTCGAGGACATGGCGGGGGAGACACTTTCGCAGCTTTTCAGTTTTTCTTCAAGAGGAATTTCAAGGGGGTGGAAGTGGCTTGGGCGTTGCTCTCTGTGACGGACCAGTGATACCAGCGCGATGAATAGGTTTTAGAAAAAGAATTTACGTCAGCATTAACGGGTTGAGTTAAGGAGGAAGTCGCTGGCTACAATATTGCTCAAGCTACCCTTAAATATTTGCTAGAGTAACTATAAATAAGACCAATGTTTGATGAAGAATTCCTCCTTCACCAGACACCAGTCCCACCCCCATCATTTCAAGCGTCTTCCGCCTGCATTAATTCATAATCGCTGGTCCCAGTGCAAGAGCACCCCAGACAGCGACCAATCCCGACAGTCTCCATAAATCAGTATCAGCCACCTCAGCCGTCCACCCCGAAGCAGACGTGAGTCTATCCTCATCGTTTCCACCCCGACTCTTCCGTCTCTCGAAAAAAGTTACTGGGTAATCCCGGGAAGCTGCTCGCCGACTCACCCACCCCTTTCTAAGGGGCTGTCCCAGAAGCTCGCTGCATTTCGCGATAGGATCACGGTTCATCTCGATCCGGAGTATTCGCGCAGTCACTATAACGATTATCCTTCCGGCACGCGGTCGTCAACGCTTTTTGCCGCGCCGAAACGAATCGTTCGACCTGGTGTTCGCCCCCACGGAGAATGAAAAACGGCGTTCCCCGATCACGCCATTTTTCTCCGCGACGCCAACGTGTCCCTGACAAAAACGGAAATAATCAGCGGCAGAGCGCACGAGGACCCCGCCGGACTTCATTTTTCGTGCCCACCGGGTGGCCAATGGAAATCGACTACCCCTGGCCGAGAGTCCACTGTCTCCCCATCCTCCTCCACTTCTCTTTTTGCACCTCTGTTCCCCTTTGTTGTCCCGCTGATTCATCGAATCCGCGGACTTGCGGCTATCCCTGACTACGTTCGATCCGCCGCAGGCTTGGGGCGAGGTGCACGTTAGGTCCACTCGCGGGTAGCTTCTGAATCTGAGTTGAGCTTGAACTCTATTTGAATCTGCTTCGACTCGGGGTGCAGGGTATATGTAGATTGGATCTTGGTTGGACGTAGAGCAAGTGTGGTTACGCCTGGTTTGGGTGGAGCTTCCGTCAGAGTTGGGTCTCGGACATGCCTAACTCAATTTTGTGTTGGATCTGGGTTAGGTGTGATTCGTACATACAGTGCCGTTAATAAGTATTAGGACACCGAGTGTACTTGCACAAAATGTGATTTTGCCGCTTTTAATTTAAAATACTAAATAGAATAAAATTTGGTAGATGAACATTATTCCGCACAGAGTAGGTGTCTTAAGATTTATAAACAACTGTGTAGTCCACAGACGGTAGATGTCTCAATCACTCCATCGGATAAGGATAATCGTTAACCAATAGCGGAGGGGCAACGACAATCTTTCGCTCTCGAATTCCGACCAATTCACCATTAACCGTCTGTTCCGCCTCCGAAGCGATAGACAATGCCTAGTGACAGCATAATGGCGACGTAATCATGTAATAGGCGACGATGAGGAGCGCAACGGGGGAGCCGTGTATCGTTCACGCGAACCGAGGAAGTCTGTACTTAATCGGGGACAATGACGTCTGAGCAGATCGTCCCGCATTCTTCGTTGAAACGCTAACCTCCGGGCAACGCCGACAATGCTGCCGTCAGAATGGATCGCAGGAAGACGATTTACCAGCTTCCCCGCAGACGTAGCCACGGGCGGTTCCTTCGAGGACGCGTGTAAGCACGTGGATCGCGTTAAAAGCTCCCCGTCCGCGCTTCGAGGACGAATTCCACGTAGACTTGAAAGCACTCGCTGATGTCTCTTGGCAAATATTGATAGGGCGCGAATTGTCTGAAATGGGGACAGTGTCTATTGAGGGAACATAGTCCAAGATGCTTCTGCGCGAAGGCTAGAGTTTATGAGATGAATCGGGGCTCTGCTGATTTCTTCTTGAAACTGGAGGGAATGACCCACACAAGTGGAAATTGTAGGTATAAGAGTCTAGGCTGGTGGTTCTGGAACTTCGAGTTTTTATGGGGTTGGTGGGTTGGATTCAAAGAGCAGGAGGTGGTGTACTCTGTTCATGGTGGTACTTGGCAGCTTCTGCTAGCTCTCAGTGACGAGAAATGTGGGTACTGGTTTCTCTAGAATGAGCATTGCTTTCAATCTAGGCTTCTGTTCTTCAATTCTCCCTGTCACCAAAGTCTGTTGGATGTAGTCTTTCCACAATTAAACCTACAGAATACAGTGTGCAGACCTGAGCATGCCCTAGTTCCAGTTTGAGACCCAAGAGGACATCAGACTTGAGTACTCCCACAATCATAATTACTATTGGGAGCTGGAAGGAAGTCGCACTACCCACAAACTGAACTGTCGTAGGGGCAAGTGGAACAGGCCGTTCGCGCCACAGCCGCTAAGAACCTAAAAGTAGAATTGCTTTAAGGAAATTGGGTGGAGCGAGCGGACGATTCCCCTTATCGCTGTGACATTTCAGTTTGTGGGTAGTGCGACTTCTTTCCAGCTCCCACTAGCATTTCACCACTGCATAAGATACTTATCTATAAAACAGCAAGTACTGTACCCAAAATCAACGTACCCCTATCATGGATCCTCTTCAGGCCCATTATCTTAAACACTGAATACCCAATTCCTTGATAGTCCATGACAAACAAATCAATTTCCATCGATCACGTAACTTATCATCGAAACGCCACTTTCACCGGTGTATCAAGTATCCCATGCAAGGAAACAGGAAACGCGCTGACGCGTTTTACGCGTTTCCACCGTGGATGAGCGTAGTTGTAAAGAGCGCCTACGGTCCATGAAAGGGAACTTTTTACGGGCAGCGTCGCGTGTGTACACGCCAGGTTTCGACTTTTCAGGGGCGTCGTTCGACGGCATCGAAAATCCATAAACGACAGAGTTCGCAGGAACGCCGACGGCGTTCCGTCGTCCGCACGGGCCGTCGGTGCTTTTCAGCAAGGAGGATCGACGCCGCTCGTCCCCGTCGAACATCGCGAAATATTGTTTTTGAAGAATATTCTTCGGACTGTCGGCGCTCGCCCTTATTGCTTCTCGCTCCGCTGGCCTGGAATACGATTGTTTTATTATACGATCTTCGCCGCGGACTTGGCGAACTTCTGGCCCCCCTCTATCTCCGATGTCCCTGCTCCACCACCCCGTCATTCTGTTTCGCGTATCATCCTTTTACTGCCGCCCAGGAACGTGGTCCGGCGAACTTTGATCGTATCCGCAGCACACTCGCTGGGAATCTTGATAAACAAGATCTTTCGACGACCACTCGACCGCCTGATTCTTTACGAACCTCCGCGCTGCTCTCCCAAAACGATGGCTGAATGGTCCGCGATTTCGATGCAACGAACCCTTAGGAATCCTGAATCGAAGCATCGATATTCCAGTGGTCTGAGTCCCTGTACTATTCTGTTTCGTTGAAATGCACTGAGGTGTCCCCTGTTGTACACAGTTTGCGCCCAGAGGGCAGCACTGGTTGCGCGCTCTGTACCCCGAAACTAGTTCAGAAGCTCCCCTGCTGGATCCCAATATTTATTACACAGAACCGTCGATTATACTGAGCGCATCCCACTTTGTGGTATAAAGAATATTCCCGTGGCGAAATTATGCAGCGAGCCACGGAGAGTTTGCCGTCGAAAGGCACGTGACTTTGTGCAGCGGCTTCGTAACGAGTTTGGGCTACCACGGACAGGAGGAATGATCGTCGAAGCCGCAAGGAGATTGCAGATTAGCAAGAAATTTCGCTCGCCGTTCGACGGACAATTCGTTTGATGCCTCTGACCGCTTCCTAGGGATATTGCGGACGAGATGCGGTCACCACCGTCGAGCTTATAACCGGGACACGACCGCAGCACGGGTAAACGGCGGTAAAACGTATTTCAATCAAAGTTCCGAACGGCTAATCCCGAACGATTCTGCCGGGGTTCGCGGACGGAGGGATCGAGGCTTGAACCTGGCCACAATATGGCGCGATGAATGACCTCGAGAATCTGGCAGCGCGCTGTCAGATGCGGCTAATCTTGGGGCTCGAGCAGAGCATTGTTGGAAAATCTGATTCTTGTATATTTGGTATTTTATTGGACATTTTTGGATAGTGAGATCAAAGAAGAGAATTGGAGGTCGTGTTTGACAGATATTTACAGGAAACTTGACAGAAAATTTGACTTTTTTAATTGGCGAATATTCTCAGAATAAGGGAAATTTTCCTGTGTTTTGGTTTAGAAGATGGGTATAGATTTGTGGTTCATCTATCGAAAGAAGGCTGTGGAAATATTACCCAATTCTTCGTTTGATGGAAACTCAATCTTGATACCACTGTAACGCAACTTCTACTCACCAAACTCAACATCGCACACCACTGTATCTCTTTTAAAATAGAACGAGAGGTCTGTACACCCCAAAAACCCCGCTTGGAAGCGGAGGATCGAGTCCACCGGCCGCCGAGTCGACTTCCAATACACCACCGTCCAGCCAATGACATTTCTCGCCGATAATACACTCCGGTATTAAAGTCAGTCCCCGTGCTTATAAAGTTCCTTTGATCCCGTGCACGCAATCACCAGGAGCCTCGCGGGAGAAATATAATACAGAAATCGTCCATGGGAAATCACGTAATGCACTGGTTCAAAGCGACGAAGGAGCCAGCTGCAGGAGGAGAGCAAGCAGAAAGAAACGAGAGGGACTGGTCCTAGGTAGAGCGGGCAGGATTCGATTCCAGGATTTACGAGGCGAGCCAGGTTTCGACGGCGGGGCCCCCAGTGAAACAGGGCCGTCGGGAGAGCGGAGGGAACTCGAAGGACCGCGACGACGACGAATGGAATTGCATCTAATGATGCCTGAGAACCGAAGCAATCCGAAGGAACTGGCTGCTGACAAGCGTGATTCCTCTCCCCCGCTCGAGGACCACGGCCGATTTCGATTCGCGCGACCTGCTCGGTGACCAGAGGACGCGACCCTCTTTCCGACGGCCAACGGAGAGGAACTTTGTTACTTGTTGCGCGATCGAACTTTCACCTTTGTTTCGAGAACTCTGACTTCTTCCGGGGGGGGGGGGGAGAAGTGGACCACTTTACTGGAGGAATTTGGGAGCTTCTAAAGCCCCGTTCACATCGGTCAAGTTGTATTTCAAGGCAAGTAAAGTTGAAGGAATCTCTACTTCACTTGAAACTTGAAAGAAACCTGAAAGGATATTTCAAGTCAAGTGAATAACAGGTTCACATTGGTAATGTGTGGTTTGAAAGTCAAGTAACTTGACTAAGTCATCTGAACGAGACTTAAGGGGACGTTAGAGATCTGGACTATTTTCGGAGGCGTATTCCGTATTTAGTTATTCAGTAATAAAGTCCGCGGAATTTTGAGGTTAGATTGAGGTTACTTTCAGAGCTTAAGAGAAAAACACTGCTTGACCAAATATTAAACAAAATCTTAGAAACCAATAAATATTTACAATAAAAGGATAGCTAAGTATAAAACATTCTCACTTCATTCATTCCATAAATTACAAATTCGCTCCCCATCACGCAGCCATACAACACGCCAACGCAAAACCTTACATAGCTCATGGACCTGAAGGACAGTGCATGAGCTAGACTTATAGACGCGGGGGTGTAAGCGAAAGACGAAAGGGGAATCAAGCTGTTTCAGCCATCTTGTTATGATATACTAGTGGTGCCATCTATGCCATACCGTGGTAAACTTTGAAACTTTACACTTGCATTACTCAGGTTTCATAAATTGATCAATGTTTTTATAAATAATACATATTTATACGAATTGTAATACATAGGGTGAATGAAAATACGTTATATTTTATTGCCAGAAAATAACTATATATATAATGGGCTATAGAGTGCACTACTAGTATATCATAACAAGATGGCTACACAGGCGATTCCCCTTCCGTCTTACGAGTAAACCCCCCGCAACTGGGCACTGTCCTTCAGGTCCATGACATAGCCAAGCTAACGTGGCGCCACCTATGTGCCAATCGCGCCACAGGCTGTTCCCAACCGTCGAATGCCTACAAGCAGGAGCTACAGCGTAAGATGCTTATTTCCTCGAGTTTTTTGCGCGACAAAGACAGGCGCGGCCCTAAAACCTCGCCGCCCCTCGACATTTCAAAGATCAATGAAATTCAAGATCCGTGTCAGCGAGTTCCTTCGTCGGCCGCGGATTATTCCGAAAACGCCGTGTTTCGCTTTTAACGGCCGTGGCCGTCCGATTTCTTCGCCGATCGAGAAGCCATCCCCCTCGTGCGGCTGTTCACGATCATGGCGCGGCCACATTAATAATTTATGTTGTCCAACGATGGGACGTCGGGCCCGCGACACGATCAGAAATCGTGAGCGCAGATACGATCGGCTTCTCCTCGCGGAAACGCAAAAGAAACTCTACGGCATCTAGTCACGCTCACCTCCCCCACCATCCCCTCCTCCTCCGTTCCCCCCTCGCGCCGCTCTCCGCCCCCCCCCCTTCGCCGCTCTCGACGGGGGCTAATAAAGAATTAAGGACACGTGCAAGCCCCGCGAGGAGGACGGAGTCGGTTTCCGTGTAAGCGGCAAGGGAGGAGGAAGCTCGACGTGCAAACTCGCGAAATATTTTCCCGCGGCGGGGAACTTGGTCGAAGTGGGTCGACCCACTGCGAGCGCTGGAAGGTGTCGATTTTCATCGGCGTGATTTGCGCGGGGCAGAGGAGCGGGGCTCGCGGTTCGAAGCCTCTGAATTTTAGAACAGACTTTACAGAGGTAGAGAGAGTCGGAGTGCAGGCAGAAGTGCGTTATTTCCTCACCCTTGAGGTGGGAGACGTAAGGGTAATAATTACGCGTCTTAATAATAACTCAACAAATATTATTTATTGGAGATTGAAAAATCAAAACCTCTTTAAAAGAAATGTCGTGCGGACGAAGAGCACAACCGCTCAAGACGCTGTCTTTTAACCGAATGGCGACAACGGTCGCGTTCCTTCCAAACCGAAGGAAACGCGTACCGTGCGCACAAAATTGGGAAAAACCCCGAGCCCTGAGACAAGAGAGGTTTCGTCACCTAGCAAAAACTAACGGCCACGAAACCTTCGGTTGAACTTTATGACCCTACCTGGTCGCCTTCTGCTCCGCTCGAAATTCGACGCTACGCACGCTACACCCTTAACGTTTCACAGACTCCTCTTTAATAATTTCACATTGTCAAGCCTATATTTATTTTCTATCATGTACAGAAGTTATTAGTGACTTTATTACATATTTGAAAATATACTTTTGCGTGTTTTGTTCAAAACCGCTGAAAGTTGTCTTCGTGACACAGCCCCTAGTAGCACAAAATATTGTATTATAGTATTGTAGTATTTTTTCAAATATTAAAAAACTAATTTTTTAGCCATACTTTTTAATATAGAAAAAATGTGGATACCCAATATTATATACACATACAGAAAATGTGAAATAAATGTTTATAAAATATGTACTACTCAAATATTCATGGAATAAAATGGAAATATTTGGAAAATGTGAAATAAATATCCAGAATTCTGAAATAAATATTCAAAGTCGAATGAAACGAAGGAAAATCTCCCAGATTCCTCAATCGTTTTATCGATTGAGGGTGAAACGCTTATTTCTCCGTAAACAAACATCGTGTAATGCAATTTAAAAACAAAGCAGCAAGGGAATCGCAGCACTTAAAACTTCGCTCCAAAATCCACCCCCTAAATCTGAAATCCCCCACGGTGTATCTATAAGAATCGCATCCCGCGATGCACCCCCGCTCGATTTTTCCCTCGCCCCGTCATCGGTTCACGGTGCACCCCAAAAAACGATCAAAGAAACGCGCTCGTCGAGGACCAGCGGAAACAGGGACAACGATACCTCTGTTGCGTGGCCGCGGCGGGGTTGGTCGGGGGCGCGCGATCGTAATTGAATCTCGCTTTCCAACGGATAAGCGAAGCCGCAAACACGATCGGGCCAGTGGCACGCCGTTATTAACGCGGCTGCCAGCCGGGGGAAACAGAGGACACTAATTATATCTCGGTGGAGAAAGAGAGCAGCGCTGACAGTGCGCGGGGGTCGCGTGGAAAAGTGAACGGAGGGGGGGGGGGGGGGTCGGTAGCGGCGAAGGGGTGAGGCCCGTGGGCGGTGACGTTAATTACGAGCGCTCGAACGTTGTCGTCGCCCGCGTGCATTTCAAAAAGTAAAGTGCGCCCCCACCGACCCCCGGCGGGTCGGCGGGGCTCGCTCGGCCGAAAACGCGCTGCTCTTTCGCGCGTGCATAGAAATCGAACACGATTACCCCGTTTCGCGAACCGTTGCATCCCCTCGTAGTCGGCTGTATAAATACGCCGGCGATTCGGGCCGGCGGGATCGGAGCGACCGCGGGCGCGCTCACGGTATTCCGGCCACGAATTCCTGGCGAGGACCGTCGTTCGACCCCTTCGGCGAAGGGTTGTTCGCTGTGCCGGGTTCCCCGTATTTCTGCCACCTTCTTTCCTCGCGATTCCGATGAAGGCTGAAGAAGATTGTGTAGGCGCTGGGCGCTCGGAGAAGACGGGCCTATGGTGCGGAGTGGCCCATAGGTGGCGTCGGTTAGATAGGAGTTCGGAACTAGAGAGACCGCGGAGAGTCGGCGTAGCGGTGTGGCTAAAGGCGGGATTCTCCTACCTGCGACTGGTCGCTGCCGGTCGCAGCGACCCCACTAGTGCAAGGGAGAAGTATGACATCTCTTTCTCCCTTGCACTAGTGGGGTCGCTGCGACCGGCAGCGACCAGACGCAGGTAGGAGATCCCGCCTTAACGCTGCTGATCAGCACGCGGGCGGCCCGGGTTCGATTCCCGGCGCCGGTGGCTCTCTTCTTCCGGCTCCTACAGTTCAGAAGTGGGATCGACAGCGCTGTGCGGTGAGGTCACACTTGGTGTTGTCAAGATTCGAGATGGTTGGAATCCTCGATCTTTGACGTAGGGCACAAGTGACTCTCCTGCGATTGTGTGGTGCCTCTCGTGCTTGGCGTGTCCGGTTCCACGGTGGTTGGGATGTTGAGGAACGCGGCCGAGGACGGCCCCGCAATGGTCAGGATGGCCGAGCTGTAGGCGCTGGGCGCTCGGAGAAGACGGGCCTATGGTGCGGAGTGGCCCATAGGTGGCGTCGGTTAGATAGGAGTTCGGAACTAGAGAGACCGCGGAGAGTCGGCGTAGCGGTGTGGCTAACGCTGCTGATCAGCACGCGGGCGGCCCGGGTTCGATTCCCGGCGCCGGTGGCTCTCTTTTTCCGGCTCCTACAATTGTTAATACGAAATGAGTCCGCCAAGTCTGAAGGAAATCTTTGGGAGCTCCGTGGAATAGCGTGAGCAGGGCTGGAGGTGGGTGCAACCGAGGGTGGCACCAGAGATCAAAGTCCTCGATGTACAGTTTCTACGATAATTTTTTTCAATCTTCCTGTCGAAACAACGAGCTCTGAAGGGACCCGAGGTGAAACGAAACGTAGGAACACTTCGACTCCGGCCGGGGACAAAGTGGCGGCATAATTGGACCGGGGGTGGGTGGTGTCGGTCCAAGATTCAAGGTCCGCAGGAGGTAAACACGGGCGGCAATCGATTTCCCTGTTTCACACGGGACGCGTGAACGAGGTAGTTCGAGGACCGGCAGGAATTAAATTCACGGCCGCGGGAGTATTTGTCGAGTGGCTTGGACACACTCGTCTAGCGATGGCGGCCCTCCGCAACGCGTCGCCCACCTCGCGCGCGGGGGTTTCCGGGCTCTAGCTAAGCGAAAATCGACTTTGCTCTCCGGGAGAAGAGGCCTCCCCGTAGCCTTCGGGCAAATTCGCTTTCTGCCTTTACACCGGCGGAATATTAAGCGGTTCCGCGGGGGTGGCTGGCCCGCTATGAAAATTGGGGGGTATAGGGCGGCGCGAAGTGGCCGTTATCAGTCAGAACCGTCAGCGGCACTGGGCTGCCTCCAAATCGTCCAAATAAATTCCCGTCACGGCTACTGGCTTACGTGGTCCCTCGAATAATCGGTTATTTTGTCCCGCCCTCGTGGCATCCGTTAGAAAAGATTTACGAATATTATTTCGTGCGGCACCCCCCGGTTTCGAGCACTGGCGTGTTCTTCATCCCGTCCCGGACTCCCTTTTCTCCGAATTTCCCATCGCACCTGCGTCTGCCGCGCGGAAATTTCCGTCGCCCGCCCTCCTGGACAGGGGCGCGATCATGTTGGCAGGCGAGTTTGGCAGCGGGGATGCAGTAATTGAACTATTATTTACTTTCAGAAGGTAATCAGCTGCGAGGCCTGGCAGTAGGCTGCAGCTGAGTGTGCCACCGACAGAGATATGGCGTGATTATTTAAGAAATTTCTGTTATCAATATATTCAGCTACTTCCCCGCTCAGGGTTAAATGTACCGGCCCGCCGCGTGGGCTCTGAGGGATGCGCGAGGGGTGAGTATGGCGCTGTAGTCAGAGAAGTCTCTGAAAAAATAGTAGCTAACGCGCGCACGTGGTGATAGAGATTTTCTGTATTATAAATATTAGGGTAGTGGTCCCTACCCTCGTCCCTATCCTATAAACCTTACAAAAAAACTCGCATAAATAAATAAGTAAATAATTTTTTTAATTAAGTTGAACTATTAATGTATGCGTTACAAACGAGAAGCTTGCATTTTTAAACAATTAAAGCATAGTAAAAAAATTCCAAAAATGTACCTCTCTCTGTAACTGTTAAACATAACCTAATCTTCCTTCCTCGAGAATTTTTTAAACAGCAGCTCTGAGGATTAAAATTTCGAAAACACCTGAGTGGATTTAATACGTCTGGACGGGGGTGGCGAGAAAAGTTTGACGACTCGGAGATTCTTCGACCGTTTCTTGGAAAACAATGCAGCTATTGTAAAGATTTCCCAGCAGCCCGGAGGCGCAGGGTGCCTACTTGGGGCCGTTTATTGCAGATCGCGCGGGTTGGCATTCATTAGCGTTTTTGGCAGACGGCCGTTGGCGCCCTACCAGCGGCCGTTTACTATTTCGCCAGTTGACGCGCGAAGAAAGTTCCCGTGCTAGTTTAATTGCGAGCCGCGGCGAAAGTTCCCGGGGATAACGTGGAAAAAATTGCTGACAAACTGCGCAACTTCCCGGCGAACGGCATCGTGTAACGCCAACTTATTTACGGGTTCGCGAAGAAGATTTAATAAAACACGGCTCCTCCCCTTTTTACGCGAAATTTCAATCCCCGCAACCGGTAGCCCCCGCAACGGGCCAGTTGCGCGAATACTTTTTACGGTTAATGGCGCCCGAAGAGCCCATAAATTCTTCCTCTTCTGTTAAAACGTCCGACTTGGAGAACTTCACGGAAGGATACTGATTCTCCGCGGGGAAACTCGGGGGTGGCTGCGTGTTTTCTTGAGTGCGCTATTAACCATAACGCGACACGCCGTTTCCAATGTTATACAATGATTCCTCGGCAAAAAACGAATAAGAAAGGTGAAACGAGGTTTTTCCATCCGAGCTTCCATTTTCAAGAAAAACGAGTTTGAATGTCGTTGCGAGCTTGCGCGGGTGGCGAAGAAGGGCCGATAGTTCTGGGCATGCCTCCCTCGTTAAATGCCGCCGCTTCCATGGGAATATTCATACTCTATTTCGTCGAAAAGGAAGCGTCGTGCGCAAAGAATGTATTCCACATTTTCGATTCACTTTTGAACAGAGAATTCAAAACCCGGGGATTCTTTCACACCTCGCGTCGCGCAATATCGTAGGGGTTGATATAAACTGTTCTGACAGTAAATCTGCGTTAAGTGTGGGTCAAACACCTCTGTTAATCCTATTCCAGTCTATGTCAGGCTTACGTCAAGTCTCATTTAAATCTGCACACATAAAGAC
This sequence comes from Andrena fulva, assembly GCA_946251845.1. Classification (NCBI taxonomy): domain Eukaryota; kingdom Metazoa; phylum Arthropoda; class Insecta; order Hymenoptera; family Andrenidae; genus Andrena; species Andrena fulva. The sequence continues at coordinate 7,067,043 of OX276333.1, forward strand.
ACTTATCGTACATATAGTATAGTCGTCGGTGGAGGAAACTCGGAGTCGTAAATTACACGAAGTGGTACATAGGGGTTGCATAGCTTTGCCAGGTCGGAATTAGGGTTTGTCGGTTTTTAAAAACCGGGTTTGAAAACCGGTTTTTATTTATAAATTTGTAAAATTCGAAAACCGATTTTAAAATTTGAAAAACCGGTTTTGTATACTAAAATTAATATGCGGAAATGAATTAAATATTTCATTAAAAACCTTGACATTTTGAGTTGAAATCTCCTCGGATACAAGCATATTGTAATAGGCAACAGTTTACTGTGAAACTAATCTTCATGGGTTCATATTTTCTGATGAAAAGTACTAAAATATAACGAAATATAAATCTTTTAAAAGGTCGTACCAAATTATAAATCTTTATACAATGGTATAAAGATTTATATTTCGTACGGATTTTAGTTATTTTAATTTTTTTCATTTGGTTTTGTATACAGTCTATTTTATTGTATTATATTTTTGTAGATGCATAAATATTAAATGAACTCCAAAATTGTATACATTTGTACGGATTTTAGTTATTTTAATTTTTTTAATTTATTTGGTTTTGTATAGATAGAGTATATTTTATTTTGTTTTGGTAGGAAACTAAAATTTTTTAAAATAAGTACAAATATTTATTTACTATTTTAATTACATTTTTTTGTGAAAATTCGAAAACCGGTTTAACCGGTTTTTTTGGAATAGTGGAATTCGAAAACCGGTTTTCTCAAAAGTCGGTTTTTGTATAAACCCTAGTTGGAATACAGGGTAATTTTTATGATTTTTTTCATATAAAAAAACGTTTTTAAAAATCATGGCATACTCCTTTTTGTGTATAAATTAAGCTGAATTTTCTCCAAAATGAAATTTGATAAATTAAGAAATTTTGCCATTGCAGCCCCTGGATCCTCAAGGCCTTTTCATATTTGGGGTACCAAAAGCATCTCAGAGATTACTGAACGGATTTGATTAAAATTTTGCACGAATATTCTTCAGACTATAATCTAGTACCTGTCTAAGCCGATTTTGAAAAAATCTATTTTTTGAAAAACCGCAGCTACTCAAAATCAAGCATTTCATTTTCAATCCAAGTTTTTCACCCTGTTTTGTTAACCATGATAACGTTATTTTCCGAGCTGCCAAAGGTTCTAGGACTGAACACATAATAAAAAACTTTCCAAAAGCTGATAACAGGAACCAATTCAAAAGGTACCTAAATGAACTTTCTCCAAAAAGAAATTTGATATCTTAAGAAATGGTGCCATAACAGCCCCTCGGTCCTCTAGACCTTTTCATATTTGGGGTACCAGAAACATCTCAGAGATTACTGAACCGATTTGATTAAAATTTTGCACGAATATTCTTCAGACTATAATCTAGTACCTGTCTAAGCCGATTTTGAAAAAATCTATTTTTTGAAAAACCGCAGCTACTCAAAGTCAAGCATTTCATGAACCAATTCAAAAGGTACCTAAACACGTCAGAGTTTCGGTCGCTTTTTCCCAAATCTTAGTTCCAACCACTCCCGCTTCCCTTTTTCCACCCCGTCAATTCTTCACCACCGAATTTTCTCTACCGCCGACTATAAATATTACACACTGTACCAAGAGCTCCTCCGCCAAAAATTCTCCCTCGCCCTGTGCAAGCTACTTAACCACGAGTAACGAACCAATCGCCGCGCCAAGTCCGCAAAACCTGCGTCCCGAAGCGGCCGCCCGAAATTCCCGCATCTCGGCGGTCTCCGGTGGCGAAACTAATTGCCGCCCGCGCGAAGGTCCCGCGCCACACGCGGTAAAGGAAGGTAGTAGGACGCGCGTCGAAGTAACATCGTTGCGACGCTTTAATGCGCTCGGGTATCGTGCAAAAAAAAAGAGCTCCCCGGTGGAGAGATAGCAGGCCGCAGTGGCAAGGGGGTGCGGCGCGCCGCAGGGCAGGTGCTAATTGTCCCGACTGCCCCAGTGGAAAACGAACGAGCCGGGAAACGAAACGGGAAATCGTTGAGCGTGCGGTCCTGGGCCGGCAGCCTGGCGTGTCGCATGATTTGCGGAGGCTTTTATTGCTCCTGGTGAGAAACGTAGATGCTGCTCGACGATACGAGGTGTGCTTTCGCGACCAAAGCGGGGGGCAGCGGGGGTTGGCTGAGGGAGAGAAAAAGGGGTAATCGATCCGTGGCGCCTTCTCCCCCGTGCCGTGTTTCTACATTCACGCAGCCAAGCATCCGCATCCGAGGGGGTTAGGCCGAGCACGGTTCGATGACTCCTCTCGGCGATGAAATCAATCATGTTCGCGACCTGTGGTTCACCCTCGCCGCGGAATTAGGACTTCCGGTAGCCCCCGACGTCTGTCGCGTTTCGGATCGATCAAGCTTTTCGGGGATATGTTCATATTTTATCCGGAGGAGCAGCTCGCGTGCGAGGCTAATTCGGGCGGAGCAAAAGAATGGAGCCGCGCGCGGCATCGTTAATCAAGGGGACGCTAATTAACGCGATTGAGTGGCGCGATAAAACCTGCGAAAATTTCGACCGGCGAACAGGAAACATTTCACGGTTAATCCCGTTGCAGCGGATTCTCACGAGGCCCCCCCCCCCCGCTCGCAAATCACAATTACCGCGGCGCGCATAAATTCCCGAATCAGCCGGGGCAGAGGGGAGGGCGCGCGCAGAGATCCATGGGATCGATACGTCACGATTACGTCGTCTTTCTGTCGCGCGGATCGCTCGACTCTCGTGTCGTCGGCTCGTAAAGTGTCCGCGGGGCGGCGCGGCGTGCTACGGGCAGCGCGCACGGAACGCCACGGAGGACCCGACGGCTCCAAGAACAACCGCTGGCGTACTTAATGGGTCTTTCGTGCGGCGACACTCGGTTAAGAAGTATGACATAATATTGCGTTAATTGAACTTGGACGATTGCTGGTTTCTCATGAAGTATTACTCCCGGTGAGTGAAACCTGGGAATTATTCTATCTACTCAAGTTGATCTAAACTAAAGATCTCTGTGTGTTAAGTACAGAGATCGTAGTTCAGTGTTTCCCAACACACCTTAGCAATAGGTATTTCAGAATACAATTCTAACTTAATAATATTAAAGAAAAACCCAAAAAAACCGTGACACCCCCGCTCAGAAAACACTTCGCGACCCACAGGTTGGGAATGCCTGGCATAGATCCTAGGAACGCAGCGAGGGACCCAAGAATTACCCGAATTTCTTTATCAACTTGAATTCCTTTGCAGCGAAATGGTATTTTGGCAACGCCACTTTACGGCCAGCCAGAGTTATTGCTATTACGAATTCATTTCTCTCGATTGGCCAGCGAGCGCGTTCCTCCTCCGCGCCAGTGTTCAGCTTCTTGGGCAATAATGAGACAAAACGGCCGTGAGAAATGCGGTCGCGTAGCTGTTGGATGGCGCCCAAAGACGATGAGTTATCGGGAATCCGAGACGGTAAATTCGGTGGGCGAATACCGGTGGGAAACTGGGCGCCGCAATTGATTTCGCCACGGCGGCAGGAAAAGGGACAATACGCTCTGCCAAATTCGTTAGCGGCGAACACGTCCCTGGCGCGTCTCCTTCGCGGTGGACGCGGGGAACGCAGTCCCGCGCGCGCGCGGCATTACAGACTTTTACCCGGGGATTTTTATGCCCGTGTTAATGGCACGGCTTAACGAGCTGTAATGCGCACGGGCGAGCTTAAAGGACGCGGTTATGGCTGAGAAAGTCCTCGGGCACAGTGGTTTGGTCAGCGCGATTGCCGAGCTAACGACGTTTCCCCGCTGTTTGCGATTGTTCCTCGACTCTCGATAGTATTCCGCGGCATCTCGAAAGAAGACCTTGTGCTCCGCGGCTAATTACGATGGGGTTAATCTGGGGACTCTCTGCGGGTAATGTGGTCGCTAGGATATGCTTGCGTTGGGGCTGAGTTCGCGAAGAAGTGGTGAGTTACAGAGCTGGGGAACAAGAGCCGCACCGTGCAATAATTAACTGTTATTCAGGAGTGAAGGAAGCCGAAGTTGCAAGGGGTTTGCGGAAGTATAACCTCCATTACGTTTTCCCTTTGCAGTACCTCCTGCGCTGAATAAACTAAAATCCTCCCAAGAAAAACTGTACCAGGGAGAAGGATTCTGAAGACTTGGCTGCACCATCGGAACCAAGATACAAAACTTTCGCCCCGATTCCGCAAGAAAAATACCAAAATTTCATTGCAGTTGCTCGGGGAAAAATACAAAAGTTCCGCGGCTGATGTTTCCGGGAGCAATCCACTGGATGACTGTACCCCTTCTGCCTTCACTCTGAGTTCTTCCAGTCGAAGTTTCAGCCTTTCAGCCATCAGTCACCGCAGTGAAGCGAACTTCACAAAAGAGATATACAGACTTCAGAAACGTAGACAATTTCGACTGGGGAACCGGAGTTTCCTATGTTCGAGCATCCATCAGAGTGTTCTTCTAGTAAAAATTCTTCGAGCTCCAAATGCTGGAACGACGCAGGATCCCCATGCGGGAATTCAGAAAGTCTCTCCTCGGGAGGGCAAGTATTTAAGCAGACGGTAAGGGTGCGTCAGAGAAGCGCCAGGGAAGAAGCAATCAGACGGCAATATTATAAGTCCCCGATCCAGCAGCGACGAGACACGAGGCAACGTCGAGTCTTCCCCAAACAGAGCCACTTCCCGTCAATAACGCAATTCTCGTTAAACGAGCCTTCAAAAGAGACGGCCCGATATTATACGTCGCGAGCGTCTCCGTCGTCTCGCCCCATTTCCTCCGTCCTAACAATCTCATTGATCCAACGATCTTATTACGGGCCGATTGCCCGTGATCGTGAGACGCGTTCAACAGGAGACAGGCCGCTGGGATCGATGCAGGACGCTCGTGGAATCTATTTATCTCTGACGAGGAATTCAGAAAATCCGATTAGCGATAAAAAGCTCGTTTTCCAGCCGCCGCCGGAAGGGGGACGGACGACGTCTGCTTTCCGCCCGTGGGAAGGCAGCCGGGGGAGGAGAGTGGCTGGTAGACGGTGCCGTGGACGAGCTACGACACCGGCGACGACGTTGTCCAAACGAATGTTTGGTAACCGAACGTCACCCGGGATGATGGATGACACGCTAATCGTTCGTATTTACCCGCCGCTCCGCCGCGACGCCTTTTTATTCCCTCGTCCATCTTGCGCCGGGATGAACTTAGAATAGACCCGGAGCGAACGGTGGAAAAATTTAGTTAAGTCGACTGACGGCTTCGCAGGGACAGGGGAAGAGCCCTTCTGCGTGGTGCGTTGTCGGTGGTCGTTTGGGTTTGAACAGATTCGTGGAGCGGCGATGAAGGTGATGGTAGAAGCTCGAGGAGTGGAGACTTTGTGGTATATAGGTACCTTCTTTGGGGGAGGTTCGTCGAGTAATGTGGTTGTTTGAATGGAATTGTTCTGGTTTGATGCTGATGGATAGGGTTTGGATCTGTTTTGCGGAGTTTCGGACCTAGGAACACTGTTTTTTTTGTCTAAGGTTGCGCGATACTGTTTCAATTCGATTCAATCATGTGACGTACCGAAATCCGGGAGATACAGCGTTGAGTCAATATGTGGTGCACTTACCTGGAACAAAAAGAAAGGGGATTATTAGACACTGTTCTGCCACTGTGTCTGAGGAACGGGCACTACCGGCGAGAAGTTTGGAAGCACTGTATGAATTGAGGGAAGCAGGGGTTTTATTATTATTATTTACTAGCGTTACTACTCGGCTTCGACCGAGATTCGGATTTTACAAAAAAAATTTTTTTTTTTTAAATGGTCACATTCGTCTGGATTAGTCAGGCGTAATGAACTGAGGCACCTGTCGTGATCCCAGAGTTTATGGTTCGAAAGTTTTCGGGCGACAGACAAACACAAATCATATTGAAGCTTTCTGCTTGATATATTAAGATTAAGATTTAAACGGGACTAAGCACAGTATATACATAAGGAACTGTACAGAACGAGAGAAACAGAAACAAGAACAGAAATGCCTGAAAGCAATAACCCCCAAGACACTTATAACAAATATGTACATAAAAACATGTAACATAACCTAGAATTAGGGTCGCTCAGATGGAGATTCGTTCTATCTAGAGACGCGGTAGCGTCTCGACGCCAAGTACAGGAAAGACACCGCTATCATTTACTCGAGAAACGGCTATTCCAACCTAACCTGAAACTTATTTCATTAATATCTCATGACGCCTGCAATATTTTCTAAATTTAAAGGCATTTTTCTTATGTAAACCGCATATAAGCTTTCGAATAAGACCAAATTTCAATAAAATCTGTCCACGCATAACAGAGATCTCATAATATCGTCTCATGGATCTGTCAGAAACGGTAAGATTTTCTTCTCCAGGCCAAAATTTCGTCAACATAATACGTATATGCGTTACACGCACACCTTCAGCCAAAAGAAACTAGTGTATGTTTCGTTTATATGCGTTTTATTATGCGTTACACGCACACCTTCAGCTATTCAGCCAAAAGAAACTAGTGTATGTTTTTCTTCTCCAAGCCAAAATTTCGTCAATAATACGTATACGCGTTACACGCACACCTTCAGCCAACAGAAACTAACACATGTTTCGTTCGTCAAATGCTATTGCGTTACCTTCACTATGCAATCTACTCCAAATTTTGACAGCTTACAGTCAGGTTATAAACCTGGCGAGTGTCAAATAAGAAAAGTTGTCAAAATTTTCTGAAATGTCACGAGTTTTTACACCACAATCCACACAAGACACTGAATTATTGTCTCAATTAACAAGGTAAGTCGCCAAAATTTTTTACTAGAATTTTTATGGGGATTTGTTTTTATACCAGCAAATTATTTTTAATTTAGGGTTTTTATGTAAACCTTATCCCCATAAAAACTTCAAAAAAGTAAAAAAATTACGCCAAGTACATGAAATCAAATAAATCACAAAAAATATAATATAATATAATATATATTAAAAATTATCTGAAGTCATTCCCTATGCAAATTATCTTTGTAAAAAGAAGTGATATCCCCACAAAAAACTTTAAAAAAGTAAAAAAATTACGCCGAGTACACGAAATCAAATAAATCACAAAAATAGATGATAATATAATATTAAAAATTATCTGAAGTCATTCCCTATGCAAATAATTTTTGTAAAAAGAAGTGATATCCCCATAAAAAAACTTTAAAAAAGTAAAAAAATTACGCCAAGTACACGAAATCAAATAAATCACAAAAAATAGAAGATAATTACAAAATAAAAAAAAGTTGTGAAATCAAAATGAGCTGCAAGTACATAAAGGTGCTTTCCCGCAGCGTGCAAAGGCGACACTGTGTAACGCAATGTAAGATTCGGTGCTTTCCAACTGCGCTTCATAATATTAACCAGATATATTTTTATAGAAATAAATATTTCAATACCAATAAATATTTTATTCAAAATACTTGGCGCTGCGAAACCGAAAAAATGTTAATTGTCTTATTAATAGTAAATTAATAATTTACAATAACTCACTTACAATCTAAAATACATAAACATATACATATTAGAAACGCGGTCAGATTTATTCTACATATATTTAATTCTAATATCCTACGTAGCTTATGCACACGCACACATACACACATTCACGAATTCACGCACAAGAAAGAAAGAAAAAGATTAATGCAGTTTATAGATATGTATTCAGTTTAACAACACCAATTCGGTGAGCGGCGCCAAGTATTTTGAATAAAATATTTATTGGTATTGAAATATTTATTTCTATAAAAATATATCTGGTTAATATTATTAAGCGCAGTTGGAAAGCACCGAATCTTACATTGCGTTACACAGTGTCGCCTTTGCACGCTGCGGGAAAGCACCTTTATGTACTTGCAGCTCATTTTGATTTCACAAATTTTTTTTATTTTGTAATTATCTTCTATTTTTTGTGATTTATTTGATTTCGTGTACTTGGCGTAATTTTTTTACTTTTTTAAAGTTTTTTATGGGGATTAAAATTTGACATGAAACAGCGGAGGTCTAGCGCAAAGGCCTAGGCAAAATACGACAGTTAATTAATCCCAGTAGTTGGGGGCAATTAATATAACTATTTAGAATCTTGGTACAAGAAAGATTTTATGTTTAAACAAACAATGGAAGTAATCCCATTGCGTGATAAGATATTAAAATATACGTGAATCAGAATAGCGTTAATTTTGAATTAGAAAACTATTTACGAACCCCACACAATACAATACATAAAAATTCAATCAAACCAGGGACCAATTTATCACTCAAGCATGACAAATATGAAGCTCCCACTAAACATTTACATAAAAAATGACGCAGTATTTATCTCAATGCCCGTGATTAAATATTCAAAACCTGGGGTACTCCTAAACCGAAACTACATTCTCCCGAAGCCTGTTCCCAACGCTCCCCAAGAACCAACCCACCCCGAAACATGTAGTTACAAGGAACATCGACGAGAAAAGCGATCAGCGCGCGGTGGTTCGAGGAAGCAGCGTGCAACATGCGTGGCTAACGAAGAACAAGAAAATCCCGGGGCATCAGCGAGATTGACAGGAGGGTTCGGCCGGTTGCCGAGTATCGCGTTACATCGTCGCGTCCAGGAAGGTTTCCAGGCCCGGCCCGGGCATCCGTCAATGGAAGAAAAATGATTGCAGGCCCCCGGTCTGGCATTAATCGAGCGCCGACTTAAGCTGTGCCCGCGACGCGACATTAATCATTCAAAAAATCTTGCTCGTTACTTCGCCCCGCGTCCTCTGCGCGAGACTGCCCAAGTATCCAGTATCCGGTCCGAGAAAAATGTGCAGCGATCAAAGTACCAGGCGCCCGGCACCGAGAAAAAGGGGATCGCAAATGGCCCCATGCGGCAAAGCCTCCCTGAATTATCCAACTTCTGGGGCCAATCAGCCGCGACCGGTCCGACAAAACCTTGACGAATCGTGGCCGGAGCTAAGTTTCTCCACCCTCGAAAAAGCGGAGGGCCCTCGTCGAACCTCGCGGTCGACGATGCGTGGCAGCCTCGCGCTCGATCCTTTGATCGATCGCCCTCGTATTTATTTATATTCCGCCGAACGGGCCGCACCTGGTGCCATTAGCTGTTTCGCATTCGCCGCGCGGACGGCTGCGGGGGAAAATATGAAATCTCCCCCCCCCCCCCCGGAGCCGGCCACTCTATCAATTTTTCCTGGCACGGCGGAAATCTTCGACAGCGCTGGCCGATCGACTGTCACGTTCGGAGAGGTGAACGAGGAATTCGATCCGAGCGCCGTTGGCGAGAGATGCCTTTCCGCCGCGTCTCCGCGAACTTGGATTTAATTATTGCAGCAGGCACCTGCAACTTTTGCCCGTGGCGAGAATGTGATACTTCTTTGGGAGTAAAAAATGAGGTTCGGAGTGGTTGGACCAGGTATGCCGCAAGTTTCTCGGTGGTTGTATTCTGGGGGGATGTTTCAGGCTTGGGTAGCTGAATTTTTTTATAATAGTCGCGAGTGAACGGGGGAATTTTTGAATTTATTATTGCAAAATTAGCATCGTGGGCATCCACAGGGCCGAATTAAGACCTTTGGGGCCCGGGGCTAGCAAAGCTTCGGGGGCCCCAATGGTTGAATTTTTTTTTTTTTGTAATAAGACATACAATAAAATACGTGAATCTTAAAAAATTGGAAAATAATAACTTACAAATAAAAGATATTTAAAAATGAACTTTTTAGTGCGGTTTAGTGCAAATTTCATTCAATTATTTTTTTACATAAATGGAAGGCTTAGCCCACTGGAAAGTGAGGCCCTGGGCTGCAGCCTCCCTCGATCCAGCCTTGGGGCTCGGTATAGAAGGTGCTGGATAGTAAATTCGAAATAAGTTTTCTGTATTCTAGGTACTCTAGCTTCTCGAGGTGTACGTGTGCAACTTTGAACAGCACATCACGCTGTTACTACGTAGCACCGCCTATGCAACATCCTCATATCCTTATCCCCAATGAAACTTGCTCCACTTGCGTGGCAACATTCCGCAAACCCTCCCCTAACGAATCTGCATTTCGAGGCGGAAAGTAAATCACGCGCAACCCAGCGTTTCTATCGGGCTTTGCAGTAATGAACTCTGTAAACGGTAACCAGACGGCTGTCGACAGCCACTCGACTTTGTTTCAACCATAGTCGCTGGCAGATCTGAAAGGAACTCATTTGCCGGCTACCTCTCGCGAAATAAGATTTCCGCCGGCCCTCGTAACACCGTACAAAGCTTCAATTAACATTCAAATCCCCGCTGTCGCGGTTTAACTCGGGCTTCTTGACAAATTCCACCAACCAGCCTGTATTCAATTTATCGCCGTTGGTGCAGCCAACAATCTTCCCACGCGGGGGGGGCCGGTTTCCGACGCTTCGCGCCGAGCTCGAACTCCGGCAGCCCGGTTCCATCTTTTCCAGCGGCTTCGATAGTTTTAACGAAGCGTCCCCCAAGGACGGGCTTCGGCTCGGCGAGCGTCGCATACTCGTGGATCGGCGCGGCGAGGGCGAGCGGAGGCGCAGGAGAGCGACTCGAAAGGCGGAGAACGGGTGGAAACGAAGGGAAAGGAAACCGACCGAGTCGGCGTAACAATTAATTTACTTCGCTTACGCCCGGGTAATTGAACAGTTGTCGATAGCTCGGAGGAAGTCGATATCGAGGGGGGAAGGAAAAGAAAGAGGAGCGCGACAACCGGCAGATATAAGAAGCGAGAAAACGGGAGTTAATTAAACCGGCGGGCAGGGGGCTGGCAGCCGAGGCGGAAATTAAAAATGTAAATCTGCGTGATTGGAAACCGCGGAGGGCGGCGGCCTGGCTTCATTTCGATTTGCAAGTCTCGATTTTTATTATGATCGGCTCGGGCCACCCCTCGTACGCGACCGGACTCGAAAGACGCTGGTTCATGTTTGAATCGAGGTGGTGATTGGATCTGCGGCTTGATTGGGATTCGTAATGAATATTTCTCAGCTGATGGGGAAAGAAGATTGCGTGATTAGGGCCTCGTTTCGGGAATTTTCAAGCGGGCAATGCTGGGGGGGGTTGCTTTCCGTGCGGTGACGTTCCCTGGCTGGCGATATTTTTCTACTTTGGCTCGGCTGACCTATTTCTGGTCTACGCTACTTGTTGCATGCCGAACGCTCGCCTAAATTCTTAGTAAACTGACACTAACGGCGGGCCACTTTCTGTTTGGAAAGTTATTCTCAAGTTACACCTAACGTGGCTTGGATTCGGGATATGAACGTGATATCTCGGCTATCGTTAAATTTGACAGGTGTACCTTGTGGAAGCATCACTACCTCTTGTCAGCGAGATACTTGATACATACTCTTAGAAACTCTTTCACGAAAATATGTCAGAAATTCAATAAAGATTCAGATACCCTTCACTGTTGGTAAATGGGTGAACCCCTTTACCTCGTTATGGCCATGATTATGGTGCCATTTTGCGTCGAATAAACATCCGAACGCTGGAGTATAGAGGGATTGTAATGGATCCAGCTCTTTTGTTTAAAATTATTAATGGTATTATTTAATTTTAGATTAATTAATTTTAATGTTCCTAGTCGGTCTATTAGACGGTGCTGTTGTAGTGTATTCAGACAGACCTCTCTTTTCTTCTACACTCTTTTCTACATTCCTTCCATAGGATCTGCAATCTGGAAAATTTGTATCAGGACGAGAGTGATTTTTTTCTATGGACATCTTTCCTCATTTAACTCCAGCGTTTATGGAGCGATATTAACTATCAATAGGACTTGAGAATTATTATTAATTCTAGGCGAAAAAGAGAAACTCGGGCGATGGGACTCGAACCCAAGACTCTTCGGGTCCTCTGCGTCCTGAGCAGCCGTGCCACCAATTCCCCAACGCCGACTCTCCGAGGTTATACTTTTCCGAACTCTATATATACTCAAACGAACGTGGCGCCATCTATGTGCCAATCGCACCTAAGCCGTTCACAAACGCCGAATGCCTACATATCATTCTCTTTTTATACTTTTTCTGTTACTTCCTGTCATTTTCTCTTCCTTCTGTTACTAAATGGGTTTGACCCGTTGATTGTAAATAAATAAATACGCAGTAATTTAGACAATTAATTTACCACGAAATGTTATAATTTCTAAGCAAAGAAGCAGCTTACATTAAAACCACCTTAAAGATGAACTTCAGTAACATACAAAATAAGCGAAAATCTTTGAAAATTGGAGGCATGAATCTTTATTCAATAGTAAAACCCCCCCGCAAAGTTTTAGAAAAATTGATTCGGTAGTTTTTAAATTATTTAACTTTCAATTTAACATGTATTCTTATGGGAAACGCAATTACGAGACGTATAACTGCAAAATTAAGAGTGAAATAATAGGCCAAAGTTTTTGAAATCTTCTGTACAGAAAGATCAAACACTGAACAAAATTGTCACAAAAATTCCGGACAATCTCACCGCAGCAAATCCCGAACTCATCCAACAATTACTATTCCTCTCATTAAGAAATCACCGGGAACAATCTAAACGTTAAGACCACTGTACAAACTAAATCCTCAGCCGCAAAGTGAGCGGCTAAACCCTGAACTTTGACCCATATTCCGAGATTAATACCCAACTCCCGAAACTGGTTTCTCGGTACCCACCCGTCGAACTGAAATATTAGCCAACGAAACATCAAACAGATACTATACAGCACAATCCAAGGCCCATTCGAGGAACATTCGAGGCCTGTTTCTCAGCTCCCCGACGCTTATCGGCGTGTCTCGATCGCCGCGATCGGGCGTTAACAAAGGCTGTTAAACAATCCCTGGCTGATAATTCGCCGCGTGGAACGAGTGCTTTACGTTTCGCGGTGAATTTACGGGGCGCGTCGGCTCCGTTAATCGATCCAGGGTGGAGGGGAGTGGCAAAAATCACCGCTGCCTTTCTAAAACCAGCGTTACACGCTGTAATTCCAGGGGGGGCACCACCAGAAGAGATACCGCGAAACGCTGCGTCGCGCGAATATATATTTACACGCGTAATGCCCGGCGATAAGCGTGCCATCGCGCGGCGTAATGAAAAATTATGCCGTCACGTGACCCGCGAAATATGTAATTCCCGTTCGCGCATCCAGCCAGCCGGGGGAAAAACCCGCGGCTAGATTGGCACGGTTTCGCCCGATTTACGAGCGAGCCGCTCTGCCCCCGTTAATTACGTCAATCGACCTGGGGGGGAAAAAAAGTCTAACCGTTCTTGCCCGGCGGTAAACAATTTTCTGTTACGTGCGAGCTCGCTTTTCGTTTCCGCTCGCTGGAAAAAATAGTTTACCGCGAACTCTGTCTAGCGAATTTTTGAGAGCTTTCAGTAAGAGCCTTGTTGACAAAGGGCGTTTTTTGCCTGGTTGTTGCTCAAAGGGTGGCGTTTTTTTTATTGAATTTTTAAGAGGCGTCTCTACTTTGCGAGGCAATTGCCAAGTTTGTGGTCTGGTGAAACTGGTGGAAAGTTTGAAAGGAGAGGTGAGAGGGAAGATACATATATTAGACAGTGGAATATCAAAGAGCAAAGCTTTCTGAAAACTCCACAGGTTGCAATTGTTTTCAATAGGGTCCCTAATAAGCACTTTAGTGAGAGCTACAAAGTGTTTTATTTAGGAGGTTGTTGCTCGAAGGGGTGATGTTTTTACTGAGTTTTTTAACAGACATATCTGCTTTGCGAGGCAATGGTTGAGTGGTACAAAGATTGAAACAAGGGGTGAGAGGGTAGTTGTGTCAAAGAGCCGATCACACTGGAATATCAAATATACGCTGAATTATTATCGAACCTTCCTGAAGAGCCTGATTGCAATTGTTTTCAGTGAGACCCCTAGCAACCCCTTTAATGAAAGTTACACGAAGTTTCCCAGATGCTTTCCTACGAGTTGCTGCCCCAGGTTCTTCGAACGAAACTAACCGTCAGCACCGTGGGAATTGCGATTCTCATTGGTCGGTCCACATTGTTTGCTTTTAATTTGAACCGGGTTGTTTGGTAACAGCCTGACATGCTCTCGTGTAGAGGGCTGCGCCACGATAAGCTTCTCGTGCTGGACGCCAAGGAAGTACGAGATTTTTCTTGCGCGAAACGAGAACAGTGTGAAAAGATCTCTCACCAGCTTGATTAGTCGTCGCTGACCTTTGAAAGGAATTCCATGCAATCTAGAATCAACACGGCTAGCGATCCTGTTGAGATCGCAGAGATACGAGGAATTTAATTCTAAGTCTGACTGAACTTGCTCTCGACACTATGCACACATATCGTCGATACTGTTTAGGAACAGTTGCAATTAGCTTCGCCTTGATCTTGATAAAATGGTCGTGGAAATATCCCACAGACAGGTCTCTAAAATGCAAAAAAGCTTCAAGAATATTGCAACTCTTGTAAATTAGTATTACTGGTAATTGTTACTCAAATACTTATTTATTCCTGCTTGGTACTCGACTTCTAGCTACTCCCCACACCAATGTTTATAATCTAATATTTACCGTTCAACACCCACCACTGCTTTATCGAAAAGAGTGGCAACTAGTGCTCGCAAACTATTATAGCACGCTGCCAACACCCACTATCCCGGCTCTCCGCGAACAATGACCATTCCTCAAACCAATTTCCAAAGAGCCTGTCGAAGTATCGAAAACCATTCTGCCCGTAGCCCGGCCGGTGCATTTATCAGCCTCAGCGTGACGCGAAAGTGACTCAGGCAAAGCTTCAATTTAACCCGACAAAAATCCCTTTTGCTCGCGCTTTATTACCGCCATTATTCATAGGGCACGGGCAACAACCAGATACGATCTAACACCTACTCGATCACGGTTCACCGCGGCGTCCCGCGATCGACAGGATCGATATCACTTAGCCGCGTCCGTCCAGGCCAGCGATTTTCATCTTCGATCCGATCGTTCCCCTAACAAATTGCTCCATCGTGCGTCCCCCAGTAATTCACGGTACCTGTTACTCGCCGACGTCGCGAGGCTTATCGTAGATTGCGCGAAACTGCTCCTTGATCGGGCATAATCGTTCCCACATACCTCTTAATGACCCTGCGGTGAGGCCGGGCGAAGGGAAAATCCGCTCGGTCGTCGCGGATTTTTCAAATCGCCGACGGCCGAGCGTGACGCGGGTTCCAACCAGCGAGAAGTCATCGGGGTGTCGATAGAAGGAACGATTTACTGGCCACGCACGGGGAACGCGATCTAATTCGATCGATGGCGAAACTGTCGATCGCGTGCGCCGCCCGAGAAATTGCCGATTGACCTCGCTGGGACGTGCTATTCCGCGTTACCCGGTATCGATGTCTGCAAGCGGGTAATAATCCGCTTAAGACCTCGTGAAAATTCGCTCCGTGCCAATATGGCGGCCCTGCGGCTTCCTCTCGACAGCGACGTATGGCGTGCGATGATTTCATAATGGATTGCAGCTTTTACAGGGCTACTTGGACGACGAGGAAGCTCTTGAGGCTTGGAGAAGTAAGAAACGCTAGATTTGATATATTTCTGTGGGGTTATTGTGCGGGTAAAATAATGCTATGCTTGGTGGTAAATAATATAACTGTTTATTGAAAGTCCGTTGTGGTTCTGTCGCTTGCTCTCGTTAGGCCTGGTCCAGATCTGAACCGAACGCCGAACCGAACGCACTTGAGTAGTTAGATGGAGTAAGACGAGTGATATACTTGTCTTGCTCCGTCTAACTACTCAAGTGGCGTTCGGTTCAGATCTGGACGCGGCCTACGACTAACTGCCTGGGCCACGCTAGCCCCACCACGTCGGTCTCGAACGGCTCGTCGCTAGGACGAGGAAAGGTCGCGATCAGCGACCGTTTGTTTTGACGCGCTACGTTTCCTGGAACTTGCCGCCACGCGTTCCGCTCGGCACAGTTTCTATCAACATTGTATTGTGAACGGGTTGATCCCTTTATTGCGAATATTTAAGGCTGGCTTTTAATTAACATAAACCCCCATTCTGTCTTCAACTTCCTCATTAGTCGACGATTCCTAGACATCATAAAAAAAGTGTTCGCTTTGGGGCCATTGTGAGTCAAGGAAAATGACAACCCACTTTTGCATGAAACTGGTAATTTGTGATTATAAGAGAATGAGACCACGAAGGGTTCAGATTATATTTTTTACAAATGGTTAGTAAAACTTCACTCACAGGGTAGTTTAGTAACCTAGGGTTAACCCTCTGGGTCAGTTGTTTCTTATTCTCAGAGCAGCGGAGAAGTACCTAATTTTTTCGATTTCCGAAGTTCTCCCAGCTACCGTTACGCTCGAGTGCAAAAAGTAGGGTTAAACACGGCCAATCACCTTCATCGGAAGAAACACCCAGTACAGTGCTCACCGCCCACGTGCTTTAACAATTCGAATTTCCCGTGGAAGTTACTCCAACCTCCGCCGCAGCAATCAGTGCGTTCCCCGACGTTGGGCGTCTACGTAAGGGGTCGTTGTGTGCAATGGCGCGTTGGAGCAGTGTCTGGGAGCGTTATTGTTTCAGCGTTCAATCTCCGCGAGGAGCGACCCCAGCCGCGCGCAACCGGCCCAAGATCACCGGCCGCGTCCCGCAATCAATAGTAAATCGCGCGGGATCGCCGGCCGCAGTCCGCCGCAGAGAATTCCTCCGCAAAGGGCTCGCCGTCGAAATAATAACAGAGCTCGTCTGTCGCCAAAAGGTCCCTCTCCCGGCAGGCCCTTGTGCCCGCGCAACGGCATTCCGGGAACCCCTCGCCCCGAGTCCTCCCCAGCCAGGAGGGTCCCTCTCCCACGGCTGGCTTCACGCAACAGCAAGACGATTCTCGCGGCGTGGTGCGCTCATGCGTTTTCTGCTTTATGTCGCTCGAGTGTGCGGGGAAAGGAGGCTGGCTGGGAGGCGGAGGGAAGGGTGGCTCGATACACGCACGGGAATTTAGGGGAGAGAGAGAGAGCGTCTGAGAGTCACCTTTCGCCTGGGTCAAAATTGAAGGGCGCTCAGGGAGGGGGATTCTTTTGGCGGGGGTTTGGTCGAGTTTCTCTTGGAGTGGTGCGCGTTCGCGGGGCTGCGATACGAATTTAAGGGCGGAAATTTGGATGATGCGCCTCCTTGAGGTCCCTTAGTGTACTGCGGAGTTGTCATCAGGAACGTAAGGTTCGGTTTTGCAAGCTTAGGTCTTTGAGAATTCTATTGAATTGGCGACTCAAGTCGAGGCAGAGAACTGAGACGTCGAGCGAAGGGGGAATCCCTGGAGGAGTTCCACTTTAATTCCCTTGCACCACCGAAATCACTTCGCGGAGCGAGAGTTACAATCCACACGGTGGGATTTTAATTTCCGATTTTTAGGGATTCATGGACTCCGTCGAAGGCGGAGAGTGCATCGACGCCGATGTAACAGTCGTCGATGCGCACGCACACAGCTGCACGCAGTACTTAAGTCGGGCTCTCGGCCCGATACGCCACACCCGCGCGCAATCGAGACGAGTCGGCTCGAGGCAGACCCGAGCGCGCGTTAATTCCGCTCGCATAAATTCTGGGATTAAGAGCATACGTTATACTTAGGGAAATGCGAGTTTCGTGCTTTTCGCTTCTCCTCGCCTGACTCCCCCTTCGCCCGCCCCTCGTCCCTTCCTCTTTCACAGGTTCGGCCCCTTCGTCCCCCTTTTTCCTTCTTCAGACTGGCTCCCCCAGCGTTCTTTTACCCCTTTCGTGAGCTCCGCGTCTTACCGCCGTGCGTCCGCGCCGTTTCCCTTTCCCCCGTGCAAATTGTAACGCGCTGCAGGAACGAACGAGGCACCGCGATATTCCGCTGATTGTCGGAGGTGCTAACGTTGCTGTTCAGGTACTCCGATGTAAATCAGTTCTCGTGTACTTTGACGTGTTTGTTGTTACTGGCAGACGCCGAGGAACGGGGTTCTTGGGTGCCGTGCTTTTGATTGGCCTTCGCTAGAGACTGGGGACTTGGAAGAGTCCTATTTGTAAGGTTTACAGAATAAGTTGTCAGGATATTTATTCACACTATATATTTTACGTTTAAACAGCGTTGAGAATTTAGAGATGTTTCGTGTGGTTCGATAAGTATTGGTTTATACATTCACTGCAGTATACGTTCTGATTACAAAGTTGGCCCGTTCGCCTTCCTAACCTTGCTACACGTTTTCTGCCTAATAACAAACGAAATACTAATAACTTGCCCGATGGCCCTTTCGCCATTAATCGGGACGAAAGTCTTTCCGCGCGAATTATAGCCCGTAGCTATTATAACAGTCTCTGATTCACAACCCACGTGTTCACGCACTTCGCTAAATACTCTCTTAAGGGGGGAAGCCACTGTGACGGTCGAAAATATAGGCTATTTTCAAGACATTCTTTTATAATGGAATGTAACTTTCTACGAAAAATCTTTATTACCAACTGAAAATACATATATTTGACTAATATTTTATGCTCGCAGATTGACAAAATTTTCGGTTGTATGGCCACAGCATACGATAACGTTAGGCTCTGCAAAAAAAAATTACAAAACGGATGCACGTGTAACTTTCCAACATTTGATCCGAATTGAAAAATTCGAACGGTTTCTTAAAGTATATTACAATAGCTTCAGTTGCACGTACGGATTTAAAAAAATATTAATTTTTGAAGAAATGGCGGACTTGAGAAGAAATCTTGACCAAATAGTATAAAAAATCAACATGTTTTTTCAATGTTACTATTGAATGAATTATTCGTTCAAAAAATCCGTACATGCAACTGAAGCTATTGTAATATACTTTAAGAAACCGTTCGAATTTTTCAATTCGGATCAAATGTTGGAAAGTTACACGTGCATCCGTTTTGTAATTTTTTTTTGCAGGGCCTAACGTTATCGTATGCTGTGGCCATACAACCGAAAATTTTGTCAATCTGCGAGCATAAAATATTAGTCAAATATATGTATTTTCAGTTGATAATAAAGATTTTTCGTAGAAAGTTACATTCCATTATCCTGTTTCCTGTTTCTGTTTTACCTGTGGTTAGCAGGATGGCATTTCAAGCATTTTCTCGCTTATATAGCCCAACGAACTATAGTGTCTCTTATATTTTTTTTCCTCTCCTCTCCCTCCGGTCCCAGCAGCGAGCGCCGTACCGGGAGAAAGGTGGTCACCTATCTTTCCCCAGTACCCGCCCCGTGATGCTTAACTTCGGTGATCTAACGAGAACCGGTGTGTCCATCACGGCCAGCGCCGCTGGTGATCTTACATTCCATTATAAAAGAATGTCTTGAAAATAGCCTTTATTTTCGACCGTCACAGTGGCTTCCCCCCTTCAGGGGGGAGACCACTGTAAAAAATCTGAAAAATCGATTTTTTCTTTTTTACATTTTCTGAAAGACGTACATTTCAAGAATGCTGTCTCCAAATTTTATGAAGAAATTCGCAAAATTGACGGAGATATGGTGTTTTCCGTGAAGCGGTGTCAAACGCGCGCTGAGCCGCGCGGAACATTGAATGCGTTTTCCTCAGAATGATATTTTTCAACCGCGTTGACAGTCTGCAGAGAAAACTATACGTCCAAATTACACGAGCAAGGGCATTTATTGTACGAAAAACTCGTCTCTCTTACTTGACGATCAGTTTTTTTTAATTAACGACCTCCTTATATTTTTTTATCAACATTTCCCCAACTTTGTACCCCGAAATCATGATGTTTTCTCAGTGGTCCGCCATTTTGTAATTCCTTGCAATTTTGACTTTTTTTGATCGTCACGTAATAGAGGTAGGCTTCTAGTTTCTAAATATTATTGTCTTTTTTAATTCGGATTAACCATATGGCCTGGGCACTGTCAACGCGACAAGCATGTTTTTGCCGCAGCGCAAATTTTGACGAAGGGTATACAGGAAACGGATTTATGAATTTGATTGAAAAAATTGTTTTTTTTTACCCTTTAATGTGTACATATTAACTATACTAAGCAATAAATTGATTTGCTTGCATTGTTTGGTTGAAATAAATTCCCAAAAACACCCTTACTTTTCGGACCATTAAATTTCGGAAAAATCGATTTTTTCTTTTTTACATTTTCTGAAAGACGTAGGTCTCAAGATTGCTCTCTCCAAATTTTATAAAGAAATTCGCAAAATTGACGGAGATATGATATTTTTCGTGAAGTGGTGTCAAACGCGCGACTGAGCCGCGCGGAACATTGAACGCGTTTTTCTCAGAATGACATTTTTCAACCGCGTTGACAGTCTACAGAGAAAACTATACGTCCAATTAACATGATCGAGGACATTTATTGTACGGAAAACCCGTCGCTATTACGTGACGATCAGTTTTTTCCAATTTTCGACCTGCTTCTATTTTTTTTATTAACATTTCCCCAATTTTGTACCTCGAAAACATGATTTTTTTTTCCAGTGGTCCGCCATTTTGTAATTTTTTACAATTTTGACTTTTTTTGATCGTCACGTAATAGAGGCAGGCTTCTAGTTTCTAAATATTATTGTCTTTTTTAATTCGGTTTAACCATATGGCCTGGGCACTGTCAACGCGACAAGCATGTTTTTGCCGCAGCGCAAATTTTGACGAAGAGTATACAGGAAACGGATTTATGAATTTGAGTGAAAAATTTTTTTTCTTACCCTTCGATATGTACACTATTAACTATACTGAGCAATACATTGATTTACTTGCGTTGTTTGGTTGAAATAAATTCCCGAAAAGACCCTTACATTTCGGACCGTTACAGTGGTCTCCCCCCTTAAATACGTCTACTCGCTCACAGTGCTCGACGCAGAAGCCCGACGTTCTCTCCCCGATCCTTCCGCCTCGTATCCTTTTGCCTAATTCGCGCCATCTATTGGTAGCGAATCTTACATATTTATGTAACAAGAAACATTCTTTTGCCACTCAACATATTTTTTTTAAACACTTAGTGAGGAAGGCGGTAAACAATTCTTGTTAACTTCTTGTATATACTTTCATTGTATTTTTTAGATTTTTGCTTATTTTCTATCTAGGTACCATTTTTGTTTCTTCCTTTAAGAATGACTAGAAAGTCATTTTTGTGTTTCTGCTTATATGTATTAGTCCTCTGCTGGTTTTCTCTCTTCTCTGTTTAGCAAATGGTTTCCCGTATATAAATAAATAAACATCATTCAACTGTCACACCCCGATTAAAAATATTAGATACATATGTTTTTAGCGGAGGAAATTCATATTTAGGGGTTGAAAAACTATTTAGTCGAATAACTCGAAAATGACTGGGGATAGAAAGAAATGATACAGAAGAAAGTTGCATGATATTTTATGACGAGTAACATAGCGTAAACAGAAGTTCTGCAAAATTGGAGATGGCGCCACTGTGGTGGGAAAAAGTATGAAGTATCAAAATTGACGTGTAAGAGTTGGGTGTTGTTCCTTGTGAAGGCGGGGATCCACCTGGAAGCTAAGCTAAGCTATGCTATCCTGTGCTATGCTATGCTAAGCCCGGCTGTGGTATAAAATAGAAAAAACATGGCGCAGCTTAGCTTACCTTTTGGCGGAAACGGTACCATAAGGATGCATTAAAGTTATTTTTTAAAACTCAGCACAGCATAGCGTAGCTTAGCTTAGTTTCCAGTTGGATTCCCGGCTTAAGTGACTCGCTGCACAAATATGACCGCACTACTCTTTCACAATTACGTTTGGAAGCCGCACGATGACATATCGCGTCATTGTATCCAGTAGCGCTCAACCGCGACAGCACACACCCCAACGGGCGGAGGAATCGCAGTGAAAGATGGTCACTCTGTCGCCGATGAAAAATGGTGCATACTCGGCGGCCGATTCGTTAAGGCTGGCCAGGCGTTTCGGCGATTCGGACAATGGAAAGTGGACGGTGGTTAATGACACGAGGCAGCACGCGACGCGTTAAATGTCGCCGAGCAGCGCTCCTAATGGCGACGATCGCGAACTTGAAACAGTTTCCTTGTAAATGCCCTAATGCAGTGGCGAGCAAATGAAAACGCCACGGACCTCTGCGACGATTTCAATGCGAGACTTCTACGCGCGAAATTTATAGCTCGGAATGGAGCTCGCGGAGCTTCTTTGGGAGAAGGGCCCCCATGATGCATCGAACCCGGCAACAGCTCGTTAAGGGACGATCGTAAATTCGGTGGTGAAACTGCTCGATTTGACACGCCAGATTACCACGAATTCCGCCGAGCGTCGCCGCGTCCTGCCCGCGACGAATCGCCTTTGAGACGCATTAAGACCAGCAGTCGTTAGATGCGTCGGGGTACCGTTTCGATTGACCACGAAACGAACAGCGCCTATAAGAGCGGATCGTGGGATTTGAGAGAGAAAGGGGGGTTGTAGGTGGCAGGACCGACCGAAAAACGTCCACTTTAGGACTTTGGGTGAAGTGGAAACGTGTGACGTTATTCTGTATCTTGAAATCCAACGAGCATCTTCTGTTAAGTTAAATGTCAAAATTGTGATGTGGTCGATAATTGTAAAATTTGGGGAGAGATGAGAACTCACGAAGAAGTCTAAAATATCAATGGCTTACTGCACAAATATTGTATGGGTACTATAAAAATGCAAGGGCACTTTATAATTAAAGAAATATACCATTTCAAAAAAAGTGGACATACAATATTTGAAGAGTTCTTTGTAGAAAACACTGTAAGTGCCAAAAATCTAATTCTATTCTATGATATGATTATTGGTAGGGGAGACCGGGGCTGGTTGGCCCCAGGGGTAGGTTGACTAATTGTTAATAACTTTTCACTAACGTGTGCTCTACTGCTGAGCGATTTTCTGTAAAAACAAGTCACTTCTACTATGTCATTCATTTGTTTCCGACACCACCATTACACGTTGTTTGGCAGTTACCAGCGTTTATCGAAAAATTGGCTATGTAAGTAAATATGTTTTCTTAAAGATTTTATGTTTCCACGCTCTATATAGTTACAGTAGAATTAATGCGAAGGGACTATTTTAAAGTTTGTTTATTAAACGACCTACTGAGACTGCGTTTTTGATTTTACATAAATAATTAAAGGTTATATAGAGTATTGAAGTCAAAATGATCGTTCGGGGCTGGTTGACTAATAACGTTCGGGGTTACATGACTAAGCTGGTCAACCAACCCCAGTGATGGTTTAAATTGTTATTTATTATTGAAAAGTAATAAATATTTTATAATGAAACAACTCTCGTGACATTGTGCTATTTTATTACCATTCCGATAAGTTGCTAACAACATTTTCTTCACTGATTGCACCTATAGTCAACCTACCCCATACTGTTAGTCTACCAACCCCGACCACGGGGCTGGTTGACCAGCATGTAAGGTGTTAGAAAAACATTAAAATGCCTTAATTGTTGTCACATTTAGTCAACTTTAATAATTTAATCAGATAGCCAAATGTATGCCCTATCAAATATACTAACCGGTTTAATGATATTTTGTCCACATAATTTATTAAAAATCAAAAACTGAAAAACTGGCCTACCAGCCCCGGTCTCCCCTATGTAGAACATTTTCCGATAATTTTTTTTTTAATTTTAGCACTTCCAGTGTTTTCTACAAGCGCTAGTCATTTGTGCGGTAAGCTAGCGAAATGTTCACCTTAAAACTGAATATTATTCGGTACAGTTGAATTTTCCCAGTGGGAGCAAGATTTGAGTTTTTCAGACTTGCAGAATTGATTGAAATCAGTATATCAAAGTCAACTGTAAATTACTCAATTTCAACCCCAAATATTCCCACATTAAGTATCCATCCCTAAAAAAAAAATAACATCAGAAGCCATGAACACATAACCACGACAAGTGAAACAAAAAGGCTAACTTGACTCTACACTGCATTCCACATTAGGGCATCCCGACGCCCCTACCGATTTGCGACCGATCTGCGCAGCTCCCACTACTACCCACGGTTTGAACCGCATGCGATTGGTCATGGTAATTTCCAAGCAATAACTGGTACATCCCAAACGCGGGACCTGACCGTTGTCAACGTAAACAGTCCCGCACGAAAAGTGAACAGAGAGAGTAGAGAAGGCCGTGCGACGGAGAAAAACAGCAACGTCGCCTGAGGGTCGTGCCTGCGCGAAATCTGTATGCTCTAATGTGGAATCAAGTGTAGAAATCAAAATTGACTACTAATCAATGAAATTGAACTCTTCTCATCAGACATCAAAATTACACGAAACTCCCTTAAGTCTACCAAACTGCAACCCCGGCTTCACCCACCCCGTAATACACCACGAAGGCAAAAAGTCAGCAGCCAGACTACAGCCGAAGGAAGACTGGCAAGAATCCTCCTAGACGGCGGTAGCGCCGGAAACCGTGGGATAGAGGTCCGAGAGGATACGTCGGCTGGAATCAGCGCCGATAAATCTCCGCAGCGGCAATAAACGTCGCGGGCCAATAGTTAATGGCGAATCGTTGATTATGTCGCCGATTCGGCGATAATCCACGGCCGCGGCGCGACGTATATCGTCGCGAATTTTTCCCCCGGGCCGCCACTGGCCCGTTAATCATTTTCCCCGGCTGGCCCCGATGATCGCCGCCCGCGAAGTAACGATCCGGCGCGTTAAATCATCGCCTCGATTACAGGCTCGCGGCTGGAATTCCATCTGAAACAATAAGTATCCGCCGGTCGGGGCGAATTCTCGCGTCTCGGCGAGTCGTGCTTACGCAAGTCGACCGTGCACACGCTTTAATTGCGAGCGCTCCTCCTCCGCCTCTCCCCCGGTCTTCGTGCCCGACCTGCTGATTCCAGCTCGATCAACCCGCCCCTCGCTTGTACTCAATTATCGATACGACCGTTGCAATTACGCGCGATACTGATAATAATACCGTGTATCGGTTCCTTGGAAATTACACGCCGCTTTTCGAGAACGAGCGACGCGCAGCGTTTCCGCAAGTTCGCCGCCTCGCCGCGGAGTATCGGCGCGGCGCTGGGGTATCGATCTGTCGATCGAGGATCGCGGGCGACGGTGTTAACGGGTTTGCGGTGATTCTGGGGTTTCTTGGACGGGGAGCAGTCGGCGGGGCAGGCGCGAACTTTTGCGGGGCCGGATTCCAAAATTCCGTGGGGCCAAAAAACCGCATTTATATGTGCTTCTAAATTTTGTAATTATAAATATCTATGTATAGGGTCCCGCAAAATTTACGATGGGCCGAGTGCCGGGGAACGCGCTGAACCCGCCTTGCGCCAGCCCTGGCAATCGGTTTTTGAGTTCGATGATCGAGAAACGCCATTTGATATTGCATCTGAGAGGCGTATGCACTTTCGGAGTACGGTTACCTACTGTTCTAAGTTGTTTTAATTGGGTTAAAGAAGTTTATTGGGCAGAAATAGAGCTAGAAGTGAGTGTATCTTTTTTAGTCTCGTAAGAGATGCTAACTATTTTCCCATCGCTGAAAGACAATAAAGACTGACAGTTGAAAAACACCTGTTTCATTGTAAGAATAGACTTCCCATGAGTGGAAAATGCCATTCGGAGCATTTAAATATTCAAGACTTCTTCTAAAATAAGAGTCAATCTTTAGACAATCACTTTATCCTCTATTGTCTATATCTCGATTCGATTAAATGACAGTTTAGAGGAGAGATCAGAGAAATACGAGTATGTCGACTCACTCGTTTATAAGTAATGAAAAATACCAAAATCGACTTCGCCCCAATCTGTGGCGATCTGACCTCGTCGCCGAAATTCGAAAATGCTAAACATTGAGTGGCACATCGCGTCGAGTGATCCGCGGAAAATTATTCGCGCTCGTGACGCTTAATTATTTAAAACACCCAGCCTGGCGCGCGGAGAAATCACACTGCGAGCGCGGAAAATTAACGAAGCCGAGCGTCGTCCGTGGAAAAATTAACAACGTCGAGGATGCACAGTGGCCGAGCCTGGGCCGCGGAAACGGAACAATTAATGCTGGCTGGAAATTATAATTGACGCTGTATCCCGTCCACTGTGCAACTTTTTAATTAGGCATCGCCGCTTAGCCTTCGATGAACAGCGCGCAGCTAAAAACGCGCTCCAGCCTCGAGTTTCCCTCTGTTTTCAGAAGCAAACAAAATTCCGAGCGTTTGCAACAGTTTCCAGCCTCCTGGTCGCCGTCGAGGCTCTGGATAAATTGTGCACGAGAGAAAAAGGCAATTGAGCGTCCCGAAAGTATTCGAACTATATTTGCGCAAATCGTATCAGTGGTATAAACAATATGTAATTTTTTTCCACTGAAGCCTCTTTTGTAACTGTTGTGTATTGAACTACGCGCCAAAGTCGTTAGCGCCCGACTGCGCCATCTCATGCGCGAGTAGGTTTGGTTAGGAGAGTCGCGCTCTATGATACCACGACGTCGAGTGAGTGTCTGGTACCGCGCGTGTATTTTAGGTTAACTTTGTATTAAAATGTTATCTTTCTTTATGTGTTGATCAATAAATAATACTTAAATGAAGTGATGTGTAATAGACACAACAATCACTATGCTCACTGTGATTGGGAGACGATGCGTGTGTCATTTGTTATAACGCAATAATTACCAGATATATTATTGTGAAGAATTTATAGAGAACGCACATTATCGCGTACAATAATGTGTTGGTATAAGGGGAACACGAGGTTTAAGAACTCAACTATTCGGGTGGATGAAGTAGTGGAATAGTGCGCGAATTAGTTGATAAATTAATTAATCATATGGTGTATATTATCTTGGTGTGATGAAAAGTTGGTTAAGAAATTGTTTAGCTTTAAAAGGTGTCTTAGAACTTGACCACCCGCTATATCCGAAAAATTTAGCACCTTGCGATTATTTTATTTTCCCCAAATTGAAATTGAAGTCAAAGTTAAAAAAAATATTCAACAGACTTCGAGCGCTGCTATTTCCAGATCTTGTACACTCGTTGTAAACATTTTATTTTTGTGGAAGTGATGTACAAGTCTCAATAGCCGAGAATGGAACTTATTAATGTCGGATAAAGAATTCTCGTTTGGCCTTAAATTCGGAATCTTTCGGGACACACCGTGTACATTGTCGCTGGCTCGCCCGGAGCGTGACTCCGCGAAACGCTCGAGAGGTCGATGTGTCGATCGTTACAGATCGTTCCAGTTTCGAAAAGGCACCGATCCGCTCGCAGAAACTGAACCTTTAGGAGTGGCAATCGGAGATCGCAAGTTGATAAGGAACGGGGGGTCGTGGGAGTACAATATGGGCGCTTTCTCTGCCTCGAAACCTGACGATTCCAGTCGTATTCCTTGGGACATCCTCTGTAATCTTTTATAAAAACGATGCGCAGATGCCGGTGCAATACCTTTGCAGAGAAAACAGTTTGGAATTCCAGTGGATGACAGTGCTGGGTGGAAAATTCAAGAGGTAGGAAGCAGCATTATAATAAGAAACAAAAGCCTTGGAAAGAGCTTCCTCTTGTAACATCTTAAGGATTCAAGCTGCAATCCTCGAAGTTTCCTCCGAAAAATTGCAGCGAAATCATTCTTCAATCCTCTGCAACATCTAACCGCAAAATACTTCAAAATTAAATTGGAGAACACTCGTGGATCCAAAATCGAGAAGCTGGCAGGACACGAACCGGAGGAGCTTCACCTACCGCCATTATGGTTCTCGAAAGCCACCCAAGCTCTAGTAAAATCTCCCCGAAACTTAAAATTCTTTTGCTATTAAAACTAATTAAAACTACAATATTAAAACTACAATATTATTCCAAGAATCATTGACATCCATCAGCGTCCACGTTTACCCCCGATTGCGTCTAAAGAACGCTCTCCTCAACCTGCCTTCGGAGCAGCGCGTCCATCAACCTCTCGACGAGCCCTTCACACTACCTCTCAACGGATAAGCGTGGCCCACGGGTTCGAGAAGTTCGATCGTCTCCGGAACTTTGGACAAGGACCCGCGGACCAGATCGGAGACGCTTGTTGCGAGACAGCCAGAGGTGTCGAATGCCTTCGATCTGAGGGAAGCTGGCGTCATGGCAGCCCGCGGAGGGGACAGAGACAGAACTCGAGGGAGATTGGAGGCCGCAGATAGAGTTCTGATCGACGAGAGCAGATATCCGGACGGGCTTCTCAATTAGGGATCGGAAGTGGCTCCAGGGCTAACTCCACGCTCTTTGTTCTCCCTTATCCACTGGATCCGTCGCTTCCGGCTTGGCCTCCTAAGCTATCGCGTGTCAACCACGCGTACATCTTCGGACCGGGGAAAATTGGCCCCACTGTCCGGTGGAATAAAGGGCCCTGGGCTCGGGTTCGGGGCTTGTTAAGACGCGACCCTTCGCGTTGCTAACATTGATGACGAGCTGACCCTGTGATATTTCATAAGCCAGGCGACGGGGATACTACCACGCGCCATTGCCGGAGGGCATCGTGACGCTGGCGCATCCCTAGCCGACCATTCGACGGTTGGTGATTTGTTGGAAGTCGAGTGGAATTCTGTATATGCCAGCCATCGTGTACTTTTGAAGATCTGATAGATTGAGGAAGCTGATACCTTGGTAACTTGTCAAAGTTTCTGGATATACCTACGGCGTTGTAGATGAACAGCTGAGAGCTAAGGTGGCGGTCCAGTGGGAACTCGATAGTGTCTTATTCTACTGTCAGACCCATCAGGAGAATGGAAACTGAAGGAAGAAGTGATTGTAAGCTTTGAATCCGCTTCTTCTTCGTTCTGCAGCCCTAGCAGTGCCGCGTACTCACTTTTCTC
Source organism: Andrena fulva (assembly GCA_946251845.1). Taxonomy (NCBI): domain Eukaryota; kingdom Metazoa; phylum Arthropoda; class Insecta; order Hymenoptera; family Andrenidae; genus Andrena; species Andrena fulva. The sequence continues at coordinate 7,095,736 of OX276333.1, forward strand.
TACAGTCACGCGCGTTTTAAGCGACAGATACGAATTTTACCTCGGCCCAGAAGTGCAGACGTCCGCATATGGCGTGACGGACAACTTTTTCTTATCCTCCCATTACCACCCTTACCGGTGTCCCCGATTCTGCCGTCTCATTGCACGGTCCACAGGCTGTACGTCAAGATTTCCTTGTAACCCCGTGTCTAGATGCTGCCCATTTACAGCAAGGATGCTCCTAGCTACGTCTGCCGGCAGTTTACGATAACGAGCGTCGTGTCAGTGGCTGAGACGTCCTGTACGTCTATTCGCCGCCCTCCCCGAATACAATAATTGAGGACTGGACGCTGACGACGCGTGGAAGTAGCCGAGACACAAGTTTCCGGGCGACCTGGTAGATCTATGAGGAGGATTCTCGAAACAATGATGACTATTTAGTTACATCTTCAACCCCAACTCTGTCTACTAACGATTCTGACTTGCTGAAGAATTCTAGTGGAGGTATAGTAGGTGGCAGTGGCGCAACCAGAGGGGGTGCCAAGGGTCCCCGGTACCCCCAAATAATGGGCTTTGTGGTACAGCAGAATTTGACTAAATTTCTACTATCAATAAGTGGTGCAGTACAAATGTACTAGAGTTGTACTACCGATCTACTAGGACCTAGGTAATGCAACAAAATTGCTCTAGAGTTCCACTAAGTGCTGTAGTGGAGTTGTACAAGACTTCTACTAGATCAGACAGCAGAGTTCCACTACAGTTATACTATACAGTGAACAAAGTGTCCCATATGGTATAGCACGATCCTCCTAGGCATTGTACCACACTCTTCCCACATCTTAAACCCAGTCCCAACTTCAAGTCCCACCGTCCCTTCCCCCCAACCCGCAACAAGCACCCAAAGAACGCACCACCACACCAGGTCTCCTTTCAGAAACAGGTTCACCCGACTTTATCGCGGCCTAATAGATCCCCCGGGCAGAAACAAGACCAAGACACGTCCCACGGTCCGAACGAGTCGCGGAGACACCGCGGAGGCACCGCGGAGGCACCGGATAATCCGATGGCGGACGGATAAGGGGAGCAGTTCCGCCGTGAATCTCGCTACCGGCCGCGCAGATTTATTGGCCCGGCCGGCTCGTGTACGCATAATGCCCCGTCTAAAAAGCCGTCGGGGACGGTTGTTGAGACCGTCACAGCCACGGCGTACGCACATCCACCGTGTAATTTCACGGGGATGCGCACCTGCAGCGCGGCGTTAACGAGAGTCCGTGGGACTTTCCTGCTTCCTCTCCCAACCGTGCGACTAACGAAGTGCCTTCTGCAACGGTTACCTCGCGAGCTTGGCCCGCCGGCGGGAGGATTTAAACAGTCCAGCCCGCGAGACGCTTCGAGCCTCGCCCCCACGTCGAAGAATATACTCGGGAGAAAGGGGGGTGCAGGGGAAAGAGAGAAAGAGAAGGGGGCGAGGAAGAAGTCGAGGGTGAAAGTAACGCGGAGTAACGAGGCGTCCAATTATCAACTCGTCGTGACGCGCGGTGACTCCCTCGGCCTGGGAGCATCCACCAGAGACACATTTTTCCCGGTCTGGGACGCGGGTCTACAAGGTGTCCTGAGAAGTTGCCGTTGTGATCTGAAGCTGGGCATAGGTCTGTGGAACGGACGGGGAAGACCGGGGATCGTTTTGGTTTGACAGTGTAGTGTGTTAAAGGAAGATGGATGAGTTTTGTTACTGATGGGTGGTGCGTTGGGGTAATAGCTTGACGATGGGCGGTGAGATGTGAAATTGAACTCTACGTTGTTATATGTTGTAAAATTTTAATAACGCGGCAAATGAATGAAATTTAATAAAATTATTCTATTATTCCTGTATCGAGTGTAGGAAATTCTATATGCTCCTGTTAATTCCCCTCGGCATTTTCTCTCATTCTATTCAAAATCCCGGAGTTAAAAACTAACTTCGTCCACACATCGAACTACATTATTCCCCCATCTGTATAACTCAAGTTACTAGTCTCCTCCAAAGAATTCCTGACGACGCACTAATTTAATCATTTTCTCCAGATAACATGTTAATATCCAAGTAATCCACTCTAATCAGGCACGAGCTCAGCGCAGTCTGCTAATTTGCCTAGAGAGCCATTCTCGATACACCTTTGTCTGCGCCGACCTCCGACAGCATATTTCCAGCACACCCTGTAAAGGTGCCCTGCAGCCCCCTTTCCACCCCCGTCACGGCTGAGCTCGCTCGCCCCGTGCCTCGCCGTGAAACGACGCGAGTTTTATTCAGTTTTCAGGGAATCCAGGAGTCCCGTCTGCGAGCCGCGCTAACGATTCCGCCAGAAAAGTTCCCAGCGTCGAGGAGGCGAAGAGGACGGTATGGGAATTAAATAATTCCACGGTGCAGACGGCCCGTTCCCCTCTGAACCACCAAACGCGAAAGAATTTATTGTTGGAGCCCGATTGGCTGTTCCGGACGTACACCTCTTCGATCGTGAATCCATTTGTTTAGGGAATGTCGTTCCGAGTGGATGCAGTCGCAACGAGACATTTGTGCTATTGTTTCTCACTATGTTTTGCATGCGTTGAAGTTTATAACACGAGGGTAATAGTGAGGGGTTAGAGTTTTCAGGAGATAGGGGTAGAATAGTTTCAGATGTCAGATGGGACTTTTCTAGTGGTGATTAGGGGTTTGGATGAGGAATTGGGGAATCGAGTTGGCTATCGGAGTTAGGTGTAGATGCTTCAGGTTTAGATGGTGGATTTCCCTTTGTTATAGGTTTAAGAGGGGTTGCGTATAATAAGAGAAGATGATGCCACTTTCACGTAGGATTACACTTTTCTAGTGGCTAAGGTCCGAGCTTCGAGCTCCATAGGACCTGAGACAAATCCTGAGGTGAAAATCCCGACGCGGCTCTGCCATCCCAGGCCCACATAAAAAGCACCCTAAATTACCTAAAAGACACTAACCTCTGCCACAAAATCTGTCTACCAAATTCGTCGCTAATGACCTAGCAGCAGATATGACGTAAAGGCCACAATTAGAAGAAAAATACCGAATCACGCACCCAAATGAAACACTTGAGGAGTCTATCGATCAAGACCCGGCAAACCAATAGACAGCCCGCGAAAGCAGCCTTCAGCTCCAAAAAGACCAGAGCCTCGGCCGCGGCGTTGCACCGGCAAATTAGGTATCCCCGAGCAAAACAACTCCGCCATCCCACTTCCCCCAAAGCAACATTCTCGGCAGTTAATCAGCCCAGCCGTCGATTGCAACACGCAAATCGGGCCCGCTAATCGTTTTCTTCCCCCCGACACGCCAGGAAACGAGTTATCATTCCAAGAACAAGCGTTCCAATCAGCGAGCTCGCGCGAAGCCATGTCTAGAAACACCGCGTGGGAAAAGATAGAGCAATCACGCCGCCATGCTCCGAAAATTCCGCCATTTCCCCGCGTTCACCAATTCCATTCGCCACCCCCTCCCGTGGCCCCGTAATCACCCGTGTAATTCCGATCCGCGATCGAGTATCTCCGGTTTCTGGGGGGCAATTTGGCGGGCAATTAGAGATCGATCCTGCAGTCGGCGCAGGTGCCAGTTAATTGATCCCTAATTGCCGCGATAAGTTGGCCGACTTTGCGGGAAACCGATCGACACCGTTCCCCGTCGCGGACGTGAGCAAAACTCCAACTCCTTCGGTCGGGGGAAGAAGTAGAAGAAGAGGAGGAGAAAAAGAAGGGAAAAATGAGGGCGAGGAACGTGGGGGGAGAGACTTGGAAAGTGGCCTGATCAACCACCGCGGGATCTTCCCGCGATCAGCCAGGCGAACTGCGAAGTTTCGCTGGCTCGTTAGTGTCGCATACAGGCTGGCCAACTTCTCTATTTACCCGCGAAATCCCCGACGTCTGGAGTGCACTCGCCAGCAGCCAGCGTACGTCGATGCTCGCTCGGCTGTTACGCACATATTCGGCACGCCCCGATTAAACATTCTTCCGACGGGCCAGGAATGTCTTTTTCTCACTACAGCTACTTACACTTTTACCAGAAAAGTGGCAAAAGGTTATGGATAGCCAAGGGAAACGCATGTAATATACTTTTGCTTGTAACGAAGACTCTCGTTTAACAAAGCGAGCAACACTCGCACTACGTAACACCAAACATTAGAAGAGTCACCAAGAACCTCCGCCAGCCGAGGCTACGGAGATATCGCCTACGACGCTAAACCAGATATCGCCTACAGACTTGTACAGTGAAGGTTCGCGAAGAAGGTTTTAGAATAATTAAGTCCCAGCTGGAACGTTTGCATTATTCAGATAAGCGCCACTGCAGCGTTTCTTTGCGAGCTTTTACCATCCACCAACAGCGCCGCAGCATCGATATCCCCCTGCCAGGGCGTAACTACGAAATGCAACCTTCTCGAAACAACCACCCTCGTAATCCTCGGCCGTTCCAAGCGATCCTCGGCTTGCTGCCTTTAGTCGGGCGCACGGAACCGATGACCGTGCATTCCCATGCGTTCCGTAATATCTTGAAATACGGCCGCGATAAAGAAACTGGATCAAAATCCTCGCCTTTCATCCTCGTAAATTCCCCGGATGACACAAAGCTCCCGGCGACCCGTGGAGGCCCGTGGAAGCTGGGTAACCAACGACAGAATGTAACAGCGCCGGGGAAAGGATGGCGGAGTGGCGATGCTTTCGAAACTGCCGCGTCTTCCCGCGTCACGCATCTGTTGCGTCCTGGATATTAATTACGGGATAATTCTTTTCGAATGGACGCGCCATCCAGATTAACGTCCCGCCGTGTTCCCGTCACGGGTGTCGGCGGACCGTCGCTGGGAGTACAGGTGGAAACACGAAGATCTCCTCGAGTGGCTTTGTCGGGGGCCACGCATTTTTACCCCGTCCCAGGGGAGGATTAATTTAATGCGACTTGCAGTTCAGGGAGCGGAGGCGCGTCCATTGTTCTTCGGGGGCTCAACTACGAGCAATTTATGAAACTTATTCGTTTGCATTCCGTGTTGGCTTCTCGTCCAACTGGCGGAGAAGTTGCTCGTTGACTTGAACGCGTTCATCCCCCCCAGCCCTGCCGCGGCGAACACTGTACCAGGGAAATGGTAAAAGTTCCGTGAGTAATCGCGGTGTTTAGCGGGTATCGACGCTGTTACTGTGGCTGTTGGGATTCGTTAAGCGAGAGGCATTCTTAAAAGGGTGATTCCTGGGTGATTTGGGGCTTGGTTAGGATTGGACTAGGTCCAGCTGAAATTTAAGGTAGACTAGGTAGATGTAGGCTGAAACAAGGTACGCCTGAAGAGTTTTCGTTGATATTCCTTTAGAAAGAAGAGCATGCAGAAACGTGCTCAACTATTGCCCACTACAAAATCAGTGTTTCCTTCCAAAAGATCACCTTTTCGAATTCTCACGCAAAGAACTTCCACAAACAAGCCCTCCATGCTCCATCCTTCATTTCGCCCGACGTTCAACTGGAAGCCTCCGTTAAGGGGAAAGGCAGAGCGAGGGGTGCAGGGAAAAATGAAAGCGTACCGCGAGTACGGTCCCAAGGAAGCGACGTTGTAGAACATACTTGATCGTTCGCGAACGAAGCAAGAGAAACTTGTCCCGTGTACGTTACCATTCCGTTGCAGCGGCCCCGACACGGTGCAGCCCGCGATGCCCGCTAACAAGCGAATTGTTTCGAGCGATTATGCCTTGAGAAAGTGGCTGCCGTGTTCGTCGCCGGCCATGAAAACGGAGGGGGTTGCAAAAGTGTCCTCTTCCGACGTGGTCTCTATCCCGAGGCTAATTACGCGGGCTCGCCCGTCTTCAATTACAACGCCAGCCCTTCTTCTGCAGCTTTATATCGTCAGCAATAATTACGGCACGAGGAAGGGGCCGCCGCGGATCCACGAAAGAGGAAGTAAGTAATTCCAAACGAACGATCGTTTCTATTGTCTACCCCACGCTGACCCCGGCCAGGAACAACCGCGGGCCCTGAATTTTTAGTCGCCTGATTGCGATCTGAGGACCGCGCACGCAGGTAATTTGAAGAGGTGAGATCGTCAGGTGTGTGTAATTTGCGCGTCACGTTACCGTGCAAGGAAGGATGAAGAGGGACGAGGGCAGAGGAGGCCTGTATTGCGTACGTTGCAGGCAGTTTTACTGAGTATCGTGTATTCGAGCAGATGATATCGTTAACACAAGCCTCCTCGAGGGTGTTGCATAGGTTGGGTTAGCTTGGGGACGCGTTGGCAAGCTTGAAGCGCGCGCGGGAAATTTGAACGGGGCTCAACTCTGCGCAGTTGGATGCGCGCTGGGTAGGAGAGCTCTGTTCTTCGAGCCGGGGAGGTTTTTCTGGCTTGACAGATGCGAATAGTCGCGAGCAACGGGGAGTAGGAAAATGGAGGGATTAAAGAAGCGTTTAATTTCTTTGCCGCAGGTGGAACGACCGCCAACAAGTGGATGGAAACAGCCCCAAGGAGTTAACCTCTTGCTGCCTAGGACACGCTTGAGAGGATGCCAGCGGGGCTTTCTTGCGAGCTCGCAAGAAACCGGGTGGAATTGCCAGCGTTTTACAAAGGCCCGCAAAAGTTTTCGCGTCTGGGACACTTTGTTCTTTAACGCCAGCGCTTTCTGGCTGCTCCCCGACAATGCAAACCAATCTTGCGGCGTACAATACCGCGCCGCGGTTCCCCAGTTCCTTTCTGAACCAGACAGGGCTGTCAGATTTCGGGGACAACGATTTTCTTTTACAAACAGCCCAGCCGCGCGCTGCGGAGTTTTAAATTGAAATAAAATTACCTCTTCGACCACGACGCGGGGCTGTTCTGCCGAGGAATTCGTCCAATTTAGCGGAGTCTCGAGCACCATTCAAACACCTGTTCTTATTGCGTCCCCCCCGGGGCGTCCGCCATAATTCCTCACTGCACAGCGACGCGTTGCCCGATTAATTCGAGGATCCTCGGTGGCAAAGTTTCTCTGAAGTCTTTAAGGAGCCACGTATTATTCTTTTCGAACAATGTTTCCTCCGCGAGACAAGAAGTTTTCATTGGCTGCCTCGTTGGCCCAAGTTCGAGAGAAGGAACCGACATGGGATCGCGGAGCCTCTGGTCGGCGAGGTGAGGACTTTTCCACCAGGAAACGCGTCCGAGACGGTTGTTACAGGTGTGCCCCGTTCGAATTACACGGCTAACTTTAAGTGAAAAGTTTTTTCCCCGAGGCGCCGTGGGCCAGGAGCGCGCGTATTTCGCGGGCAACCCTTTGTCGGGTCGACCTCGGCGTCCACGCCTCGTCGTGTACCGCTTTATTTTATGCAAAACCGGCCGCGGAATACCCAGGAATGCCTAAAGTTTCTAAAGAACGAGGGGCAGGAAGGAAGGAGCACGGTGTTCCTCGACAAAGTGGCTCCTTCGCTGTTTGCAGCGGAACGCGGGTGAAATTCTAGTAAAGGGAAGCATTCTGTCATCAATTCAATTTATTATTGTGGATTCGCTAATGAAAAGCTAGAGGAAAGCACGAAAGAAGCGGTGGAAATTGTACCTTTGTGGACGAGCAAATCTTAAAGTGTGTTGAGAACTTGATTATTCATTTTGAGGTTATGTAGCTCCTGCATACTAGGCTACCAACGTGTATAAAATGCTGCGGAAAGGTTAATGACAACCTTCACTTCCAAATCTCCCTAAACTGTGCCAAATCGGGGCAAGCAACAAATTGTTTATTTATAAAGCCATAATCAAACCTATCTGGACATATGGAGTGCAAATCTGGGGCATGGTTGCCAAATCGAATATCAAGAAAATAGAAGCCTCCAGTCTATTATATTAAGATTTATTCTAAATACACTCTCGTACGTCAGCAATGACGGTATGAGAAGAACACTACAAACACCCACCGTGAAAGAGGAAATTACACGATACACCAAAGCCAGGGCCGGCGGAACCCATTATGCAATTTATGCGCCGCATGAGGGCGCCAGCCGAATGGGGCGCTAGAAAACTATATCGCACGCTTAATAATAAAGGAATCCATCCATATTTAAATAGAAAACAGTTGCAAAAATTTTGGGGCGCCAAAAATTTTCTTGCATAAGGGTGCCACCCATCTTCGCGCCGGCCCTGACCAAAGCGCACCAAAATGCGATACATAAATGATCACATAAACCCTCTCGCAAAAAACTGTTACTCGGTCCTCGGCAGAAGGCTCAAAAGGAAACACCCTCCAGATTTATTCATACCAAACCAAACCACCATCCACACATACACACACATCAGTTACAACATTAACAATCTACTCCAGAGATTGTTCATAAAAGTATAGAAATCGTCATGTTATATTAAATAATCCCTCTAAAAAATATATAATTAATTGTATATAACAATTAGGAACATTTAATAAAAGACTTAAAAAAAATTTTGCTAAATATTGGGGACGAGTAGACTACAGTAGCTGCCCAGGACTTTGGCTACTGAAATCCGCTTCCCCCTCCAACTCAGAATCTTCCAAGTACGAAAGCCACACCCATAATCTCATAACACCCCAGGTCTCTTCTTCCACTCACATTACAAACATATGATCCAGAAACTTTAACTTAAAAAATTATCAATTATCAATTCTTTACCCCTTATCCCTTGGAATGACAAAGACGTTCGATGCAATGGAAATCTCCCACCGCGATCTTAAGTCCTCGACACCTCCCACCTGCATTAAGGGGTAAAACCACTCTAGAGGCAGAAAAAAATACCTAAATTTGACAATTTATTTTCGGAGTATGACAAACGAAATAGAATTTCTTTTCAGAGGGTTTATTTAACACATATTGAAGTACGGAAAACAATTTTTATTTTATTTTCATACAAAATGGCGGCGACAGAGCCCGTCGTCGAAGCCACTTCTTTCAAACTGGGAGGACGGATTTCTCGGAGACTATTGCATGGATCGATTTGAAATTTTTACAGTAGCTTCACAACAATATTCTCTTTGGAAGTACGTAGCCGTTTTTTGATTGAATGTAAACTGTTTTTTACAAACAATTTAATGCTCATGTTTAGGGCAAAAAATCGATTCATTTCTTAAAAAGTGCACCACTTCCACAAAAATTGATTAAAAAAAAACCCTACGTACTTCCAAAGCCAATTGTATATAGATTATAATTTTTTTTATCTTTTGTTCCCGGACTCATACATGCCGAGAAATCCGTCCTCCCGTGGCGGTGTTTTCAAAAAAGCTGTTTTCGACAATGACAATAAAAAAATTGTTTTTCGTACTTCAATATGTGTTAAATAAACCCTCTGAAAAGAAATTTTATTCCGTTTGTCATACTCCAAAAATAAATTATCAAATTTAGGTCTTTTTTCTGCCTCTAGAGTGGTTTTACCCCTTAAGCTCCGCCTAAAAGAACTTATTCCCTCCCCCGCCGCGCAGTATCGAGAAACAGTAACGTATTCGAGGGAAAGTGCTGGTTCTGCTGTAAATACCGCTGTAAGGCAGTGGAAATCGCGTTCGGAGGGGTCACCCGGCGGCGTAATCCCGTAATCGTGCAGCGACCTCTCGCGAAACAGTGGCTCTCGTGACGTTCGTTCATTCGTAGAACGAAAGTATAAATTCTACTTTCGATGCTATATCGCGCGAGGAGCCCCGCGCGGCGGGTGGAACGAACGGGATCGCGATGGGAAACAGCATAAAGGAGGGGACCTCGCGTCATAAGATTTCCGTCCGGGAAACAAACAGCCGCTATTACCAAAGGCACGAGAGGCAGCGTTAAGCGGTCGCCTAATGATCTGTCGGGACACAATGTAAATCTGCTGGTTCGTTTGACTTCGGGGCTTAGGAGGCCGCGGTTTCAACGCGCAACTGCTAACAGGATTTTGATCGTACTCTCGGCATCGGTGGCTGCGGACCGGAGACGCTCGCGGAACTTTGGTAATTCATGCGACAGTGGTGTCAAACAACAGGATAGCTAGATACGTATAGGAAGTGAAAGAAGTGCCAGAAATGTTGAATTTAAAAGTCAAATTACCCTGTGCCTCACGCGCTCCACTCGATAAGAGGATGAAGAAGCTCCGAAGGAAGCAAGTGTCGTAAACGAACACTTCCCCCACAAAAGATTCTTAAAGTTTCGACTAATCTCCCCCCCCCCCCCCCCCCCCCAGTAGAGGTGACAAGCGATAAAGATGCTTGGATCCGATCCCAGAAGCCGCGACCGCCGCTGCTTTCACACCCAGCACAGATTAAACTCCTGAATATGACAGAGCTACGGTTCAGCCTTTCCACGTGACTCATCGAATCGTAGACAAATAAACCGTCCAAACTTCCAGTTACCGTTCGCGCCCCCCCCCCCCCCCCCCCCCCCCTGTCCATCTATCACAGTCATCAAGGTCGGGAGGAAAAAAGGAGAGAGTGAACGCCGGTGGACAAGGACTGAAAAGGAACAAAAGGGGATTACGATCCAGTCGCGCAAGAGTCACTCTTCAGCGGTCGGAATCCTGCGGCGGGTTGCCTTTTAAAAATACCAACCAATCGGAAGTCCAGCGTTCGACGAGTCGTTTCACGAGGATCCCCCCGTAGGAGGACGATAATTCCTCGAGAAAAACTTCATGATGCTGCAGAAAGGTGAGCCGAGGTCGAACAGCCGAGTCCATTCAGCCGGCCACGGGGAACGTGGGGCTCCGCGCCGTAAATCCCGCCGCGTAAATGAGTTTCGCCTCGTAAAACCGAAGGAATCCGAAGAACGGTAGGCTGGCTGATAGCTCGCGGACAAACTGTTACGCGCGCGCGCGCGCTTCCCTCTGACTTCAACTTCGCGAAGCTTTTGGCCGGCGCGACGTTAACCTCGCGCCACGAGCGTCGAGTAATGCGAAATCGGTACGTGGGCCGTCACGTGGGCTGTATTCCGTCACTTGAAACAGATTGCTCCTATTTTGGGACCGATATCCGAATGATACCGTCTCGCGAGTGAGTGATAGGGGGAAATGAAGCTTCTGGAGAAACCTCGAAGTGCTTCGGGAGAACGCGCTCGTATTGTACGAGTTGACTCTTAAGAGTAGCAAGTGTCTGCACAGATACGAGATTCGAGGATTGACTTTTCTCTGTGCATGCCCGTCGAGGCTGCCGGAAGGATAGATTCACGTCTGCGATGGAAGCTCGGGAGCAAACTGCACGGGCGAATTCCACGGCCAGAAATTAGCCCAGGAATTAGGTTAGGTTCCCACGGATCCGATGCAAATTATTCATCCCGCCAGGGGCTATCGACGCTCAATTTGCACGGTGTTTGAGCAGCCTTGAGATTCAATTCTTCGCCACGGGAACCCGGCATTTGAATTCGTGAGTGGCTCGGAGGATCGGTGATTAGGAATCCCGGCTGTTTGGACAAGCAGCCGCCTCGCCGAAGCTTCTTTGTCTCGGGACGAAGCAGCTATATACTTAAAACATCGTTGGATTGTAAACAACCCTGCACTATATGCGCGCGCAGCATTTTATATTAATTCGGACATTATAAGTGAGGAATATTACTCTGAAGAAATATTTGCCAAAGATATGAAGATATCGAATTGAAGCGCAACAAAGAGTTATCCCATTACTGGGATTTCACTTTCTAAGTTCAAAAGAGGCAGTTTCCAATCCACCGCGATCCCAATTGATGGAGACTTCATCTGGACCTTGAAAACTCGGAAATGTGAAAAAAGTCCATTCCCTCGCCCTTTCACGGCGAGTTCCCCGTTGCTCAAAGCACGCGCACCGTCGAGTAAACTCGTCTTAATTCCGTGCCGATACAGCGGCCGTTTCCCCCTGCGGAGAAAAAATCAGAAGAAAAGACGGGAAGAGGGGATTTAAGTCCATCTCTCCCGTATATTTCATGTATATACATTATATATATATATATATATATGCGTGTATATAAAAGGTTCGAGAGCCCAGAAAGCCGTACGCATGGTAGAAGAGCACCCGTAATCCGATACTTCCGGCCGACTAAAGGCTTTAACGGATAAAAAGTGACCAGCAAAAGGTTACCTCGAAACGGTTTCAACGCGCTACCAAGGTACGCGGGACCACGATAATGCGCCTCCCATTGCCATTTAACGGCAACGAACCCGAAATGGACCGATCGTTAAGACTTCCTCCCTTTCCACCCTTTCAGCCCCCCGCCCTCGTCACTTCTCTTTTCATCGCGGTACCCTCTGTGTAACCTGCGTCTTGACTTCCTCAGCTCGCTACGTGATCCTGGATTGTTTGACCTCGTGCGTTCCCTTCGTGTTGTATCAGGGATCGCCAGATTTCCCGCCAGCGGTGTAATTTTACGATATGTACCACGCGGGGGGAGGCTCGCCCGCCAACCCCCCCCCCCCCCCCCCACGCAGCTAATCATAACTAGGTGGATAGAATGTTCTTGGAGTTTGCTTCTCTGACGAATTTCTTGCGGATTCCACGGTGTTAAACTGACGAAGTGGAGGTTCAATGGATGCTTCCCTCGAGTTAGTTGGGTGATATAGGAGGCTTGAGAAGCCAGGTAATTCTGTCGAGACCGTATCTTAATTTTTGAAGCCCTTTGTGAACCACTATCTGTGCTCTTGCTGAATTATAATCGTCAGAGCGCGTTGCAGACGGGTTCTATGAGCAGCAAGCCCTATTATAACTTCTGAACAATGCCCCGTTGGTTAGTGCGAAGTCGAAATTCACAGCATTCCTCTTCGCAACTGCAAATTCGTTTCCTCCAAGTTGAAACGTGTCAAAGGTATCGAAAGTCGGAAGCCAACTGCCGGTCAGAACAACGGAGGCGCGTAGGCGCCATAGCTGCATCTCGAAATGAAGGAACGCTGACGGTAGCAGGCGCGCTTTCGGAATTGCTTAAACGCGCGTGTAATTGAATCCCGTGCTTGCCGAAATTGGACGTGCCGCATAAATTCGTAATAGGCTGGCCCGGCGTTCTCCGCTTATTAGCGGGAAAGGGCATCGAAATTACGCCAAGTGCTTTCCTATTATCGATGATAGTCAGCGAGAGGCGAGCGGCAAACCGCCTGACCACCGTGCGGGCTTAATTATTCCCCGCTCAAGTTTTCGGGCGCGCGATATTACGGTAATGACGGTGGGGGATATGTAATGATACAACGTCGTACGTCGGTCGCTTTTGTGCCATTAACCTCGTTCCCGGCGTTCCAGCGGTCGTAATGGCCACCGATCGCGCGCGCGCAAAACGAGAATCACGGGGGTTAATAAATTCGAACTGCGTGTTTACTCGGAGGGGGACGCCTCTGTGTGGTCGGCGGCGAAGATCTGCTCCTTCAAATGGGGGACCTTTCTTTCGGAAATGTGGCGAAGTAAACGGGAAGAACATTAGAAGCTCTTTTGAAGGTAAGAAGCTTCCAGGCTTAGACACATAAGCGCTGATTGTTACTAGAAGATTGCTGGTTCTTTTGTGGGTGACTCTATTTTTCATCGAAAACGAGTGATCAGGTTGCGATTAGATCTTAAGCTCGAGGTTGGTTAAGTCTGGACTACAGGTGCAGACACAGCTGTTCCTATAGAAGAACTATTTAGGTTCCCTCACAGCTTCTTTTATTCCTCTGTCAATCTCCCTCTGATAGAAGCTTCGACAACCCTGACCCTCGTGGAGCAGCATTACCAGCAACGACGGGCGTATCGCCGTTACGTATCTCCACTTAATTACCCTGTCCAAGAGAAAATTGACCAGTTTTCCATCTCGCCGCCAGTGGACCGTGGCCATCAGCCAGTAATCGCCTCTGCTCGAAGAAAACAGAGGATGTCAGACTCGCTCCCCTTCGAGGCGGGGGCTGGTTGGTTTCCAGTTAATCGCCTGAGCGGCTGGACCGTAGGAGCTGGCGCTGGATCACGATGGAGATCGCTCGAGAGGAACGTCGAAGCTCGAAAAATCTCTTGACGAGAGAAAAGGTCCAGAAGACAGAGGCGGAGGGAGGGCCGTGGACGAGGTCCTAACGGAGTCAGGCGACCCATTGAAGGCTGCTCATTGTGCTGGAATCAAGACCCCGTAGGACAGGGAGCCGCGACATCGCTGAAAGAGAGAGTTCAGCGGCTGCTGGGGCGGGTTATAAGCCGAAAACAATGGCGACGGGGAGTTTCTTGCACCCTCCGTGCGTCAAGCTGTACATCCTGTAAGGCGCTTACCGCAGCACTCGACGATTGTTACACATGGGGAGGCAGGACGGTTAACTTGATCCTGATCCCAGGCGCCGCGACGCGATACACGGATCCGCCGCGATCGCGCCCTACGGGTGGGGCGCGTTTAAACACCGTGTATATCTGTGAATTTATCGCGCTGGATAACCGGGGGGGGGGGGGGGGGCGGACCCCCGCCGGTGTTATTGATTTTCATGAAAGGTGGAGGCTCAGAGGTGAATGCTGATGGAATATTAGGGGCGCTGAAGAATGTAGAACAGTTGGGGGCGTGGAGACCTCGTCACGTTCTCCTCTTTTTCATTTAGAGGCTCACTATGGGCAAGTGGACAGTGCCTACCACCTGTGGCACTGGGAGCGGGCAACCCAGTTCGCCCAATTCTCTGGTTCCGACATCACTTACACCTGAACATCACCCAGGATCCCTGATCCTTTAGTATACCTAGACAAGTGTATCTACTACTCAAGGATCCGCCTAAGCTTTAACTAAAAATTCCCTAGAAGATTCAACATCCCTTTACCCAAAATTGCACCGCACCTTCCACCCCCAAACGCTACCCTCAACCACCCCACGAGACTCTCCCATCCGGAAGCACCTCGAGGCCCAGGGTCGCCGAGGAGTCTCAGCTTCGAAAACCAGCGACACGGCAGCGCAATAAGCGCGGAGGATCGACGACGGTGGGCGCGTTGAACGCGACTCGCCACCCGAGCTAAATTGCGTCTTTCGCGCTAATTACGCGAGAAGCTGTGTCGCGCCCCGCCGACAGGGCCCCCCTCCGTTCATGTTTATTCAGACGGTTTCAGTTGTCAGGCGGAATTTCATCCCCTGGCAAGTCGGGGCGCGGGATTATAAAGTCAAACCTCGCGCACGCTCCAAGAGGAGCGCCAAGTCGTGGGGGCGCTAACGTCCCCCGCCCCCCGATCCCCCCTTTTCCGGCGTCGAATTTCAGCGCGCGATGCAACGAGTTTTGGAATTCGTGGCGCGTAAGCGGGCACACCCTGGGTAATTAATAGCCGCGCGGGCGAGAGTTTGATTACCTTTTCGACCTTATCCACCTCCCCTCTCCTGCGCAGGCTGTCCCATCCCAGCGTTCTTCTAGCGAGAGGGGGCGCAATTTCGTTCACGTTGGCAGGCTTGCTGCACGCGCCAAGAAATTAGCTAAGAAACTCCCCGCGATCGGGGCTAGACGAACACCATCCAGAGACAATGGACCCGGGAGGTTTTGTTAATCCTAGCTGGAAACTCGCGGAATCCACTTACTGTCTGGCTGCCTTCTACCATCCTGCACGATGACTCTGTACGCCTGGCGTCGGTCTGCGCGGCTTTTTCGTGGAGACTGAGAGAGTTTTTTTGGGTGGAAGAGTTTTAGCGTCTTTTGTGGGGAAGTGCCTTGTTTCAGGGTACTAGTTCCATCTTCTAGGGAGCTTTTGTGCAAAGCTGAAGCTACTGGAGCTGCAAGTTTGATACTCTTCTGTGTTTTGGTTGGGTTTTGTCTTGTGGAGTCTGCAGGTTTGATTGATCTTGATAACTGGTGACCTCTATGAGGATCAGCAAGTAGAGGTTTAATGAAATTTGAGAAGTAATTTGAGCCTGTTAGTCTTCCAAACTTTCACTGCGTGGCTGTTTTTACAAACTGAGGTCAGGGAAGCAATCCTTTGTTACCCGTTGTGACACTACCTAATACCTTTTACCCTAAATACACGTGGCGTGTGACGAGAAGTTAGGTCCTCCACACCCTCCGCTCTCCGCAGCCCAAAATTTCCGGGCACTCCCAGCGACATGGGGAACATAATTTCGAGGAAGAATGAACTGCCGCTGACATTCCCTTTGACCCCCCTTCCCGGGAAAGAGTCCGCGTGGCAATTGCAAAGTTGGGCTTGAAACTGTACAACTCTGTACAACTGTACCTTTTCTCCATTCAACAGGATTCCATCAGCGACAAGAACACCAGACTCCACAGGTTATATGATCATCAGTTTCTCTACCGAACAATCCCAGCAGCATCGCGCGCAGGAATAGCGATAAGAAGCCTCGTTAATTCGTTTCTTCCTGCGGACTTCCAACAGTTTCGAGCATCCGCATCGCGAAACAGTGGGCCAGGGAAGGCAGGAAGCAGTTCGCCGTCGCAGATAGCGGAGCCAGTTTAATCCGTCCACGGCAGCTTCCGTATTCGCGGCTATAAGAAAAACGAGGAGCATAGTGTCTCCCCAGGGCGGGTCACATCTGCACCACCATTTCTGCTTCTCTTGGAAGCCCGCGCACCGATATCTGGCCAGCAGCAGCTTAGCCCGGCCTGCAGGGCTCGGCTCTAGCAGATGCGTCGAGGCAAATCGCGTTGCGAACAGCCGACCGGCCTCGATTGGGGTCAATTAATTTCGGGTTAACGCTGTCCGAAGAATCGTTACTGCCTTAACTGGGGCCGTCTAGGGAACACCAGCGGGGTTGCTGAGTGGATTCGAAGGCAATTACGGGGGCTGCTCGATGAGCAAAGACGAAAATGCGAAGATGAAATTCGGCTGTGTAGGTGGACCCAGGGAAATTGCTCTTTGGATACTTGGCACTGCTAAAGTGGATCTAATTGCCAGTATCGTGAATATGGGATTCTTTTATGGGAAGGATCACTGTCTGACGTTGGCTAAGCTACTGGGTAGTTGAAAACCCAAGTGAATTACTAGTCATGAAAGGGAATTACTTTTTGAGGGGAACAATCGAGAAAGATGGAGAAGATGTAGTTAGGGAACAGAATAATACCATGATTCGATTACTAATGAAATTCACGGGAGACTTAGATCAAAGATCTCACAGATGAGAACCAATACTGTAGCCCTGCGAGAACCTGCCCCTTCATCCGCCTCGTCATAGATAACATCGCGGCATCTCCTCGCGACTACAAATGAATTGTTTGCAATTGGAGCACCAGGTCCATTGAAATCTCCATCAATCATCGTATCCACTTTCAACTTCCTCGCGCGGCGTTTGATCGATGGACCTCCTCTCTGAGGACGCTGATCCCTGGAGCAACGAGTACAGATTCCCGGAAGAAAAATGCTGTGCCCTGGGCAATTATTGCAGGAGTACATCAACAGCGTTACCCAAGTCTCTCTCGCTTTTCGAAAAGGGCAAAACAATCGAAGGAGTCACATAAGCTCCAACTTCGCCTGCAATTTCGCCAGCGGAACAGTAGCAATTGGACCGCGGAATCCCCGGAATTTCTATTAATCATCCATCCCAAGTTCCACGTCGAAAGGGAGCGAGCCGCGGAGCAGAAACCGCTTCGAGCTCCTGCCTCGTCAGCCCGCAAGAGCTGCTCGGGCAGAAAACAACAATTTCCAAGGAACAAGAGAGCCGTGCCACCGACCACCGACGTGTCACCGAAGGGTGAAAATCCTCGAGTCTCCTCTGGGGAAAAGCTTGACACCGTTTCGACGGGATTGAAGGCGGACGCGCGCAATCTTCATCGCTCTGGACGCGTTTAAGCGCACTTTCAGCCACGTGAAAACTCCGGGGAACGCACGTGGGTTTCGGACAATGTTCGCCCCCCGCCTTCGAACCCTCTGTAATATTAGACGGCAGGGAGTGGGAGAGCTGCCCGGATCTCTTTTGACAAATATGCTGGATCGTCCCACAGTCCGCTTCATCTATAATGTAATTCGAGATGGTAACTACTCGCGGGAAGATTATATTATGACCAGGCCCCCGACGACACTACAGAGACACCCTCCCCGCCCGGTCTCTAGCCGGCCGTCATTACTCACCAGGCAGTGATTCATTAGAGGGACCGAAAGAAATTAAACGACTGGTCGCCGACGTCCGCGTGATTTTTGACGTATCGAAATTATTGGTCGCGGAGTGGAATGCCTCTGATGAGGGGCTCATCGTCCGTGGGAGAGTTTTGCTGGTGACGTCAGCGAGGTTGGGTGAAGATCGTTGTGTGATGTGGAGGATGAATTATGGAATATGAGGGTTTAGAATTTAGGAAGAGAGCGAGTATTATTAGAGAAGTGATAGGGTAAGTCCGGGTGAGTTGGTGCACTTGCTATATTTTAGATTCTACACGTAAGAGCGCGTTAAGCCGGGAATCCACCGGGAAGCTAAGCTAACCTATGCTGTGCTATGCTATGTTTTAGCTTAGCTTTTGGTAGAAACGGTTCCGTAAGGATGTATTGAAGCTAATTTTTTTAAAACGTAGCATGGCATGACATATCATAGCACAGCATCGCATAGCATAGCTTAGCTTCTAGGTGGATTCCCGGCTTTAAGGTGCGGAACAGTTGCTTCTCTAGGAGCCAAATAGTTGAATGAATAGCGTCATTTCGCTTCCTTCTGCGTGCTAATAAAAAATAAATACTAATAAATGAGTTTGCTTTCTTTTTTTATATTTTTTCACGAATATTATGTGGGCCATCTCTCCCAAAGACGTGAACCATCTCTCCCGGCACCTCGGTTTTGATGGTGCTTCAGTTTCGAACCCGATTTTCAGCAAATATTGTCTTAAAGTAAATATCCATCAGTTTTTCTGAATCAGCATAAAATTCTGTTCCGATCTGGTTTATTCTGATGAAATAAATAATATCAGTATTAGTTTTAATAGCCACTTTATAGCCAATTTTTGCTGAGCAACTTCTTGATCTCGAGAAGCTCGCAACAAAGTAGCCACTTCGAATAAGACTGGGGGAACCAGCCGCGATCGGCCAGCCGACTTCCTCGCGACTATAACCGGAACGACGAAGGGAATCGCTGCTCGGTTCGAAATCGAAAATGCAAAGCGTGGAACGTAGTGAAGTACGAGTCTAACGCATTCACTTGTTGTAGCTCATTGTCCGTAATGACCAACGGGTAACGAGGCTGAATCGACCGTAACGACTCGAGATTTTTTCAGCGAAAAGCCGAATCGCGATTACGGCGCTGCTGAGCGTTTCACGGGGCCGAGACAATCACCCGAGGGAGGAGGACTGTCGA
Source organism: Andrena fulva (assembly GCA_946251845.1). NCBI lineage: Eukaryota > Metazoa > Arthropoda > Insecta > Hymenoptera > Andrenidae > Andrena > Andrena fulva. The sequence goes on from OX276333.1 coordinate 7,114,814, forward strand.
TGAGGAGTAGCGGCGGCCGTGTAATAAAGTCGGGAGGCGAAGGAACGTAATCTCGAGCGTCCATAAAGCGGCGAAGGTAGCAGGAGAAAATGCTCCTCGGTCGGAGAGAAACGCGGACCGAGGGGCGCGGCCGCGGCGTTAATAATCATGCACAGCGTCGAGTGTTGCAACTACCGGGCTGAATCGCTTATGCACTTGTCCGCTCGGCGCGCTTGCGAAAAACGAACAATCGAATTACGGGGCTCGTTCATATGGAAATGGAACACAGCGGGATAGGGCGCCGGGGTGGGAGGACGGCGACGAGAAATTTTTGATGGCACACGCCACGGAAATATGCCCGTCACTGGTCATTCCCCGCTCGTATTTCTTCCTCGGCCAGCCTCGACTTTACATTCGACACTGCGCGTCCCCGTGTCCCGTAAATCTTGCTAATGAATTTGGAAATTAGTCGTAAAAATACGGTCCGGAGGCTGCTTGTCTGCGGTCACGCAAAGGGGAGCGTTCGAAAAGATGAACGATGTTTTTAGTGACCTTCTGCAGACGTTCTGGGTGGCAATCGAATAGCTTTGGCGATGTTGATTTAAGAATTTAAGGGAACCTTGGCTTCGGAGTAATGGTTCGCTTTCTGGGAGATGTGGAAACTGAGTTTCTAGGGGGATTCATTAGGGGGTGATCTATGGTGGTTAATGTAAATTACACCAAGGATACTAGAGACTTTTTGAGTAGAGGAAAGAATTCTTTATGGACACGGTAGTTCTTGTACTGCTAGTAGAGGCACGTTGACAGCTGAAAACATTCCTCTCCAAATTGATAACCATATTCAAATACGCTCCGTCCGTTGGAGACCAAAAGGTTACGTTGCCTCTATACCGTCGGTGCTCATCTTTTACATAAAGACTCTGTTTTACGAAACAGGATATCATATTTCGATACCGAGTTCTTTTCCATTGAAATGGGAAGCGAAGAGTCGATAGAAAGACGGTAGAACCTGAATGCACAGGGAAAGACACACTGTACGACCGAGGCGAAATCGTCGATTAAGTGGATTTTAAGAGAAAGCGTGTGGGTTGAATATTCGACATACCGATACTGGAGAAATTGCTGAGCAAGTGGAATGCTGGTGCGTTGTACTTACCTGGAACAGAGAAAAAGTATCGATTAGTACGAGAAACCGCGAAATACACAAAATATTCTAATTAAAGTGTACTTGAACTTCCCCAAAAGTTGCAAGAAAACTCCCTGCTAAAAACTTGAAACGAAGCTGCTAGCACTTAGGACCACCCTGACAGACCCCCACGATTCCACCCCTTGTGTCTTCCCACAAACCCTCAAAAACACGGGAGATAAGCTGACAAGGCGTAAAAGTGAGAACGAGGAGAGTGTCCTGAAGCAGCCAATATGATTTCAACCTGGCTGCACCAAGGTTCCCTAAACTCTTCCCGGACGCAGCTAGCCGAAGTAACGACCCAGAAGCTACCGCAAAATCCAAGCGCCTTAACTTTTCGAGCATACCAATAACCACCCCTAATTGAAGCGAAAAACTGCCCACCCGGATTCGGCGCACAGAAAGTCCCGCGTCTACTTTCCGCAACCTGGAACGTTTCAACAGCCGCAAACCCGCAGAGTCCCCCAGCAATCGAGTCCACCGTGAAAGGGGTTGACGCTGCGTCTGACAGTAGTAACGATCAGAATCTAGCGCGAAATTTCAATCCGGTTGCTCCTTTTTCCCAGGCATCCGGAGGCGATGTAATTTCCCGTCCAGCCGCGACGTTCCACTCCTTATCTCCACTTTAATTACTTCGTTTTATTCGGAAAGGAGGGTTCCATAATGAGAAGTCGGCGCGCCGGGTCTAACCCTCTGTCATAGCCGTTCGTCTGCTGTCGGGTTGAGAGGGGTTGCGGAGGCTTCCGTGTCCAGGATCGTCCTACCCCGTTCGCTCCCTTCCGCCAGGGGGAGACGTTGGTCCCGCGACAAAGACCATCGTCCAGCTTTAATTAGCCCGAAAACGCGGCGATCCACTTATTGAGGAAGCGGGCAAGAGGCCTGTACAGGTCTGGTTCGGGCGGGGTTCGGTCATTTGTGGACCGTCTTTCTTCGCTTTTATTAACCCTCTTGCCTCCTCTTACCTTCCGCCCCTTCTTCGCCGAGGTTCGCTCGGCTCCTCCAATATCACGATATTGCACTCTGCCGCCTGCAGTGTCGCTATAACCACGGGGCCGCGACGGTGTAGGTGGTTGCTCATCTAGCTCCACCCTGTTCGATTTATTCCCCTTTCTCGGGCGCGGGGCCCGCTCCTTCAGCGGACACGCTCGTGCTGCTTTATTTCCACCTGCTCGCCGTGTTCACAATACGCGGCAATAACCGAGAAATCGACGGTTAGCTCGATACCAACGTCGCCGCGTGTCCGCCCACCCGAAGTCGTGACGAAGCTGCGCCTCGACGACTCTTTGTCCCCCCCCCCCCCCCCCTCCCCGCCCCGGCCGTCCCCCCGTTGCCGGGTCAGTGTGCCCCTTTTTTCCGTGGCCCTTTCACACCGCGGCGTTCCCCTGCGATCCTATCGATCGGCCGATCTAAATCAAACCGTTCGTTATGGACAGTTGTCGCCCGTGAATGGTGTCTCTCGTCCATCGAATCGCGGCGCGCTCCTCGTTGCCTCTTTTCCCGTGGGACGACTGGTGAAATTGGACGCTGCTCGTCTTGAGGCTCGATTCTCAGCGGCGGATACAGTGGGCTACGCGTTAGGCCGCGCCCACACGTGCGCGACGCGATACGCCTCGGGTGTGCTTAACGCCGCACGCCAGGAGTGCTGCGTTTCAAAATTGGGTTGCATCTTCCGTGTTGCTTGGGAGGATAGTTGTTGAATCTGGGAGCGATAGTTGCTTGTTGGAATTCGATTCTGCGGAGTACGCGGTAAGGGGAATAGGCAGGCAAATTGCTTTAAAATCAAGTATTTTTTAGGAATTAATTACAAGGAGATGAATACAAATTCTGAGTAGTGCTTTTGGGTAATGTTTATTAGTAGCAGAAAGTTATTTTTAAGCTCAATATCAGTGCAAAACCAAAGACACTTTTTCTAAATCACTATATAATCAATCTCGTATGGCGCCATTTGTAAAATAGATATATATATAAAAAAAAAAATTTTTTTACTCTACGTGATAGTAATAAACAATGTGTAAAAGGAAAACTCTGTGCTCGCTTTCATTTCCTTGTAACGAATTCACAAAGAATACTTGATTTTCAAGCGATTTAACTGCTTAGAGTCCCCTTAAGCCGCGCTCCCACGTGACGCTGAGGCACTCGCACTTATCGCACCGGAAAAGCGTACCTTATCGAAACGAACGCACTGAAAGAAGCATTCTAAATCCGCTCCATCGAAAGTGCAGGTTGGACAAGTCTCACTGCCGTCAGACAGTAATCAGTCGTTGGCGTGGGGAAATGCCTTAAATTCCCCCTCGGAGCCACACGTTTTCAGAATACTAAAAACGGCGGTCGTGACTAACTGCTTCCCCTCGAGAATGTTTGCAGCCGCGAGGGATAAATATTAGCGCGCCTATTATTCCTTGCAATTATTCCCCATGAACAAAAGTCCTTCGACGATAATTTCCCCTAACACACGGCCGCCCTTAATCGTTATCGCATACGAGCTCGCGAGCCAACCCCTTCGCAGAGACCTACGTATGTACGTGTATACATCGCCGGAGTGCGTGTAACGAGGAGCTGGCAAACAGTTTTCTCGTGTACCTCCAAACTTGCTGTTTGAGGACCAGACCCCCCTCCCGACCCCTTGAAACGGCTCATTCTATTAGCCAGGAACTCCAGTTTCTGAACTCCATTTCGCGCCATGGTGTGTTCCTCCAACGCGCAAGAAAAAAGGGTTCGGAATTCGACGAAAAGGGAATCTAAGTTTATTTATTATCATTTATAAGGGAGGGCCAGTTTATACGGAGATAATACATTCTGGTGGCCACGCCGGTACTAGCCACTAAATATTTTCCGTGACTATGTTTTAAAATTTAAAAGAAGATATTGTAATATAAAGGAAATTAAGTCCACAGTGTTTATTAGCCGGCGTGGTAGTCTCGGTAACGGGGTCAGTATGCCCAAAGCGTTCCTGATTTTCGAAAGCGGCCGAGGGAATTTTAATTCCAGCAAATTATTCGATCACTATCTAGGAGCCCCGGTTACCGTGGTACATATTTCCCCACAATCTAAATTTTCGTGTCATCTAAGCCTCGTGTTATTCTACCACCCTCGCTCCACGGTTCACCACCGACTCCGCGATGCTGAGCATACCGGTAGTTTCCTCTTACCACCGCAGATTTCGAATGCCTCATATCCAGCAGCGTTTTCCACGCCGAACAGCCGAATTCGTCGGCTGCTAGACAACACCGGCTTTCTCGCGAAGAAAAACGCAACGGGAATCTACAGCCAGGAATCTCAGTTTCACGCCACGTCCCGCGAGCCTTTTGTTTCACCCGCTGCCGCTCTCAGGCAACAAGACTACACGCCCTTAGCACACTCGGCTGCGATAATGCGAATTTCGAATGGCACTCCTGAGAGTGAGGAGATTTCTAGCACTGCCGCGATCCCTCGATATTCCCCGAGCGTTTTCTTACTCTTCCCCTCTTCACGGCGGTTCTCCCCCCGGTTCCTCCAGACAATTTAGATCCTTTTTAAACGCTCCGCCGCGTGCACGTGTGCACGGCCACGGCCACACCGACACGGTCCACTTTCAATACGGACAAAGAGGTACGTGACGCGGCTGGATACGCACAATCAGCCCGCAGTGATTGAAGCATTCAACGCGTGGGCACGCACTCTAGGCGCGCTTACGCGCCCGCCGGCCCGCGCGCGCGCGCGCGCGAGGACCGCTGTCGGATTTCTCACGCTCCCTTTGGCATCTACTTCTGACACGTGAAATAAACCGAACGTGGAGTGATCTATACGCTGACTGCCGCGTTCCCCGTTCACTCGCAGTCGTTCGAACGTGTAGCGTCAGAAATAAGAATGCTGCTCGGTTATAACGATGTAGTTATTATTCCGCATTATTCCTACTGACAGTAATACACTACGGAAGGCTGCGAATGCAAGGGTTCACTTATTGCAGGCGTTCTAAAGTAACCTTACACGTACTGGGCGGTGTTACTGCTGATCCCCATGGCAGGTGTTTGACACTATGGGACACTAACAGGGAACATAACCTAAATGTTATGCGCCGAATTTGATGGGGTTTGGGTAGATTGTAGTTCTCGAAAAAATATTTGATATGTACTTTTTTTACGGGCATACGTCCATAGCTGGGGAGGGGGGTTGAATCAGCCCTAAAAGTTGGGGTTGTAAAACAGGTTTGCCCCAATATCGCGGAAACTATGCGCTGTAGAGTAAAATCTTTTAGACGAAAATTATGTATTTTTTTATAACAAGTTCAGCCACGTGGTCAGATTCAGTGAAAATTACTACTTTTTAGAATATTGTTTAAACAAATTGACGTATTAGGAATCTCACCACGTGGCTGAATTTGTTATAAAAAAATACATCATTTTCGTCTAAAAGATTTTTCTCTATACTGCATAGTTTTTTAGATATTGGAGCAAACGTGTTTCGCAACCCCAACATTCAGAGCTGATTTCGCCCCCTAGATATGGACGATTGCCGATAAGAAAAAGTACGTGTAGAATACTTTTTCGAGAACCAAATTCGGTGTCCAAGAGTTGGTTGATGTCCCGTGTAACTATATAATAAAATTCTAAATCTGGATATTCATTAACACTTTAATTTTCGGAAGGTTTTGGAAATCCGAAAAATCTGTCGGGACAATTATGTATAAAGCGTGGAAAGCGAGCTGCTGAAGATGCTTTCGACAAAATTTCCACAGGTGGTAACACACCGACGCCACTCATCGTCAGTGTTAAGAAGGGACCACACTTTTCCAATTTCAGACGTAAGTATCGATCTACTCAGCGAAGATCCTCGAAATTTGGGTCACTCTGGCAGTGCAGATCGCGATGCACAGGTTTGTGAACAATGCCCCGCGCGTGGCACAACAGGGGTGGATGAATCGATAAGGATAGAGGCGATGAACGTGTCAGGGGTTGCTTCTGGTGCGAGGAGTTTCGGCGGGACGATTGAGACGTCTCCGCGTCGTCGTTCCGACACCCTCGGCCCGCCGGCCCCGAATAATAACAATGTTCCCTGCATAGTTGATTCGCGTGCGTGGCCGCAAGAGGCAACGATAGGCACTGACACGTGCGTGCCGGCCGCGCGGCCAAGAACGATGGTGGAAATAAGGAAGTCGTATAAGCCGCGAGAGGGGCGGCCGCCCCGAAGGACGATCTAATTTATTTTCGAAATCAGGGAAGGTATTAGCGTTTCTTCGCGCCATGCATACACGTCCAGATAGGCGGCCGGCCGCGCGCATAAATCTGGAATTTTTATCCGATACGCGGGGTAAAATGCTTCCCGTGTACCTTTATCGCCGGCGTACCTCGCGGCCGCGTACAATTGATACGCGTGTACGGGACTACCGTGGATTAGGATCTGTGATTAATTGAGATTCACTGCTTCCTCCAGGTTGCAGTGCAAGGGTTCTCGGGGCAAGCTTTCGCAGCACCGTGTACCTTTTCCGGTGGCAATCGACTGGCCGGACTAGCGTTGCCAGTGAATTCTTTGACGGGCGGAATAACCTCAGACACGACTCGAACTCCGCGGAAGGTGGGGCGCGGAGGGAAGGGGTTGGCAGAAGGAAATCAAGTCTGCGAACTCCTGAGCCCGTCAGTCGCGTCTCCGTTAATCACTTTCCACCCCCGCTGCGGGGATGACCGCGACTATCAGAGGCTAGAATAGCCCTTTGCCAGCCTCGGGGAGCCGGCTAAAAGCGATCGCGTGGCTCGGAGAGAAAGGACCAGATCTAATCTCTCAGGAGCAACGCATCGAATATGCAAGATTGGGGCTCTCCCCGTCGAATATGAAGGGACAGAGGCGGCTGGAGGTAGACAGAGCAGGGGGCAGACGGCGGGGGAGGGAAAGGCTTCGAGTAGAAAAGGCTTTTCCCGGAGGTTAGCGTCGCAATCTCCATCGCTCGATTGGTGTTTCCACTCGAGTGGCGGGCACACCATCACCGTGATAAGAAATGCAAGTCCCCCCCACAGCTGGTCGTCGTCTAGCTGCGACGAGAGCGCACAGGAGGACGCCCGCTGGTCGACCGTGGCGGGGCGAATGCTTTCCGCGAGATTGCCAGGGCCGGCCAAGTCGAATTAAAAATTCGGTCGGGCGGACGGCGGGGACGGTGCCCGTCGCGTAGCCCTCTTCCTAATCCTCCTTGGCCCAGCTCTCGATAATAGTTTCGAGTGGTCGCTGACCATTACCGGGGGACACCCCCCTGCAGCGCGGCAAATGAGCATTCCTCGGCGTAATTGAAGCACGCGGGGATACGGCGTAAGAATCGACCATGAGGGAGGGACAGCGGGCCAGGGGGGGGGGAGGAAAACGGAGGGATCCCCAAAGCACTCTTGCCCTGTCTGAGTGGCCGACAGATAGGGAAGCAGGGAATGAGGGCCAGGCCATTGCGTAGCAGGAAGTGCTAGCCACTCTTGGACCTCGCGAGCTCCGTGTCTCCGAGCCCCGGCCTCGAGGATTCTGGAGTCAGCCATTGGTTAACACGCCCTTACGGGCGAGACGGAGGAGAGAGTTCTCACGGGTATCGGTTTTTGGGCGACGGTTGTTGCAGGGATGGTGCTGCACCGGTGATCAGATATTGGATCGTTGGCTCCGAGGGTTGTATGTACCCGCTCATGAATGGGAGTTCAGAGATTTTTGAGATAGCGGATGATGTGGAGATAATTCTAGGTGTGTAGGAGGCGAGGGTGTGTTGTTGGTGTAGGTGTTGGGTGACGATTACAGATTTGAGGTGGAGAGGATGAGAGTTGGCGCACTGGCTCGTTGACGTGTTGAGGGGTTTCTAGTTTTCTGGTTTAAAAAGAGGGTTTCTGTAGATGACTCGGGTATAAACTTTGGAAAGTGCACCTAGGAGTGCTTCTTTCCCGGCTGGACCACGACTATAGGATGATGATGTATCGCGCAGACGCAGAAAACAATCGGAAGGAACACGAGACCCAGGAGCCTACGGAGAGTAACCTGATCGCCTCGTGATGCACGTTTGCATTCTGCTTTAACGAGGCGCGTGGATGCTGCAACGACAGCCCCATCGTCGGAGGCGGTAAAGAATGAAAAGATGCATCGACGCGCTGGCGTCTGAACAGGCTGATGACAGCGGTAGCGAGAGGATGATTAAAGAGCGAAGGACTCGTGGAGCTACTTGCGTTCTGGAAATAGCGGCCTCGAAATCTGACAAAATAATGAACTTCCACTTTTGGGATGTCATCCTTCAGGCATCGTCAGTTTCTAGTTACTGATCTAAACTCGGAACGTGGACTACGGAATACTGAGACTATGGAGCCGAATGCCTAGATAATCAGAAACATGGGGGATCTTAATACTTATGGAACTGGGTTCCTACAGTAGTGAATTTCTAGAACATCGAATCCCTTTTTATCGAATCACAAGTGCACCGAATCTGTAGTGCCCCAGCTCCTAGTGCATCGAATCCTAAGTTCTCGGGATTCTTAGTGCATCAAATCGTAAGTCCTCAGAATTCTTAGAAACCGAATCCCTAGTGCACCGAATTCCTGGTGTATCAGACACCTAACGCACCAAGTTTATGATATCGAATCTCCAGCATACCGAACACCTAATTTCCCCAGGATCCAGACCCTAAATTCAGACTCCCGAAATCTCTGAGAATCTGAAAGGAGGAAGGAACCTCTGACCCGATGTTTCAGAGCCTGAAACCGTAAAGGGGTACCGAAAGCAAAGAAAAAGGTTGTCGAAGGGAAACGAGGACTGTCCTCGAAGCAAATAATGGTCCAAGTCGAACACGTGAACGTGTTCACTGTGCATCAGGACGGCTCCCTAGACCTCACACGCCGAAGAGGATCGACCCAGACGATCGTAATTCACGCGAGGAGTGGATCGTTTTGCAGAAACAAACAACGTGACTCTCGGTATGTTCACCGTTTGCAGCGACACGGTGGAACAGGTTTTGTTTGACCTGCCAGTCCTCCTGACGCGTCCTTTATCCAAGCGCGCGGACATTAGCTGTCTGTCATGCATCTTTACAGTCTCCTGAAGAGTATTTCATTACTTAATAACCATCTCAAAGGAACCCTACGTTGTTCCCGTCGGGAAGGGGTCTACCGGTCAACCGGGGTTCATTGAATGGGCGAACAAAACGGGGAGCGGGATTAATGATCACGCGATGCTCGATGGCGTCGCACTTGCGGGAAGCCTCTACTTTCGCCAATTATGTGCATGTTCGAATGAACCAAAATTAATTCGAGTCACTAATTCAGAAGTCTTCTATAGCTCTATAGTTAGCAAAAGCTGTAAATCAAAGTGCATCGAATCTAAGGCAAACTCGCTAAATTATTTAAACTTCTATAGAGCAAACTGTTCGAACTTCTTTGAATGTCCATTGCCAATATCACTGCCCCCGTAATTGTTACACTGCGAAAGATTCCACCGCGATTGCTACCGGTCTAACAGGATCAGAGTGCACGAAGAAGAACAAAAATTCACCAGGCACCTGACGAACCCGCTACGACGCAAGTATACCTTGTCGTTGGGCACGAGTTAGCCCCTGGCCAGCGCGATCTTTTAATCCTGATTTACGGGCGCTGATGAGGCGGAAACGGCGATCGCCAAGGAACCTGGTAATTCCATCGGTGGCCAGACGTGTCAAGTGAGCAGCTCGTTTCGAGGAGGATACGCGCGGCGTCGCGGCGCACGTGCACCCCGCGGATGCAGATGGATCGAAGGCGTAACGACGTCGTTAACGGCGGCAAACCGCGAAGACAGCCGCTTCTTAACGAGTCTATATCTCTGCGGCAATAACACTGGCCAGCCTGGCGAGATGGCATCATATTCGACCAGAAAATACGGAGTCGTACGTCACCCGAGGATATACTGGACGGTAGCTGACGGCCAGACAGAGAATTGTTCGTATCTAGGAAGCGGCACTCAATTAGACGGAATGCTCGGAACGCTTGAGAGCGTTGGATTACTTTGAAGCTTCGGGGGGTAAACACAATATTTTCGGTACACTCTGTGCAGATGAATGGGGTAATTTTTTCATTCAGATTTGCGGTATAGAGTATCTGGAGGGCTGAGTATGTACCGAATGTAGGGAGTACCGAATTACTAAATACTGCTCTCCTGGAGAGTAAATTTTCTGATGTAACGAATTCCTAGTACACCGAATTTCTAGCGCACTGAATTCCTAGTGCGCAGAATTCCTAGCGCACCGAATAAATAGTGCATCGTATTCCCAGTGCACCGAATTCCTTAGTGCATCGAACTCCTAATGCACTGAATTCCTAGCGCATCGAATTCCTAGCGCAGCGAATTCCTAATGCTTCGAGTTCTTAGTGCACCGAACTTCTAATGCTTCGAGTTCCTAGCGCATCAAATTCCAGGCGCATCGAATTCCAAACCCATCAAATTTCTAGCGCATGGAATTCCTAGCGCAGCGAAATCCTAATGCTCCGAATTCCTAATGCTTCGAGTTCTTAGCGCATCGAATTCCCAGTGCACCGAATTCCTAGAGCACTGAATTCCTTAGTGCATCGAACTCCTAATGCACTGAATTCCTAGCGCATCGAATTCCTAACCCATTAAATTTCTAGCGCAGCGAGTTCCTAATGCTCCGAGTTTTTAGTGCACCGAACTTCTAATGCTTCGAGTTCCTAGCGCATCAAATTCCCAGCGCATCGAATTCCTAACCCATCAAATTCCTAGCGCAGCGAATTCCTAATGCTTCGAGTTCTTAGTGCACCGAACTTCTAATGCTTCGAGTTCCTAGCGCATCAAATTCCAGGCGCATCGAATTCCAAACCCATCAAATTTCTAGCGCATGGAATTCCTAGCGCAGCGAACTCCTAATGCTCCGAATTCCTAATGCTTCGAGTTCTTAGCGCATCGAATTCCCAGTGCACCGAATTCCTAGAGCACTGAATTCCTTAGTGCATCGAACTCCTAATGCACTGAATTCCTAGCGCATCGAATTCCTAACCCATTAAATTTCTAGCGCAGCGAGTTCCTAATGCTCCGAGTTTTTAGTGCACCGAACTTCTAATGCTTCGAGTTCCTAGCGCATCAAATTCCCAGCGCATCGAATTCCTAACCCATCAAATTCCTAGCGCAGCGAATTCCTAATGCTTCGAGTTCTTAGTGCACCGAACTTCTAATGCTTCGAGTTCCTAGCGCATCAAATTCCAGGCGCATCGAATTCCAAACCCATCAAATTTCTAGCGCATGGAATTCCTAGCGCAGCGAACTCCTAATGCTCCGAATTCCTAATGCTTCGAGTTCTTAGCGCATCGAATTCCCAGTGCACCGAATTCCTAGAGCACTGAATTCCTTAGTGCATCGAACTCCTAATGCACTGAATTCCTAGCGCATCGAATTCCTAACCCATTAAATTTCTAGCGCAGCGAGTTCCTAATGCTCCGAGTTTTTAGTGCACCGAACTTCTAATGCTTCGAGTTCCTAGCGCATCAAATTCCCAGCGCATCGAATTCCTAACCCATCAAATTCCTAGCGCAGCGAATTCCTAATGCTTCGAGTTCTTAGTGCTCCGAATTTCTAATGCTTCGAGTTCCTAGCGCATCAAATTCCAGGCGCATCGAATTCCAAACCCATCAAATTTCTAGCGCATGGAATTCCTAGCGCAGCGAACTCCTAATGCTCCGAATTCCTAATGCTTCGAGTTCTTAGCGCATCGAATTCCCAGTGCACCGAATTCCTAGAGCACTGAATTCCTTAGTGCATCGAACTCCTAATGCACTGAATTCCTAACGCATCGAATTCCTAACTCATTAAATTTCTAGCGCAGCGAGTTCCTAATGCTCCGAGTTTTTAGTGCACCGAACTTCTAATGCTTCGAGTTCCTAGCGCATCAAATTCCCAGCGCATCGAATTCCTAACCCATCAAATTCCTAGCGCAGCGAATTCCTAATGCTTCGAGTTCTTAGTGCACCGAACTTCTAATGCTTCGAGTTCCTAGCGCATCAAATTCCAGGCGCATCGAATTCCAAACCCATCAAATTTCTAGCGCATGGAATTCCTAGCGCAGCGAACTCCTAATGCTCCGAATTCCTAATGCTTCGAGTTCTTAGCGCATCGAATTCCTAGTGCATCGAATTCCCAGTGCACCGAATTCCTAGAGCACTGAATTCCGTAGTGCATCGAACTGCTAATGCACTGAATTCCTAGCGCATCGAATTCCTAACCCATTAAATTTATAGCGCATCGAATTCCTAGCGCAGCGAATTCCTAATGCTTCGAGTTCTTAGTGCATCGAATTTCTAATGCTTCGAGTTCCTTGCGCATCAAATTCCTGGCGCATCGAAATTCTAGCGCCTCGAATTCCTAGAGCTACGAATTCCTAGTGCATCGAATTCCTAGTGCACTGAATTCCTAATGCTTCGAGTTTTTAAGTGCACTGAATTCTTAAAGCACCGACTTCCTAATGCACTAAAAACTACGGAAAACCTAGAATACCGACACCGAAAATTAGCTCCACTGAACATTTCACCAGCATTTACACACCACAGTAAGAATTTTCAATTAAATTCAAAAGCGGAACCAGGTCATACCGTGCCTCCCATAACCGCCATCGTTAAGTTCCAGCTCCTCGAGCAGTTTGAAACATTCAGCGACGCTGATCCTCGCGGATCGGCTCGGAGATAACGCATAATCTCCTCGGACATGCGAGCGATAATTAAGTTTGCAAATATGACCCGACGTAGGAGGATGCTCGCGCCGGCAGAGATCGGAACGCGAGATTAGTCGTTAAAGCCCCGTCCTGAAATATTTAAAGTTTCGTACACGCGTCGTCCCGCGAGATCCCCTCGACACCGTTTTTCGATCTACGCGACGGGCAAGAACACCCCGAAGCCTCGATAATTTAGTTTGCAATGAAACTCTAAGCCCCGCTCGCACGCCGTTTCTTGCGTGCAAGAAACTTCGCCCCCTGACGCCCGAGAGTATGGATTAAATGTCACACAGGCGGCGTTACGTTGATCTTATCGATGAGCCGGATGAAAACGGAATTTTCCAACGCCTCAACGTCAAACGTTGTGAAACGTGTCACAACATTCTCCAAACCCTTTAATCCTGATAAACCGCCCGGCGTATCGCCTTACCGTCCCTCAAATTTTCTAAACTTCACCCAGGCACCTCCAACATTCAAGCTACCACGCATTAAGCAACAAGAGTATCAAAAAATCCGAATAAACCTCGCAATAATTCCGAGCCAAATTGGAAACACTATGCCGCAACGCTATGATCATTCGCACATATCAACGACCCGTTGGCGGAAGCGATGCGAAATCTGATTTCTCTTTCGAAACCGCGCGGCCGATACAGGAGCGACGCGATATCACGTTCCGCGGATTTGCATAAATTCCAGCAGCCGTTAATTGTCTCCGAAACGGCGTCAAATCGAAGCCCTTTGTATCAACGTGTCGCCCATTCCGTGGCCCCCCGGGGCTCGGATAGGTGGGCTAAATTCAGGGGCATTTAGGTGAATCCGAGGGTGCGAGATACACCAAAGCGGGCGGGACGGCGGGGAGGGATATTCGTCTGACGTTTACGCGTCTACCCTCTCAAAAGCGGGCCCCGTTCGTCGTCAGCTGACTTCAAAGAGACTTCGAGATTAATTATTACTATAACCTCGCGTGTCCCGCCGTCCCACGTACGTTTCTATGAGCGTGACGCGCATGGAGCAGCGGCGACGGCGGCGGCGCTAGAAACGGGGAAAAAGAGAGAAACGGCCGTTTCAAAGGCGACCCGACTCATTAGCTGACAGCGTCCTTCTCGCCGTTTCCCTGTGCCCGAGCATCTCCTCCACGCACGTTTCCTCTATTACACCGATCGGCCGGCCTCGTCGATAACGCTTCTCACGGAGGACAGATTCGATTTATTCGGCAAACTGCTTGCTCTCCCATCCGCTGACTCGATTTCGTCGCGCTCTGTCCCGTTGCTACCCTTCCAGGGCTACGGAAGCTTCGACGACTGACAATAGTTTCTTAATCCGAATCTTCGGCGACACTTGCGGAAGCTTCTGAAGATAATCACACCTCCGGAGTAAATCCAAGAAACAGGAAAATACGGGGCAATCCTTCTGTCGAAGGTGATTAACCGGTTAACTGGCACGGTCCTTTTCACTATTCGGGCCCAAACTGGTACCATCGAATAATTAAGTGAATCACACAAAATTTGGTATACAGGGGTTTTTTGAGTCGCTGAACCGATTCCGGGGGTAATTTTTTTCATCTGACACCCCAACCCCTAAAAAAATAGAATTTAGGGGTGAGTTTGTCAATTCTTTACTAAACCTTTTTTTATTTGTGAAGTTTTCTTGTCTATAATTCGATTGCAGCAGTTACTTTTTTCAATGCCACCCCCAACCCCTGAAAAATAAGGGTTTAGGGGTTTAATTTTTTAGTTTTTTTATTTTCTACGAAAAATTTTATACCTGAATTCTTCATCCATAAATTCCACCGCAAGTGCTTTTTTTTGATCCGCGATCCCAAAAACCCCTATATACAATTTTTCTATATCCCGATAGTATTTCAATATTTGGCGGCCATTTTGGTTCGCCATTTTGAGTCTGCCATATTGAATTTTACAATTCCAATGCCAAATTCAGATTCAGCGACCCCCAAAACCCCTATATACAATTTTTCTATATCCCGATAGTATTTTAATATTTGGCGGCCATTTTGGTTCGCCGTTTTGAGTCTGCTATATTGAAATTTAAAATTCCAATGCTAAATTCAGATTCAGCGACCCCAAAAACCCCTATATACAATTTTTCTATATCCCGATAGTATTTTAATATTTGTCAGCCAATTTGGTTCGGCCATTTTGAGTCTGCCATATTGAATTTTACAATTCCGATGCGAAATTCAGATTCAGCGACCCCAAAAACCATTACATACCAAGTTTCATTCAAATCGATTGAAAAACAAAAAAGTTATTCCATTTGATCATATATGATACATTGCCAGAATTGGCCAGATTTTTGTTGGATCATATATGATACATTGCCAGTTAACCGGTTAATACGGCCATTTTGAAAGTTGGGGAATTAAATCGCGTACCTGGAAACTATCGGCCTAGGTAGCTACTCGGAAGTGTCGGTTGCTGCACAGTTTCAGCTTCCTCCAGCTCGATTCCCCGCGAAGCTTATTTCCGTCTTAACGAGACGACTTCAACCTCCCTGCGAAACGTGTACTTTATCGCGGCACGCTGGCGAGCTCCATTTTCTAAATATGACAATGATATTACGCCGGCCGGGCTGCGCACATGCCGTAGGACTCGCCTCCCCTCCGTACTACACCGACCATGTAATTTCCTCGAGATTACACGGTATTTTAGCATACCGAGCCGATGACGATACGATACGATGGCTTGGCTCGATATCTTCGCTAATGTCCCGACTAATGCTTTGCCACCGACGCCGCTGGCGTTATGGCGCTCGAGCGCTTCGAAACGTGTTTGCGTTTATGGGAGAAATCGAGGGAGCGTGGGAGAAACCGAGTTCGCTAGAATTTTATAATGTTTTGAGGGCTGCAGATATTTTAAAGTTAGTTTCGCTGCACTTGTTTTGCTTGATAAAGGTAGCGAGCATGCGAGGAGGAAAGATAGCGGGGCGGGGGAGGGTGTTAGAAAAAGGACATTTCTACTTGGGTATTCTTAAAGCCCTCGGCAATTTGGACAACTTTTGCTTGAAGCAATTTGCAAAATAATGCGAGCATAACAAGCTACAAAGGAATATACGGCCCGGCACATTAGTCCGCAGTGTGCGTCTGACTACGGACCATCCGTTTCCCCTTAAGGGGATACTCCGGCCGAAAAATTCAGCAATCTTTATGAATGCTTTACTCAATGAATAACAAATATAATCGGGTAAAACTTTTTACATAATATTCACCCACTTAAAGAATATACGAAACAAATTGTTTTGTAACTTTTTAATTGGTGTTTTAAAGGAAAATTCCAAAGAGATTCTTCGTCTGTACGAGTGCCGCTATCGCAGGGAATACAAGTAGCCGGTCACATCAGAATTGAACAAAACTGCGAAAATCAACATGTTTTTGTAACTTCAAGGCGTAAAAAAGAGTATCAGATTTTCATTAAAAAAATTCCACCGTGCTCCGGACGATAGCCAAAGGTTTGTAGGATAACCTCAAATAGTTGCGGAGCGATTGGTAGGGTAGTTTCTTTTATTTCTGACCTGCCAGTCGGAAAACAGTGATCCTGAGGAAAACGCGTTTGAAGTTTTCAGCGCTCGCGAAGCGCGATGCGACGCGCTCAGTCCACAGGTTTATAAATATCGAAATACTTCGAAAATTGCTCCCAACCTTTAACAGTATATTCTAACAACCAAATACTCTCGAAAAATGCAAAAAAAAAAAGTATTTCGGGCCCAGATTACCAGAGTATTATTATCATTATTATTATTATTACCGGGAGTCCCCATAGTACCCTCTTAATCTCCAGTAGTGTGCTTCTCCCACTTCTATTCAGTGCACTTTGGAATCGTCTGAAATGAAGGCTGCTGGAAACAAGGGGCCATCATAAAAAGGTACAAACTTAATTCCTCAATATGCAGTTTCTTCTCTCACACCGTTCAAAAGAGCAGGCACACCTATCCAAATGTTTTATAAAATATTATCGAAACGTCCAAAAATCAGAATAAACCTCCACCCATGTGGCCGAAAGGATAAGAAAGCCAGGGCAAAGGGAAAAATCAGAATCGAACGTGTCGTATCTCGCTGAAACTTAAACGCACACCTGCGCCGATCGAGAGAGCCACATGTACCCCCCCCCCCCCCCCCCGCGCGACGGCATCCTGAATCACTCCCACGGTCACATCGCCCGGAACAAGACACGACAATCCGACGCATTCCAGAATCGGTGCGCGCGAGGCGCGCCGCGCCGTCGCCGTGGCGAAACTTCGTTAAGGAAGAAAGTCGCGCCGTAAACAAAGTGCACGCCGCGATCCCAGCGATCGATTTAACGAAGGTACTTGCCCGCCGATAAAATCAGCCCAGCCGAATCGTCAGATAAATTTGTCAATGGGCTAGGTGGCAACGCGGAGGCGGGCCTGCGAAGTATCGGCGTAAAGTATGCGAATAACGCGTCGCGTAAAATCGATGACGAGAGCACGGCGAAGGGGACGGGAGAGAGACAGTCCGCCGGGGAAGGCGGAACAAAGTAATACGCAAACGTACACCCGGCTTCCGGGAGTCCACTGGAATCCCCGGCGCGATTCCTTCCGAAACCGAACCGAGACGCGCGCACACGCGCCTAGTCGGCCCCCTCGGGTCCCATCCTCCCCGTCGAAGACTCACTTTCTCGCGGCACCGTTTCCCTCCGTCGAAGGCGCTCGCTCGCGTCTCGAGGCGACATCAAACGGTCCCCGCGCACGCACCGATGCGTGGTGATCTTGTTCTTTTAATCGCAGCAATTAAAAAATAATCACCCGTAACGCGCCGCCAGCAATTAGGCGCAAGCCTCCTATCGCGTACCTCGTAATTCCTCTCTCCTTCTCCCTCTCTCTCTCTTCGTTGCCCGCGACCCTCGCGCGTCCCTACCCACCTCCCCCGCTTCCACACCCTCCGCGACATACACCGCTTTCCCTCCCTCTTTTCCGTCTCTCGTGCGAACACGTCGAAAACCCGAGCGCCACCCTTAAAACCCCCCCCCCCCTCTCGCGTCTCCCCGCCCCTCATCCTCGCTCCCTTGACTTTCCTCCGTTCGCCCAGCTAACCGTTCTTCGACGAGCTACCTTTTGACAGTGTCGGCGGTCGCGTGACGTGCGCACGCGTGCGTCACATCCGTAAATGCCGTCGTCTCGGTCGCATTTCAACCCTCCTTTGTTCCCTTCTTCCACGGAGTCGCGAGCAAACTAATTACAAAAATGTTAGGCGTACGCGCCGGCTCGCGGGGGGGTGGCGGTGAGCGACTAACCCTCGTGAAATAAATAGCTTCTGGCGTTAAGTGTGTTTCGGACGAGGCCGGGGCGGGGGAGGGCTTCTTCTGCTGCCGCGCGATACCGTTCTTATTTAGTGCCGTGTGTTTCGCCTCGTGCCCCCGCGTCCGCTTGTCCGTCCGTGCTAATATCGGGGGACGCGCTTCGGTGTGCTAAACGTCTGAGAGGTACGCACTCTTTTGTGCCCGCTCGCTTCGAGCTTAAAGCACCGAGCGGCCTCTCGAAGATAATAAAAAGTTTTGCCTCCGTGAATCTCGATTATCTACCGGATGAAGTGTGCTTCAGGACGGTAAGCGAGGAGCGAATCTCGCCGCCGCACAGTGTAACGAGTATATAGGAAAAAAAATCAATTTTCCATTAAGACACTGTTATTTACGTGTAATTGATATGTTAATCATATTTATTCACAAAAAAAATAATTTTTTACATAAAATAATTCATTAATATACATATATTTTTGTCCATAATAAAAGTAAAACAAATAAAATATATATTTTTTTAAATATATTTAAACACAAATTAATAACTAACATATGAAACAATTATAAAAAAAATTAAATTAATTTTTTAAATAAATTAATAATAAATAAATTTTTTAAATAGATAATAAATTTTAAATTATTCATTCTTATTATACGTCTTCATCACTATCAGTTGAATCTGAAAGAATTGGAAGCTCAGTGTCTTTTAAAACTAAATATTCTAGCACTGATTGGTCTAGTTTTTCGTTCTATTATGTGTATTTTTTCTTATGTGAGAGCAGTCAGGAGCAGACAAAATTTACACCAAATTAAAGGACATGAAACGAACTAATTGTGGTAAAAAAATGAAAGAACCGATATGTTTCGTTTATTTTTAATTCTCTCCACAATTTAGAAGATGAGACAAAAAAAAGTAATAATTTGAGCCACTGGTACGTATCCATATCTTTAAATGCGAAAATGTTTAATTAATAAAACGAAAAA
Source organism: Andrena fulva (assembly GCA_946251845.1). Classification (NCBI taxonomy): domain Eukaryota; kingdom Metazoa; phylum Arthropoda; class Insecta; order Hymenoptera; family Andrenidae; genus Andrena; species Andrena fulva. Next base: position 7,133,901 of record OX276333.1, read on the forward strand.
GGGATATATTTTGCTTATTTTCAAAAAGAAAAGAAAGAGAAGAACTTATAAATACAACAAAATTGCAGTGGGTAAATATTTCCTATGTGTAGTCTGTAGCAGGTTCCGTTTGGTTATTCGACTTTGAATGTGAGTACTAACCTTAAATCCGTTATTTATGTTACTAAGTTATGTTGTTCCTATGTCGGAGGACTGTTTACTATCAAGTCCATAAAATGAAATACAAAATTTCAAAACACAATTTTTTGCTTTTTGAACACGGGCCGTGACACTGTGCGCCGCCACCCTCCGCCGATGCGTTTATTTTCGCTTAATTTAGACGACGCGGTCGCGTTTCATAATTCGACAACGGCGGAATGGTGGAGCAGTGACGCGGGGGCTTCCCCGGAATTGTATCGGGATGAATGTGGGCGATCATTGGGGGGGGGGGGGGGGGGGGTGAATTACGCACACGGTGCCCTTGTAACTTAAGCCGCGCGCGCGCGATAAAACGAAGCTGAAACCCATTCTCGTTTATCCGATGCGCCGGTTTGACACTGATTGTGGGCATAAATCATGGCCGCGTCCCGCGCAGTTTCGTAATAATGCCCGCTGGTCCGCCGAGACGTCGTCAAATATGCTGTATTACGCTGTTTCGGCGCGGCACCAAGGTTTTATCTAAATTGTACACCGCCTCCCCAGGGGCCGCCACCGTCGCTGATTACTTTGCGGCAATTACTCGCCGGTTCTTGCGTTAAATTTTCGTTAACCATGTCGCCGCCGACACCGGACAAGCATCCGATCGAGCAATCCTCGTTTTTCAAACAGGGTAGTCTCTGGGGACCTCGAAATCCTCAGCTAACAATCACAATGAGGATCAAATTTTTTTTTTTTCTTTTTTTTTCCGTCTTCATTTCACCAATTAGTACACAGTAAGGTGAAAAGGCGAGGCTCAGCTAAAGCTGTTATAAGGCCTAACCTCGTAATAGCGTACAGACCAAGCGCAAACTTGAAAAACTTGAAGAAAAACTAAAAAAACTAAGACTAAAGACAAAAACAAAACTAAACTAAGCATAGAACTAAGTAAAGTAGAGGAGGTGAGGAGTAGAGGTAGTACAAGGGAATGTTAAATAAGCGGATGATCTATTAGATACGCGCTTGCCGCAGCTTTGAAGGATGACAGGGTAGGAAGTGAACAAATACTCGGAGGGAGAAGGTTGAAATAACGAGAAGCAGCATAAGCAATTGAGCCACAGTATTTACATGTGCGATGTATCGGTACGGCCAGCAGAGATTCCGACCGCGTAGTACATCTGCCGGTAGCATAGGAGTCAGAGTTCCTCTTAATTAGCTCACGCAGGTAAGGAGGGGTGTCATCACGAATTATTTTATAGACCAGGCAACACAGATGAAGAATCCACCTGAGTTTCATAACCAGCCACCCTGATTTCTTAATAAGCGGAGTTACATGATCGTATTTGCGAGCCAAGAAAGTGAAACGAAGACAAGAGTTTTGGACAGATTGGATTCTCGCGAGCGCCGCTTTTGTAAGGCATGGACAATAAACAACATCGGCATAGTCAAATAAAGATAGGACAAGAAGTTGCGAGACGAGCAGCTTTTGACGACGCGAGAGAATTTTCCTGAGTGGGTATAGGAGTTTGAGGCGAAGCCGAGCACTGTTTATTTTGGATGACACATGACAAGTAAATTTCCACGAGGAATCAAACGTAACACCAAGAATTTTCACAGAGGAGAGTAGGGGAGACCGGGGCTAGTTGACTAACGAGGTTAGTTGACTAACGAGGTTAGTTGACTAATTCCCTTTAATTCTTGTATTATGGAATAAATTATGCTGCGATTCGCAATATTGGAGCATATGAATGACCAGCTTGCCACTTAATATGTCGCCGTGACAAAAACTTGCGTGTTCTGTCAGTGAGAATGAAAAATCTAAAAAGGTCGGCTGGAAGTAAATATTTTCGTTTCGACTATTTATGAATTTTTGTCCACTAAGTACTGCTTGATGTTATTTCATGAATATTTTGTGGAAACGTGATACCTTGACTATAATTTACGGTATTTTATTTTATCCGGTGCGTGGAGGTTTTGTACGTACGACCCTTAACATGTTAACAATGTCGGACGGGGTTACTTGACTAAGCATAGGAATACTACTAATAATTGCATTTTTTTATCCTCAAGATGCAGTCGAGGCAAAGAGTATAGCTGCTCAAGTCCACTTCCCCGACCACAAATCCTTCCAAACTCACCCCTACCAGTTTTACACCCTATCCTCCCTCCAAACTCTCAGGTCTTCCAAATAGACCATAACAAACCAGTACAAAATAATTACAGTATCTTAGACCATGATAATTAATAAAAAAAAAAATAACACTGTGGAGGAGTGAAAAAAAAATAAAAAATTTATTGGTCGTAGTATACATATGTACGCGTTTCGTATACTATATTGATGGATTTGGCAGCGTATATATACGTTTCTCACATTATATTGATGTACTGTGACAGTGTTTATATACACCTTTCGCATGCAAAGGGTTAAAACTGAAAAGTAAATGTTAAGTCAACTGACCCCATCATATTTGTCAACCAACCCCGTAGCCGGGGTCTGTTGACTTATTCGTCTCACTACTCTAAATTCAATAAAAACTACAACCTAGACTGAATTAAAACGATTTTCAAAATTATGCCTGTATACCTAATGAAATTTGGAAACTTTTGGTATGCAGTAAGTCAACCAAATACTAATGGTCTATTTATAAAAATTAGAAATGTAAAAAATTAGTCAACTAGCCCCGGTCTCCCCTACTGGAACCAGAATATTGTTTATTTTGAGACGGAAGGAGTTGACGGATTGAAGGATGGGGGTGGAGCCAGCCAGAAGGATAGACGATTTGGAAGGATTAAGACGAAGTCCATGGGAAGTAGACCATTCATGAATCTTGGCTAGATCAGTTTCAATTTGAGCAGCAGCCATAACGGCATCGCCAGGATGGAAAGATAAGAGTAGTTGAGTGTCGTCCGCATACATGTAAGTTTGACAGTAGGTAGCAACACGCGGGAGTTGAGACACATAAATGCTAAACAATATCGGACCAAAAACCGAGCCTTGTGGAACTCCATATGACGTAGATCGCACGGTGGAATAAGTTGGTAATGGATTAGTAAGAACAACTTGCTGCGAACGACACGTAATAAATGAACGAAACCAATCCAGAGCAGTTTCATAAACACCAATTCCCTTCAGCATAGCCAAAAGCAGATCGTGATTAAGCGTGTCAAATGCCTTAGTAAAGTCCAGAGAGACTATGCAAGCCAGGCGCCGCGAGTCAAAAGCATTTCAATCTAACCTAAAATAAATAAACTAAAGTTCGGTTCCAATTGCTCCCACGACCGTCCAGCGCCGTAGATAGTCGCCCGTGAGTCCGTTCTGACACCTCCAATTCCAAGATACCGCGAGTGGACTCCAAGCACCCAATCGCCCGTCCCGAACGCTACGATTCCCTGCGCGTGGACGCGTGAACCCCGCGCGTCAGCGCGGCGTCCCGGAGCCGCCCGTCACCGCGAAGATTATCTGCGCCGTTGAAAGCTCATTACCGGGCCGTAAATAGCCCACCGAAGATCTGGCCAAGTCGAGGTCCAGCCTCGAGCGAGTACACAAGCGACTCGGGCCGAGAAAACGGGGCACAGGGGCGTGGCGGGGTCCAAGGATCGCGTGTGAATGGAAATTCCCTCGCGCGGGTCGCCTAATGCGCCGCGGTGAATGGAATCCGTAACTCATTTGGGCGGCTGACGTGAGTTACGAGGCCGTGGCTCAATGGTGTATCGGCCTGGTAGCTTTTTCACGGCGTATCGGGCGTCAGAGCGAGGCACCGATGGCGGGCGGAACGCGGCCAAGCGGGCCGCTCGAGGCTCCGGCAGACGTCGACGCGTGTCTGGGGCCTCGTTACACGGCTAATTAACGCGACAAATTGCCCGACGAGGAATAAATGCGTGCACGGTTAATCACTCGACTGGTAGGTACGCCCTTTGCCAGAAAGACGAGGCGCGAGGCGTCGCGACGAGAGGCCGTCGACTCCTCCGCCTTGACATTCTCGCGTCGAAATAGGCCCCGGGCGCAGGAAGCAAGGGTTATTATCGTTTTTACGACGGAGAAAGCCAATTTTCCGCCACCGCCCCGGCCGCGTTTAAATTGGAAACGGGAAGTCGTTAAGCCGAGCCATTGTGCGCCACCATCCGCGGCCTAATGATCTGTTCGACGGGCCACTTTTGATTTGGGCCCCGTGGATTCTCACACGCTGCGAGCTCGTGACACTGATTAATCATTATTAGCGGGAGACCGGGCCCCCAGCTGCTAATTGCCAGTCGCGTCGGCGAGGAGAAGCCTGAACGTTAAGGTGGAATCAGACGGCGCGTGAATCGCCGATCCACGCGCCGTCTGATCGGTCATGGCTCGGCTCGCCCAGGCTCGCCAAGCCGACTTGACGAGTTAGACGAGCCGAGCCAGCTCGCCAAGCCACGCGCCGTCTGATCGGTCATGGATCGCGAGTCGGGCTCGCCAAACCGACTTGCCGAGCCGAGCAAGCTCGCCGATTCACGCGCCGTCTGATTCCACCTTTACATCCGAGAGCTCCGGGACCTGCGCTCTCCGGGTTCGGTGACAATCTTCGCGAGTTCCTCGGCGAAAGCAGCGTTTTTCGCAGCCGAGCGCGAGACTCGATGGCTAATCGGGTTGCCGAGTCGGGGGAAAACAGTAGTCAGTCGTAGGCAAACTGGTCTAGAGCGAGGCGACAGAGGCGGGTGCAGCTGCACACCATTGCTAAACTTTCCTCCAACCTTATTACGACTCCTCTTAACGAATTTAACCGTCAGACCGTAACTTGACGTTTGAGTTTGGCCCTCGCGCGACAACGAGCACGACTGCTTCGACGCCGCTGCCGGGGCTCCCGCCGAATAAACTTCCGGTTTATGCTGACGTACGGCGGCTGCTAAGTGCGCCGATAGTCCTTCGATTTCTATGAAACTGCTGCCGGCTACGGAATAGCCCCCCGCGGCTCGCAGAGGAGACACTGAGTGCGCTTCTTCGATTCCCTTCCGCGAAAGCACTCCCGGAGAAACGTTTGACAGTAATTCGACCAGTTTCGCAGCGGCGTCCCGAGTGCCCCGTTATTTACTTCCGCGAGGAGACTCATTTGTTCCTCGAGGAACGGTGTTTGTCGCCGTGATGGAGATCCGACCAGGCCTGTCCTCCAATTTTCAGCGCAACTCCGCGGCTCTCGAGCTTAGCTACGCGTGCACTCGACACCGCCAGGATTAAGTAGCCCCCTATAGTGTTTACCAAGGGTCCACTTGCAACGAGTGCGAGCTAGTTTGAAGTCTCGGTTTACAAAGCGCACAGCTTCGGACCGGATCGGTCCCGGACTCCGTCATACAAGGACGCAAGGAGCAGTCGCCTCATAAACCACCTCTCACGGATTCAATTCCTCCGAGTGGCCAACCGACAAAAGAGCGGGCAACGAGATACAAAACCGAGCCGTGTATCTCCAGCCGTCCGTGCAGATTAGCATCGACAACCATACGGCGATAAATCTCCGTTTGGGCAACGCCGGATCACACCGAAGGCAATTACGTCGCCTCGTATCCGCTGCGCAACGGCGCGCAGGTGGCGCGGCGGTCGAGCGACCGGGCCCTTTTAATGGCCGGGTCTTAAGTAATAAACTTAATCGCGGCCGTATTGTGTCTGTTGAGCAATTTCAGGCTCCGCGTAAGGGAAGAAAATTGCCGCGAATAGACGCCGCAAAATGTGGATACGACCGTCGTCCACTTTCTCCGCCATCTTGGCAGCGTTCCTCGAATACGAGCGGACAAAGGTTAATCAAACAGCGCGATCTACAGGCGATGTCCTTAGAAACCGCGTACAGTGACTTTTAGCAAGGGTATCGCTCGAGAAACGATAAAATAGAAACGGTTTCGAACCGATCCACCGACCGACCGACAGGACAGCTTGACGTTTATTCGATGCCGCCTTGTTCCCCCCCCCGGAAATATGCACGAAACTCGGCCGAAAGGAGAGCATTATGCCGCGAAACGGCGACGGTGTCGAGCGTTTTTCCGATAAACACGCCGCGCGGGGGCCATGTGTACACGTCGCGGGAAATGATTCGCCGCATGAATCTTACGTGTGCAACGCTTGTATCCCATTTAGTTGGCACGCTGCGGGCTGATTTAGTGACACGCGCGACAGGACCCCCTCTTTCCTACATGGCGCGGGCGAAACTCGTTTATTGGTTTTGCCCGAAATGCCCGGGAAATAATAGCGAATCCGCGGCTGTCAATATTCGATATCCGCGAGTGGATTTAAAGGGGAATCGCTGCGATTCGCTGTTGAAACGAGGTCGCGCCGGGTCGAAAGAGGGATTTAGCGGTTGCGTTCGAGGCTTCGCGATTGCAGCTAGCCGGGCACTGGTGTTTGGTGAATTAATCGAAGATTCATCGCGGCTTGCCCCGACACCAGCAACCAGATCCTGCCAGGGTATCGTGTTCTCTAACTGTACAAGGTGGGGGCCTACGCGTCGATAGAAAAGTGAAAGCGTGAAGAAGCGCGACTCACGATCCGCGCGCCCTCTAAGTGCAGTTAAGTACAGAGCCCGTCGCGGGGAATAGGAATGGACGGGCGATCCTCCAAAGCGTAGAAAGTATAAAATCCGAGCAGCACCGCCGTTGGGTATAGTTATTTGTTCAAAGGCGAGAGAGCGTGGCAGCGTTTCTCAGCCGTAATCGCGCACCAGAGAGAACACACCTCTCCCTGCTCCGCCTTAATTTATTGCCGTTGCACCGCTTCGAACTCCATTTATACTATATCATTACACTTCCCAGCGTCTTCCCCTCCGCGCCCCAGACGCGCAATTAACGTTCCCGCCTTAAGTATGCAGCGCGAAGCCCCCGTGAGAAGCATCATCCTTTACAGGGCGTCCCTTAACTCACCCGGCTGATGCATCGGGCATTCCGCGGACCAGGCCGCGAATCCTTCTGAGGAGCGTAGGAATTGGCTTTATGCAGCTCATCCACCTCTTTCCGCAGCTATTCTTCACTCCTGAGGAACTGTGACACTAGGCACAGCTAGGAAACTTTATTTATCACCCAGTCCAGCGGATACACCTCTGGGAATACTTAAAGGTGGCATAGCAGATCCTACGGTCCGCTTGTGTCCCATGTTGCTAGCGTTTCTATCTAGTGGCGATCACCCGTATAGTAGCAATCATCCCCGACTACTCTATTCGAATTCCCTCTTGACTGAGCCAGTGTATCGAGCAGCGCAGCCATAGCCTATTAGAGCTCAGTGCCATCGAACCGTTCTGCCATCGAACCGTTCCACCAGCGAGACGCGCACCTTTCCCCGCGTGCACCCCTCTGAACCGAGGAAACGCAGACGCGGTTCGCCTTATCGGCACCCGCGCGTCCGGGATATCATTTCCTCCGGAAAATTACCATCCCTTGTGAGCGGGACGATCTTTCGCTGGCGGGACGACAGGAACGCCTCTTATTGCTACGTCTGATGATGGGACGTCAAGAGACCTTGCGTTTCCATCGCAACGTCGATGCCTGGCTACGCCGAAGACGTTTAATCACGCTGCTGGGAAATGTGATGCTCTAGAGGGGGCGAAAAACTTGTCTGGGATGTTAATACCGGCATCGATCCGAGGAATTCCACCCCTCGCGGAGCGGAGGGTGAGGCCGCAGCGATTTCTTTTCGCGTCGTGGTTTATGGTGATACGCAGAGTTGCTGGGGATGAACTGCCGCGTTGATTTGTCGAGATTGTGGGCTCGGGCTATGGTTTTCTTAGCGGGATTAGGGAACGGAGACGGCGGTTGGGGATTGTAGCCGCGGAGAGGAAAAGTCGCGCTGTAGCCACGCTGAACAGTTGGATAGAGAATGTAGACCCGAACAGTAACACGTGAACATGATTGATGATCACAAAAATGAAGTCCAAAATTGATGTTTCTCTTGATAGGAAATCCATAGAAAATTAAGGAAAGGGTGTACCTGATGATCCTCGATCGAATTCAAGAGGGCCAGTTAATTAACATGTACTAAAGAAGGAAATGGGTAAAAATTTCATACCTTTTCACACTTGTGGTACAGCCACAAAAGATGCAATGTTATAATAGGATATTTAAAGCATATACATATATGGTTGCTTTGACACTTTCTATCCCATCAACGAGTGGAGCACGGCACAATAAAGCAATTTGACATGGAAAAACTGAGTTAAGCACAATTTTGCGGGCCAGTTTTTTAACCGATCTCCACCGATCCAGAGGTGTCGTCGCGAGGCTATTACTAGCCTCGCATTTTGTGTTTGTTTTGGTTTGCGTTAAGCGTGTCTCGGTTGGCGCGGACCTTGAACGTGCCTTATATGGGCCTTGCCATATTTGGGCACCTCGGGCGGTCTCGCCAGGATTCGGCCGTCTACGGGAGAACTGGAGGGGGGCGAGCGCTAGGCGAGTGCAAGGCGAGCGCAAGGCGAGCATGAGGCGAGCTCGCGAAGCATTATTACTTTGTTACAGTCGAAGTCACCACGACCAGAGTTGGGCAAAATGTAATCTATTTACAAATTATAAATTACGTTTAAAATGTAATTGTGTAATTGATTACACATTATTTTCTGCAATCGTTGATTTAGGTAGTTCACCACAATAATGTGTAATCAATTACACAATTACATTTTAATCGTAATTTGTAATTTGTAATTAGATTACATTTTGCCCAATTCTGACCACGACACATGGCAGAATTGTATTTAACGAAGTCGCCGCAACACGTGGCATAACTGTATTCAATCGTATTTAAATAAACTATATTTGAACGGCTAAAATTTGCCTATCAAACAATCGCACAAAATTAATTTGGCGTCCGATCGCGTGCCTATGCACGGTGTAGAACCCCGCTACAGTGGTCATGACATATAATTCTTACACACCCTACACATATTATATAACAAAATGATAGAAAAACCTACCAATGTTCCTCCACTTTACAGTGCGTCGACTTTCATTCTCATTTATCAGACAACGCCTCAATTTTCTTCGAAGAAGACACACTCACAGAGACGCGACACCATGAAACACAGACCACTCTTTTCACCACCACGTTGAGCACAGAGTATTTCATCCCCGCCCCCCAGTATTTGCTTAGTTCCAAGGAGCAGGTCCATAAAGGCGATCTCCTAATTGTTTCGACCAGCGTGTTTCCCTTCTTCCCTGACTCCATTATTTCCGAACCCCGCCCCTCTCTCTCTCTCTCCTCAGGGAAACAATAACGAACGAAATCGGTGCTGATACAGCCCTGGAACGGAAGTGAATTCCGACTGGTGTAACTCCGCGACGATGGGGGGAAAAAGGCTGCAACGGGGGGATGCTCAGAAGAAAGGCCGTCATAATTTAATCCAGGCTCAGGAGTGAGATTCTCCAGAGCTGCAGGAATCCCCCGCGCTGGCCTGCCTCTTAATCGATCTCGCGGGGAGGCGTCTCGACTGTCCAGCGCGTCGATTCTGCCTCCGGCCGGGGGATTATACAATTTTTCCGTGGGTGAGCGCCAGAAAGCGCGCAATAAACGCGCGGGCCGGGCAATTAATTAGAGGGGACCGGCGCGGCTCGATCAAACAGCCGCGGAATAGAGTCTTCAAGGTAGTGTAGGAAGAGGTCGATAATGGGCTCAGTGGACGATTGGAATTGTGGTATAATTATGGTGATGAGTTCTGAATTAATAACGGCCAGGTTTCTCTTTGCCGTGTACGAAATATGAAATGGAAACGAACGGTCCGCTTCGCTCGCGGAGCGGCTACAGTAGGAACGAGAGCAACTGGCCGCTCAAGGCCCGCGTCCCCACCTCTCGGCCATTAATCTCGAACTATCAGAGAACGCCCATCCGCCGCTTGATGCCGGAGAAGAAAAGCAGGTGCAAAGGGATCGATAGTGACCGTCACAAGCTCGGCCATCGATTCGATGCAAATTTATAGCGCCTCGAGAGGGCGGTCGAGGGTTGGCGCGTTAAGATTTCATCGACCGGCGATTACGATATTTTTACGGACGGGGAGGTGGGACGCCGACGCTTGTTTTTCACGGGGCTGAGGACCCGGCGAGCGACGATGAGCGGGTGTTGAGCGCGAATAAGATTTATGTGGGCAGCGGGCGAGAAGGGAAATAAGTGCGCCGCGCGACGACGAGATATTAGAGGATCGAACGGGATGACAGCCAGGACAAGGAGGGCGGAGAATGAAAGGGAAGTGGGTCGGCCAAGAGGCGAGCAAACAAAATACAGGCGCGTATATATCTTTGGCGTCTGTCAAAACAAGCGGCCTCAGCCTTGGCGATGGAGGGCTGCGACTATCAGCATGTCCTCCGCGTCTTCGCCGTTCCCCATGCTTCCTTTCGGCGTTACCCGCTGCTCGACTGACAGAGGCCACTGATATTCGAACGATAGCTTTGCAGAGGCTTCTCCACGCTTGGTCATCGTGTGTGTGTATGTATTTCGATGTTTGAAAGAAATCGGAATTCTATCGACTGGAGTGTCCTGTAGGCTTGCTTGCCTCTTACCGGAGTGGGTGTCCTGTCGGGAAATAGTCAGATGTAATCTTTTCAATGAAAAGTGCTCGTCCTACGAAAATGGCACTGCAAAACTTGCGACTAAAGCAGAATCTACTGTTAAAGATCGTTTGCCTCGCATATAAGTCACGTCACGGTGTACAGGGTGTTTATAAAGTTGCGGATCTCGATTTGGAAGAAAAGAAAACTCGTGCGATTTATATTTGGTCGAGCAGGTTTCGATAAATTTTGCGGGTGTAAATATGAAGTTATCCAATTTTCAAGCTTTCAAAAGGCTGTAAAAAACGACCACGTGATAACGGCGGATATTTCGGTGAAATGCTAAAGATATTCAGAATGGCGGCTTCGGGTGGGTCGCCCTGTACATTACCCCGCAATAAAAGAAGCTATTACGCGAAGGAAGCTTTCTTGCCGTCTGACAAAAGGCACCCAAGGGCCGGCTACAAAGGGAACGCGTAATCGGCAGTCGTTCAGGGGTTAGAATTCCGCGCGATTGATCTCGGCACCATCGCCCCGTGGTGCGTGCGATCCGTCAGTCTGACCGAATTCACACGGTGACCCCCAGGTGAGGTGTCGCGACGCTCTCGACGCCATCCGCGCGAATAATAAAAGCGTCCGCCGTGGCCCCTTCGCCCGGAATCTCGCGCAACCCAACAGGCGGTCCGCATTGTCCGAAAAATGTAGAGCGCGGCAGGGAGGAAGCGGGAAGCGAGGCAATATAAATGTTAATGGACGGTGGGCTAAAGGAAACACAGTTTAAAGAGGGAGGATCGAAGACGTGGCGGATTCTGTGGAGGAGCCACCGGGGAAACTGCATGGAAATGTCTGCCCTTACGATTCTGTTACCGGGCAGCCTCACCCTTTCTTCGCTCCCATTGACAACGCCATCAGTGGATTAGAAAGGCAATAAATATAGGTAGGGGAGACCGGGGCTAGTTGTTACATTTTTCAAATTTATATTTTTTATTTTTTTTGCATTCCATATTCAATACCATCAATGACTCTCACTTAAAGTACGTTCTTTCCTCTACCGATGACCGCTATCGCATGTAATTAAACGAAAACCATGACTTTGAAACAAGCCATTTTGAAGGTCGAGCCATGTTGTATCAACGTGCCCCGAGTAGGGGCTAGTTGTTACACAATACGGGGCAAGTTGTTACAGGATTAAATTTTACGAAACGAGGCTTATTATGAGTAATATAATTATATTTTCTTGGACAAAAGTAAATTTATTAATGTTAAGAATCTATTACAATAAATATAGAATAAAAAATCTATTTTAAAAATAATAAAAAAACTACCGAAATCAGTTGCACTAATTATCGTCGTCCGTTTCATACGGGGACTCGCAATTAATGCACACATAAAAGTGATTTTTAGGTTTTGCACACTTCTCATGTGCCCACTTTTTTTCACTCTATGCACTGAATCCACATTGTGGAGCCTTTCTTTGAATGTAAGAGCCTTTTCGTATGTAACAACATGCCCCTTGTCTTGTGTAACAACTTGAAAGCTATAAGTTCATACCAGTTTGGTGTATTCTTATGTTCTTGGTACGAATCTGTAGCTAAAGGAACACTAATTGAAACGTGGTAATATTAATTTACATACATTTATCTGTCTGTTCGGTAGAAAAGATTGAAGTAGAAAGAGAAAAGTTACTATTAGTACCGAAAACACAAAAAACTGTAATAAAGTGACAACGCGTGAACCGACCACAAACAAACAACATACACAACTGTGTATGGTTGAAACACATCAGCCACTTCATCGTCGAAGTGATAGTCCAAGCGAAAAAAATTTAAACTGCTTTGTAACAACCTGCCCCTGTAACATCTAGCCCCGGTCTCCCCTACTCCAAGAAAGAAATGCGTTACTGATGATTCAATTGAAAATAAATTGATTCACTCAATATGTTGGGTAGAGTAAGCATGCCAGTAGATGGACAGTTTAGCTGATTCCGAAGGTTACATCAAGGTGTTTCTTAGAAATATCTGTTGTATTAAAAAGAAATCAAAAGCTTTGCACGTAAAAATGTACAAATTTAAAGAAAAAATAACTGCAAGTAAAAAAATTAATGTATTTAAGGATAAAATGATGAAAATTCTACTCATAGCCCGTATCACAAATAGATGGACGATAGGGCTAGCAGATGGACAGTTCAGAATCAATAGATGGACGGCTGTCAGACTAGACGAGTAAAAGACTTATTAGCTATAGTAGGTACCTAGATTAAGTTATTTTTGGTTAAAATATAATTTATTTCATCAAAACTAAAAACGTATGGAGTCTTTATTGCCAGAAAACAGTGCAACAGGTTATGGGCCCAGGCCGCAAATAAAGTGAGGTTATGTCTAGCCTAAAGTGGCCAAACGTCCCGGATCGTGTGGGACTGTCCCAGATTTGAATTGTTTGTCCCGCATTGAAAACTGTCTCGGAAAGTGTCCGGGATTGGATATGTAACCTTTTTAACATTTTCTTAGTGGCACAAAGTAAAAAAGTACGGTATTTTTTTTAATGCTTGCCATCTAAATAAAAGAAGAAAAATAAGATACCTACAAGTAAATATGTAAACTGTTTGTTTATTAAAAAAAAAAAACGGCTTCAAAAGATTTAATTCCATTCTGCCCATCTATTGCTTTAGGTTAGAAATCGATACCAGTACGTGGACAGTCATATTTATAAGTTCTATCGTTTTATTTTTCTTTGTTCACGCGTTTATTTATAAATTCTTAATATTAGAATGCTATTACATACATCTTTACAATGTATCCAAATACGTTTTTTATTAATTTTATGACACACGATGCTGAGCAATAGCTAATAACAAACGAGTGACTCGCGCATGGTGGCGTGAAATCGTACATATAAATACATTTTTCGCATACAAAATTTTTTTTTCGATAAATATGTTAATGTTTTATAAAACAACAAACGTTTTTTCTACAAAATAAAAACAATAATATAGATTAAAACTCTAGTTCTTTCAATATTAACGATTAACCAACGATTCGTCCATCTACTGGGCCCCGTCCACCTACTGGCGGGCTTACCCTACTCTTTTATTGTGAATTAACCTGAGCAGCCAGAGGGGTGCAACTTCATATTTACCAGTTTCGAGTAAACTGGAAAAAACTGCTTATAAAACTATTGCTATGACATAACATTAAAAGGAGAACACTAATTGAAAAATATACATTTTAACATAATAAGTAGTAGCTATTCAGTTGATAAGTTTTTATTTCTATTTTCGGAAAATTTTTCCAGTCTAGAGTTGCACCCCACTTGCTGCAAGGTCTTCAAGAGTGTGATGGAACTAGCTACCTCAGTGTTCAATAGTCACCTCTAAACTTCCACATATAAGTCCCCAAACAAAGTTCACCACCTCCAGCCATATACTTTCTCAATCCGTCAAATATTCCACTGTTTAGCTTTCCATCGCCAGCAGAAATCACAGCCCATACACCGTCGCAGTAAAGCTGCTGCGGAGCAAATCGGGGAACGAAGAACAGCCTCCGCGTAAACCGTGTTCCCGAGCCGGGGCATGCAACGCAACGGCGTAATAAATTTCGGCCACCGAAGCTACATTTTCGCCGCACTTGCGTGGCCGTCCCTCAAGAAAAAGAATACCTTCCGCCTCTGTCCCCCTTTCCGCCTCTTTTTCCCCCCCATAAAGCTTCTCCCCCATCCCGCGGTTCTCCTCCCCCCCGGCCGACACTTACGATCTTTTGAAAGCGGCCTCCACCCCCGCACGCACCTTTTCATTTGCATGCAGCGGGTGATTCATGCGCGTCGAGGCGGACACGCAGTCTCGCCCCCCCGGGGTGGAGGACACGACGATCCGAAAGTCCAGGGGCGTTCCGCGGTGAAAACCGCGATATTCTACATCATCCTTCCAGCCTCCCCTTCCTCTGCACCCGTTATTTACGTCCCCGCGGCTCGCCTCGCCGAGATTCCCGGATACTCCTTGAGGAGCGTGGAACACGGCCTCTGGGAAGCGCCGAAGTTACGATCAAAGGGGCCACGGGGATTTATCTCTGGACGGGGACGCCTGTCGTTCGACGAGCAAACGGACATTCCGCGGGGATGATTCATTGTCATGGATTTTTCGGTGATTCCATCCAGCGGAGATCCCCGGCCGGGTGTCTTGGAAGGGTTGGTGGAACCTTGGCCGACTGTATACGTACACTCTGCCGCCTTCGAAGTCTGCTACACTCCGCGGCGAGGTTGAAGGAGCGTGCTCCTTTGAGCCGAGGATTGCTCAAATGGCCAGGAAGAAGTTGCGCGGCAGTTTGCCGTGTATCCTCGGTATAAATCAGAATTAGGGCAAGGGGGCTGCCGCACGGTCGATTTAGTCGAAGGACGTCGATCCGTGAGCATCAGGGAGCCGGCTGTCAGCGGACAAATCTCCGTTTAGCGGGGCCATTGTCAGAGGATTATGCGCCCGTGGAGAGATCCCGGGCGCCGTGTTGCACACGGAACCGCGGCGACCGTTTCAGAGTCGTCAGATTTCGGATTTTCAATTGGGAGGGCAGGGAGACCTGTTGAAGCCAGGCCGCGACGGTTGGAACGGCACATTTTACGAGATTATCGGCCCGGGGGCTAATCCTGGGCGAACGTTAACGACAGCCGAAGTATTCCCTCTGAAAATGTTTCCGCTCAATTACCCCCCCGGCCGCGTTAAATTTCGGGCGCTCGCGTTATCGTCGACTGGGATTCCCGTTCAGCGCACGAACACGCGAGCGTGGCTTCCGCTTTCACTGTCAAGCGGGTGTATCGATCGGGAGGCGATCGATCATTCGTTTCGCGAATTTGAATGTTTGAAATTGGGGTGCCTCGGAACGGGTGTGTTGGAGACTTACAAGGAAACTTTCCCAATCCGAAAATTCATAAAATGCTTTTTTTTTTAAATATAACTTTATTTCTATTCTGGTAGTGTGATAGAGCGTAAAAGACTGAATAATTCTTGTATTTAAAGGTTTGTTCTATTAAAAAATAACGCTTAATTTTAAGGGCTGATTTATTATTATTATTCAGCGTCTTTATCGCACAGTACAAAAATAGAAATAAGAAGGAGAGAGAAAGAAGAAAATAAAAAATAGCGCGAAGATGAGGTTTGAAGTCGTAAGACTGTTTTGCAACCTAACCTTATATACCCCTCCAGAGTGAATTTGAAAAAAATATATGAAATTTTTTTCAAATTGAACTGTTTTATTTAATTTGATCAAAAATGTACTAAAAACTAAAAAATAATTATTTTCTCGTACTAGAATTACGATGGTGATATGTAAATTTAATTAAAATCGTGGGGCAGGATATTTCATTGCTTTTCATCGTTCATTTCGACGCTTGATTCTGTATTGAATTGATTCACATCATGTAATGCAATATCCTGCTCCACGATTTTATTTAAAATGGCATATCACCATCGCCATTGTAGTACAAGAAAAGAATTAAATAAATTTTTTTTACATATTTTTTTTTATTATTCACCTTTAGTGTTTGAGTTTCGCAACTAAAAAAAACTTCTAAAATTGAACTGTATTTGTACGTGACAGATCATTTCTCGTTCTCGGATTTTTTGTCGTTTTCGAGAAGAATGCGAGAGGCTGATTTCAAGTCGGTTATGGGTTAAAATTGTAGGGGATGCAATTTTTTCACCTCCCCATGGGTGAGTTTTTTTAAAAGTATTTTGTATTGTCATCATAACTACGTACGGCTGCAAAATTTCAAGTGTGTTGCATTCGTGGAAGTGGGTTAAAATTGAGTTACAAGATTTAAACCAAACAAACAAACAAACGGACCGAGCAGTAAAGCTAAATAAAATAGTGTAAAAATTGCTGCTTGCATCAAATTAGAATTTTTGGATTGGAAACATTTTCTTCTTAATATTTTGGTACTTTTAAGCTTAGCTACAGAAGTGTTTCGATCGTTCGGTAATTTGATAATCCCTTAGCCCATTGCTTCAATATTCTAGTATTTTAACGAAATTTACTACCACTTCAAGGATACTCTAATAATAATATTAAAATTTTCCTGTGACATTCCAAGTTTCTTCCAAATTAGAGCTATTCTTTTGGCCCGGGTACTCGGGTACCCGGTGAGACCCCGGGTAGACAAAAATTACCCGGCTACCCGGGTACCCGTGCGATACCCGGGTAAATGATCATCGATTTGACAGCCGATCGTCTTTCGACTTCCGATCATTTTCGGCTAACCTCATAGCGATTTCGGCAGACACGCACTGGTGCGCACTAGAGACACTATAATAAGAGTCTGGACACGAGTGACAGTCCGCCATGTTTGATCGAAATCCCACGAGAGAGAAAGAGATATACACCATTTCACTCTTCACCACTCTTAACAACTCTTACGTTTATGGCAACATTTTACTTCTGTTTACTCCGCATTTAAATCAGTATAATAAAATAACATATATGAAATAGAACACAAGATTTGGTTTTATGCTTTGTATCTTCATTATCTTGGTATAATTGACAGATTTAAAAATCAGCGGGAATAGATGAAAAATGACGGGCCAATCAAAAACCCAAATGCACATTTTCAGATTAATATATAGTAAAATACCGCCATAAACGTAAGAGTTGTTAAGAGTGGTTAAGCGTGAAATGGTGTATATTTCTTTCTCTCTCGCAGGATTTCGATCAAAAATGGCGGACCAATCAAAAAGTGGCCTTCTCGTGTCCAGACTCTTATTATAGTGTCTCTAGTGCGCACTAGTGCGAACTTTTTCAGTGCGACACCATGCCGCACATTCGGGTAAACTAGAGCTGACTCAGCTCTGTTCTGGTGGATTCTGGTTAGGGAATAGGGATGGAGTGCAAAATCACTAATAGCGAATTCGGTATCTCGCACTGATTCCGCACGGGTGCCAGAAAATGACTAGGATTGGTTGTTTCTGATAGAAACGAAGATAGCTCTATAAGAATCAACCAATCCAAGTCATTTTCCGGCACCAGTGCAGAGTCAGTTCGAGGTACCGAATTCGCTATAACAATGATGGTGATTTTTTATCTTAAGTGAATTTGATTGATTGAATAATTTTTTATAAACTACATCAATATAGCTTGTGTTACAGTTAAAGTGTTAATTCAGCGCAATTCAGCGAACGTATACATTCTCTACTAGTCAATGTATGCACACACTGATTTGATTGGCTAAAGTATTCTCGCAGGTATACATATTTTTTATTGTTTAACTAAAGTGAAGAAATATTCGTTATATTTAAATAAATCAAGAACGATTACACTGGTTCAAAATATACAACTGAACTTCTATAAGAACGTTTGGGAATGTTTTGAGAGAAATTGGGGTTATGTGACGCGTGCAAAGAACAGTTATGCTCACCACGAATCAGAAGCGATCACGAAAAATCACGGATCATTGTCAGAAATCCCCGTGGTTGGGAACAATCGTGATCGAATTTACCATCGTGCCCAGCGTTTGTAGGAAAACCCATATTATTTACGAAATGTATATTTGTCACCGTTAATTGGTGTGAAGTGGTGTGAACATCATTTCACGCGCATAGTTTTCTGTGGTAAATTCCCTACAGAGATCCGCTACACTTGGCTACACTGGACTGCACTGACAGAACCGGCCAGAAATCGCAATGCAAGAAAGGTTGCACTAGTGCAGTTTATTCCGTTCATCCGAATGTGAAGTTTGCACTACACCAGGGCAGCTCTTGTTCGTCGAATACGATACAAGATTGCTCGCATGTCAAATCCCATGTAATCGGTGCTAGAAAACCCTAGAAACCGTGCTGCACTGGCACGGTGCTCAGGCAGCACCGGCATAGCACGAAACTGCACCAGTGCGTGTCTGCCGAAATCGCTATCAGTAATGAGCGGAATAAACGTCAAGCAATTGAATGTGTGTGTGTGTGCACGTTAAGATTATGAATATTATGATAAAATGTTTAATTGCTTGAAGTTTATTCCGTTCATTACTGATGTTAGCCGAAAATGATCGAAAGTCGAAAGACGATCGGCTGTCAAATCGAAATTCTCAACTATCTCATCACATCTAATTTACTCGGGTATCTCATGGATACCCGGGTAATTTTTGTCTACCCGGGTAGCCGGGTAATTTTTGTTTACCCGGGTAGTCGAGTACCCGGCGGGTCGGGTAGTAAGAGCTCTATTCCAAATGCTTTTCAAAATATTGAAAACGCCCCCATTATCAGAAATCACTGCAAAATTCGTGCACAACGCCACTTACTATGCAAAATAAATGAACACCACGCGAAAAGGGCGGAATCATACTCCGAAGTTGATGCTTGGATCCCCCGAGCATGAATTGCCAACGGAGTTACACGCGGCGATCTACCAGATGCATTCAACGTCATCCTGCAGCGTTTAGCCGCGTCGCCGATGAAATGAGCAGACAAAAAGGGGGACCACCACTGTACGAGCCATCAGCCGGAATTTTAAAACGTGTCCGCGCATAAAAAGGCGCGCGTAAACGTGGCCCGCCGCGGAACGACCCCGAAATTTTCGGAAACGACCGCCGACCGATGCGCGGTCACGTGCCGCGCGTCCAGCTACCTGCTGTCGCTAATTAATTCCGAAAGCTGGCAGAAAAACGTTCCACGACCGCGAAAACCGCGACGATCCCACCGTGAGAGGCTGGCCCATGCTCGGGACGCGCGCAGCAGGAGTTCATTATGCTGGAATCCGAAAAAGGAAGGACGAACGAGGGAGCAGTACACGAAGGAACGCGCAGGGGACCTCCTCCGAGGCTACGTCTTCCTTCGGCCCGATCCCACGTCACGCACGGTCCCGCGGAAACTCATTAATTTTCACTCGAAAAAACGGAGCCGGCAAATCTAGACGGAAGATGCTTCTTTCACGAAAGATGGAACAGGTCGGATTAAATATTGCGGGATAATGGAGCGCGCGTCGTATCGACACGTGGCAAAATGGTCGATCGATTCCTGATGGAGAGAAACAACGGGGGGGGACCATTTTTCAGATGGCAGACCCGACGCTGGGTACAACGTCCCGGAGAAATTCCAGGGCCTTTAAATCCTGCAACGTGAAAAAATGCAGCCAGCTCTCTCTCCTACCTCGGGCCAACCCCATCTCTGTCCGATAATTCTTTGTTTGACCTGCGCACTCTCACGTCGGGGGAAAACCATTAATTTCGCCGTCAGAATGGAGCTGGACAGACCTCAGGTAGGAAATCGTGCCTGGCCAGACATATCGACACCCCTTTTCCTGAATTCCGATGGAAGCTCTCCGGACCGAGCCATCTAATGGAAGTTTCGCCCGGGTCTCGATGAAAGTGCACTCGTAGGTATGCTCCAAACAGACAACAATAAAAGAAAGCTGAACGGAAATGCTCGGCGGCTCGATGGGTGGGGGATCGACAAAACACTTGCTGCTGGAGGTTTCTTCTCGCGGGAAACGCGTCGTCGACGAGATTTCGGTAGATCCTTTTCGTGGGCGGAAGAGGATGCTGACTTTATCGGGGCATAAGGCTACGTGCACAGTTCTGGGAAGTGCTGGAAATGTTGGCCATCGAATTGAGAGCGGGGAGTGTTTACTGTCGGATGCGGTGAAGTGATTTTACCAGTTGTTTGTGGAGTTTAATTGGGGACTGATTGTGAGGATCATTGTTGCTGGAATTTGTGATAGTTTCGAGTTAGTGGATGGTTTTGAATGGGTGTAAGTCGAAGGTTTACACGTGAACGAGGCGAGGATTGTGTAGTTTTGGACAGAAGCTTTTTGGATGTCTAAAGTAAGATTTGGTGTTTCTGATCGTAAGCGAGTTGAACATCGAGGTAACTCTTTGAGAGTACTGTACGAGCGTCTAGTCGGCTCAACGATACTAATTACAATACATCTCGATCAGTCCGCGCTCTATAATCGAGGGTAATTGTTGTTTGAGTGATGATTAATTATCCGGAGCCAGTGCGTACGCTTGGAGGCGCGTTACGCACGACAGCTTGCCGTGTTATTATAAATAATAATGCTAATCATCGTACGGGTACTCCGTTTATCATCGACTTAATTATAGATCGGTGGATTAATTACAGCGCTGAGGGCCCGTGACAGGCGAAGACTCGCCGATAGTGGCCAGATGGAGCAACTCTTCAAACGTTTAAAACCGTTTTAACGTTGCTTCGAGGATGCGACGAAACTGAACGAGAACGCTGTTGAGTAGTTCTCGTCGATTAATGGAGGAACTTTGTTACTATCGTTCATCTTGTAACGAGTAATTCGGAGGAGGGAAAATTAGCATGGGTTGAAACGGAAGCTGCTCCGTTACGGAGTTTATCTGTTCCATGGAGTGATTCCATGAATCCAAAGATATGGAAGGTGGTGATAATGCTTTAGAATGTCTGGAGGATCGATTTTCGAGGGAATCGAATTCTTAGAGTACTGAATTCCTAGAGTACGGAATTCCTAGAGTACTGAATTCTTAGAGTACCGAATTCCTAGAGTGCGAAATTTTTAGAGCACCAAATTTCTAGAGCACCGAATTTCTAGAGCACCAAATTTCTAGAGCACCAACTTTCTAGAGCACCAAATTTCTAGAGCCTCAAATTTATACAGCACCAAATTTCTAGAGCACCAAACTTCTAGAGTACCGATTTGGTAGAGAACCGAGTCCCCAAACTACCGAATACCTACATTGCCATATCAAATACCTAACGCACCGAGTATCAAGACCCCACCAACACCCAAAACCCGGAAACGCAACGATGGCCATAATTCCCCGCAAGAACTAACCCGAAATTTTCCGGCGGCGCGGCGAGTCGAAAATGAAGCAACACCCACTCCCATCGCGATTAGACGCATCCTGTATAGCGCTAGGCAGCCGGCATGCATGGAATTCGAATACTGCAAAGTGGAGGAAGCGTGCCAGGTCTAGAGACACCAGCATCGCCACCGCGTACACCTAAACGAAGCTGCGCCATGTACGTCCGAAGGCGTCGTAAAATATTTGCGGTTAGCCGAGCGTTTCCCCGTTCTGCAGCAGCAAAATGCAACAGCTCCCATCCGACGGTGCGACCATATACCACGCCGCGCCCTTTACCAGTATTACGCTCAACTAAGGAATATAACACCCACATGAAAACCGCCTAATATCTGCTCCGGCACCGCGACGACCGATTTCCATCCCATCCACGACGGACGCGTTAAAACGTGACCAAACACATTCCTCTGACCACCTGGACGTCACGTGGGGCCGCGCGGGGACACGAGACATCGTTTGGAAGCGCGTGGACAAGGCATTCCGCAGCTTTCGCGTCTGCTTGCTCCAGCAGTTTCACGCCGCGCGAGCAACTATGCGGGCCCATCGCGCTGCGCCCGAGGAATCCGAATGGGGGTTGCTGCGTGTGTTCCTCGATTTCACGCGTCGCCGCCCGGCGGGGGTGGCGCGACGAAAAAATTTAATTACAATTTTCGGGAGCGGGGCGAAAGGAACGCCGCGAATCACCCTGTCGCTGGCCCTCTCAGAGCCCCGGCCTTCGTCCCGTGGATAATCGAGCCAACCGACGGGCGGCTCTCTATCCCTCTTTGAGCCCGGTAAATCGGATTAACTTGGGTCATTAGCCTTTGCTTATCGACTGATGAATTTTATTAAGACCCCCGTGAGAAGAATCTCCGAGGAGCGCTGG
Organism: Andrena fulva; assembly: GCA_946251845.1. Classification (NCBI taxonomy): domain Eukaryota; kingdom Metazoa; phylum Arthropoda; class Insecta; order Hymenoptera; family Andrenidae; genus Andrena; species Andrena fulva. The sequence goes on from OX276333.1 coordinate 7,156,162, forward strand.
GCCCGCGAAGAAGTGGCGGCAATTTCGGGGCAACGAGCCGAGTCACCGAGCTCCGGTTAATGTTTCCAGCAACTTTTCATGGGGCTGGTGCGCCTGGCTCGGCTCACGGGAAAAATCGAGTTACACAGCCTCGCGGCTATCGATTGCCAGGCCTGCTGGCCTCCACGTGGGCTCCCTAGACGTATTCACAGCGGCGAAATGCGCGTCGATCATATTTCTCGGCGGGGCGAAGGAGGAATATGGGGCGACACCGGGCGGACCCCGCGACGCGACGTTAGTTGGGAAAACATCGTGTCGAGCTTCCTTAAACACTTTTGCCCCGGCGTCGGTCGATTGTTTTCCTTGCCGCGTGTTGTTTGCGTAGCTTAATCGAAAAATCGTGAGCACCCTTCGGTGCTACCGGGACTGTCATTTCGAGGGGTTGCTTTGGAGAGACTTAAGCTGCGTGGAGAAACAGATGATCGAGAAGAACAGCGAAATACACGCGGGTCTCTCGACGATCGTGATTTGACAAGGGGGACGTTAGGCCTAATGGGATCAGAGGCTCCTAACGAACTTAGCGAGGAGTAGCTACGCAAGGCCTGTAACTAGACATTGTATCGTTCAGCAAAGAAATTGGAGCTTCTATGGCACAGTTGGAGGAGTCTCTGGAAACTCGGATGGCCCGTGTCACTAGCAATCAATGTACCCACGCAGCCGTGTATAACACGAGGCTGTTTAGCTGTCCGCAGACCGCAGATTTAGATGGGGTTACGAAGAGGGAAATCTGGCCCCGCTCTCGAGTCCCTAATTATCTTGACATCGGACGACTACGGGCGAACAGGTAGAGCAGCGATCCTCAATGGGCTGAAACTCTACACCAACTACGTGAGCAGAATAGACGGGAGGAAGACAGAAAAATGCAGCTCGTAAAAGTAGGACTAGACTCGGGGAAGATATGATCGGGATCGGTAAGATTAGACGTCGAACGAAAACTAGCGTAAAGGATACGCGGAAGAATTCATCTTCACTTCGAAATTTATTCTCCACGTTTCTATACCCTGTCGTGTTAGTCGAATTCTAATGCGGGTTGCTTAATTTTAATTAATTTAATTTTAATTTAAACTTGAGCCGAATGAGGTTAGGTCTGAATTGTCATCCTCTACTCAACAACAGGAGTATTGAGGAATATTACCTACTCCAAGGGAAACGCATCTTCTCTAAAAATTCCAACAATTCTGACGCGAAAGATGTTAAAACGTCGGAGCGTCCGAAAAAGGAAGCAACTGCGGGCCAAAATTACGCATTCCACGCGGAGACGTTCTCGCGTTTCGTTCGCACGGCCGTTGCAACAAGCGTTTCTTTCAGCGGGGACACCGGGCCCTTCGTGCCAGCGCGTCGGCAATAATGTATTTCGAGGATTTAATTATTCGCGGTATCTCTTCGGCCGTCGACGGCATATTAATCGTATGCTAATCGATATCGTCATTAATGGGTCCCCGTTTAGAGCGGGTTTACCGCAGCGCTCAGCCTCGCTCGAAGGGGGACAAGAAAAGGACTGGCCATCGTTCGCCTGATAAATGATTTTGCACAATCGGGATCGTTCAGCGGAGCGCGCGCCGCGTAGCGGCTGAAACTCGCGGCTATCTCTACCGCCCGTCGACCGACGGGAGTAATTACGCTGGCCAAGACAGCGCGCGGAAGAGTCTCTAGAATCGTCGACGTCGAGGACTGGTGCAGGACGGCGGACACCCACTTCCGTGTTTAATAATTTCGCGACATTCCGCGGGAGCGAAGTGTCCGCCACGGGGCAAATGATGGACATTCGCGAGCCACTGGAGCACAGGTCCATCGTATCGATAAAACGTGGGCAGCGATGGCCGCCTCCGAGGACGCGATATACCCTTGACGTTTTATTCCACGACGACCGTTGTAACGCGTTTTACTGGCGACCGTTGCGCGTTTTTATTGCACCGTTCCCGACCCCCGTCACTCGAGGAAATGCAAAACTATTAAACCCGCGTTCTCTCCTGCAGCGTCCCGCCGCACCGGTGCGGGGAAATATGCGAGAGGGCGCAGAGATGTAAAGAGAGAGGCCTGCCCGACGGCCAACGTTCGATTCTCTACTCCACGCATCGAGCGTACCGAACTAAAAGCAATTCCATTGAAATTGCGCTTCTTGCGCCGGTTACGTTCGTTCATTGTACTTTTCATCCGCCTTGGCAGAAACGATCGGACGCCTGTCGCGAGGGGAAATGAGACGAGTAATAACGCGATGGCCCCGCGACTGCCTCGATTGTCCTATTTGTAATCGATGCGATGCTTCGAACTGGTACGTGAATGGCTTCCCTTTCGATTAACTGGTGCGCAGTCTGTGGAAGCTGGCCTGTTTTTGTGGCCAGTTTTTAGGTGAAAGGTAGCAGTAGTTTCCTGTATGGTTGATGGTTATTGGATATCGGGACGGGGAATGTAGGTACATGTACCTAAATAGTCCTAACGTTGGTTATGAGACTATGAATTGGGAGTTCAGTTACTTTTTTATGTTAGTAGGGGAATTGGTTTTGAGACAGCTGTGATTTGGAGATAATAGTCTGAGTTTGTAAAAGTGATACAGTGGCATAGGATGGTTTCCAGAAGAGATTCATTTTAATATCGAAGAGAAAGGAGCTCCAATGAGGTGCAGAGAATGTGGGATTAAAGTAGGATGAGGAGAAAGCTTGCAAATGGAGCCAGAAAACGTTTATCCCTTGCAGGGACATTTACTAACCTAACTGTATATTCTAGCATCCCTCTTTCAAAATAAATGTCCCGGAAACTTGTGTATGCCCCTGCATATCCTGCTTGTACGCATCTACAACCTATATCCTACGAGGCTGGATCGATATTAAACCCTCTTTGGAGGCTGAACGAGGTCGTAAGGAAACTGTTTCGAGAGAAAAGGAGGACCTTAGCCTAACGCCGGCAAAGTCAGTAAGGCTACGTAGTAAACGTTAGCCTAGACACTATGGTGAGCATCCTGCAAAGATGATGGTTTGCTAAGAAGTCGCGAAACTAAATGTTCCTATCCCACCTTTCATCCTACATAGTGTCGTTCACTCTATAGCCTAACATATTGCATCTTCAACAGATACTATATTCCTAAAAGATGCTTCGGCGGTATTACACTGTGGCTGGAAGCAATATGGGATGTATAGGTATACTTCAGACACCCAAGTGACATAGTTATACTTTGGCAAGCAGCGTTGCCAGATATTCTTGATAACTATCTCTACATAATTATTTCAAGGGAATGTCTCAGCTCCAGCGTTGAATCTCAACACCATCTACGATGGCTCTACCCAAGCCCAACTTTGAAGCGAGGCACTGCATCTTCATTGCCAATATCTTCCAAACTCAATCAATGAACATCCACTCGAACTACATTGTAAATCGCCTTAGTCATTACTTCAACCAAATGCCGAAGAGCTTTTCATGTACTACTACTCAGAAACTAAAGGGAAGACGACTGTGAGCCTTCGACTCCCAACAGTAGAGTATCCCTACGACCTCGGCAAGTGCCATCCACCCACAGCTATCTCAACCTATCGCAAACCATACACAAGAGTCTACTCACAGTTTTTCGGCGATGATCAGGGTGGCCAGGTTCCCAGGTATCTGCGTGAGTCCCCGATGAGAGCAGTCCACCTCCTGGCTGGTACAGGTGCACAACCACGGGCATCTAGCACTGTTCATGTCCTCCATCGTCCCCGACAAACTACCGAGACCGAAGCTACCCAGGGCGGTACCGTGCGAGGCGCCACCGCCCAGCACCGACAGGATCAGCAGGAGTCCCCAGGCGCAGACCACGGAGCCGCAGCTGACGCCCAGCAAGCGCAGCGACCAGGCCGGCGTCATGGCACGCGCCATCGCCAACACCTTCCGGTTAATGTCCTTCACCGCACGGTTCGGTCCCTCGAGGATCTTGGCGAAGCTCCCGGCGCGGCTCTTCGGCAGGATATTGTTCGGGTCGTACAGGCTGAAGCAGGTAGCCTCGCTGTCCCCGGCTGTACGGGCGGCGTTCACGCCGGGGTAGACGTAATTGGGCGCCGGCTCGAGGAACGTGGATATCTCGAGCCCCTCCGCGGCCGGGCAGCCGAGGATCCTCACTGGTTCGAGGATCGGGTCCTGTTCCAGCCGTATGACCGAGCACTCGAGCTCATTCGGCGTCAAATCCCTCGTACACGGACCCTGTCTTTCCGTGGCTTTTCCCCGGGACCGTTCCCTCCTTCGACCATGAACGCGGCACGATCGATTGGAATTCCTACGCGTGCTGTCCGCGTGATGCCTGGAGACGCCGGCCGCCGGCACCCTCTGCCTGTGCGCTGGGCAATGCCTCCTCCTCTCGTGCGTCTCTTCGCTGTTGTCGCACAGCGTCGTCTTTCGCGGCCGTTTCGTACGGTACTCGACGCTGTCGCCTATCAGCTGCAGGTCCAACGGGGCACCCGACGGCTCCTGGTCCCGCCAATGGTGCACCAACACCGGTGTCTGGTTCGATCCTACGGCCTCCTGGATCTTCGGCGCCTCGATGGCCCTCGATTCGCCCGCCTTGGACTGCTGGCCAGCGTTCGCCACCGCGAGACCTGGAGCACACGCGGCACCGTGGCCCTCCGTCGACGTGCGGGCCTTCCCGTCGCTTCCCCCCGAGTCGATCCGGGTCGTGGCTACTGGCGGTGCCTGCTCGCTAGCTAGACCATCCACCTGGCCCTCTCGGGGGCCGTGCACGTGGCCCCCCTCTCGCTCCACGGGCCCCACCGACGAGCTGTTGTGCACCACTAACGGCACCACCCGTTCCTTCGCATCCTGCTCGACCGCTCTCACTGACTTTATCTTGACGCTGGTCTCTGCCCTAGTGTCTACCGTACCCCGACGGGTACGTGGCTCTGGCGGTTGCACGCTCTTCCAGGAACGACACACCGAAACTCATTTACCGCCTCGCGATTCGCACCGTGTCGCTCGTACGCCACTTCCAACCGTTACGATCGTTAATCTTGGCCCTGTCGGGCGTTCCTCTGCCGTTTGAAAGAGGACGCACGAGGAGACGCTCGAGGAGTCTGACGTCTGTCGGTCGCCGTGCGGAGAGCTTCCGTTTGCAGCGATCAGCCGCTCGTTACACGGGCATTATAGTGGCGGATAAGTCCGTCGATTTGCCTGCTGGTTGGTCCAGGTACCTGACGCGACTGTGATGCATCACCTGTAACAGAGGAACGGACAAAAGTGGACGTTAGTGCGCTCGATTTGTCAGACGGGGATGTGCGTATCGTCTTTGCGGAAAGTTTCGCGAACCACCGTTCGGTTTTCGCGCGCCGCAGGGCGAACGACACGTTCCTAACCGGATACATATTTAGACGCCGTGGAAGCTGTTCGGGGCAAGGTACAAACTTTCCTCCGCAATAAACCCGCAATTCAGAACGTCTTATGGGGTGTCTTCCGCGCACGCATGATGCATATCCTTCCCCCCCCCCCCCCCCCATTGGCTTCTAGGTAGAGGGAGCCACTGTTCCCCCCTGCGTGGAGCGACTCGATACACGACCGCGAGTACAACGCGGACAATTTTTTCGCCACCGTCGTGGGCCGCAGGCGACGACGAAAAATACATCTTCCGGCGTAAGCAGATGCGGCAAGCGTTCCTCTCTCGGACGGAAGGAGGAGGCGGTGGAGGGAGAAGAAGAAACCGAATGGCGCAGTCAGGTACAAAGGGAGGAACTCGCCGCTGCAATATCGGAAGTACGAGAAAAATATGCTTTCGAAGCACAATCAAGGACTCGAACGCATTCCATGCACAGCCGTTCGAGTTGCGAGGCATATTGGAATTTTCCCCGACATTTTCCTTCTGTCCTCTGTCCCCGCACCCTCGCCCACCGTCCCCTCGCCCCTTTCTTTCTTTGCACGCTCCCCGCGCCACCCTCATTTTTCCCTTCTTTTCTACTTGTCTGCCCAGGGAACGTGCCGCGAGACCGTACGTGATGTCTCATGTACATGTTGCTCGCTCGTAAGTGCCCCCGGATACGTTTCCACGATTTATCACTACCTGGGAACACCTGGAAATAGAATGTCTGCCGCTATCGCGCCCACTGCGCGCGAAATACCGCGCACCCCGGGTCCGCTAAATTAAATCGCGTGCGTGAGAGATTTTATCGCATTTACACTCACACCTTTGCATGGGAAACAATTTTTCAGTGCGTCGGGCGATATCAGATTGCGGCCGGGCGAGAAACGTATCCAGTATTTAAACCTGCGCAACTGGGGGTGTTGATATTCCTCTAACCTGAGTGTGACGATTTCTTACCCCCTCCACAGTATAAAAATTGGTAAAATTCTATATTCCAACCCTCCTTCCTTACACATTGTATTTTTCAGTTCTTAAATTTTTTTTAAAGGTTTATGTAATTCATTTAACTCGTATTCCTGTGTGCAATGAAACATCGCTTCTTAAACTACTCACATTGAAAATTAGTAAGACGCTACCCCTGACTCCCTCCCGCCGCTTCTAACAAAACGTAAGAAATTCGCCTCCCCAAAAAAAGCCTGACGCCATTTTTAAGACGACCCCTATGGCTCTCAAACATTAAATACAGGTACAAATATTGATCTATTATAGATTACAAGTGATAAGTCTCAGAATGTGATACGTACCCCAAAGCGTCATATAGCAGTAGTGCCCATTAATCAGAGGAATACTTTTTGAATAAATACTTCCGTCAAAACGGACCACGCTAATTATTCTTCGAAGCAACCAAGATGGCGCCGCCCGTAGGTCCATCGAGCACGAATCGATGGAAAGGTGGCGGAAATTGTGAAAAGAAGCCGGCGTCGCGATTCCACGGGAAAATCTAATATTCCCGTGGCGAGCGGCGACGTGGCACGAGGATCGATAATTCGATTAGCAGTAGCCGACACTGAGAACAGTTAGGCGGGACGCTTCCTCTCTATGCAGACGCTCTCGTCGCGCTCGGCAGCGCCGCTAAAGTAGCCGGGCCCTCGATATCGAAAGGTGGGAGGGTGTGTGTACGCCACGCACGTGTAATATTCTCGAGCGCACTCCTGCAGATAATATCAGGGGGGGCCTGGCAGCCTGTGATGTCGAAGTTAAGACGGCCAGGCGGGGTTAGGGTTGGGCGTTGGCGCCAACTCCGTTTGAATGCGACGGGAGACGGATCGGCGACGGAGTGGAGGTCCTCTTGCCCCGTCCTCTGTAGTCGTTCCACGGGTGCTCGGCATTAATTAATAACGTTAGCGCGTATTAATTGAGGCAGAGTAGCGAACGACCATCGCCTGGGTCTGTTCGAAACTTTTTTCCCTTTGCCGCGACGCTTCAACCCTTTCCGATACGTCACGCGCGGAGCGTGAACGAGGCGTCCAAGAAGGGAGGAGAAGCAGAAAATCGATCCCACCCCTCTCTCTTTCTGTCCTCAACCGTTCGTCGCGGATGGGCCAAGTGTAACGCGGCCGTGCGTGCATTTGATGTAATTAGGGAAATTACACGTTAGAATAAATTGTAGCTCGCGAGGGGGTCGGGAGGGGGCGTAACTCGCGAGCGGAGGGGAACGATATCGGGGCGTCTCGCCTGTCGTCGACTCGCGTGTCTACGGAATAATTCGAGGGGCAAATATTTGACTCCTCCGCTCGATTGACTGACACTCCGCGCTCGTTCTTGCCGCTCGATGATCACGTGATCCGGACGAGTCTATTTTTCCCGCCCCTCGCCCGCGGACCGTGTTACGTGTTTGGAAAGTGTATTAATGCTTTTAAAATTCTTGCCCAAACAATGGCCCCGCCGATGGGCCCACGCTACCCCTCTCCGCGAGAAAGGGCTGAAGGGACAATATTGACAAAGATACGGGCACGCGGCGAGCCCCCCGCCGAGCGCTGCAACCTTCGGATCCTCGGGGCCGAACTTGGAGGCAGATTGCGAAACGAAAAGTGAGACATATGCCGTCGGTTTTAATGAAATTGACTGTGCACACAGGGCGAGAGTGTTGTGTCCCCTAGCTTGCCAAGTGTTCGCAGTCTTTTAAGCTTCTCGCAATCACGAGCGCACTGGGCCCCCTTTTCTAAAGACGGCGCATTTTTTCACGGATCAAACGGAACCCCAGAGTTTCGTTTCGTTTATCCGGCAGCAGATGCGGTGGCAAATACAGAGAGTGACGCGACGTATCAATTTCTAAGCTCGTAAAAAGTTATAGGTATGATCGATATAGGGGACTCCCATCTGGGTCAAGGTAGCGCCAGCGCGTTAAATACTCCGTCAGCGATTAAACTCGACGCGTTCCGCTGAACTCCTTTCTGCGTGGGCCTGGAAAATGGTGGAACTATGTAGCATCGGCTTCGGATTCCCTTGAACATGGCTGCTACGGAAAGGCCTCGCATCGACTGAATTACATTTCCTGCGGCTGGGTACAAAGTGTGGCGGACGTGTGCAGGCAATGTGTATGTTATACGAAGAAGAAGCGACGGATCCCTCTGGTGGCGGAGGGAGCAGGTAAAATCAGACGGTTTGGGGATAGCCAATACAAGAGGCCCTCGGAATATTGCGTTCTTATTGTAATATATTTGTAAGCCACTTCGCCAGACAGTTTCATCCGATGGCGCGCGAGCGTAGGCAGGTGGATATAGGAATATTCCTCCGAGGTATATCATTATGTCGCGCCAGAGGGGAGGCCGGTTATTTGTTGATGGCTCTCGCGAGAAACAAAGGGAAGAACAGAGTTTCGTCGAAACGGAAGTTCCTCTGTTCCATATTCCCTTTCACCTTTGTTCCCCTTACTCCTAAGTCGATAAAGTGATGAATTTTAAATTCCCTCCTCGCGCACTTTATTCTTCGACATCTATCCCAACTTTCCTTACTTTCCTCGTTCGGCTCCATTTTGTAAACGCAAACTGAAATCGCGCGAGTAGCTTGAAGGAAGGTAGGTGGGAAAGGTGGAATCGAAAAGTGGGAGTTGCACTTATCGGGGATCATTATTCGGGGGAATATAAATAGAAGCGGGGATGGTCCTCGTCAGTGGCGCACTCAGGATTTAATCTTGAGGGGAGCAGAGTTGAAGGGATAAAAATATTTTTAATGCAAGGTCAACAAAATTTATTAGGTGATTATAAAAATTTAGTTGAAGATTAATATCTAATTTTCTTTTATTTTTAGAAAGCTTATGTTATTAATATACTGCAAAAAAATATTCAACCCTTTTCATTGAAAAGAGTTATGTGAAATACTAACTTCACTTTAAGGCAGGTTCTCAAAAACGCGAATTTTCGCCGCAGTAGCGCGATACGTGTCAGAGTTCAGAGTTCGTGTTTAAAAGGGATGACGAAAAAAGTGGTCGAACGACCTCGACAATCCCCCTTCTCGAAATACAAGCCTTGCCAACAGCAGAAAACACAGCACCGTGGGGCTGGCACGTGTGGTTTTCCATTTCCTCCCAACTTTTCCCCGGTTAACGCGGTTTTCCTCTGGCACTTTCCCTGCCCGGCCTTCCCCCGCTCGAACGAGACACACGCTGTCGATGATTTTTCGGCGAAAAAACACCCTCGAAGCGTGGGACGCCCGGGTTTGCTTTGGAGACGGAAGTTGTTTGGTTAACATGTGTGCCTAATGGCCCGTGCGAAATGGATTTTTAAGGTCCCCCCCCGCGTCCTTAAGACGCGAGGGACCCGCGGAAAAGTGGTTGAGACCGTCGCGAGCGATCGAAAATCGATGTCCTCGGCGGGGACGGGGATGGAAAGCTGGAGGCGAGTGATCGAAAGCCGATGGAAACGACGAAACTATTATCCCAGGGACCGCGATGCCCGCCATAATGAACGTTCGATGTGTACGCGGCATAAGTACGGCGAGATGCGAATATTATTGAGTATCGGCCCTGCGAGCACCGATTCCGCTAAACTATACCAGTTTCTCAAGCTTCTTCTCCGATTTACGATGGATTTAATCACCTCGATGCAAAGAGAAGAACACGTGGACTGTTTCTATCTTTGGAAATAATTGGTATACTAACCTATATTTGTCCACATTACTGACTGAACAGTTAAGATGGGACGGCATTGTTTACCAAACAGACAACGATTTCTTTAAAATCTCCGGTAAGAAACTCGACGTGGTTTACAATAGTTTCCTTCCGAGCCAAGCGCAAAAGCGAAAGAGTTCAGAGGGCACCACCGTTCAAAGTTCCTGTCGCTACACGCCAATTAATATAACCACGAAAAATATATACTTTTATCTTACGTAGATTCAGGGAAAGACTATTCGGAATCTGTCTAATAACGTACAACCAATAATCTTTTATTCTTTTTCTTCTATTACAGCCTCGATATCTCTCTGCTTCTACCACCACCTTTTCGTTTGTTTACATGCTTGTACGGTGTATTAGACAGATGTTCCGAGTCCTGTTCAGAATGTGTGACTTTTTCGTCCTAGTTCTTCTGGCGGCCGCTAGATTGGCGCTGAGGGAGAAGAGACTGACTTTTTGCACATGATACGACTACAAGCTCCATTACTACAATCACATAAACGTATGATGGATTTCTTATCACGGCGGCCAGAGGAACCACACAGAAATCGGCACACAAAATCGCTGGGGAACACCTGTTTATTACACCGTGCGCTAACCTATGTATACCTAACCTAATTCTAAATCCACTTAGCCCTATTTACCGCAGATGGCGCTTATGTGGAATAGAGAGGAATATCGCCACAGTTTCGAAAGTCTCGCGGAATGGCCCCGACATCAGTCACGATCAGCGATATAACGCGACCCAAGTAAGTACGGGCGGGCGGATTAAATGGAATACACCCGCGCAAATCGTATAAAGCTGGCAACAAACGAAACAGCCCTAACAGCCCGCCTCAAAGCCGCACAGCCGGGGTGTACAGGTTTTTATGTAGCTTTCACAGATCTGCCGACATGAAAGTAAGGAGGGAGGACCCTCGGATATTAGGTTTCCCAGTGCGGTTTTCAACCACCCACTCGATCGGTTGATCGGTCGACTTTACCCCGGGGAAATCACACTAGATACGAATTGGACACCTCATCCTCCCTCCCTCCCTCGTGCCCTCTCTTTTTCACCTATCGGCTGCGCTTAAGAGGGAAGTCCGAGAGAGTGGAACGCTCCGGCGACACGGAGGGCCGTGCTGTGTATTAATCGGGGAAGGATCTTCTTTCATTCCTTCTAGCATCCACTCCTGCCAGCCTCTGGGACCGCCGCGGATAGAAAAGGATTACCCGGGAAGCAGTATTTTGCGACGGTGTATCGACACTTCGGTGATTGCTACGAATCAATACGACCCCGCGCTACTCTCAGGAATGATGACAGATTAGGGGAACGTCACTTCCACCCTAAGTTCGGCGCGATCACCTGGAGTTCCGTCTTATGAGGACTTCACCGACACCTAGCAGTAAGTTTCCCCTGTGATTCTCCTTTGGATGTAATCTCGGGGGAGATAGATATCCAAAATGAAGGATGTTAAGTCAACTGTCTTTGCTCCGCGGTGGTTCAGAAGGAACCATTCTATTCATTTCTTTTGTACCTCTTGCAACATATAATCAACTATCTCGTCGTGGGATAAAGTCACTAATTGTAAGAAGATTAGCAGCTGTAAATGAAGATTGTATCAGCAAGCTCTTTCCGTAAAACACTACCTTTTTTATGAAAGAGACCAATAATAATCTACCCAAGACAAAAGAAACACTGCACAGACTTCCCCTCGGTGCATAATAAACCGTCGAAGTAGGAAGAGTGAAACCAGCGTGAATATACCTCACACGATCCGCCAAGACCAGCTTTATAAATCGCGTGGAATCGACCGATGAAAGTTTCATTTTTAAAACAATTAAACGGATCCGCGCGGATGGTAGAAGCGGCACGGAAATTACACGCCTCGGATAAATTACAACTCGGCGACGTCGGGCCCGAGGGGGCCGAGTGGAAAAGCAACCCGTTAGGATGGAAGAATTAACCGCCATCTTGCCTAGTTCCGGCGTTTATCCAGAGGACGCTGCTTGATAAATCGAGCGCGCGGTTCATCGTTTTTTCCCTCCTGCGGCCGGTTGATAATTCGAATCGATTAACGTACGACGGAGCATTCAATTAGGTGGCGGGAGGGGGACGGGCTGAAAAAGACGGCAAAAATCCTGTCGCCCGTTGCGATACGGCCGCAAGATAGCGGACCTGTATTACCAGACGCTCCGAGTGGCCGCTACCGAACAGTTCCCAGCAGCCACCTGCGGCTAACTATCCGTGCAGGTCCGCGCCCGTATTATCGTATATTAGATTACGAGTCACCTACAGCGGATCTATAAATTTCCACGCGAGATAGCCCATTGATTAGCGTGAGTACACGCGCATTGCGTGCACCGGGGTCCGCGCGTCAGCCAGCCCGGGGGACGGCGAGAAGAAATCTGGTAGCGGCTGTCTTGACTCGGTTCCCGATCACCTGGGACACATTTCGCGTTCGTCCTGCGCCGTGTCGCGCATTATCTCACGCAACGTCTAACAGAGTCCACAGGAATTCCGCGGAAAGACAGCGGCCAATGTGGTAGCCGTTTCTCTCGGGGAGATCAGAGGCTGCTGGAACCTCCTTCCTGGCGGAGTACCGTTCGTGCTTGGTTAATTAACACGCGCGTCTCTGATTTTCGTGCTATGGAGCGTATCCTGCTAACACCAAGTGCAGGTTTCGATGGATCCGTTGATCAATTGGGAAAGGGGATGCTGGTGATCTAGATACTACTTGAGTGGTAGACTCTCTCTACCGATGTTGGGGTACTTCAATGCTTCTAGACTCTTTCTATGCTTCCTCAAGCTAGCCAAAGTAGGGTTATCAGAAGAGTAATACAGGAGAATATCCACAACTTCGTTAAGGATCAGCTCGCCCTATCCATACCTCTGCTGCCCAAACAAATTCCACGTTTCTAACCTCAAAATTCCTCATCGAGCCGCGAACCACAGCCACCATCCCCACCCGAACAGAGTCCCCTCCTCTCAAACAGAGGGATGCGACGATTCCCAGAGGCAAACGGTCACCTTCACTTTGTCCGAGGAAACGACAGCTTCGCTCTCGATATCAGAACTTCCGGATTACGGAAGTGCCCGCGCCCGAACAGGTCCTGGAGTGAAATCCTCCATCCATCCCCAGGACCTGGCCAATTGCTGACGTGTCCCGCGGACCTCCACGCTCGAGAGGCAAGAAAAGTGTCTCTGGAACTTAATGCGACGAGCCGCAGGATGGAAGGAAAGAAAGGGGGGGGGGGGCGGGAGCAGAAGGAGGCAGTCGCTGGGGGAAACGAGGATTTCGTGGGGCAGGGTGGGTAGCAGGGGAGGGACGAGTCTAGACCGATTAGCGTTTGGTCGCCGGAACTCGGAGACGGGCTCAGAAAACCGACGGAAGTGGCTGGACTTCCACTTGCATGGCGGGTGGAGGAGACGGAGAGAGGTCTGGGGAAAGACAAATAGAATTCGGAAGGAGTTTTTGCTGCCCGGCGAGATTTAATAGCCCGTGGACCCGTGCAGCCCTCCTCGCAGACAATTCACGATGTGAGAATCTCGACTGGTATCCATCATTCGGTGGGGATCGCCTGAGGGGAAATGTCACTTGAAATGGCAAAGTCACTGTTTGCCTATCGCCGGTGCCCGATGGGAAAGGAATCGTAGCTCTGTACATTAGAATTATTAAATGAAGAGTTCCATCTTTATAAAAGAGAAGTTGCTTGCTAATTAGTCCAGTTCACGATCAAGTGAAGCTGAGAACCATTTATATTATCGAAGCGCAACATTGTTATCCATCACCGGAAGGTGATGGGAAACGAATTGCAGATGAACGCTGGGAGCAAGGAGTTCTCGTTTTGGTGAAAAAAGTGGAGTATAATCCCTTTCTTAATTACTTCGGTCGACAAGCAAGTTGAGTCTACACCAAGCTACATGGCGAGGCCAAGCCCCAAGGCCACGAGTCGGAGTGCCAGCAGCCCCGAGATCGCCATTAGATATAAATTCATGAGAAACGACACGAAAATTTATGAGCCCCGTCGTGGTGACGGGCCAGGAATGCGCCGCGTCCAATCGCAGCGCATAACTATGTCAATTGACCGAACGAGGGCAAGTGGGAGTGTCATAGGAGCAATGAAGGTACGTACGTGAAAATCGTCGGTCAAGGTCCGTGGCATCGTATCAACGAGTGCCAACGCTCGTCAGCGTCGCGTAAATCAATAGAGTCACGAGTGGAGCGATCTGTCACCAGAGCCCGACCAAATTCGACCGACGATCGCAGCAACCCACGGCGCTGCCCCTGGTTAAACAACCTCCGCTAGCTGCCGTGGCTGAGGCACAGGAGCCACCATTGATCCTCCCAGGGGTCGTCAAACTTTTCGCTCTTATCGTCCAAGGTGATACGGTGTAAATGGTGTTTAATGGAAGCGACAATGTCCGACCAGGGTGCCATCGTGGCTCAATATTGACACGACGCCGCGTTATCGTACACTGGCGACATTAATCACGCCGCGCAGTCAGAAAGGGAATCCATTTCGCCGCCACTCGACGAACAGGAGGGAAGGGAAGGAAAAAGGGACGAGCGGGATCCGCCGGAGTCAGCGTTTTTCCTAGCAGGGGCGACTGTTAAATAAAGTCATCCGCCGAAAGGTCCAAGCGCCACGTGCTAATGGCAAATCTATAATGGCCCACCGAAAGCTTCTGCCCAGCTTCTTCTGCCCCGTCTTCGTCACGAACATCTAGGCTTCGTTCGGAGCCTTCTTCCTGGACGGACAGCGTCCACCCGCGGCTCGCAAAAAAAGAGACGGCACCGGGACGAAGATCGATCGTCCACGGAGTCGATCGCGATAATTTCCCGCGGAGAACAAGCAGAGACACGTATCTAATCTCGACGCGGCGGACACGCAGGCCTGGGTTAACGCGTAACCGTCGATAAATCGAGTTCGAGGAACTCCAGCCCGGCCTATTCGTGGCGAGACACTTTTGTGGACGGCTAATGCGAATGGATGGGCAACGAATGCAACGCTGAGCGAAACACCGTGTCCCCGATAAGATGAACAGCTTGATAAAGACGTTACGTCCCTGATAAACGCCGGCTGCATAATCAACTCCTCCATTTGCTCGGTTACGACTGGCAGAACTGCTTCATCCAGCACTGGCGGCCGTCAATTGAAATATTATCGAATTCCAACCGGGATCTCCCACGTACCGATGAGTCGACTCTTTGCGGATAGATACAGGGACGCTCGGAACGACATGCGGCCACTGTTATGGGCGATATTTGAATAATCCCGCCAATATTGACTCTGGAGGTTGGTTTTTGGAGCAACGGTATGCTTATCCGGGGATTTCGGAGTGTTTTACTACTGACTTTATAGGGAACACTATGATATTGAAAACCGGGGATGTCTCCCAAGTAGAAGCCACCGACACGTTCGGGACGCAACGTCGTTTGTGGGGAAATCAAGCAAGCGGTTCCTCGTTCGACGATAAGCCGAATGTTCCTACCCAAGAAAATTCACTGTAAACTCGACTGCGCGAAAAGGGGAAGTCACCAGGACACCACAGAGCTACCACCCCATTTTCAAAGTCCTCTTTCTCGAAAACGGGGGCACGCGGGACAAAATGTTGCCCCACATTTCCGACGTATTTTGTCGCGAGCAGTCGTTAAAAAGCGGAAATAAAGTCGCTGCGTCGCGTTTAGGCTAGATTTGGGTCACATTCGTCCGACAATTAGCGGCTGGCCGCGCGCCAACCGACTCGCTGACAATTTTCGTCGAACAGCGGCCGCGTCTCTCGCGCGGGGGCCGCTTCGACGAGACAGATAATCGTCTTTAAAAAAAATCCTCTGCCCCCTAAAGGGTTAACAATCCCTCGTTAACGCGACAGTGCTTCTGTTGTCACTGGCGTCGGGCCGCGGCGGGGCTTCTCGGAACGGAATAACGCCCCGGCACAGTTTACACGCGGCATTCTGGATCGCCATCGGTGCCCTTCCGAGCCCCCGTTAGAGGAGGATGGCCACGCAGCTCGTTATCGTTTTACGAATAACAGTTCTCGAAATTGCCCGCGCGAGCGTAGAGATACGGTCGGCTGACCCACCGGCGACCGCAAGCAGGCCCGCGTGCGCGCGCATCGGCGCATAGGTGTCCACTGGCCGCATCCCGTTCGCGGCCGTAAAACACGACGTGGAATGAAATACTGCGGAAAGCAACGCTGTTCCCCTCCCCGTCCAAAATATATTATTTACGCCTTTCCGCGCCCGCGCCGCGAGTCTCGAGGGTCTAGGAAACGTATATCCTAGTTACTTTTTAATTTCGTGGAATCCCATCCGCGTGATTAATGGCGATCCCCGCGCACGCTTGCGCAATCCCACCGTCGTTCGATGTATATTTCATTTTCAATTGAGGGGGCAAGCCGCTGTGGGCGGTTAGCGGTTCGACGCTGGAACGGGGACTGTGGGAAGAAGGGAGAAGCGACGGGACGAATCGAGATGTCTTCTAACGAGGCGGCGCGAGAAATTCGTTGGCCAGGGAATTTTGGGCGGCAGGTGGACGCTAGAATTCGAATGCGGCATGAAACATAACCATATGTATTTCTTTCATTTCCTAACCTAACCTGCCACTGAGTAACTGCTCCCTACGGAATTCTTAGGTACTCCCGCACATCAGAGGCTACGCGTAACCTAAGCTTCAACATTCTTCCTGGCGAATAGTAGGCAAACCGCATCTCGCTAGAAGCATTAAGTTTCCCCGTGCCAAGAGGCACATCGAGGCTTCTGTTACCCATCGCCATCCCCTAAAACGCTCCACCCTCGACATGGAAATAATGCGCGATCCCAGGCAAGGATAAAAGGCGAAGATCAGCCCATCCGGGAACTTGCACTGGGGGGTGGGATGCACGTGTACCCGGGGATGTGTTCGCGAGCACCGCATCGACACGCAAATTTCTCGATTGCCGGGGCGCGTGTAGGGTGTATCGCGGGCATCGACGCATGATTCAGCACACAAAGAACAAATTTGTACGTTGCACTCAGGCACGATCGATCAACGCGCCTTTCCTCCTCGCCCGTGCCTCCCGTCGCGGTCTCTCGAATCTTGATTCACCGCTGATAACGAGGCCTGGTGCATTAGCAAGCGCTGTTAATTCGTTGCTCGTACACGGTGCACTTGAACCGCGCGCAGGAAATGTGCGAGTTTCCGTTCTGTTGTTAATCAATTACGCTGCTTATCGAGCGTTCAGGGGTGGTGCGCGCCACGCAAACAATCTTCCATTGTTTTTTCGAAGGACAGGTCGGAGGAATATTATCCTGGAATGTATACATATAAATCGAGAAGAATTAACACCTTCAACTGTTGGACCCCTTCGTGTTACTTTCTGGTAGGATTGTGTGGTGTTGGGATTATCGAATTGCTTCGAACATAGTGCACCGTTGATTTAAAAGCATCCGGAGCATCAGTCAAGATTTCTCAAAGAAATCGCGGGTCTTATAGAAATAAGATCGCCCAGCCACGTCAGTCCTGAATTCCGGCCAGGCAATTTGGAAAAAGAAGAAGGATAGGATCTTCCGGAGCTCGACTTTTACACCCCCCGGATCCGGGCCCAGCGATAAAAGCAGCAAAAGCCTCGAAAGCAAGGGGGCGCATCGGGAGCTCGGGAACGTGGCTCCGTTTCAAATAATACCTGGCCAGAGACGAGAGGCTGGGAACGGCGGAGGGCCACGGCCATGGAATCGCAATACACCCCGTGTATACGTCAGCGCGAGCCACATACGGAATCACGACCGCCACACACAACGAAGGAGATGTACTCTTTCACGATAGATAGCGATCAGGCACGGGTCTCGCGGCTTTATTCTTTATTCCGCGCAGGGAGTGCGGGAGAGGTTGGATCAGCCAGATAGAGGCGGCCAGGCGAGCATCCAGCGACGATAGAACGGAAGGAAGGAAGGAAGGAAGGAAGGAAGGAAGGAAGGAAGAGACACGGCGGGGAGAGGGGACCCGGTGAAATTTTCTCGTTTCACGTGGCTCACGGGAAGGAGAGTACGTCGACCGGCGTGAATTATGATAAATATCGCGACTGTGACGCCGCGATTTCAGGGGCCTCCCAAGCACACCCTTCACCTCCGCATTACATTTCCCGATCCCTTTTGCAGGCCAACCGCCATGCATACCGAAGGATCCGCGCTGATCTTTCGGCGGCCAGCCGCGCGATCTATACCGTATGCCGGGCGTATACGCGAGCTGCCCCCCCCCCGGTGTCAAATGGAAGGTCGTGCGCGGCTCATCGCGCGGAGCATCGAGAGTGGAGCCCGCGATGCATCGGTCCTTGTTAGAGACTCGAGCGGTGGAGGCTTGTCTGGGACCGCTTCGTACCTTGATTTTCGATTGTGCACGATCGGGTTGCAGGGGAGGGTTATCAGACTGCTGGATTCTGATCGGTTGCGAAGACTCCGCGGTGATCTTCATGAAGATTCTACCTAATTGGGTGTAAAGTGTTTAAAATGTGCGGTCCGGGGGCGAGGGAGAGACGAACTTGGGGTCCAGTTAGAAGTTTAGCAAGTGGCTCTTCAGGGGATAGCTTTGAAGTGGTCAAGGTTAGCCCACAGGAATGGCACAAGTTTGGGAGCATTTGCGGATTTGGGCGAATTTTGTTCAAGGTTTCACTAGGCTCTATGCAGGCAGAGCTTCTTCTTCAGCTACACCTACCTTCGTTACTGACAATTTAAAGATTCCTCAAACCGCCTCTGTACCCACAAGGTCCTCGCGCTGAAGCCTGCGTGTGTCAGTGGAGGCATCGACCCTCCGCCCCATCGCACATTAACCAAATAACCCCGAGTGCCCCTCAGAGCCCCCGCTAGAAGTCATTAAGCGAATTCCTTCAAAGAGACAGGAGAGAAAGAGATCACGAGATCGAACTGAAAACCAAAAAATGCCCGTTACGAGGAAGGGCTTAATGCCACCGCCCATTTCGCTATCTCAAAGGCTGCACCCTGCACGAGGGGGCAGGGGCGGGGAGCGTGCAGGAATGAGGGACGAGGACAGGCCCAGCTAGAGCAAAACAATTACCTACCCTTCCTGCTCGCCAGGGGCGCATTTTCACCCCTCGAAACGTGGGAAGGAAAGCCACCGTTTGAGGTATACAGAGACCTACCCCCTGCAGAGCGTTGCGCGCGCGAGAGACATCGTGAAACTGGTCACGTGGGTGTGTGTGTGTGTGTGCGCGCGCGCCGGCCCCCTCCATACCCCTCCCTCCCTCCCTTCACACGCACAGGCATTCCTCATCCTCTCGGCGGGCATTAGCGCGACCCCATGGGAGCGCGGGGGTTCGTTTTATGGGCACAACACGGCGGAAACGCGGTAAAACAGACAGGTGGAACGGAACGTGCACGTATACGCGCACGGTGACAGCCATGAGAGAGCGAGGGAGATCGATGTACCCCCGGCGGATAGGTGTGTGCTGTGCGTGCGCGCACGGGGCGAGGCGAAAATCGCGGGGCAACCGGTTGCTGAGTGACTGGTTCTTCGAAAAATACATCGAAATGGTGATTTAAAGCGTTCTTTCTTGTAGCAAACACTGTAAATGTCAAAAATCAAATTTTTCAGAAGCAAGAAAAAACGTTCCTGATTCTTAGTTATTTACGAAATTTGATTTGTTTTGATTGCTAAATATGCTTAAGTATATATTTGGTCCAAATTCATGAAAAAAAGAATTGTAGAAAACAACGCGCGTGCCACCTCTTACAAGGGATGATCCCGAACCCGGAAATTCAAAAAAATCTGAAACTTGGTGAATATGTAGGGGATTTCCTCCTAATTACAATGCAATTTTTGTTTGCTGCCCAATTTCACTTTAAGGGGGTGAAATTAACCCCAGAAAATTTTGCTATTTTCCGACTCTTTGCTATTTTGTAACTCGCAATCTGTAAGAGATAGAAAAAAAGTTTCAAGACAAAACTTACTTCTTTTAATTAGGACTATCATTTGATAACTAGCAGTTCTTACAGTTCGCGAGTTATAACACAAAATCGGAAAATAGTCGGAACTTAAAAATTCAATTTCACCCCCTCAGAGTGAATTGGGGCAGCAAATAAAAATTGCGTTGCAATCAGGAGGAAATCCCCTGCATATTCACAAGGTCTCAGAATTTTTTGAATTTCCGAGTTCGAGATCTTTCCTTGTTAGTGGCATTGGACGTACCAGCGGTACCATCTTCTAGCCCATTGGTAACTCATTTACAAAAGGAAATTGCATTAAAATTCTATACTACAGTATTACCATTGACACGTAGAATATTTTCCGATAAAACTTTGTTTTTTATTTTGGCACTTATCCTAGTGTTTTCTACAAGGACTTTCCAAATGTCCCTGGGCGGTGGGCGCAGCGAGCTATTAACCCCGTTGGGAGCTAAATTAATTCGCGCGCGACCGTGTAGAGTGTAATATAAAAATTATTCTCCGCGCTTGCAGCCGAACGGTGATTCGCTACAGCGAAGTATCAAAAGCGGCTACCGCGGAGCTTCTCGAATCTGTTTACTAGGCCAGGCAGCGAGCTACGTTCCGTCAGAAACCATAAAACATTTGCGCAGAACTTCCCCCATCCTCAATAGAGTTCAGAATAGCGGGATGAAACTTCGGGTAACGCCTTTACCCCTGCGCTGATCAGCATTCCTCGTCCTCCCCGAGACGCAGCCCCGCGCGTGCAAAATTTACGCCGCGACTTGGCCGTTTCTCCTCGCGGGCCAATCCACTCAGGACTTTACTGCGGGAAAAAATGAACGGAGGAAAGAAATGAGGGGGTAACTCGTCCGACTGCAGCCGAGCGGTGACCCAAGCTGATCCTAACAAGGCCCCTAAAAATGACGTTGTTTTACATTTTCGCCTCATATCCGCGGATTTGCATAGCGAGTTTCCTGTCGCCCCGCAGAATTTCAGTCTCCCTTCGGAGAGAGTCGCGGCGACTTTCGGTGTAGCCCGGGCGCGCGAGCTGCGCATACACGCGGCCGAAAAAAAAAAAAAGAAGTGGTCAGACGCAGGTGAAACCGAGAGCGGGCGGGCACGGTTAACAGTTTTGTAAATTGAAATTTACGATCCTCCGTGGCTCCCTTATTCAGCCCTCCTTATCATCGGTTCAATGGCAGAGCCATGAATAATTCAGCTCCCACGGTGGACCCAGGGCTGCGTGTTGCTTTCTACCATCGTCCCTCCCCCCGCCGTTCCCTTGGTTCTCCACTTTTCCTGTGTAAATTAAACGCCGGCGACGATAATCGACGAACATTCCCTCTCGTCCTCCGGACGATTTCCGACGGGAGCGTTCGGATTTCTGGGCCAGCTGTCGTCACGGCCGGTTATTAATGCTTCTGCCATTTGTACGTCTCGTGTCGGGACCGAGTTCGAACTGAATTTAAAGGGACGAGGACGTAACCGTGGATCGTTTAATCTCCCATGGACGAGGGGATTTTCTTCTAACTGTACTTAAAATATCCGACATTTATGGTGCCCCGGGTCGTCCGACCTATTCGACGCGGCCACTCGAGGAGGATCTCGGCGTTATTTACAGGTTTCGGCGGGGGGACCATTTGTCTACGATCCATTCCAATCAATTCGCGCCGAATTTTATGGTTGTCACGTGGATTGTCGTTCGCCTCGTCGTCGGTGAAAGTGCAGGCAGAAAGGGCGTGACGTTTGTTGACGGAAAGGATGCTGTTCGTCACCGCCACGCTCAGCCCCTGTGTTTCGCGTATGACGGCGGAATCACTGAATGACGAATCGGCCTGGACGGAAACCTTGATTTAGCTTCCATCCAGTAGTCTTTCTTCTGTCATATGAACAAGTTGCAAAGAGTAAACTCTGCTCTATACATAGAGTGTGGAATATTTTTGGAATCGGATAAAAATTCTGTTCAAGTGAAACTTCAGCTTCTTGTGAAATTTTTTATAGATAGGTAGGGTAGAACCCCCAATTACTGACACCTACCCAATTACTGTCACCTTAAGCTATTTTACTGAAAATAACGAATAAATAAACGTTGTAAAGTCATACACAAAAAGAATTATGTAATTCAACCTACATATAATCTATACGCTAGAAAATGCACCACTTAATATTTTTTTTTCATTAATTTCTATAAGACGATACAACATTTTAATTTGATGACAACAGTGGAAATGGCGACTTCCTTACTAGTGAAAGAGAAAACAGGGCACTAAAGAAAGGGCTATAATTACTATATTTAAATTATTTACATAATAAACAATAATTTTTTAGTACAATATAAGTATCATAGAAAGTCACAACGATCGTAATATAACGATTAATTAAGCCCTTTTAATTAATATACGGGTGATAGTGATTGGTACAGGCGTTTCAAGCATTTTGGTATTACTGTCATAGCAGTAGTTGCTCATGTACATGAGACGACATAACCGTAAAATGAGTAATAAACAGTATTAGGTTAGCTGGCAGTAATTGGGGTGTCAGTAATTCAGTCACACACGTTTTAGAGGTGTCAGTAGTAGATCTCGAAATATGTTTTTTAGATTAATGAATTTATATATAAAAATAGAAATTCTAAGACCCACAAAATGTTTTTCATGAAGTAAACATATTAAACCATAATAAAAAAAAATAAAAAACTTATACTTTTAGTCAATAAATACAGATACTATGCAATAATATTAGAGTCAGTCCTTAATGTGTCAGTAATTGGGGCTTCTACCCTACCTACTATCTTTCGAATTTCCCTGTGTGAGGGAATTTCCCTGCTCCACGTCAGTCTAGCTAATTTTTGAAAAACAAAAGTTGATCAATCGCGTCCGACACACTAGCCTGGCCCTTATTTTTCAACATCCAATTTCTTTTGCTCTCACCCCCCTAGTATGTTTCCATCTCGTAAAAAAATAACGCCTGAAAAACTTTATTGCAAGTTAAAGTTTAGAATTAAAGAATTTCTCAAAAATGGTGATCGAAATTTTTGTCAAATAATATTAAAAGAGCATTTAATTTTCCACAATTACGTGCAGACATCTCTATACTCAAACGCTATTATCTAAGAAATGGTTGGTAGGAGGGAAAAATGATATATACAGTAATTGTAGAAAATTGAATGCTCTTTTACTGTTATTTGAACAAAATTTCGATAGGGCTTACCATTTCTGAGAAATCCTTTAAATCTAAACCGTTTATAAATTCTACACCTTAATGCCTGATTGGCACCCCTCCCTGTCGTCCGATTGCAGTAAACTTTTTCAGGGATTATTTTTTCATGAAACGGAAGCATACTAAGGGTTGCCAGCAAAGAAATACGAAATAAAATTTTCGAGCCGTAAAAAGAAAGGCCACCCTACTGGCGCGCGCGAAGGTAGCCTCGCGCCCTTAGACTTTAGAGTCTAAAGTTTAGAACCGCCCTATATAACCACTGTCACAGTCCACCGAGCTTGCCGCGCCGTTTTTCACGCGTGCACGATGAATGTTTAAAGAGCCGAGGAGGGTTAATCGCGGCTACCCCATATTTCAAGCGTACCTTGCGACACATTGTTCTCAATAAAGGCCACGGGACACGCCACGAAGGAGGCAGCGCCAGCCACGGCGCGAAATGGTCGGCCAGGAGCGGCGGCAGCGGGAAACAGCGGAGAAACGACAACTAACGAATTTAAATGGGAGTCGGATAATCGGGAATCAGGGCGCGCAAGAAGCAAACAGCGCCAGCGAAGGGAGCAAATACAAGGGGGCGAGGAGGCGGCAGTCGCACGAACGGTGCCAGACAAAACGTGTACAAGCCGAGGATGCGGCTGGAAATATAAAATTCTCGCCGCGGCGTCGTATATTCCGCAATTTTTCCCCGCCGCGGGGTTAACGTAACTCGCGTATAAACAACGAGCGACGGTGAATTCAAATTCCCGTAATGGCTTGTCGAATGGGTGGAGCGGCCGGGGCTCCGCGGCGACGAGCGCAATCGACGAGTCGAATCGCCATATCTCTTCCAGGCCCGCGCGATGATTTACGTCGGACGTATTAAAATGAAAATGTTATCGGCGCGCGAGAGAAATAGGAGAGGCGAGGCTCCGCGAGCGGGCCGGTAACAAAAGTCGTTAATAATAATCGCGTGTCCGTCTCGCGATGCTTTTGTCGTCGCGATACAAATTTAACTTCGCGTACGCGAGCGGAGCATCTTCCAGGGAACTCGCCCGACCTGCTCAAGATAGAGGACCGTTTATTACCTTGTATCCTATTCGCCATTACCGCGGAGTTTATGATCGGGGCGAATTCATGAATCAAGCCTGCTCGGCCGCCGCGCGGGGAAAAGTGCTCGCCTCGTTGTTGCGCGGGATTTGTACGGGGCGTCACAGAATCCAGAGGGCGCGGCGCGGAAGAAGGTGGATGTGATCGGACGCGGGGTGCGGAGATCGACAATCGCCGGGAAGCTTTTACTTTGGCACTGAAGATGGAGGGTTGCGGAGATGCTGCGCCACTGCTCGTTCGCTTGTAAGTAGCTATGTCTTCATAGGTGGGGATAGAAGATGGCAATGTTCGCTTGAGAAAACAGACGTTGGACTTGAACAGTGGCGGATTTAACCCTTCGTGGTCGCAGCTTCTTATAATCACAAATTGGTCACATGGGCTTCAGTGCACCCGAGCGTCATTTTTTGAGTTACCATTTTCGTATTTTTGAATCTTTTGACTTTTCAGGGATTCGTAATATGTACTTATACAATCATGGTCTAATAGGGTGAAAGCACTAGTAGTCGGCCACCCTCTATTAGACGACCACTTTTATTATTTAGCTTAAAGAAATAAGTACTGAAATAAAGAATTTATTAAATGACAATTTTATATTATATTTTGAATTTCTAACTTTACAATACGACAAAAAGCGCCCTTCATAGGTAAAAAAAATAAATGCTTTTAAAGTGATTTGTAAACTAATTTTGATTTTACATGCGCCATTGCTGTTTTCTAACCCAAGAAACATAAGTGTGCTTTGAATAGAAACGACAAATGTAATTCAGTTCTATACATTTTTTACTGGAAAATTATGCTATTCCACTGAAAAAGCATCAACAATTTTATATGCGCTTCAAAAATTTAAAAAAAAATGGGATAATTTATTTATTTATGGGAGGTCGGTAACTGGATCATCATTCCCTTTCAATTTTCAATAGTCGACCACAGCGGTCGACTTCTGAAGCTAATTACATTCACAATGAATGCTAATAGTCGACCACGTATTAACTATAATATAACCCAGATAGCACCGTACATCCCAAGGACGTCCTTTTCATGTCCAGTTTATATCCGAACGTCCTACGTCCATTTTGAACATACATAGGATGTTCTTAGGATTTAAATTTCGGATGTTCTAGGAACGTCCGTTTCTTAAGTCCTACGGACGTTCTTAGGACTTATATTTCGGATGTTCTAGGAACGTCCGTTTCTTAAGTCCTACGGACGTTCTTAGGACTTAAATTTCGGATGTTCTAGGAACGTCCGTTTCTTAAGTCCTACGGACGTTCTTAGGACTTAAATTTCGGATGTTCTAGGAACGTCCGTTTCTTAAGTCCTACGCACGTTCTTAGGACTTAAAATTCGGATGTTCTAGGAACGTCCGTTTCTTAAGTCCTACGCACGTTCTTGGGACTTAAATTTCGGATGTTCTAGAAACATCAAACAATCTTGTAAGTCACGTGATTATTTTGCACGACTACATTTCGAATGTTCCGAGAACATTCGTCTCGTAAGTCTTGTGAATCCTTAGAAGATCTAAATTTCAGATGTTCGAAGAACAACCGTCTTTTAGGTTTTGCAGATGATTCAGGTTCGGTTGCAAAACAGTCTTACGACTGAACCTCGCCTTTGCGCTGTTTTTTTGTGCAATGAAGACGCTGAAATGCTGAAATGTTCCCAGATAGCTTACAACGTCTTCAAGACGTCTGCCTTAAGTTGTCGTTAAAACATCTGTCTTCAGACGAATGTGAAATTTTAAGCAATGAGTCTAGAGGTCGAATGATGATATTCTGTAGAATATTTCACGTCAATGCACATTTTTTATAAACTATTAATAATTGTTATATATCTAGAAATTGGAATTATTTGCAAGGAAGTGTCTTGAGTAGTTGCGAAAAGCAGTTGCTTCGTAATCTTGGAGTCCTGGGTTCGATTCCCGTCACCGCCAAATTTTTTTTTCTGAATGTCCTAACCCAGACTTGATGAAGACGTCTTTAAGGCGCTTTTAAACCATCTGCAAAACGTTTTTAACGTTTTTAACTTCTAACGTTTTAAAAAGACGCCTTTTGGACGTATTTAACTTTACTTTCGGACGTTCGGAAAACGTTCTGAGAATGTTGCCACAGCACGTCCTCAGGACGTTCCACTTTGTAAATAGGACCTTCCTACGACATTTAAAGAACTTAACGAGGACGTACAGAGGATATATGGACCTTCTCGGGACATTCTCCGAACGTACAGTACGTCCGGAACGGACGTCCTTCGGACGTACATAAGATGTCTTTGTGCTATCTGGGAAGAGGCTCTTAATAAAGCTTTTGGCAAACATATATTCTATCCTGCTCCTATCTAAAGCAATAAAAAAAGATCTGCAAAAGAAAAACTGCCAAGTGCAGTTTCGTCTGCTGAATGGCGCGATTTTTTTTAAAAAAAACACGAAGTGAAAGAAAATATTGAAATAGCAAAGCGTCAGAAAAAGGAGGAAAGATTGAAAAATCAAGAAGAAAAATCCAAGAAAATAGCAATAAAAAAGGAGAAAGTAGAAGAATATAAAAAGAAGAAGCAAGAAAAATGTAAAAATTTGAAACAGATAGTTATAAAACAAGAAAGGATTTAATCATATTTAAGATAATTAAAATTGTATATTCGTTTCTTATGGATTAATGTTCTATAATGTTTATATAATTTATTTATAGAATACAAATACCTACTTTAAAAACTTAAAATTTGTTACTGCTTCCTATCTTAAAAACGAAAAATTTAATTTACATTGGAAAAAAAAAATAATTTCTATTTCTTATTAAAATTTTGATAAAGTTTTTAAAAGAACTTATTTGAGTTACGCATTATTCCTGTCATTATTAATTATTTACTGATGTTGCACATTATATTTAAAAATAAATTTTAGTTTGTAATGCGCACATAACCTATTTTGAATTTCATATTAAAAAAGGTGGTCGACTACTAGCTATCGGACCGGTCGACTTTTAGAGTTAAGTGGTCGATTATTAAAGCATTCGGACACTTTATTTTTAACGCTAATTATTTATATTCCCCGAACTTTCCTACTAACACAAAATATTTAGTGATACATTAAATACATTTGAATTACTTCAATACATTTTATATATTTTATAACATTGATTGTTTATTTTTTTTCAGTACTTTTCATTCGAGTTTAGTTTTAAGTGGTCGACTACTAGTGCTTTCACCCAAGTCTTTTTCTAGAAATGTAATTTTGAAATGATTAAATTTGTTATTGAAAATGAGCGATTTTCCACGGTTGTGGATAAAAAGCGTTTTTTAATTTTTTTTTGCGATAAATCCCCTTTGGAAGTCTTAAAGACGCGACATTTTTACTCGAAATTTGCTCTTGGGGCGCGATACACCCCGTGTGACCAGAAGGCCCCCTAGGGCCCCATTAAAACGAAAAAGAAAATTTTGATTTTATCGAAACACTATATTTTTTTTATATTTTTTTCCTGTACTACTACACTTAGCTCGTCTTTAGTAAACTGCCTCCTCATTTTCCCGAAAAATGGGACCCTCAGAAGGTTTGCCACCTGGGCCTTTTTCCTTAAATCCGCCAGTGGACTTGAAGCGTCTGGGTAGTAGTCGCTATTCTCGGGAATATAATGGTCTCAACATTCTTCGATGATTATACCTATGATCGAAAGTGTATTAAGGGGCTACATACGCCTAGGACTAAAAAAACCAGGGAAAACTTTGACCATTCTTTTCGCTGAAAATATTTTTTGATGAAACATTTGTGTAAATTTAATTCGAAAACTAAAGAGAGTGAATATGTAATAGCAATTTCCTTTTAGGCATTTTATTCAGGACAGCTTCCGCTGTAACCAAAATCTCTCCGATGGTTTTTATCCGAAACAAAAAAAAATCTCTTAAAATACATAAAAGTATCAAGTTTCTGTAATAGTCGATTTTAAAATTTCAATTTCCCGCACAGTGGCGGCCATTTGAATACAGATTTCTGATTTTGCTGTCAAAAATCCTGCTCTTTCAATTTACAAAAAATCAACTATGACGTTGAAAAACAAATCCTACGACAAAACTAAATAATTCTATCAAAAACCTCTGTTCGCAAATTTCAACCGAACCGCTTGACTAGTTCTCGAGAAATATTGGTGACCGTTTTTTAAAACACAACTTTGAGAAAAACGCTATTACCTATAATATTCAATCTTCTCTATTTTCAAACTAAATTCACACAATTGTTACATTAAAGTAACTATTTCACGATTTTAAATTAGAAAATATTTTCAATCAAAAAAATTGTCAACCTACCAACTGGCAAGGAAACGTATTCGAGCAGAAAATTCTGCTTTTAATGAAACTTCGCACGAATGTAGAGCATTTCGGAGTATGCAATGCTGAAGGGATGAAATTCGCCCTCAGTTATCGCGTTTGCTCGTTTTTTTAATTCCCCATTTAATATCGTACTCCAATATGCTCTACATCTACATTCACGCGAGGTTTCATTAAAATCAGAATTTTCGAACGGGCCACGTTATCCTGCCAGCCAACCACCTCGTCCCTCAGCTTCCCCAGTCACCAAAATTCGATTCATCGAGGGGCACAAAGCTTCTTAAAATCTTCGCGGACTCTATAACCAGCTGAGAATTAAGAATGAAGGTGATCAAGCGGCGACCGCGGGGCGAGAGCTCTGGCAAGCGAAAAGGAATCTTTCGCCGTGCCTCCCGCGCCAACTTCACCCAGCGAAATCTCTTTCTCGTTTCTTCGCGTTCAAAGCTGCTTTGAACTTTCCCCGAGCGAGATATCCGCCTGTTCTCGCGCGACGAACGTCAACGGAAGGGGATACCTGGGAAGCGGAAGTCGACGCTGGACGAGACTGTGTCTTTGGCATTCGAAACCATAAGAAAGGAAGTTCCTCCCTCGATCTTTCGATCTCATCGTTCTTCCGCCCTTCTCCGTTCACCCCCGCGAGAGCCTCGTCAAAAGGGGTACACGTCTTCTTCCGCGCGACTTTCTCGCGCTTTCACCGGCGAAAAAGAGCCTTGACACGAGAGAGGCGCGACGATAAAGGAGCAACCGGGAGGATTCATCGACTCGACTGCGGGGAATCTTCTTTCCACCCTCTTGGAGACGAGGTTATTTCTCGCGCAAGCTCGCCACCCCCGCCCGCGACGCAATCGTCTACTTAACTTCACGGTGTCGCGGTCTTCCGGCGGAATACAGCTGAACGCCCCGAGATTACTGTAACTTTGTCCCGTTTCGTCGCTGCACAGGGGCGGTATCGATTGCGCTTGCGAAACGCCGCTGTCGTGAACTCTAAAGTAGCGGAGAGTTTTACGGTAAATCGATGGGGTAGGTAAGATTTCGGAGGACAGTGTCCCTTTTAAAACTCTCCACTTCCCAATCCCCAGACACAATTTATTCAAATTGCTGTGCCAATCTTTACTTAAGGAGGGAATCTTATTTTTGGGGCTAAAAAGATAGCAAAATTTGGGAATTTTTTTGTAAGGAACTAGCGACTCGACTCAGCTGAAATTGGGACATGTTTTTATGCATCACTGAAAAAGTTGCCGTTTTTTTTTTTTATTAATTTTTCATAATAAACGTAGGAGTTATACAAGATAAGTTATATATTTTTATTTTAATTTTAAGTTATATATTTTTTTGTTACACCAGAAAATTTGAGAATTTTGATAGCAAACATTAAAGTTTGATTTGAAAACTCACGCCTCTCCGCAATAAATTTTTTTAAAACTCTTATATTTATTACTAAAAATTAATAAAAAAAACTGCAACATCTTCAAACATGCATAAAAACATGGTCGAAATTTCGTCGAATTCGAATCGCTAGTCTCTTAAAAAAAAATCCCCAAAATTTTGCTATGTTTTCAACCCCCAAAAATCCGATTCCCTTTTAAGATCCTAGCACCTCGGACACCCGGATTCCTACACTCCTCGACATCCACGCAGAGAAATCTGTCACGGCTACTGATCCCAGCAGTATAATCCATCACAAATCTCCCTGGACAAACGTTCATCCCCCGTGCACGCGCGAGCACGCGAATCGTGAATCGTTTATCACCTATCCAGGCTAAATCTACGCGACGTCGTTCCGAGTTGCCACGAAAGAGGCACTTGCCCGCTGGAAAACAGCGCCGCGCGACGTCACTGGCTGTTTTGCACGGGAATCATACTTTACGGACACAATTCGACAGGGGCTGGCAGGCTCCGCTCTCCCCGAGGTGCATCATTTTCAGCGATTAAACGGCGTGCCCAGGCTAAACGTCCTTGTCGATCGCGATTAACGAGCGTGTACTTTTTACGCCCCGCTATTCCTCGCGCCCGTTTCGCGGTTACCGCGCTCGGATGATTCTCCGGAGCGGTCGCTTTTACAGCGGCGGTTATCGGGGCGCAGGGGAAAGGCGCGCAATACGATAAACGCGAGCGTGAGCTTGGACGGGTGCTGGAAATGTGTTGCGGTATCTTCTACACTTTTGTTACATCCGCGGATCCTAACAGAATATTCAAGGAGACATAAAGGATTTCACGAGGAATCGTGTGCGGATGGAAACTGTGCCAACAGCGTGAAGAGAAGGACCTGACGCAGGTTACTCCTGAGAAACAGCAGGAGAGGAGATGCGTGGAGTGTCTCGGTTTAGTACACAAATTGATGTATCTCGAGGAAGAGCGTTGAATGGAGGAAAGCTTCGCTCGTGGTGGATGAAGAAGATCGAGGACACCGTGCGAATTTTAAAGAGGAAGATCGATGGCGGCTTTAAACGTTACTTCATTTGTGCCTTTCTTTCGCGAGGGATGTTTGAGCTTAGCGCTGGAAATTATTACGAGCTTAAAACCGAGTCGAAAAAAGAAAGGGGATGAATTATTTCTGGCCAACCCTCTCGTCTAGCGGCGATGATACCGCCGAAAATTAACCAAGTAGGCAAAAGTCGGGGCGCGCAGGATTTAAAATTCAAATCGGCCAACGTAGAACGCGTGGCGCATGGGGGGGTGGCCTCCACTCCGCCACCCTTCGCAGATTTTATGGTGCAAGTAACGCGAGGAACGTGCGAGGGCGTTTTAAGTCTGGCGATAATATTTCTCTGACTCCCGATAGGAATCCTGCGCGCCCCATGCTTGTGAAATTTATAGATTTCAATGTCGCAGTGCAGCCCCCCCACTTTCGTGTCAATCGCCGCGTTATGAAACACAGATAAAACTGACGTAAACACTTGTTCCTGCAGGTTCGGGTCCCCTTGGCAGTTGAAAGGGCGGCGAAAAATTAGCAAGCAGTTCAAACACGGTCCGTATATGTACGCGCCGACCGCAAGTCGCGCTGGTTCCCTTTGACCGCAATTTACGCGCGCGCGTGCCCCCGTTCGATCGGCCCCGTTGGCCCCTGAGCAGGCCCCTGGGTTGCGTCACACTTCCGACAAGTCGCGTCCGCGGCGGCGCTGCGGTCGCTCGAAGTTTGTTGCGGCTCTTCGCGGCTCTTTACGACTCTTCCAGGCTCTTTAACTCGCCAAGGAGGGCCGCCATTATACAGGGAAAGTTTGCCGCGAGAGGGAGCTAAATAAAAGTCGCGCGGCACTTATCTTCTTATGTGGGCGGATAAAAAAGCGGGCCGCGGCGGCGTGCCCGTTAATTAAGATGCCGTCTCACGCGTGCATGCTCGAAAACTAATTAATTACGGGACAGGGAGCCGGTAAAGGCTCCCGCAAGTTTCCGTAGTTCTTGTAATTAATTACGGGCCGCTGCCCCGGAGATGGACCAAACGGGGTGGTTGGAAAAGAAGCCGGTGTCCCCGCGCGGCGGCCGTTTTCCGGATAAGAAACACCGGTGCTGGGTCCCGACAGAGGGTCCCCACCCGCCCCTGGCGGCAGATCAAATTCGGTCGACAGTGTCAACCTGACACGCATTCACCGCGCGACAACACACGCTGACACGTGTCCTTCCGGCTGACGCGCGACAGATGTTGGCTGCGCGTGTCCCTCTGAAGACGGGGAAACGAATGGGGAACAGGGTTCTGCGTCTTCGATCGGGGGTGCTGACAACTGCTCTGAAAGACCAGTTCCCTGGAAGCGTTTGACAATCGATGTGGAGATTGCCGAGCCACGACATTTCTAGCGCGGGGATCTACTCCGGGCGATCAGGCCTCCGCCAACCGCCGAATTCGCGCCACCGGTCCTCCCATTCCCGCCACACCACGCTCTTATTTTTATCGCATCTAAAATGCAAGCCGGAGGTCGGTCGGCGCCGCCATCGTGAGAACGCGGCCGGAAGGAAACGTTTTTTCGAGCACCGCGATCGCGGCGAGGGATCATCGCCTCCACGGGATGGGAAGACTAAGGCTGGCGAGATTGAGCGGGAGACGTGGGGTGCATTTACATAGGTGGCAAACAATGCTGGGAGGGGGGAAGTTTCGGAGGGTTCTCTGGGGGATGCTTCCCTGGCCCTTAAGAGTATCTGTGCTAGTTTTTTAGGCGTCCTTTCGCGTCCAATATTGCACGGTTGCACGGGGTGACTCATACGCGGAGGAGCAATTGCGAAACTAATGGAACAGTACGCGCACAGTGGTGGCCGGCGGAAGATTCGAGAGATGTAGAACACCTAATGCCGCGATTCAATACGAGGAAGCTATGCGGCTAACTCTGGTGGCGCAAAAAGTGACTGGCAAGTGGCAACTGGCTAGAAAGCGCAGACAGGGGATAAGAGACTGTGCCGATGTCTAAGCCACTGAAATACTTTCCGTGATTCCAATACGGTCTGATATAAGAGTTGGCCCCAACCACCCTTGGATACCGGACAGGCAAAAGTTCCAGCGGCTGGGTTAATTTCGGTACGGCGTAATAAGAGGTGACCATTTTTGTCACGCATCACCAGTAAAAGTAACATAACCCCTTAGCGACGCACTGAATTTTAGGGAAACGTTAAAAAATTACCACCTTTTTATGGTTTTATTTTACTATATAAATGTTTATAAACTGGGATGAAACACTGCTTTCCGAAGAAAGCTTTTATTTTTGTATAGGTAAGGTAAATGGCCCAATGGTGAAACAGTTAAGGAAGCAGTTGAGATAATTGCAATTTCTTTTATATTTAAACAGTATAAAATTATAACTAAATATGATTATTCGAAAGCGTAAAATGTCTACTTTCAGATAAAGTAACAAGAATCTACATTTGTTAAAGGAAAAGTTTTAAATTAATTAAAACATGGAACTGTTCATATGGCCCAGTAATTAAATGAACTTCATAGCGTGTCCCAGTCATTAATTATCAGTGTCCCAATTATTAAATATATATTTAATTTAACTATTTCTATCAGGTAATGAAAATAAATTAATGTGGTAATATTTTGGGGTGATAAAAACATTTTATTTATAATAAATTGTGACTTGATATCTCCGAAAAAAAATTAGAATAAGTTAAAAAATGATTAAAAGTATATTATAAAATTTTAGGTTATGTTAATATTATGACGAGTTTAAGATTAATTATTCTAATACTTCTTAAACAGTATTATATTTTATAGTTATTATTAACGTAAATATATAGGATACAAAAAATACTTACTTTAGTACTTAAAATAAATGTTCAAACCAGTTTAAACGCCATTAAACACGCGTTTAATAACTGGTCCGTGTCATGTTTTCGTGTACTAGTGGTTAAACGCACCAATTTCAATATTAAAAACAAAAAAATAACAAGAGATCCAATTAATTTTCGATTCGTCAGTATTAATTAAATCCAAAACAACTGTACTATTTAAAAAATTATGAAATAATAATTAATTACAACCTTAACAAAAATATTCTCTCGCTTGCATGAGCCCATTAGGTAAGAAACGAAATTGAAACTGTTGAAGCATTACTGTACAATAATATTTTTCATGATATAACTATTCAGTTTTGTAAGCTTATAATTGTATCTATATAAAGATAATACATTTTGCAATTATATTTCGAGCAGTTTAAACGTTTCAAATTAGTAAAACTGTTATTATTAACAAATTTTTTTCTCAATTGTTAATTATTGGGCCTTGTTTTAGCATTGGGCCATTTACCTTATATAATAAGAAATTAGACGTGTTATAACCAGCTACGTAATATTAAGTTCGTAGGAGAAAAAAATGAAAATTCTAATAAACCTCATATAAATTAAATTTGAAAAACTGGATGTCATTAAGGTTAGATGTTCTTCAGAGTGTGTCACTAATCATACAGTTACGATTCTATCAAACGTAATATTGCGGAGGTGGGTCTTAAGAGGTTAATTTTTATTCATATTCATTCATTACACATCAATGTTAGGTTAGGTTGTAAGTTATGTTGGATTGTGGGTCAAGTTGCATTTGCAGGTTAGGTCGCGGAGCAGCAGTTGTCCTGAACCTCGCCTATTCGCCATTATTGTTACATTTGTAATCTTAAAGGTGCAATAATAATAATAACGAAAAAATGAAAGGATTAAATATTATTTTGATACCACACACATATATTAATAAAACGAAAATACTACATAAAATAATTTAAACGACTTTCGCCCGACGGACATATCCGTCAGTCATGCCGAAAGTGTTAATCGGAAGTCCCGACTTTCTCACGCGCCTGCTCTGCCACGCGAATCGGCGGAGACCTGCGTTTTTAAGTCCAGTTCCCTCTTCCCCTTGTCCATCGAGAAAGTAACATCCCAATTTATGCAAATTACGGACGGGCCGATCCGGCAGCCGCGAATTCGAGGCGACGCACAAATTGCGCGCACCTCCTACGGGCGGACGCGCCCGGGGCCCATGAAATATTCAGCACCGATTCCTAAGGATAGTCGTAACATCCGCGGCTATAGTTTTATATGATCGCGCTGACTTATACGGGCGAAGTTTCGCGACGCGAACGGCCAAGACGACGTCTGCAGACCGACGTCGTCGTGCCCCTCTCGCCCCGCGACGGCTGCCGACGCCGCTGCACGAACCCGTAGATATTCTTTTACGAGGAGACCTGCTAGCGCCTTCGAGGCCTGGGATTTACGGTTATTCGGTTAAAAACAAGTCCGCGGGGGCTGGAACGGGTTCCCCGCATCGACGGCGAAGCGCGTTTTCGAGCTTCCGTTCAACCCGCGCGAGCAAAAAGCCACCGCGAGATAATAACCCGCGGAGGTCCCGTTGACTTCCGAGCTTCGCTGACAAGCGAGCTATTCCGGGCTGAACCGAGGCTGCGGTAATGGATCGAACCGTGGACTTTTCGGAAATAGCGCGATAAACGCTTTCGCGGTTGAACATTCGGAGTGGAGTTTGAGTTATTGTGGAAGGTTACCCTTTTCGGGGGGGTTTAGAGCGATTGCTGGGGGTGGTTTGTGACTCTTTGCTGGGCGACTTGAGAAGTCCGTTGAAGATCACTGACACGGGAGGATGTGAGAGAGAAGACAGTGTATTTTCTGGAATCGAGGGGCTCACGTCAAGAAAATACTGTAATTGTAATATTTAAGCTTTAAGCTATTAACATAACAAAATATAATGTTTTAGATAATATATTCATTCAGTTTTTTTATTTAATAATTTGGTGACAGTGATTGGTACAACCGTTTCAAGCATTTGCATATTACTGTCATAGCAGCAGTTGCTAATGTACATGAAACGACATAACATTAAAATGAGATAAACAGTATTTGGTTAGGAGGCAATAATTGGGGTGTCAGTAATCCCATCGACCACGTTTTAGGGGTGACAGTAATAGCCGACATATTTTTTTTAAATCAATGAATTTATAAATAAAAATAGAGGGTTTGGAGGTCACAAACATGTTTTTCTTCAACTAAACATATTAAGTAATAATAAATAAATAGAACAACTTATACTTTTGGCCAATAAATACAAAAACTATACGATAATGTCAGAGTCAATTCTTAAGGTGACAGTAATTGGGTCCTTCACCCTAACCCACATTGAAAAAAATTAATTCTTCCTATTTTAGGGGAGAGTTGCCAATATCGTACTGGTCGCTTAAATCGTACCACATCAATTTCTAAATAATTAATGAATATAAACGACATTTAATGGTAAATATATCAAGTAAATGCGAAATGAGAAACAGAAACAAAACCATTCGAGCTTACACCCTATATTGTGCGTGATATAAACATTGAGAAGAATCAGGGACGAATGATGCAACTTTTTACCATTTTTTTAGTACAGCCTATTGGAATACATTACTGCTACTATACAACTCAATTTCGCTAAAAATGTGAGTCAGTCCCTTCTTGTCCTCACTGCCTAAATTCGTTTCTGCAAAGTATTGTAACTCCACCACCTCCTAATATACATAGAAGCAAAACGGTGGCATCATTCCACTGGGCCCCTCAATTCAAGAAGCAACCGAGCAAGCAAACGCAGCATAAACCTCTATTCTGCAGTCTTTAGCCCCAACTTGCAAACAGTTAAAAACTTCTTCGACGAACCAGTACAACCAGTACAACATCTTCTGCCCCCATTATGCTGGGAATTCTCTCCACGAAGTTGCGGCGAGCAATTACCAAACACTTTACACGCACGGGTAAAGGGAAACAAGGACAGCAAGGTGGACGTCGCAAGCAACGGGCGAAGTATCGAGGCTCAGGAATTATTCCTCGAAGACGTAGGCCAGAGTCGCCCGGCAATCGCCCCCAAAACGCTTCCTCCTCCCCGGCCGCGGATTACTTTACGACTTTCGGATACTCCGCGGAGCAATAGAGATGAAATCTGCCTGTTATCGACAGGCGTATTCCGATCAGGCCAAAGAGAGGGGGCTGGTGGGCTGAGCAAACGATCGATCGATCGTCGACCTGTCTCCCTAATAGCCGGGGAAGGAGCACGGCAAAGGACGATTCGTTTCACGCCTCGACCTCGCCTCGTCTGGTTATTTAAGCGGGCGGCGAGCAGGGAATAAAAGTGAGAGGGCCGGAGGGGAGAGGAAAAAAAAGGAGGGAGGAGTAGGACGGAATGTCTCTAGGCGGGCGCCTAGCGCACATCCTCATTTAAATGAAATAAATCTTGTTACGAGTAATTTTCGTCTGGCCGACGGGGCCGGGCGACAGCAAAGAGGCGAGATGGAAAAGGGCCTTTTAAGCCGCTGTCCAACCGATGCGAGACAAATGAATTCCGTTCCGTCCGCCGAAAGGACCCCTCCGTCGCGACAATGAACGTTATCGTTGCATACTTTCCAGCCAAACTCGCCGATCAAGACGTCCATTGTACCCGGACTCGCTCGCAATACGACCATTCCCGGCCGTGTTTTCGGCAACTCGGCAACTCGGTTAAGGCCCGCTGGCGCTGCCTGGCGGCCGGGGGCAATTAGGCGGCAAGTTTGAATTCGGTTTCGCCGCTATTCAATGCCCGAACGGAACGAGCTTAGCCGATCGAAGCGGGCGCATACCTGGCGCGTTAATCTCGTCAACCTGTCTAATTATTATGGCGGATTGTTCGAGGGGATCTTGGACACGTGACGAGTAGTATCTTCCATCTAAGAAGTTTAGTCGTTTAACTCCTAACGAGGTGTCACGAAACGTCCACAAATTCCACTGCGGGTATTAGAGTTATCGCGTAGCGTAATCTCGGCATACTCGAGGAAATTGTGACGGGGCACAATCGGACCGACACCTCGTGAGTCATTGCGCTTAATGAGCGAGGGGGCAGGGCGGGAAAAATGTCACCTTGGATGTGGACGCGCTAACTCGGAGACGTGGTAAGCAAGATAGGGACGGATTTCAGTACCCGGTGCGTAGGATTCTTCTGGTGATAAGGTGACAGGCGGATGGTGGAACAATTGGGTGAGTTTGAAAATCATTCGCGTTGGTTGGCGATAGGGGTGTCCAATTAAAAGAATTTCTGCGGCCCGTGACGACCAGCGCGGTGATCGACGCCCGCAACTTATCTGCTCGAGAGGATCGGTATTCGTGCGGCTCACCTGAGTCGATAAACGAAGCGTTTTCGTTATCGGGCAACGGATATTCCTGTTAGCCCTAATAGGGTTCGATAGAGCAGATAAAGTAAGCGGCTTAACGGTCTGGTTGTAAAAACGCGAGAGCCGGCGCGAAGCGGGGCTAAAGAGTCTTCGCTCGCGATCCTAATTCGCGGCTTTGCTGCTGTTAGGCGATAAAGCTCCTCCGAGGTGCCAAAAATAATAGCGAAGAGGTGGGATATTCGACTTGGAAGTTAATAGAATTATGAAACTCGGGGAATAGACAGCTCTTTGTATTGATACCTGATTAGGTATGAATGAAAGGATGTGTAAAACGATTTATGGAGAATTGGCACGAGAATAGTAGGGGAGAGTTGCTAATATCGTACCTAATCACCTAAATCATATCTCATCAATTTCTCAATAATTAATGAATATAAACGACATGTAATGGTGAAAGTATCAAGTAAATACGAAATTAGAAACAGGAACAGAACCTTTCGAGCTTACACCCTATTTTGTGCGTGCTATAAACATTTAAAAGAATCAGGGATGATTGATGCAACTTTTTACCAGTTTATTTTAGCTGATAATAATTAAACAATGCAGTTTTATCCTGAATTTTTGTAGTTTTCTAAAAGCTTGTTTATCGTAGAATATTTTACATTCATTTTATGTACATATTACATTTATTATAAAGTTGATCAAATTAATTAATAAAATTGATATTTATAAATAAACTGATCATGTTTCCTGAATTGTACCACTGCAATCGTATCTACCAGTACGATTTGAGAATTCATATGTTATATATATATAGGTTATATACAATTTTTATAATTAGGTATTATGTGTTGAATATTTCTTTATTTGTTCTTGATATACCTATGTGTATAAACGATTCTGTTTCTCATCCATATTTTTATTATTATTTTCATTAGAAAATTTACTATCTTTAGAAAAGACCGGTTGCCTAAATCGTACCTTTAACAGTGCCTATGTCACAAAAAGATTAATAACAAATAAATTTGATCTGGACAAAAGGTTAAACATCTAAGAGTAGGTGCCTAAAACACCAAGCTACACCGTCTAACACTAAACTTGCGTTCAAATTAGTACCAAATACGAAATATAACGTCAAATATCTTAAGGGGGAACACCACTGTGACGGCCGGAAAAGTAAGCCATTTTTAAGAATATTTTTTCAGGAATAATTTACAGTTTTCATAGAAAAATTTTATTATCTATCTTTAGTACGCTGTCTTAAGAGACTATAAAAAAAAAAAAAAAATAGAAAACTACCATAAATTTTAATATATTAATTAATCTTCTAGACCTCCCCATGCGAACTGGTCGAATGTGTAACTATGGAACAGCAGGTCCGAAATTAAATTTCATTTTATTTTTATAAACCATATGAGTGTAGTTTCCGTTGTGCGTACGGATTCTTCGATTGAAAACAATTTTTTTTAAATACGCACGAAAAACTGTCCATCTTATTCGCGGATTTTCGAAAATTTTCTTCTAAAGCGCACCATCTTTACAAAAATAATTTGTTTAAGAAATCGGTACGCACAACGGAAACTACACTCATATATTTTATAAAAAAAAAAATGAAATTTGATTTCGGATCCGTTGTTCCATAGTTACACATTCGACAAGCTCGCGTGGGGGTGTCTAGAAGATTAATCAATATATATTAAAATTTATCGATGTTCTTCTATTTATTTTTTTTGCATAGTCTCTTAAGACAGCGGACTAAAGGTAGGTAATAAAAATTTTCTATGAAAACTGTAAATTATTCCTGAAAAAAAATTCTTAAAAATGGCTTACTTTTCCGGCCGTCACAGTGGTGTTCCCCCTTAAGTCGAGTGTGCTGTGTTTGGACTCGACAAGGTTCCAGGCATGCGGCGAGTTTATTTGGCGATTAACACTCCCATCGAGCTATCTACTCAATGAAACGATGCGCCTGCTTAGAGGAAGTAATTCTTCTACGTCGGTTAAAGCAGAAAAGGAGCTCGATCTCCGAGGGTCGAGTCACCCTTCCGAATTCAAGCACCGGGGAGAAACCACCCTCCGCAGTGTCCCACACAATCCGAAAGTTTCACAATTTTCATTAAAATTCCCCCGTAAGAAATCGTCCTTATTGAAGCAAGCTCCCGCGCGACGCGAGTCAACGAAT
This sequence comes from Andrena fulva, assembly GCA_946251845.1. NCBI lineage: Eukaryota > Metazoa > Arthropoda > Insecta > Hymenoptera > Andrenidae > Andrena > Andrena fulva. Next base: position 7,196,468 of record OX276333.1, read on the forward strand.
GGATACAGCGCGACCTTCGGGTATTAAAGGCAAACAAAATCCGACCCGGCCCGCGAGCCAACTCCCATTCAGAGCGTCCTTCAGGCCGACGGAACTTCTTACGATCGGGAGTAAACACCCAACAAACCTACCGAATCTATAGAAACTGAGCGGGATATTTTTTAGGGCGGCTCGTAAACGCGTCCCTTCGCCAGCTTTTTAAAAAGTGAGGGGGTCTCGTTGAACCCTCGGCGTCTCGAGTTCCTCCCGCCTTTCAAGCTGACAAAGCGAATCGATCACGCCAGTGTTTTCGCCCCGCGACTACACCCCACGTATCCCGCAGGAGGCCTACTTTCCCCGGAATTTTCCCAAACTTTTCACTCGCACAGTTCCTTGTTTCTCGATCTTCCCGACGGGCTGGAAGGGTTCCCCGCGCGAGCACCTCTCCCCGAGCAAAAAGGCGGCCCGGTTTTCGGGGCTCAGCTCGAGTGTAAGGAGTGCGCGAGGCTTCTCCGCCGGAGCAACAGCCCCGGAGGCCCTCTAGGAAGAATCGCGGCGCTAGCGATCGTTGCGAATCCGCCCGAAGGTTTTAGGAGCCGGGAACTTCGCGGGGATTCCACGCTTGTGTACCTTTCCACAGTCAAATCCCACGTCACTCCGGGTAATTGGATATTACGCGCGGGAAAGCGGGATACTCGGCGGAGTCGAAGATTGAGAATGCCCCGGATTGGATCGCGAGGAGACAGTCGCGGACTTCGCCGCCTCTGAGAGCAAGTTTCAATTATGCGCCGAGATAGACTGTAATTATCGGAACGAGTTTAAACTTCGCCGGGATCGGCTCGCAAGAAACGCTGAATTTTCAATTTCCATCGATTAGCGAGCGGGGCAGTTGAGTCGCGCGGAACTAACCCGGGGGGAAAAAAAAAAGAGGCAGGAACGTGCAGACAGTGGGCTGGAAATCACGGCAGCCGGCAATTTGTTTTCCGACTTATTGATTGGACTTCACCTTCACGCTAGAAAGTTAACATGCTGTAACGAGGGGGGCTACGCGAGGCGAAATTAGACGTCAACGATACTCCCTCCATGCCCCCTAGAAATTACCCAGATCACGGCATAATTACAGACAGTTCGCCGAGCTGGCTGGCTTAACTTTACAACCTAACAAGCGGCATGCGGCTCGACAAAACGCCACTTCCACTTCGCGGCCGGCACCGAATCGATGCGAGCCGTTGCGCCGCCACTCCGGCCAATAACGCCCTTAAAGATTCCCTAATATCCGTGGCGCGATGAGGATGCGTCAGAGGCGCAATCAAAGTTGTTTCGAAACGCTCCGTTTGCGCTACTCGTGGCGTTGCTCCGCTTAAAGCGGAGCAAGAAACACTCCAGACACTCAACCCCCGCCGCCCCTGTCTCGCGTTTACAGCACTTAAAATCGCCAGACGCTTTCGAATTCTGGCCGATAACAGAAACAGAAGCGCCAGACGCTGCACCGTCAAGGTGCGCTTCAAAAGAACCGCCGAATTCGTTAATAGGCAGGGTTATCGTGGCGACTTCCGTTTTATTTATCGGTTGCAATAAGGTTGGCAGCTTGGTGGAGGTTAATAGAGGGCTGCGGCGATTGTAGTGTTTATTTGGTTGCAATAAACTTAATACTTTATTTTAAATTAACATTATTTATTAAATTAGGAAGTAGTACGAAATAGGGCTGGGACTATTCGAATAATTTACTATTCGAATATTTTACAAGTATTCGAATGCTACGAATAAACTTCGAATATTTGAGTATTCGAATGTTATTATTCGAATACTATTCGAATACTGATGTATTCGAATATTATGGTGTGAATTATAAATCAAGTTCTTTGGGTTCATTTTTTTAGAAGCATTTATTTAGTTTCAGTTGTGAGTTCGTTAGTTTGTCAGGGTGAAATCTTGTAAGCTAATTTTCACCCACTTCAACATATCCGATCGGCTTGAAACTTTGCACACATATGAAATTCCGATGACAATACAATATTTTCACTAAAAAGCATGAAATACTTTATGGTGAAATTTTTTTTAAAAAACAAGCTTTTATTAAAATGTACTAAAAAGGAACCAATAATTTTGATACCGGCCGAAATGACGGCCTGAAAAGAATTCCCTCGTAGGGTGGATGTACCTGTAAATGAACACGTGTGTGCAAAGTTTCAAGCCGATCGGATATGTTGAAGTGGGTCAAAATTAGCTTACAATATTTCACCCTGACAAACTAACGAACTCACAACTGAAACTAAATAAAAGCTTGTAAAAAATGAACCTAAAGAACTTGATTTATAATTCACACCATACTATTCGAATACGTCAGTATTCGAATACTTAAATATTCGAATAGTATTCGAATACTTAAATATTCGATTAGTATTCGAATACTTGGATATTCGAATTATATTCGCCAAATAATTGAGCAACTGAAGTATTCGAATATTCGAATACCGAAAATTCGACAAATAGTCCCAGCCCTAGTACGAAACCGTGTATAAACTGAAAATGGCACTTGTTTTTAATAATTTCGCTGTGTCAACAAATTATTATTTTAAAGAACTCTGTTAACGCTGTTTGAAGACTCTGGGGACTATTAATATGAGAAGCCGCAGTGGAACTTTGGAAACCGAAGGGAACCGCGAAAATGTGAGTCACGTGCCAGTGTGGGTTGCTCCTCTATTTTTCCAGTCTCTTTCTGGTCGATTTCAGACAGCTGCTTGAACTGTTAAAGGTCTTCGCGTTGTTTCGTGGTGGTGAATGCGGCGAAAGAGAGGCTCGTGAATGAGGAGGTCGATACTTTGCGAGAAACCCGCAAAGTATTCCGTCGGCGCGCTTCGAAGTGTCGCTTTCTTCGATCGGATAGTTCGAGGGCATGGAACTTCGTGCAGGTGAAATTTTTCTGACCAACCCGCACGGTTCTTCGTTGCTTTTACACGCGCTTTCGAGGAATCACCTTTTGGAACATCCAGACTCGTCGCTCCAATTTGATAGAAATAGAAAGTTTTGGAGTGTTGGACACTATTGCTGGATAGGTATTTCTTTCAATAAATGAAAGTTTGCAGAGAAGTGAGAGACGTGCGACAGGATTCCGAATTATTCAATAGTGTGTCCGCTTGTTGAGTAATTTTAAAAACATTTCTTTAGAATTAAAATATATTTCTGCTACGACCAGTGGCGGATAATAAAATATAAAAATATTATGTCACATTCTGAAACACTTGTTAGGTATATACTTAATGTGTATTTAATTATTCAGGCTATAGTAGCAGATAGATATATTAAAATATAAATTACAAGCATATTTAAATCTCGTAAAAGAAAATTAAAAAATGTAGGTATGTCCTTTTACACGTTTCGCCCCCCCCCCCCCCCCCCCCAAGAAAGGCTCCTGGATCCGCCACTGGCTACGACTTTGGGTTTGGAGAAACTATAACGAATAATCTTAGTTGAATTCTACTGAAATTCACCTTGCAAAGGGGATGAAGCAGTCACTAAACTTTGTGCATGTAACTATTCATGGAAATGGTAATAAAAAATTCATTGCAATGTGGAGTGCTTTGGTTAAATAAGTGCACAGATTAAAATACAAATTAAATTATATCGGAAAGAGTAGCCATATAATGAAGATTGACTGCCAGATTCTTGATTCCTTAAAAAGATTCTTCCCCATCCAGCCACTATCTGATTACTTATTAAAACTCTAAAAAGCTACAATTTATTTGCGAAACTTTTGTCCATAAATTATTGATATATAAGTAATGATCTCCATTATCGCATAATTTGTATAAATATAATGGCGAGACAGAAGCTTACCATTCATATTTTGATGTATACAAATTGCATCAGAATTATCATGTATTTCTATTATATCCCTCGCATTTGAAACTTCCCTTCCAACAGCTACTGTCTCTGTTATTATCACTTTTATTACAAATAAGTATTTAGTTGACCTCTTCGGAGCAACGAACTCGCGAAATTTCAAACACCAACTGATTCCCGCGGCTCCAATTGTCTCTCTCTCTCTCTCAATTCGCAAACTTTCGCCGAATAACCACTAACTAGAATTTATACCACCCCCCGAAACAATTTCTCCCAAAACTTCCCATGGAACTATTAAAAACTAAAACACCCCTCAAATCCACCCTCAATGACAAATCACTCAGCAGAGTGAAATCTCTAACACGGTATACCTTGAGATCGAACGCCGCGCGCATTTCTGCAAAAACTACCCCTGTTTTCCTCATAAATCTCTCGGAGCTACCAATCGGTTCGCATTCACTCGGAGGAACTCGCAAAAATCCAGAAACAAAGCATTGTTCACCATACGAACAACGAATAGTATTTCCTCCCCCGTTGCAAATTGCAGCCTCAAAAAATTATTTTCAATCCACCCCGATCGCGCTCGCCGGTCGCCCGAATTTTTCCATGGAAACGCGCCTGACCGGATAAACAGTAGAGCAGAGGCAAAAAAAAACTCACCGGTGTGTGCCGGCTAACGATGCTCCGCGCCACGCGAGCTGCTTTGAAAGGAACGCCAAGGTGCCGAGGGAGGAGAGGACCCGCCGGGCAGAAATCCACAGCAGCCGTTTGAGAGATGTCACCGTCCACGATCACACTTTTTCAAACGCAGTTATTGTCGCGCGTCACTACGATAGCCGGCCGTGGGGCAGCGGTGAACGGGCAACGATGCTTACTAGGGCCGCGAACTTCGCGGAGACGTCGGGGGTGCGCGGCGCGAATCGGAGGTAACGTGGAACTTTGATACTGAACGCGAGTAACCCGACGTGTAGTTGTCCGCGCGACAATCGAATCCGTGTGCTCGGCGACGCGGTGCGTCCGTGCGTACGACCGTTCAGCTCGGAGTCTCGCGCTCAACTGGTCTCCGCTCGTTCGCGCGGATTTCACGTCGGCCAATCGGCGGCGAGACTGCGCGGCGCGGCGCCGCTGCCTCGTGCGTATCGTACCTTAGGTTTTAACCCCCCTCTGCACTGGCATCCCCTCGCTCGCATTAGGTCCCGCGGAAATGTGACTCGTTGTACTTTATGAATCTTTTCATTAGATATTGACAGAATCTGGCGAGAATGGACGAGTTCGATGTTTACCCTTGCTTTTATTTTTTATGGGGTTTAACCGGTTAACTGGCACGGTGCTTTTCACTATTCGGGCCCAAACTGGTACCATCGAATAATTAAGTGAATCACACAAAATTTGGTACACAGGGGTTGTTTGAGTCGCTGAACCGATTCCGGGGGTAATTTTTTTCAGAGACACCCCCAACCCCTAAAGAAATAGAACTTAGGGGTGAGTTTGTCAATTCTTTACTAAACCTTTTTTTATTTGTGAAGTTTTCTTGTCTATAATTCGATTGCAGCAGTTACTCTTTTCAATGCCACCCCCAACCCCTGAAAAATAAGGGTTTAGGGGTTTAATTTTTTAGTTTTTTTATTTTCTACGAAAAAGTTTCGAATAATTTTATACCTGAATTCTTCATCCATAAATTCCACCGCAAGTGCTTTTTTTTTGATCCGCGATCCCAAAAACCCCTATATACAATTTTTCTATATCCCGATAGTATTTCAATATTTGGCGGCCATTTTGGTTCGCCATTTTGAGTCTGCCATATTGAATTTTACAATTCCAATGCCAAATTCAGATTCAGCGACCCCAAAAACCCCTATATACAATTATTCTATATCCCGGTAGTATTTTAATATTTGGCGGCCATTTTGGTTCGCCATTTTGAGTCTGCTATATTGAAATTTAAAATTCCAATGCTAAATTCAGATTCAGCGACCCCAAAAACCCCTATATACAATTTTTCTATATCCCGATAGTATTTTAATATTTGTCAGCCAATTTGGTTCGGCCATTTTGAGTCTGCCATATTGAATTTTACAATTCCGATGCGAAATTCAGATTCAGCGACCCCAAAAACCATTACATACCAAGTTTCATTCAAATCGATTGAAAAACAAAAAAGTTATTCCATTTGATCATATATGATACATTGCCAGAATTGGCCAGATTTTTGTTTGATCATATATGATACATTGCCAGTTAACCGGTTAAGGATTTCGAGGATGTATGGGTTTGTACTGTACCCATTGAAATTTGTCCGCTATTGTTCCAATTATTAGCCTCGCGGTTTCAGGATCGTGAAATCTGTTCTTGAAACAGGCAACAAATTAAATCCAGGATTAATTGATGAACAAAGTAATTTGTATTTTAGTTTCTAACAATTTCCCTCGGTGCATTTATATGCTTGCTATTTTTGACGAAAAATTACAAACACGTGGTCACAAAAATACGGATATTATTTATCATATTCTCACAGTAACAAAAGAATTTGTTCCTTCAACATCATTACTTTATCATAAACCTCCGCGCTATCAAAGCCCATCTATGATTATTTTTATCAGCCTGAGACGAACAGCTTCCGGAAAGAGTTGCACAAACAGTACAGCCTTTAATTAAAATATAATTTGTTTGTTGCACTCGGACATTGAAAATTCGATCATAGATAATTCAAGAACCTACTATGAAGCAAATAACAGGATGCAGAATTATGAAATACTTTGCAGAACAACCAACCCTTTCCTTTTCCCGGCTCAAACAACCCGATGAAGATCACGTCTAAAAATTATGATCGGCTTCGAAGGTAGAGGCACGAAGAGATGTTATTACAGCCTAATAAATTTCCTTATCTACCTTCCATCGAAAAGTTCTACAAGGGTAGCGACGTGCATTCAATTTTCCCTTCTCCCAACTTCCTAACATGAACAGTTCGACGAACCTAATCGCGCAAACGTTGCACTCACTTCCTTGCAAGTTTCCGTGAGGCGTTATTCTTGCCGCTCGTCCGAAAGTTGCTGCGTTCGAGCTTCCACGCTACTTTCCAGAAATCATCCGGCAACTTTGAAAATTTCCCTAAAGAAGGGACGCGGGTTCGTTGGCCGATCGTCTAAGCACCCTGAGCGTTCGAAAGCAAACAGTGTCACCAGACGCAAAATTCTGAATTTGGATCTGCCTTCGAAATAAATCCCAGCAAGCTAAATTTTTATATGGGCCCTTATTTGGTCGTTTTAAACAATATGTCAGAAGTCCCCCATCGACCCGACGGCCGCTAAAAACTTTACAGGGGGTTAAAATAATAAACGGTTTTTCGCGAATATCTTGTTATCTGGAAGTTTTACGACAAAAATAGTTATTATAAAATTTATAGCTTAGGAAATTCTCTACAAAAAAGGGCCCGTGAGTTTTTCTCGTAGGAGTAACCATTTTCATGTATATCGGGTTACCAAGTTTCAACCCCCATACTTTTGACAAGGGAAGACCCCGAAGCCGGAAATTCCAAAAATTATGAAGCTTTGCAAATATGCAGGGGATGTATTAGTACCAGAGAGAAATTCACAAGAATCGCTCGATTAACAAAAATTCGCTTCCGAGCATTAAAGAGGGTTCTCGAAAAATGTATTACAAAATATGCATCACATTGTATCCCCTCAGTGCACGTGCCACGAAAACATCCACCACTCAAAATTCAATGCTCCTCGCGTATATCTATGCTGACTCACTTTAATATCCAAATGGACGCGTGTCGAAAGGTAAGTATATTGAGCAGAAGAATTGAATATCTGGGGATCCGGATAGAAGCGTCTCAACACTCAGGAGAAGACTCGGTTGATAGACCCGTCAGTGCCACCTTAAACTTCGCCTGCGCTTCCTCGTCCACCACCAAAGACACTTAACTTCGCGAAGAACGTCGATTAAGAGCCTCCTTCTTATTTCCACAAGTACTGTGCGCCTTAAAAGTTCGCAACCCTTCCCACGAAGCACCCTGTGCGAGCCACCCCTCGCCCGCTGCGCGGCAACATCCGATCGACCTGGCGAAACGAATTGCGTGCCTCGCGAGTAATGAGAACGTACAGGTGTCCATAAATATTCGGCGAGCCGATAGCTAAATGCGTGTAACACGACGCTACCCGATATACGCGCGGGCCTCGCGTTAAATCTCCTCGAATCCTTCCAAGCAGAAGCGGTACAACGCGTTACACAACTTTTACGCAACTTCCTGCAGACATAACAGGATACGGGGCCGAAAAACACGGGCGACCGAAAGAAAGTTCCCTTCGTATCGACTCGAGTTCGTTTATTACGACCCACGGCCGCGTATACTTACCATCTTCCGCCTCCCTCTCTCCACCCCCCCCCGCATTCTATCCAGCATGGCAATTCCATAGGGGGCTCCGCATAATGCTTTTTTTCAGCCCGCCCCTCGGTACGCCGGGACGGCGTGCAGCATCCAGTCGCCCCGAGTGACGCGAATTTCTTCCCCGAAACGACTTTCCATTCGCGTACACGAATCCAGCGAGCACCCCCGAGGCGCGCCCCCGTGAATTACCCGAGTGCCTTCGGTAATTCCGCCGGGAATCGTTTTGCATAATGTTAAGAAAATACTCGTAAAAGGCAGCGCTGAATGGCCCCGGCCGAAGGGGGTGTTGTTGCCCCTATTACCGGGTGTTGCGACAGACCCGGCGATCATCGCGAGGCACGAGAGTTTGCCGAGGCTCCAGCCTCCCCCTGGGCCCGTCACTTCCTTAATTTTCAGATGTTCAGTGAATAAAATTACTCTTCGAATGATTCGCGGGTGATGTAGGGTAACAGGTGGGAATCGCTGATGGGTGTTTGCGCTGGAGGGTGGGTTTTATTAGGAATATGGATGTAGAAACGCATGTAAAATGGCATAAATCAGTGTTTCCCAAACCTTTTTGAACCGCGATCACCTTTTATAATATTCGAATAACCTTCGATCCCATATATAAAGACGAAATAATAGTAATAATAATAATATGGTAAGGTAGATTTAATAAGGTAACCACCATTCTTACAAAAAACAGTATTTTTTAATTTCCTCGTGGACTTCCCGAGATAATCTTATATACATAGAACTCAAAATTTTCGGTTTTTTTGTTCCAGGTGAAAAATTGAAGGAGAAATCTTTCCGGCCGCGGAACAGTGTTTTTCAGAAAAAGTTTCCTTTGTTGAGCTGTGGCGCTGCCATTTTGTATTAAAGAAATTAAAAAAAAATTGTGATCATACTTCAAGGTATGTACAATAAAGGCCTCCACACAGATTTTGTATTCCATTCACTAAACACGTATAAAAAATTCTCAAAATCTACAGTGGCATTATCCCTTAATAATATTATAAATGCCCAAAAACCCCTGGCGACCCCATAGAAAACACTTCGCGACCCACTCGGGGCGCACGACCAACCGGTTGAGAATCACTGGTGTAAATTATTCGGCGGAGTTCTTTGTTTCCCATGGGGTTGGAATTTCTCTGGTTTATCGATGCCTGCCGATGAACGAGTACGATAGATAAGGGTATGACGTTCTTGACACAGTTTATTATTATTGCTCGTTGCGCCGATGACCGACCGTCCCAGGTATGCGGCTTATCTGGGCGTATCAGACGCTATTGCAAAAATGCCATTGCGAGGAAGCTGATAAATCAATAATCTTTCTAACATATATCGTGTAAACCACCCGGTTATTGCGAGGTTCCTACGTGTAACTGGGCGTAAAAAGCACGATATGCGAGCTGATTAAGCGAATAGGATCTTATCGGAGCGGAGTGACGCGTTTCCAGGACACGCAACAAAAGGTAGATCAACATCTGATGCGCACGTGTGTGCGATTTCCTATTAGCTGTGTATGAAAAGCTACTCGAAATAACTGGATTTGTTACGCGCGCAAACAACTCTAGCGGTCAGTAACACAGAAAGCCGATGACTGACGGCTAGCTGAGAGCTTTGAGAGCGTTTCGAACGAGAGAAAAATCGCCTGAGAAAATATTCTACTGGAATTAGACGATTTAGCAACAATCGTATAAACATTTCACAGAAAGGGTTGACAGAGTAGCAACTTGATTTCTTTGGAAACATTCCCCCTGATCATTTTCAGCATCCCGGTACTTTTTACGAAAACTTCCGCGTAATAATTAGGGAAGCTGGTGAAAAACGTTAAAAATATTTTGCATCAAAAGTTCCATCAAGTTACAGGGTAGCACCTCTTTGGACCCAAAAACTAATTTTCTCGCTGCACGTGATCTTCGTTTTCGAGGCTTCCCTTTGAACTACGAAACACAAGCTGTGCATGATAAATAGTCTCCCCCGATTTTCCTGCTGCGACCAACTTCGAATAAATATTTAAACGAAGTCTCAACTTCTGGTGCTCTCGTGCACCCTATTAAAGAAATCAAATTGACCTTCAGAGATTTTTGTCTAAATATATTAAAAATATTCTTAGACCCCTTTGAGCCCCACATGGGCCTAGCACTCCCCAAAAAGTACCTACGTCTCTTAAAACCACAACAAGTTCGCTGCGCCATTTCAGCTCGAATTCAACAGGCGACTTCAATGGAAATTATGCACCGTAAATATTTGCCATTCCCGCGAACAAAGAAGCCAGGTTTTGCCATTTAAACGTTGCAAATTAATTGCACCGATGGCAGAGATTCCTGGAGGAATCAAGTTGCGGGCACTGGGGTGGCGGCGTGTAAACAGAAGACTGTCGCCGAGGGAGGTTGAAGGGAGTGGAGCCGCCCTTGAAATTTCCCCGCGCGGTTTGTCGATAGTGACATTAAGCCCTCGTTAAACAGGGGTGCACCGCGCCGCGCCGTAAAAGTATTTCAAATTCGCCGCGCCGGATTTAAGCCCGGCTCGCAACGGTTGCAACAACGGCGCTTCAGTTTTAGCATAGGGACGAGCCTCCGGGCGGCTCCTTTTCTCGTTTGCCGCGGAAAGTCTTGCAATATCCGATGGAGCCGTTCCAGCGGTCGTTCCTATTTGACTTCTCCTTCAAAGGGTTAAACGCGATCCGCTCTCGTTAACGTTACAGCGCCCCGAGTGCAGCCCCCTTTGATCGCGGATTCGCACCCGTATGCAATTAAAACCGCATCATAGACTCGCGTCAGCGTTAACTACTCCCCGGCAGGGGTCGGCCGACTATATTTTGGGTAAATTATGAAATGCGCACTGACGGGGCCTCGATTAATCCCGTTTGCTCGGAACGGCCGGGTTGGCGAGTTTGCGTTCTTCGCGGTCTCCGGCAACGTGCAAAAACGATTGCAACCTTCGCGTAATCAGATATCCTGGCGTGGCAAAGTCCTGCCAATGAATTATGCGGGGCAAGGTGGCTGGAAGAGGGAATCAATTTTTCGTCGATCAGTCATTAAGGGCTGAAGCATTGCCAAATATTAGAAGCCTATATTAAAGAATATTATCAAGAAGCAAGTAGCAGGTATTGTAAGGAATTGGATTTAAGAAGAACAAAGCTAAATTTTTAAAAAAACTAAATCTGGAAAACTCTCCTACATGAGTCACCATTTGGTAGAACACGAACGATAGGAAGCAAGTCCGAGCCGTTAATCTCGAGCCAAAGGTTTCATGAGAACGAGGCTTTCACATAATTATCAGTGTATCAGTACCTCAGACGTAGAACAAAGAATCTGGTGCACCAGCAGCACGTCCAGAAGCTAATGAACTCGTCGAAAGATCCAACCAACCTTCCCATTACCCTTTGCGTTGAAAACACTGCATGAGGAGAGCCGAACCGGGCGGCGCGCAGCGCGAGACTGATTTTTTTTCTGTATCAACCGGCAGGATCTAACCCGGTCGTCTCTTCCTGTCGCGAGCGCCATTTTATTGGCACCATGGAACGTGTTTGTGACACGTTTCACGGAACCCACGTCGTGCACATGCGAGAGGGAGACTTCGAAGCGCCCCGCGCGGCTGTCCCGGCGCATAATAACACCCACGGCGGCGTTCCACAGACAATGCGTAATTACCGGGAATGTCGATCGATAACGGTAGCCAGCTATGTAAACTGACCAATGATGACTGTTGACCGATAACAATCGTTCCGAAACGTGCAATCTAAAACGACTTTAAAAGCAGCGGGACACTGGTTATTTACGGGCGATGCGGCAACCCGGCTTCCTCCCCTCCCACCCTCCCCTCCACCGCCCCGCTCGCCGCCCCGCGCGGCTCTCTTTATTCGTTTTATTTTTTTTACATTCAGCGTATCGTGTCATGCGATTTTGAGCCGTGTAATTGCACACGCAACGTATACATAATGTCGGGCGGTAAAAAGGGATTCCAGCCGCGAGACGAGAGAAATGAACGGTCGTTTTGGCAAATTTATTGCTGTTTAACTCCAGCCTCGCCCTCCCCGCCGTGCATTATAAAAAGGGGATACGTGTGAAACGCGATTTGCTTATTGCACCTGTTTCTGGTAGGATTTTCAGCAGGCGGCCGGCTCGGTTCAACGTGTTCGAAATCGTAGGCTCGCTAGGCTCCTCGGGAAGCAAAAGGGGGTGGCGCGTGCTATCGAGCAGAGTTATTATCCCCGTTCACGGGGCACCGCGGATCGAGAACCGGATTTTAATCCCAGGCGACAGTGACGAGACGCTGACACGAAGATCCGCACGAACAATTCGTATTCCACACCCTTCGCGACGATTCAAAGGGCTTTACGAATTAGCATAACCGCCGCTGCGGATGGCACGAGCGGCGTAAGTGAACGAACACCCGGGCATTATGGGCGGAAAAGTTTGCCGATGCGATAACGCTTTCGGGAACTCCATACAGGGCGATGCTTCAGACTCTATGTGGACGCGCTGGGGGTTACATCGAGTGGACGTGTTGCGCGAATTTTCTTAGTTATGGAGAATTAAAGAGGGCAGTCGATGATGCAGAGTGTATTAAGGTGGGTATCCACTTGTTACGGCCCCTCGTATCGTATCGAGGTTGCGTATCAGCGTGGACGGGCAGCGTTGCACGGTCGCGTATCAAAATTTGATACAAAGATACGCAACAACATCAGTGATGATACCAGGAATAAATTGCACACCGTTGCGCCGTATCGTGTCAGTGGATGACACGCAATGGCGATGCGATACGACGATACGTAGGTTAGGTTAAGTTTATTTTTTTCTTTGGTTTACATTTCTCGCATTTAAGTTCCTAAAGATGCAAGAAACTTCTTATATTGCCCAACCAGCTCTATTTAGTCAATCTTCGACGATACGTAGGTTAGGTTAGGTTTATTTTTTGTTTTGTTTACATTTCTTGTTACATTTTAGTTCCCAAAGATGGCGTTTCAAGAAATTTCTTATATTGCCCATCGAGTACACGTATTACGTAACAAGTGGATACCCACCTTTAGGTTCGCATCTGTTATTTCGAGTAAGATATTGAGTTATTAATGTATCCCGCCATGCTGCCACTCCACACGGAAGTAGCGCGCGCGACTCGGGTGGGAATGGAATACTTAAAACTTCACCATACGATAAATTTTAGGTTAGGTCAGACATTAACGTAATATTCCACACTCATATTCGCCTGCGACTCGTCGCACCGAAAATAAGGCTTGTATTAATACTTTCTACCTGTTTTGTGCTCCAGATTTAGCCCGTCAAGTGTTGACGAGCAACAACGAATCACCCTGCAGTGTTTGTTCCTTCTTTTTCTATAGAAGAGGCTCGTTGTTCTCAGAGCACTTGCATCGTCAGAGTGGCGGAAAATCCGATCGATCAGGGGTAAAATCATTTGGAGCGTGCTCTTTTGCTCCCGCTTTTTTAAACAGTTGCAAAAAAAAACAAGCAAAAAAAAGGGAGGGGTTAGAATTCTTCTACCGGACGGAAGCTTTGCCGGGCGCCCGCCGGTTGACCGCAATCTGCGGCTCGCAGCCTCAAACGATTAATAATCAGCCGAGGAGCAATTATAGCGTGGCGATGATTCTGTAACAGGAAGTTGTGACGTCCCTTTTTTCCTATGCAGAATCGAAGCTTCTGCTCCGCTCCTCCGCATAAACCTACCACAGGCACGAGATACGTTTATCGATTAGCGAACACCCAACTGAGAAGCCCTCATCATTCCCATATCGTTATTCTTCCCTAATCCATGTCACCGGAGGCCATCCCTCTATACACCCTCAAAACGCAGAACATTAAAAAGGGACAAGCTCACTGCGCGGTGAAAGTATCCCACCACAATCTAGTACCAATCTACCGCCATACCCACTTCATTCTATGTAGTGCAAAGTATTCTCCACCAGAAAAGCTGTGTTCAACGAACACAGAAATACCAGGCGACATTGAACAGGCAGTAGCTCCAAGTATACACCGAAGCATCCATTTTGACGGGATGCAACTCTCCCAAAGGGACGGGCACCCAGTCCCATCAGACATGCACCCCAGAGACGACAAATCGGCGGACGCGTCCATCCGGGCGCGCGACAAACAATAACCGCCCGGGTCCGTCGATCCGCCGACAAAACCGTCCGTCCAGCCGGTAAGTCCCGCATAAAAACCGTGCAAATGCCCCATCCGCGAGCAATTACCATCAATACGAGGGCTGGGCGGGAGAGGAGATCGTCCAGTCGCGATCGCAGATGGTGCCAGAACGAGGCTTAAGCCCCGGCCCGCTTGCCGTGGCACGCACCGCCGCTACCGGCAACCCCTGCCCGATCGTAATTTCGACTTAACGCCGATTTATATCGCGTCGCGAGCCATTCTGCTAGCGCCACCGTCTTTTTTCCAGCGAGTAATAGTGCCGAAGGTGCGCCGGTCACGTTCGTTACATCAATGCCTTCGCCGTTTTTCAAGACCTGCCCGCCACCCACCCCCCAAACCCCGGTCCTTTTCTTCGTGTTCCTCGAATCGTCAAAGGTCTCCGAGCGGGTCCGTGACAAGTATCAACGGCGCGGGATCGGGCTCGAGGCAGCGCTCTTTTTGTGCGCCGTCGACCGGTCTGGCAGCTCTCCCCCTGAAGGGCGATCCTCTTCCACCTTGGCCCCCCCCCCCTGCGCGCGAAATAAGGTCACGACGAGTGTCACAGGAAGTGGGCCCCCTCTCCGGGAGTCCGAACCACTCGGCGAAGGTCAGAGTCCTGAGATGGTATCGCGTCTTGTTCCGCGGATGACGGGTTGGAAGGTGTTGGCAGACGTTTGATCGCGTTTGCGTTGCCTCGCGCGGATGAAACGTTTGCGAGTTTGTAGGAAGCGAGCTGCTCTGCGCGCCCGCGGGTAAGAAGCGTAGAGTTTGATGATGTTTGGGCAGGTTTGAGGAAGTTTGAATAAGTATATTGGGTTAGGTGAAGTGTGTTGGTTTTTTTGTCGGGAGCCAATCGATGGAAGCGTTCGATGAACGGGATATTGCGACGGGGAGCCTCGATTACCGCATAACTCTGCTTCTTCATCGCTGAACAGGTTCCGAACGAAGGCACGAATGAACCGAAAACTTGAGCGTGAAAGTAACTCGACCTTTGCTGCCTAGGTAGTCCCCGTTATACCAATGCCGGAGTCCAAATCGGGTTCTCACTCTAGCACACTGCTGTCGACAAGTTTCGCTCAAAGGGAATTGCTAATTCCACAATGAGACCGTAGGAAGCCCACGGAGAACGAACGAGTACCCAGGAGACGGGGGTCCAAACAATGGGATTTCTTCGAAAACAAGAATAAGAGACACCGCTTCTCGCTCGTTTCAAAGACCACTCTACTGTTTTTCAGCACTCAGCACTTAATCGTTCCCTCGAATATGTAACAGCCACCGCGAATAATAATGATATCCACCGTTGCGCGCGGGTCCTCCTGGTTTGATCTTTGCGGAGCGCGATAATTGGACCAGAGAAAGGTACATGAATGCGCATTAAATGGCGGTGGGAGCTGCGAGTCGCATTACTTACGCCGCCGCAAGTAAACAGCAAGAAAGTCCTTTG
The DNA here is from genome assembly GCA_946251845.1 of Andrena fulva. Lineage (NCBI taxonomy): Eukaryota > Metazoa > Arthropoda > Insecta > Hymenoptera > Andrenidae > Andrena > Andrena fulva. The sequence continues at coordinate 7,212,252 of OX276333.1, forward strand.
ATCGTGTGTGCAAAACGCCTTCACCGGCACGGCGACAAGTGTCGCGAGGAGTGCGCGAAATTAAATCGCCTCCACATCCCCCTCAGCCTGATGCTTTGAACCGAGCGGCAACTGCAAACCGTCTGTTCTACACGGAGTGGTTGGGGCTGATGTGCGACAATGTGACGGGCGGGTCCGAGGTTTTTTCTCCTTTTCACCAATTCAATTGATATCCACCTCCTGGTTTCGCGCGGCGCCGCTTTAATGCAAATCGTCGCCAGAACCGAGGTGCCGCGGCGTTTAGCTGCATGCTGCGAAAACACGCGTGTGAAGCGACGCTTTGAACCTACTGGAAGGAGGACGCCAATGCCTCTCATTCGAGTACGAACGCATAATGTAAAGGAAGAGGCTTTCACCTTTTTTACTTCCGGCTGTATCCGCGTCGACGATTGGAGTTCCGCTTTCATTGGGCTGGGACTTATCGAGGGGCTGTCGTCGAATTCGCGGCTCAGAATAGTGATCTCCGCCGTGAACGTCGCTCGGGCATATTTCATGATCCTCTTAAAATTAATAGTAGGAATCGCGGGAACCGTTTATGGTACCACGGTGCACCGCGATTTAATTTAGTTTCGGTAATAGGTGTTTTCATGGATTTGAAGTTTTGTAGGTGACAATTAGCTAGCTGCACTTGTTGGGCTGACCAACCTGTAGTCGTTAGATATAATTGGAGGTTATTTTGAAGAGAGAATGAAGGTAGAACACTCGTCGAATAAATAGATTTTTTCATGGAGATTTTTTCTTCGCAATAAACTTATGTAGTATTTCTGCTGTGTAACAAAACATACACGTTTAACTATTTTTCTGTATATTTGCAGGGATTTTCTATATAATTGATTAGTTATTAACAGTTGTCCAATATTTGCGTCTTTGGCATATACTCTGATATTTTATCCATTTTCGATTATTAACAATCGTGTGTGGGACTACAGTTTTTTAGCAACATAGTGACTTTTATCTAATTTGCTAACTGTTCGATTTTTTTTGGAAATGACATTAGCATTTACTAAAGAGAGCCACTGTTGTTGCAACCGTATAAATAAAACTATTAATAGGTAATTAATTATGTACAAAATATTATAACGTAAATAATGAAATGTCTATATTTTGATATCCAAGTGTAAAAGTACATACATTATATTTAAAAAATCATTAATTTATTAACTTTCTACGATAGTTCAATGCGCGGTAGGAGGTGCTATGCAGGAACATACAAATTTGTTTATTTATTTGTTTATTTACAATCTGATCTTCTGGGTCTCTTCTTGGGACTCTAGAAATAATTATGCAACCATTTTCAAACAGAAAATTGTTTATTTATTGCATAAAAAAGCCTTCAAAAAGTTCCAATCTGGGGCACAGAGATGCTAACGGCGCGTAGCGGTGAAATGGGCGAACTAAATGGGCGTTAAAACACGCTCAGTGCCAATTTCAAGCAAAAAATGTACAAATACCGTATCCTGGCGTTGGCGTGTTGTAACGCCCATTATTTCTGGATACAAAGTATCAAATGAATGCAAATTCACACCAAACAGCGACAAGAGTCTATATTTGAGATTTATCCATCGGAGTTCACAAATTAATTATGCAAAAGCTTTAATTTATAATTTAGCAACGAAGTCACGTTGCCAGAAATGAAGTAACCCCAATTATATATTTATAGATTTGCAATCTGAAGTCGTGAGCCCCTTTCTAGAGTCGTACTCGAGTATTTAATACCCATAGTTATAAATGAAACCACTTATTTAACGATAAAAATATAATATTTAACATTACAGAATCATATGAATATTAATAATGACATCGCACACAGTTCATATCATCACAACTAATTAATCATAAATCAGTACTGAATATGTATTACCAGCATACCACGTTCTGTCACGCAAACCCCGAAAAATTTAATTACAGAAAATCGACAGGTCGCACGGAACGCAGTTGATGTCAGAAAGGAAACGAGTTTCCGCAGCAGGTTGGGGTCCAAGAACAAGATTCCTTGGCGATCAACGGATGAACAATGACTTCCGGCGGCCAGTCGCCTCTACAAAAGGGAACTCGAAGGAGTCAGCGCAGAACAGAAGGCTAGGGTACATCGATAAGGAAAACGGAGCTACGGGTGCGTCGGGGCAACTTCAAGCGTAACTCATTTATGAAGTTTGTGTGGAGTTCTTGGCCGGCGAGTGCATTAAAAAGTCCCCACGCAGGTGGGTCTGAATCTAATCAGAAACTCCGTTTCGGCGATCTGATAAGAAGTTTTATCACGGGCAAAGTGGCCGACGCAGGTATTGGACAGCCTCGAGCACAGATAACTGCAACTGGAAGCTCGTTAAGGACTCGCTTAAATCCTGCTTACAGGAAACCAGTGGCTGCTTCCAGTGCATTTTGGACGCTGGATGCGGATTGCCTACCACGATAGCTGCTTTACGAGCAGTCAAAATTAAAATAAAAAATATTCTTCGGTTTGAATATACTTAGAGTTTTTTTTAAACATGTGTGTTTTTTTAAACTTGTCTTTACGAATTTGAAGGTGGATGTGCACCAGTGCTCGACATAATTGGTAGTTTTGTAAATGCTATCAGTAGGTAACCAGTAGTAATAGTGTTGCACTATACTATACAGGGTGTTCGGCCATACGTGGGAATAAATTTAAAGGGGTGATTCTAGACACCATACTAAGGTGAAAATCAAGAATAACAATATTGCGGTTGAGGCTTCGTTTGTTAGTTATGAGCGTTTAGAGATACGCCTAAAAGCAGGCAATCTGCGTGCACCGCTGCACGCGGGGCAAGTCAGGCGAGGAGTCGAGCAGTAAAAACCCGCTCCTTAAATTTATTCCTACGTGTAGCCAAACACCCTATATATATATATATATATGTGTGTGTGTGTATCTGTCCTCTTATTTCAGGGTGTAATTAGCTTTTGTTTGTCACAGATGTTAAATAATATGCTCCCTCGAATTGTTTTGCTAATCATATTCCCTTAACGAAGTGGAAATTCCAACGAAGTGTGCAGATAAACTCAATCACACCTGCGCGAAATCAATTCTAAGACAATTAGAGCCGAGAGCCAGCCCAGAAGTTCCAAAACTCGATCGCGAAGTGAGCGCCCTGTTATTGCGCTGTTTGCATTTCGCCCGATGCTCCGCATTCATTTGAATTCCAAACAGTTTTTCCGATCCCTTCGCGAAACGAGCCCAATATACTTCATTATACGCCATTAGCGATACGATTTTTCGTTTAGTGAAACCGTAAGCACCTCTCGTTCGATTATTACCATTAGCGAGGGACAACGTCCATTTTTGTTTCCGTTACGACATCTCTTCCATTTTGTAACACACTATGCACGCAAGTTCGTGGAAACGAGGGTAGAGAATATTTTAGAAATTGCCGCTTCACGTGAAACTTCGATCGGGGAGGATTTTTCATTGCCATGGGGTGGGTATTAAGGCCGAAGGGTTAAAAAATGGGGCTATAACATAAAATTGCCGAATTAGTTTCGCGTGCACTTGTAGCCACGAACTTTGGGCAGATGACTTTTTGCACGCCATCGAATCGTCAGCCCCCAAGGGGCACGATAACGAGATAACATGTTATGGAACGGAGTCGATTAAGTAATATGCGAGTTACACGTGTCTGCCATTAAATATTGAATTCTGCATGAATAATATGGCGGCTGTGAGCATTAAGCAGATTGGTGTTTAAGATTAGAGAAACTGGCATATCTTTGTGAAGATAACAAGATAAGACCAGAGGTTCTTAACAAAAAGTCACATAACCTTTGTTGTACTCGAAAGGAATTTCAATTTGTGAAATTACAAACGGTTGAACTTTTGAGTAATAGTCTTTCAAGTTCTACATTGCATTTCTGATACCCCAGCACCATCTATCAGTTCCTGACGATGACTTACTACCCCAGTTGTCCGACATCTTGTGTCGGTAACCTTATCACAGTTTTCTACTTAAAGATGAATAATTACGTTCTTCTTAAAAGGAAAGTTTCTGAGCTTCACTTCAAAATTGACAGAACTTGTCAGTTATAATACTTTAGCATCCCCTTAAGAAATCTGTACTCAGAACCGTTCTCTAAAAGCAGGCACTTTGGCAAAGTTTGAAGCTACCAAAATGTAAGACGAAGTGCAGTAACCTAGAGAATAAATTATAAATAAATAAAATACAGTGACATTGATACCTACTACTTTTGTTTGCAGCTCCGCCATATGGTTTTTTGCAGCCACCAGTTCTTCATGTACCTACAGCAGATGCTACAGCAGCTCCCTATCGATGGCACCACTGTGTAATTCCAGAATTTTTTTGCCACGAAATTCAAAGTCGATAATGATTGACATATACCTCAATTTTCGATGCGTTCTGTAGGTATTTATAGAAGCAGAAGAAATTGCGTAAAATTAAATGGAATGTCGAAGCGAGGGTAGTAAAACTTTCATACGTTTCAATAATTTATTCGTTGTGTTACATTTCGTAGCATCAAGTTATTTCACGTACAAATATATGCAATATTTAAAATATGATGATTACTCTTCGCCCTGTGAGCTCGTAAAACGTTTCGTTTCAAGGTTTCCTAAATATAATCACGGCAATATCACGAAAAGTATATGCTATGTACAAAGAGTACTTTCGAAAAATCTCTGATAACAAGTTGTCGAACGCTATAAACTTTACTTGTGCTTAAGCGATTGAATAAAGATAATACTAGATAAAAATCGATCACTTGGTCACGGTTCTATGTACACGTTTGTTACAAAACATTTTCCTCTCGCAAGATTTAGCAGCGTGGATGTAAGGGATTCCTTTTATTGCGATCACGTGTACTATAGGGTTACGATAAATACGTATATTGCTCGTAGGTAGCACTTACTCAGCCTTACAGTTTGATTTTTTAGTCTTGAAATGCGACATTGCTTTGCGTGAGACAATATGTGACAACCGAAGTGACGCACAGCCTAGAAATGGTTCTAGCCACTTAAAACAACGTACTCGTGAGATTTTTATAAAAATACTTCTATTATTTAACAGTGTTTTTCGTCTCTTTTGTCTTTATATATTAACGAGATGAGTGTCTAAGCATGGAAGAGAAAGCAGCGTGTTATGGAGAATAAATCGAACGATTAAAAACATGATGAAAACACTTTCTAAAACGACATTGCAAATTATGACGGTTCCCTGAATGTGCCTGAACATAGTCAAGCATCGATGAAAACCCAGAGAAATGCACAGATTGTGATGAATTGTAACTAAAAAAAAACGCGTACAAATAACTTATCTATCCTCTCGTTCTTCGATGAGAAATTCAGACGATTAATTATTACAAGAAATAAAGGATTAAGTTTGTATAATTAATTTAGTTCAATATCCATAGCAGCATCCACGTTCGTCTTCTTTCATGAACAAAAATAGTTACTTCCGTTCAGCCTTTATATTGAGCTTCGATAAAAAGTACATGGCCTGGTTGTCCCCCTTTCTCTGCTCCAATGCTTCAATTACCTCCGTACCTGAACAAAGCATAGATGTAGGAAGTTATTGAGGAGAATCTTCTTCCTGAAAAAATAGGGGTTGAAACGTACTTTTCCTTGTTGGGCGCGAGAGCTTCAAGTGAATTTGGTCAAGGGACTCCATCGCACTGTCGGGGCTCGACTCAGGGATTGCGCCGAATGGGAGGAAGGCCTCAGCCAAGAATCTCGATCTCAAGAAGTCCTTATCCTTCAGCTCGAACACCACTATCGCATCTTCCGTTGCCCTCTGCTCCGCAGTTAGGGGACTGAAAACAAGCACGCCATCTTTACTACCTTCAGTGCAAAGGATGGTAGCATTAGACTGTTGGTATCGGGCCTCAACAGAAACTAAGAGGTCTGTGTTAATCTAGAGTTAGTCCACATCACAGCAAGTGGGACCCAGTCCAAGTCGAACCTAGTTCAACATGACCTGAACGAATTTAGACCCCAGGTAAGGTGGCCTGGATTAATTGGTGGTTAAGGTAACACCACCTAGATCAGTTTAGGTTCAACATCCTCCAACTTACATGTTGAAAATTTCGTCGAACAGGGGGTACAAGTTCTCCTTCTGCACATGAGTTTTGGGCAGCTTCACATCCACGAACTTCTCCACAGGAAGCAGCCTTATCTTCACGTACGAGTCGCAGGTGCCTGGAACGTAGAAGAGACTATGATTTCAGGGTGTTCGCTGGGCCACCAGAGAATTCCAATATGGACTCATGCACAGTGAAGGTGACTATCATTGGCTGTCGATGAGTCTGCTGTCTACGAGGTTCCATGGTGCTACAGATATAGAAGAACGCAGCTGACATAATATTCTTTAGATACACTCTTCGCGAGAAATCGTGGAACCTTATAGACGTTCGCATCGGTCGTGGCAGGTCCCAAGCTTTCGACTCAGGAAAATCATGCTGTACTCTAAATACCCGGTACATTCCCTCTAGGCACGACGCGGCGTAAACAGAAACCCGAGAAACGGTGGTAACATGCAAATCTGTGACACTAATGTCTCGCTAGCACAGGGATAAACATGATGGTCGAGATCTTTTTACGTGTGTTTCTTTTACATTCACATTTACATACTTGTCTTCCTGTCTTTCAGTCTTTCTTTAGATTTTGTATGAAGCTTGCGCTTGAGAGTAGACACCTTGCCTATAAAATCGCCTATAAAATCGAAAGAATATGTCATTCACCTCGCCGCGCACCATCTTCCATCGTTCCCGTCGTCGGCTAGTCGCGAGCAGGCGATGAAGTAGCTTTAAACGAGCAACGAAATGGAGTTCAGCATTGTAACCGGCGGTAGTAACAGAAACCATTTTTCATCCACTAACGCGTGCAAATTTTCTTTCTCGTTAATTATTGGTGCAGGATGCACAGGGTGACGATTTCTTGACACGATCGATCCGATTGCGCTCGAGTAGTTTCAAAGTTAATCTTCCTAGGTGAAGGTGCTTAAGAGATCTTGAGGTATATTTTTTCCAGTTTCCTCCGGTTTTAAGTGGAATATTACATTTATTTTTAAGCTGGAACGAAGTAATCACTTTGAAACGACTTCAGTGACCAGTGACTATCATACAATTATGTGATCTTGAAAGCGGATGCTGCATCAAACTTCAAGGTCCAGACAATCAAGATAACATTTTTATACAGTAATGACCTTGAATGACATTATATCTGAAGTCAATGAACTCGTTCAGTAAAGAAGTAATATTACATTAAAAAATATGAAGTTGGCATCGATATCTTCACCTGTAGAATAATTATTTCCACTTAGTGGACTTATTCCTTGTACAAACAGTTTTCTATAATTTTTTAAATGCTTTTCGCGATCGATCGTTTCACAAGAGTCACCCTGCACAGGACAAGAAACTTCCATCACCAGAAACTTTGTTGTTACAGTTGGAACAAAGTGAACTGGCCACTTAAGAACTACCCCAAACCTTTTACCTCCAACTAATGGATTCTGTTGCAACTATAACACGTTTTACACGCAAGTTTCTCGAAAGTTTTAAACTCTGCTTTTCTTACCGTTAGTGTCTACTGGCCGCAGCTTCCTCGCGTTCATGATCTGTACGTTCAAACAGTTGTCGAGCAATTGGGCCTTGACTGTGATCTGACCGTAGTCAGACTCTTCCAGCTCGTTCTGTTCCGTTATGCGCTCCTGATGATAACGGTGTATCAGCTGAGCGGTTTCCAGCCCGTGCAGCTGCAGCAGGTGCTCCATTTTCTCCAGAATCTTCACGTTCGCGGTTTCATCCGCCCCCACGTTGAAGAACCGGATGAGAGTGTGAAGGGTGCGATGGAGATTCGAGTAAAACGACGGTGGTCTCCTTTTCTGCAAAACGAGGTTCCTAATCGTGACGCTTCAGGGTGTCGATCTTAATTAGCCCCCGTTACAATTACGCGATAGGATGGAGAAAGTATCTTCGACGTGAGATTCATATGAACCAGCCTTTGTCCAAGTACCTTCAGATTACTGGACACCAACTCGTACAACGTCTCGGACATTATCTCCCAAATGACGAGTAGCACCCTCTCGAAATTATCCTCATTGAGATTGTCGTGTAGAGTGGTCAGATTGCTGTCCAGGTATTGCAGAAGACGATCCATCGCGTTGCTGGTCGTGTCTATTAACTCTGCGCCCTCCATGAGGTACCTGAACTCAAACCGAATGATTAACACCTTGATCAGACCATTCACGAGTGTAATTAGACAGAGCTCTTAATCTGCCTCTCTCACCTGTTCAGAGCAGGCGCCATTTTGCTCGCGACGATCTGCAGCAACTCTATGATCTTGTTCTTAACGGTGTCCGTAGCGTTGTCGATGATCAGCTGCAGCGTCTGTCTGCAGCGCTGCGCTTCTTCCTGAGTCTTCCTCTCAGCCAGAGCGTCCACGATGCTGTGAAGCCCTAAATCGGTGGCCAGCGGCCCGATCGACGTCCTGATGTAGTCGATATTGTTGATGGCGAAACACCAGGCCGTGGACACGAAGAACTTCTTCTCGTAAACGCTACTTTCAGACAGCTGCTCCAACTCAGTGGTCAGCTCCGCCTTCTTCGCCATTTTGTCCGCGTACTCGATCGAGCACTTGCAGATATCCTGCGGTAGAAAGCTCGTGTCATTAAACAGCCTTCAAGAGTATCTTCACAAACCAGAATTGCTGAGGTAAGACTGCTAGCGACTTACGTCTAAGATTTTTCCTATGAAGGTGTAGGATCCCTCGACGTCGGGCCAGGCCAGCTGGGTCCAGAAGACCTTGATTTGGTAGAATATCGACAGCGTATCCACAGCACTGGTGCTGTATTGGACGCTGTTATCGACTGCCTGCAGCGTGTCGAACTCGACAGCTCTGTCGATACGTTTCAGGGCCTTGAACACAGCGATATCCAGCCAGTGGGCCACCCCAGCCCTGAACCACTCGTAGTATCTCTGTATTTTCATGTCCTCCAGCTGTACCTCCGCGCAGAGCACTTGACCCAGTCTGAAAACATTGGAATCAGTCTTGATAGTAGCTTGAAATTGCAGGGTTTAACAGTATTGCTTGCTGCTTGGGGATCTAGAGAGCCATAGACGTCAAGGTCCATCCTCATTGGGGGTGTCTGATTTTAGCAGACGGAGGATTTCCATTACAGGAAAATGAAGAAAAAATTTCATATCCTTGAAGGACGAATAAATCAAGGCGGAGGAAGTTGTATACTTTTAAAGATAACCTATTTTTTGGGCGATTTAATGAGATTGTCCTCTTAGTCTATGTCTAGCTAGAGGCTACTGTACCCAACACTTCTATCAGACTCACGCAGCGTATCTCTGCAACGCGAGGTAGAGGTCGAACAACGTGGTCCCCAGGCTCAGTTCCCCGTCGGAATTGTCGACCTCGATCCTCTTCAACCTGCCGCAGACGTCTTCCGTGATGATCATGCACATGTCGCTGATCCTCTTCTCGTACATGATGTACAGTGTCCTCGCGCATGGCAAGTTGATTCGTCTGAAATCGAAGGGTTTCAGTTAGCGTTTGTCTCATTGATAAGCTGTCCAGTTGGTCCTGAAGGTTCTTACTTGATAAACAATTTGTCGTAGTGGTCGATGGCACCTTGCAGGTCTGCTCTGATGAGTTGGATCAGGTGGATGTGGTGTTTAAGCGTGTCTTCGTCGGACTCGCTTTCTGGGCTGTTGTTGTTCACTATGTGCTCGAACCTGGGACGAATGAAATTCTTTTCTAACAGATTCTCAGGGAATTTGAAGCAGCTTTTCGATACTTTTATATAGAGATCGTTAATATTGTATACCATTCGGCTCCACCCTGTTCAACCGTGTACTCCAAAGCTTGCAAAACGCTCAGCTTCTCGTCGGGGTCGGGGAACCAGAAGTACATATTCGCGGGGAACAAATTCACGTCTTCGGGAACTGTGAGCCACGATATGGATGCCAGTATCCTGAAAGGGCACGTGAAGTCTTATCCAGATAATAAAGTTACATTAAGAAAACGAGAGGACGCGATAACTTTAAGGGCTGATTTCACCCATTCAGAGTGAATTTTCTCTGGAAAAAATTGCTTATTTAGTTTCATTAAAATCAGAATTTTCTTGTTGCGAACTTTTCCTTGCCAGACACCAACTCATTCTTCAACTTTCCCAGTCGTAACTCGAGATTAAACACATTGAGAACGGAAGAATTACCCCAAAATGGCATCCAACTGCGTCATAGTGTTCTTGTCTCCCGGTGTGAGTCTTCTGATCTTCCTTATACAGTTCAGGCACGAGTACGCAAGCTTCTTCGCGGCGTCCCAGAAGAGCCTGGCCTCGTCTGGGGAGAACAATCCGTTCTCCAGAGGCCTAAGGAGGTCCCGCAGCAGCTTCTTGAACACCGTGAAGTTCAGAGGGTGCTCCTGATGGATCCTCGAGAACTCTGTCCACTGCGCCAAGGTGACGTTCCTGAACAGCAGCCCCCTTTGGGCGCTGTGCTGCTTTAGAAGGGCATCTGCTGGTGCCGACCATCGACCGCACCAACAGTACTTTTCCAGCTTCCCAGCCTCTATTTCGTGCAGCAGCAACACCCTGATCAGGTGTCTGTGCTCCTGCGCTGCTACTTGAGTGTTGTGCTCCGAGCTGAAGGCCAGCCTCAGCTTCACTACCCCTCGTCGTTTCGACTTGTTCTTCTTTTCCAGGGAGTACCACGTCGTGTGCCCTGTGGTCGGTATATCCTGGAATTGGTTATTTCAGGGATGTTCAAATGATTTAAGTCACGATCTGGGTATATCTGTAGGAGTTGCGGATTAATAGAGGATGAATAGATTTTATTATAGAGATCCTTGATGTGTGGAGTGGAGTTCTCTTAAAATAAATAAGAAAGCCAGAGACAGTATAGAACTCCCGAATAAAAAGTTATTGAACTACTCGTGAACTTATATTTAAGTACCACCGCCAAAGATCGCCATGGTGGAAGCAACACTGGATTCATCTCAAAGTGGATATGTTAGACTCGTATTAATGATTGAGGTAGAATTCTCGTACCTTCAGAGGTATCTGACAGCGACCAATGAATTCGTTGTCATGGCTGCCAGTGGTGGCTGTGACCGCGATCTCCTTCGCGAGCTTCACCAGCCCTCGTACACCCTTCACGTCCTTCACCTTGCTCATTTTCTCAGGAACCGTCTCTGCAGCATCGAAGTCCCTAATGCAGCAGACCAATGCGTAAACATTACTTTGGAATTGAGTTATTCGCTTCGAGGGTGTTTCCTGAGAGCTTACCACACTTCTAGGAACAATATGTCGTTTTCTGGGTCCTCCAAGGGCCTGCAACGCAGAAGGTTTAGAGCTACTATATTTTGAAATTGCGGTGTGTGAGAAGTATTAGGAAAATAGAAGTTTCTTGTCACCTTACTTCGACATTTAATATTTAAATATTCCTCTCAACTATTTCAGATTTAAATATTTCTTTCAAACGTTTAATATTTAAATATTCCTTTCAAATATTTCATATTTAAATATTTCTTTCAAACGCTTCATAGGTATTTAAATATTTCTTTCAAACGCTTCATAGGTATTTAAATATTTCTTTCAAATGTTCCTGATTTACAAATTTCTTTCAAATACTTCGTATTTAAATGCTTAATGTATCCATTCGCTTGCTGTTATTTAACTCACAGCTCAAAGTGTTCCTCCCAGACAGGACTAAGGGTGGAAGTTTTCACGGCAGTGTTGTACCTCCTCGTGGGAGCCGACTCGAGGTAGAGGGCGCAGAAAGGGTCACTTTTGCCATTCGCATCCTTCGACACGAGTTCCTTGGCCTCGATCACCTCGATGTTCAAGTGCAGCTCTGGTGGCTGTTGAAATTCAAACGTGCACGCTTTACAGCTGACAGTGGAGACGCTTAATGTCTACGGTTCCTCGAGGATGAACGCCTCACCTCCATATTCTTCGTTTCCTCCAAAACCTTCTCGTGCGTTTCATTGTCGACTTTGAATGCATTTTGAAGATGATTCAACAGAGACTCTTGGCCACACTCGTTGGATACGTCGAATCCAATTTGGTGCTGGATCATGTAGATTAAAGCAGCATAGAGCTCCTCAATCTACAGACACCGCGCAACATCGAACTTTTGATTAATCTACTCAGAAATTCAATATTATAGCTGGGGCACTCAATTTGTTCGCTAAAAACCATTTCTAGGCTGTGAATTGCGGGGAAAACTACCTGCAACTTCGCAGTAGCTCTCGGTAGACCTTCCATCGTGTAATGGAGGGACCAAATGGGGTGAGAAATATAATTACAGGATAGCCACATAACATGGATGAAAATAGATATTTGAGGAAACACATTTTTCTCGAATTTCGTGCACGAAAAGAATCATCATTCGTAATTCCCCATGGGAACATGCGTGACTCCCCATGGAGGACGTGCATCATCGATATTCTCACAGTCATGTGTAATGGGATTATCAAAGAACAGAGTGCAATCTGTTTACGTCATTAATGACTGTAGCCTCTGCCAGTCGCAAGGAGCTGATAACACATTGCACACGCGAGATTTTAGACGGTTGGGACGCAATATACTCATAGTTCAAAGTTCCGCACTCAAATCGAGCAAATAGTTCATCTTGTTTGCTTCTTTTGTTTCACTACGTTCACCACGGGGGAGCTATATAACGAATATTGTCTTCGTGAAAGAAGTCACGATTCAACGGCTCACAAAGCGGAATACTTTTAACAGTAAACTGTGTATATAAAATTTTTTTTAAAAAAGAACATGGGTGCCATCATCTGTTTAGTACTATCGAATTAGACCCACATGCTTCTTATGTGATAATATTCCTTCATTGTGGAAATAAGTAACCCCCATTTACTCCAACTTCCTTTATCATCCCCTCATCACCCAACCAGCAGAATAATAAAAAACGTCCCATTTCAGGTAAATAACTCATGTCCCAAGTGACCCATTCACCATGTACGTTAATAAATATTCCAGAAAGCGCACGATTAATTTCCCACGAATAAACAATTAGCAAACAATCGACTCACCGTCATAGCCTGCAGCAGAGTGTTTATCCTCCGCTCGATTTCCGCTTTGGGCACCCCGCGGAAGGTCTTCCTCCTCGCCTGGGGGGTGGCCACGCTGAACGGTAGACTCATGCTCACCATTTTCACCTCACTAGCACAATCCTCTCATTTCCCCAATCAATCTACCTCACTTACGATGTCGTCAAATCAACAGATGCACTATATTGTCACATATCCATCACCACAATCCCCGATTCCTTCGACCCCTCTGGAAGAATACTTGCTGTACCCAAAACCACAGGATTCGCGGACCAAGAAAACTTCCAAAATTCGCGTCAACCGCATCGAAACACGGGGGACCAAAAGCAACGTGGCAGTGACCAGTAAATGGCCCACAGGACGATGCTGTCAGCTGAGAATAACGTCGTTTAGGCAGTGACACTCGCGGCTAACTCGATTGGAAACTCGAGACCTTCCTCCTCTTTGCGGACGCTTCCGTCTTCGCGATGAAATGGAGACTGACAATGGAGCACTAGTGGTTCAGCAGCGGTTGCCCGAGCTGCCGATTAAAATACCCCGGGATTCTAGCGGCCCGATGATCTTTGAAGGGCCTTGGTTTAGGGAACGGTACCCGGGGAGATCGATGATCGACGATTTAGCAGGCGCCGCGGCGAGCCGCAAACTGCTCGAAATGCCAATAAACCGTACCGTGTACACGCACTTTGTCGGTCGCGGATGAACTTCGGCGGAGACCGTGACCTCTCTTATCGATGATACTCATATTTATTCGGCGGTTGCCTATGCATAATTGAAGTGGGGCATTTAAACGAAGCCGCGAGTCGAATCGAACTGGACGCTGCTCGAAAGGTAAGGCAGATTTTAAGTAGATGCAGCGTGAGGGACAAAATTCCGTAACTCCGTCAATTCTCAACCGATTCTTGACGTTTTTTGCTCGTTTTGACGGCGATTAAATTTGCTACAATGTCACGCAGTAGTTTTTGAAAATTTTCTTTAGGGATTATAAAAATAAATTCTGAACTCTTGGTTCCGAAACAACGCGTTTATTAACCAGTTTTTTCCATACATCATTGAAGGGAGATAAAATAAAAAATAAATATAGATTAAACAATTCAAATTTAAACAAGAAAACTAATGTTAGCTTTCTTCCATATATTCTACATCGTTTGTGTCTTCTTCATAATTGGACAATAGATATTTTGAGTCCTTTTCAAATTCGACAGACGGAGCTGGCTGTTGTGATCTCAAATTCGAAATTCAAGGATGCGATGATATTAACAAATTATGCATCACATCCTCATTCGTCGAATCATACATTAAATTTACATTTTAGACGTTTCTGGTTTTTGTAAACTCGGTAGAAATTCCAAATTTTCAGGCATTGCAAAATTTCGCCTGTTTTATGTTTTCCGCTATTGCCAATTTCGGGTTAAAGATTTTACGCAAATTAACTACTTAGATAATCAAAATCTTTTCAAATAACCCCCAAAGATTGTCCTACTAAAGTTTTCATCAAGCTTTGTAAGAAAAAAAGATAGAAAAAAAACGCAATTCAGGTATTTGATATTTTAGCAAATTTAATCCCCGACAAAACGAGCAAGAAAATACAAATATCGGTGGAGAATCGCCGGAGATACGGAATTTTGTCCACAAAAAGTCACTTTGGAACCACGGTGCGGCTGGCCGAATGTTGGCGCCCTGGTCCCCATACAGCACACCTCGTTGCAGCAGTATTGCAGGGACGTTGCTGCAATATTACGTTGTTGCAGGTTGCATTGCAATATTGTAGGAACGTTCCTGCAATATTGTCGTGCATTATTGGAGTGGCAATGATCCTACAATATTGCAGCAATATTGCAATTTCGTTGCCGTGCAATGTTCCGTTGGCAACGATGGTACAATATTGCTGCAATATTGTACGATCGTTGCCGTGCAATGTTCCATTGGCAACGATCCTGCAATATTGCTGCAATATTGCGCCCACATCGTCGTGCAATGTTCCAGTGGCAACAGTCCTACAATATTTCTGCAATATTGGGCGCACATCGTCGTGCAATGTTCCAGTGGCAACGATCCTACAATATTGCAAGAACGCTGCCGTGCAATGTTCCATTGGCAACGATCCTACAATATTTCTGCAATATTGCGCGCACATCGACGTGCAATGTTCCAGTGGCAACGGTCCTACAATATTTCTGCAATATTGCGCGCACATCGACGTGCAATGTTCCAGTGGCAACGGTCCTACAATATTTCTGCAATATTGCGCGCACATCGTCGTGCAATACTGTAGTGAAAACTTGTGGAAACATTACAACAATATTCTGAAGCAACTATGACTTTGTCAAAAGTTTTCGAAATATGTACATGATGTCGAGTGGATTCTACGGCGTGTTTCATTTAACTGGATACGCACCGCAATATTGCCGAAGAGTTGCAGGATCATTGCCACAATTTTGCCGTTTCGTTGCAGAATCATTGCCGGAACGTTGCAGGACTACATATTCGTAATGTTGCCGCAACTTTGCAAAAATACACACCTGCAATATTGCGAAGGCGGACATAGGACTGGACCTGCAACGTCTCTGCAATGTTATGTTGCAACATTGCCATCTTGCACCGCATCATTGCAGAGACGTTGCTGCAATGTTATGGTGCTGTGTGGGTCCTGGGACCGTTTGAGAAGTGAGGAGGAGAAAAATGCAGGTAGTTACGAATATTCAGTGTTCTTAACTAACAAGCAAACGTCTGATTTAATATAACTTTGTAACGGTGCGGGATAGAAGAAAACTTTGATGATAAGAATTGCCCAGTTTTTTATGCTGTATCATACTACCGAAGGAAAAATAAAGTTATATTAAAATAGGGAGAACGTGGTAACTTTAACGGGCTAAAAGAAAGTTTCCTTCGGAAAGCAAAGAAACTGCTACTTGCGTACAGTTCAGCTCAGAATCTTCAGGTTGGGAACGTTTCGTTGTGGGATTAAGTAGTCGACATTCGCGTTGTTCAAAGATCTAATTTAAGCCCAACCCAAAAGCGATATTTATAAAATTCACACTTTTCCATTCGATTTGCTCTTACGCAAGGCACACTCTGAGACTGACATCCTGTTTTTCAGCGGGCCGATATCTAGCGTGCTCTTTTTTTAGCGACTTCGTCGAGCGACTCGAAAAAGAACGATTGGAATGCGCCGATGTCCGTCTGAAATAGTTGATTCTTGGCCATCTCGCCGCGGAAAAAATGGTCCATCGAGATCCGCCATAGAAATGGTCACGCGAAGAGGACGAGGGGAAAAATTCAATGAATCCGACTCTGCGGGGAATGAGTCTGCAGAAAATTGAAGAGACCGCGGGGAAACGTAGGAGCGCGGGGATCGAAGATCGCTTAAGATCACGGGGTCACTGGGAAACGCGAAAACTGGGCCATAGACTTTAGCATCGGCGTACACTGGGCAAAGTGGCTGCCAAGAGCAATTGACTCTGACAATGAGATTCCATTTATTTGTACACACTTGGCTATTTCGGACACCGTGGGCTCCTTAATCAATACTCGAAGGACAGAAGCACTCGTCGCGAGTGTAACTGAAGCGGGGACATTCGTGATTTGCGAGAAACCCCTTTCGTTTAAAGGAATAATAACAAATTTATGACGCTGATAAATATTCGTAGAAGCATGCGATGTGTTTAATTCTGGGAAAGGTTTATTTGTGTTCATCGCTGGGCTTGCTGCTATAAGCTTGCTATTAATATTTTAGTCGATTTCTTTTGCCACTCACTATATACTCTTTAGGAGAAGGATGGCCGTAAATAATTCTATTTAACTTCTAAAACTCTCATTGTATTTTTTTGCTTATTTTCTTTCTAGGCACTATTCTCTCTTCCTTTATTTTGTTCATTCTTGTGTTTCTGCCTATAGGGTAGATGTGCCAGTAAATGAACACGTACCAGTGAATGGACATTTTTTATTAAAATGAGTAAAATAAGTTATTAAAATAAGCAACTAATTAAGTAAAGACTTCTTTTAATTTCTTGCTTCATATGCAAACAATTTTTGCAGCACGTGGAATCAATCGCGCTGCAAACATAATTTTATAAAAGTGTTCATTCATTAGCCTTAAGTGTTCATTTATTGGTGCGTTTACCCTACTTGAAGAATAAGAGGAAAAATTGACATTCCAGTTTTTCTCCCCTTTACCATCCATGTATTAGTCTTCTACTGTAGTATATATTAGTCTTCTCTACGTAACAAAGGGATTCCCCGTGTATATAAATAAACTAAAATAAAAAAATAAATATGTCGACAGCTGCTCGTGCTCCATTTCGAGAATTTAAGTACCAACTGCGCAGTAGGTATCTTTTTGTTTCTAGTATTTCCTGCTCCCAGCAATCTATCGTACCTATCCCCAAGCCTAAACTAAGTTCGAGTCAAACTACCCCAAATGCCTCGAAAACTTTCGGCAAGCCGGAAAGCTCGACATCTGGGCCGGCTGCAGGTCAACCCTAACCTCGCTGCCCTATAAACGGCAATGGTCCCATTGGACCTGCCGTTTAATTGCAGAGGAAGAAAGCAATTGGCCAGGAAGCACAAGCAGCGTAGTGTTACGAGCAGATCTCCCATTTCTCCGCTAATTTTTCTCCGCCGCTCGCCGGACGGATTCGAATATCCAGGATCGACTGGGGGCCACCGCGGCGCATTGGCTGCGCTGTTAACTCGGGGGCCAATGGAAAACGCGAAAACAAGACAATGAATCTGCACAAAGGGAAACTATGCCGTATCCTGTTTGAGGCGACCTACGGGCCAAGTGAAACCACAATGCGTTCGTATGCTCGCGCAATTGCGCCCAATGAAAATTGATATACCGGCAATTAGCTCATTGACCGAGAAGGCGCGCGTAGACAGCAGACGACGCGCACGTACCGCGCATTCCCGTCCTTCGAGCGCGGAGGGGGCCCAATTTTCGTGATATTATGCAAGTTTTCTCGCCTGTCCAACTCGCCCACTCGCTGGCCGGATCTATTTTACGCCAGGAACGAATTAATTTAGGAGCCGCGAGCCTTTTCCCGCGCCCGCCTCCGCGGAATCAACTGTGCCCCCGCGCGGACATGGGAAGCCGTCGAATACACCACAAAATGTTCGCAAAGATCATTAGAAATGAATTAAGATCACGAACAGGAGAATATCACGATTGCGCGAGAAGATAGGCTATGCCTCACTTTCACAACTCGTCACCGAATCGCACGACCGCAGCGCCTTTTTTTAATCGCATTTGGATTCACACCGAAAGTATGCCGCTGACAGTCTGCCAGTAGCCGATGATGCAGAGCTGAAGATTGCCCAACCGAGTTTTCTCGGTAGGATTAATTTATTTTTATATCCATGCCGACTGTCCGACCAACGCGCCACTGCGGTAACATCGCCCGCAGCTTGCGGTAGCCGTGTTTGAGGAATGGGTGGCTTCTTTGGACTTCTAAACCCCGCGAATGGAAATCTTCGGGCTCGCTGAGTTACGGCGACGTTACGTACCTGCGGGGGTACAGTATCGAATTTATAAACCGTCGGCCCACCCGCAATCCGAAGCTTCCCCACTGTGCTTCAACTACCGCGAAGAATGACTCGTTTCGAGGCCTCCCTTTGCACCCCAATTAGACGAGAAGTCCACTTCGCCCCCATCGCGGCCAGCCATTTAACGACGAAGGCGCACTAGCACGTTGCGAAACACGTATGACACCATGGGCGGGATGATCGTACGATTTTCAGCGCGCCGTCGCAGACCATGGCCCTTTTGAATGCCGATCGCGATGAAAGGACCACAGGACAATCAGCGTGAGAAGAGCGAGACAGGAACTTGACGAAGTCGTGCAGCACACTGCCAGGAATAGACGGGCCGACGGAGCGGAGTCGTCGTACGTCGACGGCTCGGCACCGGTGGTGGTGTAACGTCGTTACGTTGGCTAACGCGCGAACACAACAGAGTCGCATTACAGATTGAGCTTAACTCCTCGATTGAGCTTAGAGGATAACACCCCGCGGTGCCACGACAGCTTGCACCGGTATCGGTGACATAATTGAGGCGTTCACGTCCGCCGCTCTTTCCTTTTTCTCCTTTTCCCTCCCATTTCAATGAGGCAAGCAGCCGTGACCGTCAGGCCGGGGTTATCGCTCCTTGGGTTTCCTTTCTCCTGGGGTTTTCGGGGAAAGTGCTCGGAGAAGTGGCATTTCTTCGGAGAGCATGCTTTATGTTATAAATGACAGATCGCTGGGGAGCGCCGTGGCTTCTTAACCCTCCGTTGGCACACCTCTTTCTTCGATCAACTTCGACATACCTGGGTGGCTCTCACTCGGATCAATTTTTGAATGACTGTCATTCTCATCTAAAGAATTCAATCGTTATGAAAAATCTCGTGGGGTCATTTTCAAGGTCTTTAGAATGCGTTCTAATGTGTTTCCTTTAATAAACGTAGATACCACAGCTTTTTGCGGTTATTGAAATTTGTTTTCTATGTGAAAATGTGCCCTTTTGAAAAATCTACTCCTTTTCTAGTGTACTTGTGTTCCTAAAGGGTTTCTCACCGTTTATGTGTTAAATAAATAAATATTTGCTCCACTAATTCCATCGTGATTCTGTAGTTTCTGTCAGAGCTCCAGCTCCACTTCCAACTGCTTCGAATCAGTGGAATGAATGAAGCGATTGAAACTGGCTGTTGTTTCGTGACCGCATAGATTGCCGATGTCTCCCAGAAATAGTGAATTATTATAGATAAATGAAACTCGAGGTAGAACGCTTTGTTATCCAATTGACACATTTCTTGAGGAATTCCAAGGACGAGGGTCAACGTGTTCATGTTTGGAAGACATTATACGTATCGATAGTAGCGAAACAGGGCATCTAAGTTGGACGAAGCTTCAGCTGTAACCTGGAACTTTTGTGAAATCGATAGCTTCTTGTTATTATTGCACGGAAGAACCAACCCCACCATTCAAACGAAATTTCAAATGAATAAAGAACGAACTGGTATTATAAAGTTATGGGACAATTGATTGGGTTCCTGTCTGTGGTGGTAGGTAAGCAGAAGCTGAAAAGGTGTTCGACACACATAAAAAATTTCTTCAATCTTCTAGTTAAGGTTGCATGTTAAATTAAATTAAATAATATAACCCTTCATTCCTTTTTTACTCTATTGGAAGATGTACATTCAGGGTTCACTTTTCACCCCGTACCTGAAAAATGTCTATAGATCAAAAGAATGACCCAAGAAATCGCGTCCCACGATTTTGGAACAAATTTTTGTCCCAGATAATATCTTATGATGAGACATTAATCACAACAAATTTTAAAGTTTAAAGAAAAATCCCCCCATTTTTGGGTCATTTTTTATTAATAGTGCCACGTGAGCCACGATATTTATCGTACCTGAAACTATCCTCCGAAAGAAACAGGTATTTCTTAATCCAGTTTCGAAATTAAAATACAGCAAAAAGGAACTGAAATTATGAAGAATACACCAGAACTAAAATTTTTCTGTAACTGAATATCGCAATCTACTTTTCCCATCACTTTTTATAGCCCTGCCAAAAATTTCCACCGTGACGCGGTGTTAAAGCCACCTTAGGTACATCATCGACCTTCACCATCCCTTTTCACTTTTCACGGATTGAAACAGTTCTCGAAATATCTGAATGTCGTCCACGCGGGATCAACGCTATTTACGAACTCTGTATCCTCACTCTTGAAGCGCCCGTAAAATCCTCGATCTATATACCGCTCCAAGTGTCTGTTGCTCTCGATCACGAGTGTTAAGCGTCGTGCTAAATCTCGGAGCTTCTTCGAGTGCTTCTTTTCTCGGACCTGACGAACTTCGAGAACGGAGTCGAGGCTCGAGAGCCGTCGATCCATCGGCTCGATAGGCATCAATGATCCCTAGCGACTCGCGAATGAATCATTTAACGCGCCAACGACACTCGAAAGGGCGGCTGAAAGTACTTTGACAAGTCGCGCCTGCGCCAGCACGAATAAGGGATGCTCTGTTCCACTTGGAATCGCTGTACTGCTAATTTCACGTGACGCTTTCAAGGGTGATCATGGAGAACGAAAAAGGAAGACGCGTGGGAAAGTACATCGGAAGGAAACGAATGAATTAAACGTCAGAATTTTCATCGAAGGCCTGATGAAATTGTGCATACTGCAAAAATGCATTCTGTTCGAAATTGGTCTTCTTTTTGGGTTCAACTTCCAGTTTTCGGACTAAGTAGTGTGTTTTAGATACATTATATCGCGTCATGCCTGGTTAATTGTCACTATGCTTTTTTGCTATTCAGGGTTTAGGGGTTGCTTTTTTATTATTTGTATTCTTTGTGTCTCTATGTTGACTAGTTTTATATTTGTAGTATTTTTCTTGGCTTACTTGTTTTTTCTTTATCTGCATTCCTATAGGGTCGTACCCGTATGTATTAAATAAATTAAAAAGAAAACTGATATTTAAAGTAGAGCTGTAAATATTCGAATAATTTCGCATAAGAATAATTTATTCGAATAATTTCAATATTCGAATAATTAAAAGTGTTCGAATTTCGGATTGTACCGAATACGAATCTAAATGTTTGAAAAACAAATAACAGTAAAGGCCAATATGAAAGGAATTTCACGATAAAGTGTGAAAAAATATTTCATGTTCGGATTCCTATTCGGTACAATCCGAGTATTCGAATACACCTAATTATTCGAGAAATATTCGTATTATTCGAGTAGTATTCGAATTATTTGAGTTATTCGAATCTCAAACTCGAATTATTTGAGTTATTCGAACCTCAAATTCGAATTATTTGAGTTATTCGAATCTCAAACTCGAATTATTTGAGGTATTCGAACCTCAAATTTGAATTATTTGAGTTATTGGAATCTCAAATTCGAATTATTTGAGTTATTCGAATCTCAAACTCGAATTATTTGAGTTATTTGAACCTCAAATTCGAATTATTTGAATTTTTCGAATCTCAAACTCGAATTATTTGAGTTATTCGAATCTTAAATTCGAATTCTACTGGTATTCGAATTATTTGAGTTATTCGAATCTCAAACTCGAATTATTTGAGTAATTCGAATCTCAAACTCGAATTATTTGAGTTATTCGAATCTCAAATTCGAATTATTTGAATTATTCGAATCTCAAACTCGAATTCTACTGGTATTCGAATCTCAAATTCGAGTTCTACTGGTATTCGAATACCCATAAAAGCCCCAATTTACACAGATCTTTTCGATCTCTGAGAAATATTATAGTGACACTACGATCGAATATCCTGCGGTTAGTAGTCCTAGCAAAAGCCGCGTACCGTTCGTAAAATTCGATAAAAATGTGTTTCCACGGTGCATGAGAATGGGGGAAAAAGCAAACATCGCAATACAGTTCTGAAAATCAAGGTCGAATACATTGGAGGATGACTTGTAACTCACGTTCCAGCCCATAGACTCAGCCAAGAAGTTGGTAGCATGCTCGTTCTCATCCCTGTCACTGTCAGTCTCCAAAAGAGCATCGACGGGCTCCTCGATGCTGTCTTCCGCGCTAAGATCCTCCTCCTCTTCCTCCTCCTCCTGGGCCTCGTCCATCTTCTTCGGAAGGGGCCCCTCCGCCTGCTCCTGCTCGCGGGCCCGCTCCGCGAGCAGCGTGCCCAGGTTCTCGAAAAAACCACCATCAGTCTCCTGTATTCTGCAATTTGACGTCGCCGAGTTATCCTCGAG
Source organism: Andrena fulva (assembly GCA_946251845.1). Classification (NCBI taxonomy): domain Eukaryota; kingdom Metazoa; phylum Arthropoda; class Insecta; order Hymenoptera; family Andrenidae; genus Andrena; species Andrena fulva. Next base: position 7,235,045 of record OX276333.1, read on the forward strand.
GAGATTCGACGGTGTTCCAGCAAAAGGAGGAACGGAAACGGAGCTCTGGGACCGCTCAAGCGAAACATCGACCGTGGCACGAAAAACCTGAGTTATTCTGCATGGGACATTCTGTTATTCGAGTCAGCAGATAAATCGAAACACTGTAGCGCAGTTTTTGCCAGGAAGTAACGCAAGAAGCCAGCGATAAACGATGAAAGCAGGGACTGTCAAGCTTCGCGAGACCGCGACCCAATGCCACCGTCAATTTAACGCCAACCACGATGACAGTTCAGCTTGTGTTTCCCTGACTGCCGTCGATTTCCTCGAGCGTGCTGATCGAAACCGTTTGCCGCGTAATGCTCGACTCTCACGGGCAACTGTTCGGTTCCTACATCATTTAACTCTGCTGCGGTTCTCGAGTCTGAGAAAGTGAAAGTTCCTCGACTGTGGCAAAGTAATACGGCAGTTTGCTTCAATGCACTTCGTTTGTCAAAAAGTCTAACGTGAGAAAAGATGAAGGAAAAATGACGTATAAAGAAGCTTCAGAATCGATCAAAATGTTGATTAAAAATGCAGAATAAATTGTAAGAAGAATGGTGGTTGTAAAGAATTTCAAATAGTCTCGCGTTATTTTTCCTTTAATTTCCTTTAATTGATTTTCAACAATAACATTCTGATCTCAATAACTTTCGACTACAAGGTCAGTAAATTCTTCTGCATTTGTGGCGTTCATTAAAATTACTGAAAGCAATGCAGGTTGCCGTTGAAGAACACAAATGCATGAAATTGCTGCAAAATCGTGAGACCCGGCTGAAATCGCAAATGAAAGCTGTGATTCAAATCTGCTATAGCGCACTTTCTCATCCAGGGCTGGGCATTGTCGACGATAGTTAAGCGATAACGAGTCATTGTTAATGACAAGCAATTAAAAGCAACACTAATCAAGCAGTTGTTAATTTAGCCACCCCTGTTTCTTGCATTAAAACACAGCAATTCAAAGGCAAAGTCCACACGATTATTTGCTATGTTTGACGTAATTGATATAATTATTTGTTACTTCCAACCCTAAGGAAAAGTCCTGCAGGAGCTCAGCAATTATCAAACAATTCGGCGATTCGAAACGACAAGGAAGCGTGGCGCTTGCACGTGCTATGGGTCAAATGGCAGTGTTTTATTTTTTGTGGAGGACTTGTCTGCGAATCATTCGTTATTCCTGAGTTAAAAATAAGGTGCCCCAACTCTGCCGCGAGCTACAGCGATTGTCACATAGAGAACCAGGAACACAGGCATCACCTTTTCTGAAGGAAGTTGAACGCTGCGAACTTCCAATAGAATCTCGCGACGGTCACCTGTTTCGTTTCCGGCTTTTGCCACATTCGAGCCGCGGCGATCGCGTAGTAAGGGTGCTTCTCGTCCAGCTTTTCGAAGTGCGCCATTTTTCGACCGTCACTCCTTCGGAGAAAAAAAAACACAGCACGTTGTTTGACAGGAGCTTCTCGACATAATGGAGCATTACATAGATACTAGTCCCCCGCGAGATCACGAACAAGGCGTATCAATACTTTCCTAAAATCTAACACTATTCATCTACCCACTTAGCTCATGCACACTATAAATAAGAACGCAGATCTGTGTCCGACCTCAAAATCTTAAATAATTTCATTCACTCCCCTGGCATATTAGAATTTTTATTTAGAATGTTTAGGCAATTCCTGTTTAATGATAATAATAATAATAAATCTGTTTAACTCAAGGCTCATAAAATCTATACCCCACAGGGGTCTCAAATGACCCAAGAAGCCATCCCAGGGTTCACGAACGATAGCCACTATTAATGAGTTGCTGCATCTGCTCAAAATATTTGCAAAATGGTTGTTTGCCAAAGAATGATTACTTTGAGATAAACTATGTAGATATTTTTAAAAAAAAATTTCATCGAGAAGTAATCACCCTTTGGAAGCAAACCTTTAAAAATGTAGAATATTCTAAGTATTTGTGAATAGTATTATAGATTGAAAGATATTCACTTCGTATTCTGCGTAGCTTGTTATAAGGATCACTAGTAAATTCCTATAGGATGTCAGGTAATGTCTTCTACGAGTATCATAGTCTTAAAAAATGATTAGAATTCTATAACAGACAAACGATAAGAATCCCAGGTGTTCCTACTTATTCTACGGCTCTAGGTACTAAGAGTCACTGTGCACAAGTTTTACACCATACTGACTACTTGGTCCACTTCACCCAGGAGCACGCCACTAAAACACGAATCACATGCGCGACGAGATGAAACGTGTTGACTGAAGTATGTCCATTGGAGAACTAAATACACGAAGACTCCGACATGAATGAGACACGAAGGAGGAAAACAGGAGCCAACAGGATGTGGGTATCAGATTAACATCAATGGTTATTGAAACCGTACACTATCTCGTGCTATGGGCGAGCTAGGTGTCAAGGACGAACGGCCAATTTGTACAATTACGAATGCATCTTTCTCACGCTGCTCGCTCTGCACTTCTGCGTCCTCGACTACCCCCCGCGTCAAAACATTCCAATATGTTTGTAGTCTAAGGGGAAGTCTTCCCAATGGTGCTTAGCATGGAAGCTTTGAGCAGCTTCAAAGTGAAACTCAACTTGTAACATTCGGAATTTACGTTTCTTTAATATCAATTTGGTAAAAATTACTGTGAGACAGTGGCGGATTTAGCGGGCCATCTTCCAAAAAAAGATGAAGATTTTATCCAAACACTATATTTTTCTTGTTTACTAGATTTATTTGATGTCCCAGAACCTTTGCCACCTGGGCCTGTTTCCTTAAATCCGCCACTGCTGGGAGATGTATGGGTGTTTTGAAACGTTCGACTGCGATTTACACTTGAATGGAATCGAGTCCGGGTTCCTCCCGTTTGTTTTCGCGAAGCTGTCAGTCTTTGTCTGGTTGACAAAGACAAGATGGCGGCCTTGTGTCACTTTGGCTTTCTTTTTCTCGGGGATACGCAGGAGCAATCTTCCACTGTCTGACCTCTATTATTTTTAACTCGGAAGAGACGTGATTCACCGTGTCGCATTCCAGAGCAGGCACACTATGCTGGATTGGCTCTTCAAATATGTTTCCTCTGCATGCTTCCGTTTTCCGCTTCGTTACTGATGCATCGACTCTGAACTGATCGCCACTCGTGACGATCATCGTTGGCGCGTTTCGCGTGAAATTTGGCCGCTTTTAATTTTTATGGCACACCGACGTAGTTTTTGTATTATTTTTTTAAGGTTCCATTTAGTTGGGGTAAGAAGGAAAAGACGAGCAGAGTATTAGAGAAGCCATTTCCCCATATTTATTCTCACAGATGGACTTGTTTTACAGAAAGGATAGCATTGTATTATAAAAAGCATAGGGGATTCTAAAATATGGCGGGAGATACGTGATCCCCGCGCATGATTCGTTACACACCGACCTGATCGCCGACGATTAAGCATTAAGACGCAGTTTCCGTCGCAGAAACGATATTCAAGGATCATAAACAGAAATTGCTAGATCATAACGAGGCTGCAGTTTCCTCCTTGTAATTAAGGACTCGCTGAAACACAGATTGCACTTGCAATTCAATTGTTCACTACATTGCGACGCTGAAGAGGCAAAAGTTATGACAGAAGCAATGCTTTTTACACGGGACAGTTTCTCTTGAAAGAGTTTGAAAGTCGTGCTGCTCCGTCTTGTAGAGGGCGTTCCAAAAGACGCAACATTGAGGTTAGAAATTTCTCATCGTGTAAGACAGTTTTAACAGAAAATTTCGTTGCACGTGTTTGAATGGTAAAGACGTCGGAGGAAATTGAGAAGTGATTACACATCGTACCTGCACTTTTGAATTTCACGGTATCTGAAACTGGAGTGCTGTCTTACGAGCAAGAAGCACAAGGTCTGCAGTGATGTAAGGCACAGCGGCCTTCGGGGTCTGTGCCGTTTCAAAACGAACTCGAACCGACTTAATCCGCTTCATATTAATCTCCACATTCAAACATTTACACTTACGCGAGCCATTATTTACAGCACACGCCTGCTCCAGGTGGCAGACGCGCGACATCAGCTTTACATCGATTTATAAAGCCCAATAAATTCGCAAAATTCCACGTATTTTGTAACATCAATAAACATCGCTTCCATAACTGAAAATACAAACTACGTTGTTTTGCGTGTAGAACGAGAGAATCGAACTACACAAGTATTGTAGAATTAACACATGTTTGAATTATGTTTGAACACATTTGTGAGTCATTGTATACTGCTCGATACTATTTTCTGCCGAGCATACGATTATGTATACATTAATTGAAACATGAATGTCCAAGAACAGAGATATAATATTTTCTTAAAAATCATGTAAAAATTAACTAAGGCAGAGAAAACAATTTGAATAGACAGTATTTACATACAACTTTAGAACACTTATAACGGAGGCTAATTTATTGCGACACATTTTTTTACGGTTTAGTTTGTCCCCTTTGACAATTAAAAACAATGGCATATATGTATCAGATGGTACATTATTTACTTTACATGAATTTCGTTTAATTGTCGCGTGACCGATCGGCAAAAAATAGTGTCCAACAGTATAAATGTATAATCATTTTCTCCGAGTAAAATTCTCGTAAATGACTCGATAAATCTACCGACTCACAAGGAGAGTATTTTAGGTGTCCGCCTCCGATCATTTTGATTTTTGGATATGTTATAGAGGACCGAAAAATAAGAAATACGTGTTTTTTTATTTTTCCCCGTTTTCATATTTGGGGAGTGAAAACTGCGTTCAAAGTTAGGGGTGAAAAATCATTTTTGTGGACTTTTTGAAAATCTGGTGAGTCAGTCATATTTCGCATTCAAAGACACAAAATTCGTCCATTGACACTATTCCCCTATCTCTAATAGTTCTCGAGATATTCCACAAAAATGAGTTTTTAACCCTAACTTTGAACGCAGTTTTCACCCCCCAAATATGAAAACGGGGAAAAATAAAAAAACACGTATTTCTTATTTTTCGGTCCTCTATAACATATCCAAAAATCAAAATGATCGGAGGCGGACACCTAAAATACTCTCCTTGTCAGAATTTTTGAAGATGGTGCTTTTATTTACTCGCAACTCGTTAAACGTCAATTCACGATCTCGTGGGACGTTCACCTACGCGTCGGTGACCTCAACCTCTATCCAGTTTCCTTATTGGCGTCACACTTTCCACGGAAACGAGGAATCCCCGGCGTGATCGCAATGACGTACCCGGTAACAACTTATCGCTGAACCATGGGAAAAGTATTATCGTCGCGTGAAACGAATACTGCTGAGTTAACGTGCGATTAGGCTGGTAATTACGGCCGATAGTGGGAACGCCAGAAAATAGATCCAAGCTCTTGGTATTCATTAAGAGCCCACGACAATGTATGTACGATCATAAAATTCTATCGTTTCACTAACAGAGAGGAAAGTATACTTAGAGACATCATGATTGTGAATTTCTAAAAATTCCATTTACGAAATGTGGAACATATTTAAATTTTCCTTTTACCGTGTTGACTGTACCATGTTTAATGTTTCCTATACTTGGGAGGCGGCTTCGCGGCCCCCTTTCAGGGTGTGTTAATTTTCTGGAGAAATCTAAACGTAAACGATCAGATTTTTATAATAATCATTGCGAATTTTGATGGGACCTTCTGTTTCATTTCAGTGGCAATTATGCCGCAGTTTAAACAATTGCGTACGTTGGGCGTGATGGCTGCCTCATTGACAGCACCGCGGCAGCTGAGACATCATAAAAAGAATTAATTAGCACCGTGCGCGCGTTCCCTCCACATCTTCGCCGATTAAGGAGGTCACAAGCAATGCAACAGTGTTGTTTATACACCGCGCACTTCCTCGGATATTATTATGCATGCCACGAATCGTCTTCCTCAAATCGTTCTGCCTCGCGTGACATCAGCTGATCAGCAACTACCGACTCGAGTATTCACACAGAATAAATCTGTGCTCTTTAACTCCAGCCTACATATAGTCCAGTGAAATTAGACGGAAATCTGCCCAATCTTCGGGATAAATCCCAGCAAGCTAAATTTTGGTATGGGCCTTTATTTGGTCGTTTTAAACAATATGTCAAAAGTCCCCATCGATCCGAGTGCCGCTAAAAATTTTACAGAGGGTTGAAAAAAAAACAATTTTTCGCGAATGTCTCGTTATCTAGCAGTTTTGCGACAAAAATAGGTCTCACACAATATATAACCTAGGAAATTCTCTACAAAAAAGGTTGTATGAGTTTTTTTCGTAGGAGTAACCATTTTCATGTGTGCCGGGTTACCAAATTTCAACCCCCATACTTTTGACAAGGGAAGATCCCGAACCCGGAAATTCAGAAAATTATGAAACTCTGTAAATATGTAGCGGAAGTCCTGCTGAGTACAACGCAATTTGGATTGCTGCCCAAATTCACTCCAACATTGACCCCTGAAAATTTTTTTATTTTGTATTATTACTCGCGAACTGTAGGAGATAGAAAAAAAGTGTTCAGGAAAAAGTTACTTCTCTTAATTAGGACTAACATTTGGTAAATTATAGTTCTTACAGTTCTTACGGTGCGTGAGTTATAACACAAAATCTAAAAAAAAACGGATTTTCAGGGGTCAATTTCACCCTCTTAGAGTGAATTTGGGCAGCAACAAAAATTGAGTAATACATACCTATATATCCTCTACTTATCCCCAAAGATTAAAGTTTAAATTTGTTCACTCGAAGGGGGTGAAATTGACCCCTGAAAATCCGGCTATTTTCCGATTTTGTGTTATAACTCACGAACCGTAAGAACTGTAAGAACTATAATTTACCAAATGTTAGTCCTAATTAAGAGAAGTAACTTTTTCCTGAACACTTTTTTTCTATCTCCTACAGTTCGCGAGTAATAATACAAAGTAAAAAAATTTTCAGGGGTCAATTGCACCCTCTTGGAGTGAATTTGGGCAGCAAACGAAATTGCGTTGTACTCAGCAGGACTTCCGCTACATATTTACAGAGTTTCATAATTTTCTGAATTTCCAGGTTCGGGATCTTCCCTTGTCAAAAGTATGGGGGTTGAAACTTGGTAACCCGGCACACATGAAAATGGTTACTCCTACGAAAAAAACTCATACAACCTTTTTTGTAGAGAATTTCCTAGGTTATAAATTCTGTGAGACCTATTTTTGTCGCAAAACTGCTAGATAACGAGATATTCGCGAAAAACTGTTATTTTTTTTTTCAACCCTCTGTAAAATTTTTAGCGGCACTCGGATCGATGGGGACTTTTGACATATTGTTTAAAACGACCAAATAAAGGCCCATACCAAAATTTAGCTTGCTGGGATTTATTCCGAAGACAAATCCTAATTTCACTGGACTAATATGTAATCCTCAGAGAACTAAGTGCACACTTGGTCCCCTAACCTACCATCAACGAAAATCCATCATTCACGCACTCCTGAGCAATTAAATATAATAAAGGAACTGACACTACCAGGCACCAGGTGCCCAACTTTTTAATAACGAGATCGACGGTACAATTACAGGGTCATGAATCATGAACGGCCGACCTTGAGCCATGGATCACGAGAAATTGTTACGTATTCGCACAGCCGGGCGAAGCGATTCCTCCGCAGATGTTCCGGGAGCAGAGTTACTCTCGTTTTATTAATAGCCGCATGCATGCGACCGCGTGTGGTGCATTATGGAGCGTACTGGCTGATCGAGCGGCGACCAAATTGCAGGGAACTCTGGTTTCCCGTACATTCAGCGGCGGCAATTTAAACGTGAACGTTCCCGTTTCGACGCGTCACGGACGAGCACGTGGCTTTCTATTCCGGTAAATCACGAGAGACGGCGCTTTGCGGTTGTGCAAGTGTCCGTTGAAAAGATAACACAGCTTCTCCAAAGAGATAAGTCTCATGAGGTCACCTGTTATATTCTCATCTCTTGCAAGGTGCGTAAGTAATCGCCAGTGAGTCATGCGATCAACTTGCCGCGGACTCATCTGTAATTACCAGGCGCCTGCGTCTCCAAGATAAGAATCTAAACCGAGCAAAACGCGTCCCCGAATTCTTTGTACCAGAAAAACTTGGCTGTTGACCTCGGAACAACAAAGAAGAAGGATTGCTCGTTCTTGCCCGTGTCGCGTCGAGCGCAGTCCCACCTCCCGTTAGAGTTAGATCAGTCACCAACACGACCAACTGTCACTGGGTTAGATACAAGCAGCAAGTTAGGTCAAAATCCTCCCGCTCATGCCAGCAGAGTGTCGGCCCCAGGGGCGTCGCACCCTCTACCTTGTCTCATGCTCCGACTTCTCTTGTTCTTCTTTCTCCTTGCTTTCCTTCTCCTCCACAATCTTCCGGTAGAAGCCCTTCCACATTTCCTCCTCGTTCATCTTGGCAGCTGGACGTTCGCGTATGTAGACTTACAGCATCCTCCGGTGGGCCAACAAACACTACCCCCTGCTGTAACCTCACTTTTCGCCACGAAATCGGCTCATCGGCTAGTGTGTCGTTAGAAATTGCCAGTGAACCGTTGACGTTAACGCCGGTAGGTCAGCGCCGAGCCGCTAGCACTGTCGTCAATACTCGGGCACACGCAGGCATCCTCACTTCACCGCGGTTCCCGCTGAAGCCGACAGATGGCGGAGGCTCGCGGATGCTGAATCGACCAGAGACTTTCTGCTCGCTTGTTCTACGCTGCTATTTTATCAGGTGCGCTACTTATCTGCCCAATTGTATAGGATTCCACACGTAATTGCACAGATATTTAGTGGTCTCACTGCAACTGTTTCGGGAAACTGGTGTTTGCTAAGTTTGGTCCTCAGGTAGGTCCCAGTGGCGCCCTGATTCTTGAATTGTATCAGTCACTGAGTCAACAGCGATGACATCATTCTGTCTGACTGGCAGGTACATGCGAGGTGGATTCTAGCTTCTTGGCAAAGATAACAGTAGCTTGCGTGTGGGTTTAGAGAATTTGTCCAGAGTCGTCGAACTTTAACTCTTGATCACTTTTGACCCGTATCGGAATTTTTACTGTACGTGCTTCAGTTTTTAGATACTAAACACCATCTAATGGTGTTTATGATATATGTGCCGGTGATTATGAATTAGTCATGTATTCTTTGTTTCGAGATATTTATGCTGTTGCGTTTGGGCGTATTAAAAAAACAATATAACAATGTGAAATCTCAATTTTTGGGTGTTTTTTGACTTACACTACTTTCATAATCACCGGCATATATAGACAAAGGGAGAATAGCGTTATATCGGTAAGAGAGGGCAGTGCGAACAAATAGATGTTTACTCTCCGCTGCTCTTAACGGTAAACATGGGTCAACGGTGGGATCAAATGGGACCCAGTATATGCTGGTCGAGGGTTAAGCAGGTTTCTGCTGAGAGAAGTGGATAAGCCTTGTTTAAAGAGTGCTACTCTTCAATCTTACAACATGCGATGTACACTGATTCGCTATTTTCTGCATTAATTGTATTAATTACTTGAACTGTGTTGTCATATTATACGATAATGCTACTAAGACATTGAATAAATAATGTTAGAAAAGATTCCAAGACTTTTGCATTTAAGTACACACCCATTCCTATTTCTATCACTTCAAACTCTGTTTCATATTCCCTGGATATTTTTACTATTTCTTTATCTCCTTGCAATATCCTTTTTCCGAATGTTATCGCAAGAGAATATTTATGAGCGCCTGTATTCTGAAACCCTCGTCGTTAAAAGTGACAAAGCACCACGATATTTCAAATCCGGTTATCGGAAATGCCTTCGATGGCAGTTAAATAAAATTACATATAGCGGAGGAAAATCAGTGGGAAAGTTACAGGTTGAGAGAAACAAACTATCAATTCCCATCATGCTTCCGAAAACGATTTTCCTCCTGCTGTTTCTAGGTAAGTACGAAAAAAGAGACCAGCGACACCACTTCATCGTCTAACTATCCTATAATCATATACAGGGGCAATTGCGCAGTTCTCGATCTCTGAACATCGTAACCGAAATGGTTCCGCCGTTCCTCCTAAAGATATGCGAAAAGACTCCAACTCCTTCGTGTTAGTTAATCCGAACCAAGTGCATCGCCTGGAGAAGACAATTCGGAGTTTTATATCCAAGATAGCGGAGCCAGTGAAGGGACCAATAATACTGAGATCCACGGCGGCCACAAAAAACGATTTGCAATTAACAATTCGGACGATCTGCGACAGCATGAGAAAGACGCTCATGCAATTTGCAAAAGATTGTGAACTGACGACTACTGTTCGACGGTACAAACAAGACCCGAGCAGCGTTCCAGTCTCAGAGGACTGGTTCTCTGAAACTGTGCTACAGGGCGCGTATATGTTCCGCGATCTCAGCAATATGATCAACGAAATTGACGACGAGATCCACCTGCGCTTCGATCAACGCAATGTGTCATCGCAGAGAAATAAGGTTAGTTTGAAAGAAGTTAGGGGAGTGTAAATTGCGGTGGTCTAGTGATAGTGGCGGATTTAAGGAAAAAGACCTAGGTGGCAAACGTTCTGAGGGGACCATTTTTTCGGCAAAATGAAGAGGTAGTTTACTAAAAACGGGTTAAGTGTAGAGGTACAGAAAAATATTTAGTGTTTGGATAGAATCATATTTTTTTTAAAGATGGGGCCTTGGGGGACCTACTGCGCAGGGGCCCAGGCGGCAACTGCTCATCGGCAATCCGTTAAATCCGCCACTGCCTAGTCACTGGGCTGTAAACTACTGAGTACCTAAGCTATCGAGTATTTAAGCTACCAGGTACCTAAGCTGCCGAGTACCTAAGCTACCGAGTACCTAATATATCGAATATTTAAGCTGTCGAGTACCTAGGCTATCGAATATTTAAGTTACCGAGTACCTAAGCTACCGGGTACCTAAGCTGCCGAGTACCTAAGCTACCGAGTACCTAAGCTACCGAGTACCTAAGCTACTGAGTACCTAAGCTACCAAGTACCTAAGCTATCGAATATTTAAGCTATCGAGTACCTAAGCTACCGAGTACCTAAGCTACCAAGTACCTAAGCTACCAAGTACCTAAGCTACCAAGTACCTAAGCTACCAAGTACCTAATCTACCAAGTACCTAAGCTACCAAGTACCTAAGCTATCAAATACCTAAAATGGCCTAGCACTTCCATTACCTCTAGTTGCGCCTAGAATTCTTAATGTCTCCTAGTGTTTACGATTCCACTGTATTAAAAAACTACAGGACCCATTATCTCACAATTTCAGCAAGTAGCGCGAAAATCGGACGGCCTGCAGTTCCTAGGCGTGGTGTACGACGCAGCAGACTTCGGCGAGACGCTATCCCAGTGCCTCGTGCAAATGGCGGGCAGGAGCAAGCGCAAAGGATCCTTCGACCTGAACCGAGCTGTCCTGAATCTAACCAAATATCCCCCCAACGCCGCCTTGAAGATCTTCAGATCCAACATCGGCAGCACGCCACTGAACACGTCCAGCCGCGGACCTCGCAAGACCTGGCACGCTGTCCTTTGTCTGGCCATGATAAAGGAAGAAGGTATTCGTTACAACGACTGCATGCGAGACCTGCAGCATCTTGATACGTGTCTACATAGCTTGAAGCAACGATCTGGCCAAAGAAGCAACGTAGCAGCGGAACCCTGGACGAAGGCGATCCAACGGTTGAGCGACTGCAAGATCGAGAAAGATAAGCAGGGAGAGGTGCAGGTAACCTGCAAACCCGACCGCAGAACGCAGGGAAATGTGAAGCAGAAGATGAGGTACATGTTGCAGAGGATTATGGGCAAGCAACTGCCGAAACGATCGCCTTTGAATCGAGCTGCTAATGAGCTTGGCGACGCATTGTCGAAGAGCGACTGGGGGCGGAAATTCGTGGACGAGCTGTGCCAGTGTTTCGCTATTTACGAGGATGGAAGCAGGAAGTTGCAAAGACTTTCAGCGCTCGCTGCCAAGGACAAGAGGGCCATGGCACGGTTAGTAGGGTCGCGTTCTCTTTTCCAAGTGAATTTCATTCAAAGTTGCTTTGCTGAAGTATCCCTTGGTTTCACTCGCGATTAGGTACAGAGAGATGTCCAGAGACCTGAGCGTGTATAAGAAGGGAATCTTTCTGAGGACGTTCGGGGCGATGAAGAAAATGCACCGCTCCGCGGTCGGTTTCGAGAAATTCCTAGTCCAGGGTATCAAGGTCATCCTGAACGAGACCTGGCAGAGCCACGTGAGGATCTTCTCGTGCATGATGGACTGGATGAACAAACTGCTGGAGTTGCACGTCGGCGCAGACAGCAACGGAGATGAGCAGCAGTCGCCAGACACGAATACCGAGCTGGGAGAGTCAGGCGCGGATGAAAACATTGAAAACTCGAACGGCGACGAGGATTATGGAAGTGATGAGACAGAGCTGGAGGCAGCTAGATCACGTCCTAGAACTGGTTGGACCCTTCTGCTTCAATATTTTCATATTCCTAACAGTTCTTTTAATCGAATGGGGTGCAGAGTATTTAATTATTTCATTATTAGTTCGTTATCAACCAGATCACAGAGTTCGCACAATTGATTGCAATAGTTGAGATTGGTTAAAATTTTTGTTGCAGAGATTATGAAGGAAGCTGACGCCTCGATAAACAATTTAATAGCATCCATGAATCACGTGACCAGATACCGAGGCGCGAAAGACGGAAGTATGCTCGGGTGTCTTGCGAATAATCTTCTGCTGGTCACAATGTTCATGGAAACGGTGGGTTTCGTGTCCACCTTGTTCTGCTTTGGCCAATCTACGAATAATGAACAGAATTCGGGCGATTTCGATCGGAACGGGAACCGTGTACGCAGGTCGCTGTTCCCTTGGAATGACCAAGACGATATCGACGCAATCTTGGACGATTTGTATCTGCGAGTGGATGCAAATTTTACGACACTAATTCTTGACGAAAGTGATTAATTCTCTGTGAAATTGTGGAAATTAATTGTTAAGGATTTATGGTAGTACCTATTAGAGTTCCATGGGAAGTGGAACTATCTTCATTGTAATTGTGAATTAAATATACATAATACACAGATTTATTGTGAAATGAAAATTATCTGTATTCCTTCATTATACCCTATGTTATCAGTTGTTAATTACTATTAAATAAAAGTTGTGTGTGATTGAAAAAATGACTTATGAGCCCTTCACTTCCGAATTTTGTTAGGGGAGAGTGGGGTAATCACGAACGCGGGGTAATCGCGAACGCGATGTTTACGGCGTTTTAATAAATAAAAACTGATGTTCCCTCTCCACTAGCTAATAGTTTAGGTCGTATCCAACGCCGGGCAGAAAGTAATAAACACAGAACGCTCATGCTATTCAACATAAACACAATTTATTATTTTCATCATATTTCAAGTAATATTTTGTCCATTTTCAATTGCATGTAATTACTGTTCAATTAATGATACAATTGGGATCTTTTTAAGTTAAAATAAAGCACTTTTTTACCAACATTTTGTGACCAAGGCGTGGCTTGAATCGTGCTTCTAACCCCTGAAATAAATCCCTTTTTATTTTTTGATGTCGTGGGGTAATGACGAACAACTCGGATGGGGTAATCTCGAACCTTCGAGATTAGCAATGTTAACCGATTTTGATGAATTTTTCAGCATGTATAAAACGTACTTAAATCTACAAAAGGGATTTTTGAATTTTCATTACAGGCTCAGAAAAAAAAGTTTAAAAAACAACCTTTTTACTATTTCCGACCAATTGCAATTTTTTTCTAACGCACAAGAAGTGGGATTTGAAAAATACATTAGGTATAGGTTGTAGCAACATATTTTATAGGTTGACCATTGAAATCGCGCTTTCTGTGCGACTTCTGTGATATTTAGCACTCCGCTCCCCACGGCAGTCGGGTAATCACGAACACCAAGGGTTTTCCTTTTTCACTATAAAGTTGATTTTTATTATAATTTTTCAAAAAATCGTCACAGTACTTTATAGATGAATAGTTTAAGTATGTTTGTAAATAATAAACAAATTCATTTCTCACACAGTTTTCGTTTTGTTTGCTTTTTGGCTTAGGTGTTCGCAATTACCCCACTCTCCCCTAAATACTTCGTATCAGTAGTATATCTTTCCTAATTTATAAATATTAAAGAAGAATCTTAAGATCAACTTCTCCTACTTTTAATTTCTTCACGCAGAAAGGCGATCATTCACTGCTGTTATTTATTTATCAATAAAACTAAATCCACCGATTATACAACGAAGATTTTTTAACGATGCAATAAAATTGCATCATAAATCAAAAACATTATCTAGTTTATACATTATGCTCTTCAACTTATCGCATCTCGGTGCTCGCAGATAATGAAGCAATAAATTAAACAATGCATTCGTAAAATGCAACGCAACGTGACGTTTATAGCTTTCGAAGATGCAGAGCGTTGTGTTTGTCACACAGATTTATTAAACATATCCGCGTGGGTGGTTTGTAAAATGCGTGCCAGTACTAGCATCCTCTACTTAACGTGTAAGTATTATTAATCGCCACCTGTATCCTTTCGTCGTGGGCCGTTACAATTAATTTAACGCGTATTCTTCCAAAAAGAATAGCAAACTATCTTGGCACAGATTCTACATTCTTCATTCTCTTTTGTTGCTTCCCATATTTCCTTCCTTTGCAGAAAACAAGCGCCTTTCTTGTACTTGCAGGTTTCGCTGTCGCGTTACGAATAAAAAATGTCACTTGCAGTGCAAAGACGAGAATCATCGGTGGGAGCCATGTGGATATAGTGCACCGACCATTCATGGTTCGTGTAAATCATGATTTCCCTACAAACTTGTGATAATTCCCTGAAATTACCAATTTCAGCTCTCCTTGCATAATTCCCAAGGGTTCATTTGTGGTGCCAGTATACTATCCCCAAAATGGGGCATCACTGCTCTCCACTGTCTGTAAGTTCTATCATCAAAAGTGAATCGTTACATTTTCCAAGAAATTGAATTACAAATTTCGTGACGCTTCGATTGCGATCCATGTTCAGTAGTAGATGCAACGTTCAATTTTCTAATATTTTGTGACGACGCGTCGTCTCAGTGTTTGTAGCACAAGTGTATAAATAATCGATGCCCGAATCCACTTTTCAGGACTTCAGAGAGAACAAAGGATTATTACGTGCGTGCTGGATCAAATTATCATGATCGAGGGGGATCGTTGCACGGATTAGAAATGGTTCACGTATACAACGCCATGACGTTCCCGTATTACTTTTCCACCATGTACCTTCACGACATTGCGCTCTTCGAGGTTCAACCACACTTCCGGTTTACGAATTCTGTTCAAGCTGTTCGTTTGCCAGGCGAGTTTAGCGTGCCCCCTCGAAAGCTGTACGTTTGTGGCTGGGGTTTTACTCGTTACCAAAGCAGCGTGAGTATTTTTAGCTTTTTGAGGCAGAATTTAAATGTTTCTATAATTCAGGTGCTTAGACTTTGAAATGAGGGTTCACTCGTTAGATTATAAGCACAGATCTCTACTAAATATTAGAAACTGGTTCCTGTTTAAGTACCGAAAAAAATCGGTAACCGAAAAAAAATCGGTAACCGAAAAAAATCGGTAACCGACAAAAAATCGGTAACCGAAAGAAAAATCGGTAACCGAAAGAAAAATCGGTAACCGAAAAAAAAAATCGGTAACCGAAAAAAAATAGGTATAACCGAAATTATATGGCGCATGTTTCCCCTAGATAAGTTCGAGTAACATTTTAATGGGCGTCTACGTTCGTCATAGGCCATATGAAGTTTGCATCAAAGAGACCCGAATGTACGAATTTCTGGTTGAAAAGGAGCACCACCTTTGTTACGGAGCTCCCGGAAAAGACGCTTGTTCCGGAGATTCGGGGGGACCATTGGCAAGTAGGAACACTATTTACGGTGTCGTATCTTTCGGCAACAAGTGCGGTGTGGTGTCAGGTGTTTACGAGAGCGTCCCCTACTATCGTCGTTGGATCAAAGAAGTCACAGACTTGTAATTAGAAAATTGCAATAGAACGAAGATATTTCACTGATAAATCAGGTGCAGAAAAGTGCAAGTTGCTTTCGGGCAAACATGTATAAGTGTGATAGTTCAATAACATAATTTAATTTAAAATTGTCTACCTTTACATTCAAGTATCTACTGAAGCCCTTGAAACTAATCTTTCAGTATTCTCTACTGTAAAAGTGAAAGTAATACGAGCTGGAAGATCTAAGATTGGTAGAACATAGCTTCTTGGAGTCGAGGTTAAAAATTCATACTCCTCAGGACAATTAGAATATAATATAATCTGTGTCTCAGGTCTAAAGAAATATGAAAATTCAGGGGAACCAATGTTTTGCAATTGAATAAACTATTCATAGATTGAAAATTCACGATCCACGGAACATTCAGGGAGAGTCATTTCCAGGAAAGCGCGTAGACCCCGTCGCGTTCAGGTTCGGCGCACACCGGAAGTCCATTACGCACGTTCTGCGCAAGATCCTGCCATGCACACGGCCACACGACTCACGTACCGTGTACTTAGGGCTGAATGAAGTTCGGGGCCCTTGACTAATACGTAATTAGAAACTATTGTGCACGCCGCTTCGTATTATCGACACGCATAAGCACCGATGCGAGAGTGACTATTTCTGAGCTTGGTACAATGGTTTCGGGCCACACAGAAGAACAATCAGCTGTTCAAATGAACATAATTTAACAGTAGTTTCTACTTGAATATTGAACCAATATTCAGATTAGGTCAGGGCAATCGATATTCTCAGATTTCGAGGAATAAGTAGAGAAAGGGGTATTGGTGAAAGCTGTTGGAGTAGGTATTCTTCGAGTTCCATTTTATTTTTCAATGATTTAATTTATTATTGAAACACTTTGTGTTATTCTACATGAGACTTAACCATCGATTTGGGTCTATCAAATCAGATAAATATAGAATTCTTTAGGGGGAGGGATGGAAGAAAGACTTATAGAGGAATATTTACTCATTTTTCAATATTCAGCAAATTTTCCTCAATATTCAGTAAATTTTCTTCAAATATTCAGCAATTTTTTTTCAAATATTCAGCAAATTTTCTTCAATGTTCAGCAAATTTTGTACAATATTCATTCAGCGAATTTTCTTCAAATATTCGACAAATTTTCTTCAAATATTTAGCAAATTTTCCTGAATATTCAGCGAATTTTCTTCAATATTCAGCAAATTTTCTTCAAATATTTAGAAATTTTTTTTTAACTTTTGCAAAGCCGCATTTATTACTATAAAATTTTATTCCTGTTCACTTAGACACCCAATAGCAAAATTTTGATGAATTCTGCTTGCACTCATTCGACGTTCACTAATTAAAAGCTTCAAATTCGAATGTTGAGGAGGTCGGAAGCCTCGGCAGATCGATTTGTAGACTGAATTAAGTATTCCAAGTGGATGGCGACTTGTTCAGCGTTTCGGCTATTATTGTTCAGCCGGTGCGCGCACGCGAGCGTTACTGCCCGCTGTCATTTGCTCGGATGACTCACCCACGCAGGTTTCCCTGCATAAACACCGGCCCCTGGCTTTTCCACCGGTGTTCCGTGGGTCTTTAAACTCCCTTGCCACGTGCAACGTGTGCGCTGTCTTCGTGGCATCGTGAGAAGCTTATTATCGCGAGGGACATCCGTCGATTTATCATTCGACTACACAGAAACCCTTTAAACAGAAGCTAGACAACTAGCCGACGACAGTGACCCCAAAATAACCAATCGAGTCGATGGAGTGCAGTCGAAACGCGTCAATAATCGTCAACACTGCATCATCGATCGCCAGGTGTATCGTATTTGGCAGAGGGGGAGCTAGAGAATTTATACCGAACTAGATAACTAGTGATTTGAATATTCCTCACGGCACTGCTTCGTTGTTTATGACTGAATCATTATTTAATCTCTCGTAATTAATTTCTTTCCCATGCTCAAGATGCTCGAATTATTTTTAGGCGCTGATAACGTGCAATAATGTGCTCAGGCACTAATAAGTCTGGTCAATCTTGAGGCAGGTGAATTATTCAGCATGCAAAAGTAATCAGCACTATAAAATCGCGTACGATAAATTTCACTAGACAGATTACACAGTTCGACAAAATTTTACGTTTTTTCGGACATATAACATGAATAATGCACCCATTTTTGCAGATTTCTTTCAATTTATTTCCGAAACTAAGGGTCTAGCAGAAAATCTGACTACTCCACGCGATGCAGCAGACATTTTTCCTTCGGGAAGCATCAACAGAAGGGGTAAGTCGCGTTTTGTTTTCAATACAGAAGCGAAATAGTTCGGCAAAACGTGCGCCGTCGACAGTGGTAGTCAACGGCGCGGCAGCGCGCAATCTACTACTGCTCAGCGTAGCAGAATCGCTTAACGGGCGTGACTACCACTGTCGACGGCGCACGTTTTGCCGAACTATTTCGCTTGTGTATTGAAAACAAAACGCGACTTACCACTTCTGTGGATGCTTCCCGAAGGAAAAATGTCTGCTGCATCGCGTGGAGTAGTCAGATTTTCTCCTAGACGCTTTGTTTTGGAAATAATTTGAAAGGTATCTGCAAAAATGGGTGCATTTCTGGTGTTCTTTTCCCTTTGATCGTTGTTTAAACATATTGAAATGTTCATAATGCACTAACAACTTGTATTCGGGAGGGTGACATAAAATAATTTCACGGAACAAGCAACCGAATAACTATTATTGATTCGACACAAAGGATGTTCAAAGTTGAAAATTTGCATTTTCCTTCAAAATCGAATTTCTCAAAAACTGAGAGTGATGGCGACAAACGGTTTGCGGATTCGTTTTCAGCGCACGAAAACCTACAAGAAAAGGCTACTGAATGTCACAAGTCCAGATGGCTGTCGAACTGTGTCGTAGATCAATTGAAATTCCTACGATTAATACAGTTCCACGAGAGCAGAGTACGATTCACAGAATCAAGCTTCCCTCTTTATTTTTATTAAGTAACTCACCCAATCACCGCATCAGGCGAAATTTTGTTGCGCAAGCTCTTCAGCACTTGCCGCCTGAACTTCAAGTACCACGCGCCGCTGCACTTGCAGCCGCAATACTTCCGGGACACTCTCTTCACCTTCGCGCTTCTTGTGCTATCTCCGTGATCCACGTTCTCCCGCCTCGATTGCGAAACCACGGGCTTCTTATCAGCCACCGTTACGTACGAATTACAAGAATCCTGAGTATGCAGTCTATTCGAGGTCTCGGTAGCACCTTTTGTCCCCTTCTTCATAAAACGAGTATCCTTCCCCAGGTACAATTCGGGTTCCTTATCAGTCAAGATGGAAATATCCTTGCTCTTCAGGTACTCCATATCGCAAATCACCGAGTCCCCCGTTTCCCCATTCCGTGGAGGGCTTTCTTGATCCTTCATCGACTTCGAAGCTCCACGTTTCGACGGCCCCCTTCGACGACGCCTCAGCTTCACCAGGTCAGCCAACATCCTTGCAGCGAAATGGTCCCACTGGAAGCTCGATGGTCCAGTTTATTTAGCGATGCTCGTTGCACCGCATCGCGCGAAGGTTCCCGCACGGTTCACATCCAAATTGCGCTTGTTTTGCCCAGGTTGGCTTCGAGTATTCCAGCGTGCAGCACGCCCCATGCGAGCCGCACGCGCAAAACAGCGGAACTGAACAGTCACCACACTAAATATTCACGGAGAGGGTACGCTGTAGGTGATTACGAAGCGGCTCTGCTCGGAGTAGGGGCACCACAGATTTTTTCCTCCACCGCCTGCTTTAGGCCCCCCTGACGTTCGCTTGTTTGGCCCACTGACACGTTGGACTTCCCCCGGTACTGCGAGATTCTTCCAATTTTTTAAGCATTCTGTGCCACAGCCACAGGAACTCCGCGAAGTCCCCTGTTCGCTGCACTTCTGTTGCTCCCTGTGTGCCTTCTTCCTCTTAAATATCGTGATAAACGTGATTCGCCGAAGCACGGGACTGCGGTTTCCGGCCGAAGAATTGCGAAAATTTAAACCCGACATCTTGAGCTTCATTGCTGGGTGTTAATTGCTAAAATATGGAGATAAGATCACGCCTGACGAGCAAATTACGATCCCCAACGATTAAGGATGCGGTACGTAGAAATGCGCCGCGTGTAATCGATGATTGGGATGTTGTTATCGAGGACGATTATCGCCAGTCGAAGATCGTTTCCACTTAGAGGGAACGAGCACTTCGGACGAGCGATTTCAACCATCATCCTTTCAATAAACGAAGTATACGAGTGTTTTTCCGCAGTGATTAAGGAGATACGAGGAGTTTCCTCCAAGTCACGGATCGCGAAGGCAACGTGTCATTTAGAGTGCCATGAAGAATTGTTATTAAACCGAAGCATCAAGTCCTCAGACTAATTACACACGATTACTTCCACGATTTTACTCTGCGTAATACTTTACACGCACAATCTCCAGACACTCGAGGTTATCCTTGCAGAAATTTGGATGCCAGTCACGTGAATGTGGTGGACATGTTCTTAACCCTTCGGTCAAAACGCTTGAAAAATACGCGATTTTCATGAATTAAAAAAATAGATACTGAACGAAATACAGTAAGAATGCACGTATTTTTCAAGCGTTCTGACCGGAGGGTACCCTCGAGGGTTTACGTAACTTGGGCAGGTCGGAAAATAGGGTTATTTATATGAATTTTTCTTTCATATAAGCAAAGTTGTATTTAAAAATCAAGACCTACACCGTGTTGTGTATAAATTAAGCGGAATTCTCTTCAAAAGGAAATTTGATATCTCAAGAAATGGGGCCATAGCAGCCCAAGGCCTCTTCATAGTTACGGCCTCGACGGAGCCAAAAATATCTCAGAGATTACTGGACCGATTTGAATAAAATATTGCACGAATATTCCTAAGACTATACTCCAGTAATTATCTGCGCCGATTTAGAACAAAATTATTCTTTGGAAATTGGCAGCCACTCAAAGTCAATTTTCATCTTCTTTTGTTAATAAAAAAGAAAGACACAAGTCGAGAAATCAGCTTCGACAAGCAGTGTATTATAGTCTGAAGAATATTCGTGCAAACTGTTATTTAGATCGGTCCAGTATGCCCAGTAATCTCTGAGATATTTTTGGTACCGCAAATATAAAGAACCTGCTATGGCAGCATTTCTGAAAATATCAAATTCCTTTTTGAACAGAATACAGATTAATGTATACACAACGAGTTGTACATCCCGATTTTAAAATATAACGTTTTTTACACGAAAGAAAAATTCATAAAAATAACCTTATTTTGCCACCTGTCAAAGCTATGTAACCCCTTAATCACACTGTTTGCGAAGCTGTCGCGGAGCAACTGCATCGAGCCAGTTGCAGTGCGATCTTCCGTATGCTCTACATTCTACCTCTACCTACTCCTTTATAAATACCCAGCTAAAAGATCTCTAACCGCCTATCGATAATCACTTCGCGGACTCGGGGGACTCCTCCAGCATCCTCTACTTACATAGGGCTGACTCCCACGCAGAACAGGCTCGGGATCGCCTCGACGAAAGTGTCCTCGGGAGCTGCGTACGCGATCTTCGGCCGAAACACGTGCTTCCGTTTGAATGGCAGCCAACCGAGCATCCTGCAAGCTGTAGGAGAGCTTTCACAGAAGGACCGAGCGGCTAGCACGGCCGTGGGGCATTGGAAAATGGCGCTGGTGCGGCACCGTCCGAGGAGTCCACGTTATTGAGCCGCGTCCCATTGTGCGGAGGAATAACGTCCAGCTGCGGGAAGGTGTAATTGTCACTATACCGAGCACGTCGGCCGAGAGAAATGAATTATAAGGTGTCGCAAGCGCGATCGGGGTACGGCACCCGTGACACATCGTTCGGGTTTGGTAAACAGAGGCCAACATACTCGTCGCGTCTCCTCTAATTGCCTTCATAACGTTTGAAGCGTCTGCGAACGATGGTCGAGGTTCGCGTGGTAGGCTTCTGTGTAGCGACTGTTGCTTAATGGATTGTAGTGATTAGGGAAACCTTGCCACTTGTGGTCTCTGTGCTGGGTGATAGCTGAGGGTTCGAAGGATTCTTGTGATAGATCTTGGCAGGGGTTGAAAAGGGTTGCGCCGGTTTCGGTTCCCGAAATAGTTATTATTATTATTATTATTATTATTATTAACCGTCTTTATTACTCAAAGAGAATGAGAAAATAAAACTGAATATTACAAATGACATAGCCAATTAGTGTAAAGGCGAGGCTGCAGTGGTGACACTGTTGTGAAGCCTAACCACGTACAATAAACTAAACTAAACTAAGCAGGATAAAACAAACAAACGTTAAAAATAAACTATACTAAATTAAATTAGCTTAAGACTTAAGGCTAACATGAGTATAGCACAAGGAGTATAGTAATGTAGATAATTAAAAATGTTGGAGAATGTGTTGCCGCACTGCAAGTTTGAAAGACTGGTAAGAGTCTAACTGTCGTATAGTAGCAGGAAGGGAATTGTAGTAACGTGCCGCAATATAAGAAAAAGAAGATTCGAATTTAGTGGTGCGATGCGCAGGAATGGAGATGAGAGATTGAGACCGAGTTGACAGAGAGTTATAAGAGGCGAAATAATCTTGAAACAGTTATGAGTGGTCCAAGTTCTGGTTCCTACAGAAATTTTGGGTCCTTAAGACAGGTGCCTATTCAGAATATCGGTTCTTCATAAGTGTTTCAGTCAGAACCGATATTTATAACAGTTTGAATTTTCGGAATCGTTTCAAGTGTTTGAACCCCTGGATGTTAAAGAAGCTTCGGTTTCCTTGTGTCTGCTTGCTGTGTCTCATACTACTTTGGGAATTTAGATCTTATGGACATACCTATGTCACACCAGAGTTTGGTTAATTTTGAGGGTTCCACTATTCAAGGGTGACTAACTCCACCGCAATTAAGGGAGGATTGCGCCTTGTTGGGCCGAAAAATAGGTAATTCTTTGTGAATTTTTTGTACAAAAACGGCGCGACAAAATAATTTGAGGATTGGCAGGCTGTTTAATTGTATCTTGAGCTATTATTCTGAATTTTTGTGTGGCAGTGAAAAAAAAGAGATGGCAGATACAGAGGGGTGACTGAGAGCGTTGAACAAAAATCGGGTGGTCCTGGCGTTCACGGAAAGTACTGTAAGGGTTATCTGAAACGTAAAAAGGAAAAGAGATTCTTAATCTATATGAATGTGGCTATCTGTGGTAGTAGATTTATTGCCGCATCTGTTACCGTTCCTTTTTTATTTAAAGAAGTTTTGCCAATTTAGGGGCAAAACCTTTTTCAGACTAAAATCAGGGCGCTTCATCTTCTTCAAGAGGCTGCCATTTCATGATTTTTTTATTTTTCTTAATGCATCTACTACCACAGATGGCCACATTCACACAGATTAAGAATCTCTTTCCCTTTTTGCGTTTCAGGTAATCCTTACAGTACTTACCGTCTACGCCAGGACCACCCGATTCTTTTTCAACGCTCTCTCTGTATCTGCCATGTTAATTTTTCACTGTCACACAAAAATTCAGAGCAATAGTTCCCGACACAATAAAACATCCTGCCAAACCTCAAATTAATTTGTGGAACCGTTTTTCTATAAAAAATTCACAAAGAATTATCTACTTTTCGGCCCAACAAGGCGCAATCCTCCCTTAAATCGTTCCGCAGGAATGATAACTTAAGGAGTTTGAATCCTGACCGGAGATCGGATTAAACAGAATTGCTCGTATACCGCATTAGCATAAAGAACTGGCTCTATAACGTTATTACCCTCCGTTTGATCTTCGCAAAAAAAATCCTCAATTTCCTGCTCGCCAAGCTTTCAGCGTTTCGTGCGTTCCAGGATTCTGCCTCCTTCTCCCTCCCTCCTCTTCCCTACCGAGCAGGGGATTATCATTACGCGCCTCTTATTAGATAGAGGCAACCCCCTTTCATCTTTCGAGCGAATTTCGCGTCTGACCTCGCGTTATTGAGTTGAACGCCGCCGTTATAAGCAATCGCGCGAACACTTGCCTCTTGGGATTCTAATTAACAATGCACGCTGATTCTATTTAAGGGATGAGAACGCAGCGCGTGTTTAACTAAACTGCAAAACAATCGGGTCGAGCACAATTACCAGGGATTCAGTTTTAATATAACCACCTTAGAAACTAAATAAGTACGGCAGTCTGCATAAATAGCAACAATTAAGCACCCCCCAAAAATGCATAGGAATTAGTGATCGCAGAAACTTATTTCTAAGTCAAAGAATTCAGTTACTAAACGCTTCCCCTACCCAGCGTTGACCCTAACAAAATACTCGAATACGCGCGGTAGGATACTCATGAAATCATGGAAACATTAAACTAACCAGCAGCCGCCATCGACGCCAGCGATTACCCAGCCTCTCCGTCGGCTCAGCCCCAGAATAATCGCTACATACCCCGTTCCTCGGCGGACGCAGCTTCGCCCCGACGAGTCCATCGAGATTTTCCTCGACCAGCCAGGTCCCTCGCGCCGAAGATCTCAATCAATCCACGTTGCATCCCGCGAAGACGTCCTCCGCGCACCCCCCCATTCCCGAGCGGCGTCAGAGGCCTCGCCGGAAAATCCACGAGGCGAGGTAGGGGGTCGATTGAGACGCGGCGGGGTGTGGCCGGACCTGGGGATTAACCGCTCTGACAGCCAATCATATTCGCGGCAACCCCACCAGCCCGGATCACTGGCAAAGCGCGGCTGAAACTGTCGCCCTCCCTCTCCGAGCAACCCCCCCCGCCGCTAATTGCCCTCGCTTTAATATCGCATGCGGAATGAGAGCCGGCTGGGAGGGACGGCGCGGAAGGGGAGGGCGATAAGACAACAGAATGCGCCCGCAGAAGCCGGGAACAGAAGCCTGGGCCCGTTCCGTGTGCGCTTTCCGTGACATCTACACCGGGGATGACGGTGTGTCACGCTAGCGGATTTCGCGTCACGCTCGCGTCGAGCCTGGTCCCGGCGCGGTAATGCTCGATTTTAGGGGGCGGTCGGGGTGCATCGCGAGGTTTGTTTGCTTTATTAATGATCCCGCGATTATCGAGGAGCCGCGCGCCAGCGCCAGCGTAACAGAGATTGATCGACGGCTGGAGTCAATTTGCGTCATCGAGAGGTGCTCGGCGATGATGTTCGCGGAGGCCGCAGCGGGGTGCTCCTGCGTGTTCCTTCTGGCACTCGGAGGTGGCTATTTCAATGTCTCAAAGAGCTACGACGTACGTGACAGTTGAACACAGCACCTTTACACCCCCCATAATCGGGCGGGTGTAATTAATCGTTCATCCGGGGGTGTTCATTTTTAACGCCGCGGGATTAATTAAAGATTTCTCGGCGGCGCAGGGGGTGGCGGAAATTCGCCGAAGCGAACGGAACTCTCGCCACGGGGCTCGTCGTCTTCGCCTTCTATATTGGCCCGTAAGGGCGGCTCTTATAAAGCGGAGCAATTATCCGGGTAAAATACTCTGCGAAATTTCCGTGATAAATTTCGGCTCGTAATAAGGGTGAGTCGCAAGTCATTTGGTCCTGGCCTCGAGAGGGAGGGCCCCGGGTATCGGGCTTCAATAGAAATTCTTTCGCCACCCCCCCCCCCCCCGCCCCTTTCCCCGTGCACGCCCCCTTACCCCCCCCCCCCGACTCCCCGTTTAATTTAAACATTTGTCGCTAATCTCATTCAATACTGCCGCGAGTAGCTTCCTCCAGTCGAAAGCTAATAATTACCGACTCCGAATGCAGTACGAGGAGGGTGGATGCCCGGGGACGTTGGGGGATGCTTTTCTTCCGCCGTCGCCTCTGCGAGCGGAGGAAAGTTGGAGTGCCTTGGCTGAAATTAAAATGTGCCGTCGTAAAATTGCGCCGTTCCCGCCCTTGTAACATTTATATTCGTTCCCTAACCCGTTCCGTTAATTGAGAGACGGATCAAGGGGAATTTAAGCGAGCCTCGAGAGGCGATCTGCGACCTGGCGCTTTGAAGTTCGGGGAACTGCGGTCGTTAAAAATTCAATTTCGTGTTTCATTTTACCGCATCGTTATCCGCTCGGCTTTTGAATTCCGAACTTTGCGGAACTTAGCGGACCCCGAGGGAAATATACGACGTAATTACGCCGGATCCATTGTCCGGTTCTCTTGAAATATGTAAGGAGTGGTTCAAGTAAATTTGGGATTTATTGCTCAATCCCAACTTCATAATGGCCCCGGCGGGGGCGTTTTGTCTGAGCATCGTCTATTAAATTCGACTCCATTTTCTTATTCCTGACAGCCTCGGTGGATCGATACAGGGCAACAAATTTGCAATATCTTTTAAGAGAAGACACTTGGGGAGGAAGAGGCCTTCACCCCCTTTGTGCCGAGTGTATTCAACGCTCAGTGATGGATTCGTGAAATTCGAAATCCGCCGGGAGAACGCGCGCGTAATTGCGACAAGAAGGTGAGCAAGGCGATGACGAGGAAAAGTCGACAAGACGTAAAACCTGGACGTAATTAAGCTCTTGCCTCGGAACTTAAGCTCCTTAGAGGTTTCCCGAGGTACTGAAATTCCCGCATACCCGTCAACGTCTAATGAGGGGATTGCGGATGAAGTTTCGGTCCGGGAAGGGGCAATTAGGCGAACTGTACTTGCTCCCGGTCTGCGAAACGTGTGAACAATAATAGGCAGCAACGTTTAGATGAACAGTCGCCTAGCCAGCCTAAAACGTGACCGTAGGTATCCGTAGATCCCAAGCTGACAGATTAAAAGATCAACTAAGGTAAGAATAATCTACCTCGGCCGCAACAAACCGGTAGCAGCGACAGGTCCAACGTCCCCCAAAGATCACCAAGTCCCAGAACTCGCGGGACACCCAAATGGAATCATCGCCCGCCAAGTGAATCCATCAGAGCTAGCCCGACTGTCCCTGATCCTTTGGGCGACGCAAGAAAGATCGCCGGGACAAAATTAAACGACCTCATCATCATTAGAACGGCCACCTAATTACCGGGAACGTCTTAGGACGCGGATGACATCGTCGAGGAAGGAAACCGCGGAGACACTTGGCGTTGTTCGTCTTCGTGTGAGTGTACACGAAGCTCGTCTCTACCGTCTCTGCCGACGTCAATGAGACCTGCTGTGGCAGAAGGGGTTGTATAACGGGGGGGGGGGGGGGGATAAGCCGCGTTGGTTTACACAGGAAAGCTTATTAATGGGGCTTACGAGGGGTGGGAGAGAGGACAGGATAGAAGACCTAGAACAGGACCAGAGTGGAAGAACGAGCAGGCCTTGAGAGCCGCCGCTGGATCGTGGCTGGATGGTTTGAGGGTGGAGGGTGGAAAAAAAGTAACAGACTCCCCGCAAATAACCCCCACGATGCTCGCCGTGGGCGTGCCCAGGCGCCGGGGTGATGGCAGGATCCGGCCAATCGGGCCGCGCCGTGCCGCCGGGCTTCCTTCGTCGAGCGAAAAAATATTGACCGCGGCGAGGGGGTATTCCGCGGTCCATTTGGGGGTTGCGGAGGTGAAACGCAACGCTTGGACTGATTGTTAGGAGAGTGGCGAACGGGGCCAGGGGGAGGGAAGGGGGAGGGCGCCGGTGCAGGGTGAATACCCCCCTCGTCACGTACGGGATCATTAGCCGGATATCCTTAGTCCTGTTGGCCAACCCTCTCTGATAGCGGTGATCCTCGTGCCTGACATCATTATCCTGGGATGCTGTGCAGCGCCAGCGCGGCTCCGCCGTTCCTTCCAGCCTGCTCTCGTCGTCGCCTCGCCGCGGCTCCTCGTGTTTTTCCCCATTGTGCCGACGCTCCGGAAGCACCGCGGCCCTCGGACCAACGTGGACCAGTTCCCCTGCTAGTTTCGACGACTGAACCGCGCGATGTCGGTGCGCGAGCCCTTCCGTCGAACAGCCACGCTGTGAAGTGGTGTCCAGTGGTTTAGGAGGCTCAGGGATCGAAGGTCTCGAGCGTAGCTGGGACGGTTTCCGTCGATGATGGGCAGCGTCGTCGAGACAGCAGTGGGCATTGTTCTCCCGCGAGGAAAATAAGCACGTGTGACGCTAGGTACGAAAGTGCCACGCAACGTCCCGTTCTGAATCTGTGCAGAGATACCTACGATAGACGTGCACTGATCGAGCCCTACCGACGCGCAACGAGACTCGTCCGCGAATAAAAGCGTCCCGGACGATTATGGAGCCCAACGATCCGTCGGGAAGGTTGACCGTCGAGGACCTGTCAGACTGCAGGAGCGAGAGCAGCCACTCCGAGACTCAGCTGAGAGCCTTCCAGGACTACGAGCGGATTAAGGAGCTGAATCTGTCGGTGGAGAAGTCGAAGGAGGACCTACCAGCAGAGCCAAAGGACTTCCACTTGGGCCTGGAGCCCGGCAGGACACCGATCCGCTTCCAGGAGTTCGAGAACGCCACCAGGAGCCATCCGATGACACTGAACAAGGGCAAGGACTTTGGATACATCGCGAGCAACCTGAACGAGATGACCTATCCGCTGGACAGATCGAATGAGAACGACGACTCGGTGGACACGAGCAACCTCTGCAGGCCCAAGAACCCGACGGCCAAGGACCTTCTGTTTAATCTTCGCGACAGCAGGCAGAAGAACGCCCACGCCGCGCTGTCGTTAGACAGGTACGGCAAGGATCTGAATTTCGCCGTGTCCGAGAAGGACATCAAGGACTTCGGCCTGCTGAAGAATTACAACCTCGATCGGATGAAGGAGTTCAACCTGTCGCTGGACAGGATGAGGGACGGCCACATCGGCAACTTCGCTCTGGAGAGACTGCGAGGGGGTGCTGGACTGATGGAGAACCCTGGCATGCTGGAGCACAACGAGTTCAAGAATATCCAGGTGCAACCGAGGAACCAGAACCTGGAGGCCATCGCGCTGGAGCGCATGAGACGCTCTCACATGCTGGGCACGGATCTCACGGCACAGAACCTGTCGTCGCAGCTGCCTCATCCGCACTCCATCACGCAGATGCAGCACTCGCAGCAACAGCAACAACAGCAGGCCAAGTCGTTCACTATCGACGCCATTTTGGGGCTGAGGAACAATCCCAGGGAGAAACGTGGCCAGCAGCAACAGTACAAGAAGCATCAAGGTACGTAAATCCTCACGGTTTTCTGACCAACCTGCGTGGCTTCTACTTGGAAGCTTCGCTTCAGAGATCGAACGTGTTCAATGATATTTCTGTTTACGAGAGGCAACGTACTTGAAAATGTGGGTTGGCTGAGAGTCTAGCAGACTGTTTAGTAATTAGTTTCTTGTGTTTGGAACGAATCTTTCTTGATTGCCTTGGGAGCGAAGAGTTTCTCGGTACTTTGGAACGCAGTTTTGATCAGATGATCGAAATGAATGGGGAGGTGGTTTGAAGTAGCCTTTTGCAATTATATATTTATTATTAACAATAGTTTCGACTGCTGACGATTGCAAAGCGAAACTGGTATCGAAAGTATATTGGAAAAAAATAAATTTATGTTCAACGATTTTATTAAACTTCACTGAAAAATAAAAAATAAAGTGAAAAACACCATCGAAATTGTAGTACAAGAAAATAATTATTTTTTAGGTTTTAGTCCATTTTTAATGAAATTATTTAATATAAATTTTTTTTATATATTTTTTTATTTTCTAGTCTTCAGTGTTTATGGATTTATATTTCACAGCTCAGACTTCTTTGCAAATATCCTTTATTTAATTTCAAATCGCGATGCGACTAGCGACCCGAACGCAGCGGCTCTTTGTCGTTTTCCTAAAGAACGCGAGTGGCTGATTTCAAGTCGTTTGGATTTGTGGTTACTGGTTATATTAATTAATGACTGGGCAATTTTTTCACCCCCTCGGGGTTAATTTGTATTTAACATATTGTATTGTCATCCGAACTACGCAAGCCTGCAAAGTTTCAAATTAATTGGATAGTTGGAGGTGGGTTAAAATTGAGTTACCAGATTTGAAGCATACAAACATACATACGTACATGCATACAAGAAACAAACAAGCAGAGGATCGAAGCTGAATAAAATCGTTTAAAAATATTCTTCACTCCGGACGAATTTCAATCCAAAACAAATGCAAATGAGATAACACCGTGACAACAGTTCATTGCCACGCAGTCTGGTGAAAATTTCTGTATCGATTTTATGCCGGCTGTTTGATAAATTTCTGTTCGTCCTGGCTGCGACTGAGAAGTGGTAGAAATTCTCACGATTTGGTAATCAGTCGACATCGTGATACGTTTAGTCACCACCTCGTAACATCGTTTTAATCACAAGGTATTGAATTATAAGGTGTCTGACGTTTCCTTAACCTACTAATTTTCACAAATTTCCACGGCCATCAGACGGACATAACCCACTGAACAGAACTTCGTTTACTTTCCACGTTAAACTCATTAATTAGCCCCACACCCCCATTTGGTCCTCCCTACAACCCCCCTTCCAATATCCCCGACTTTCCAAAACTAACAAATCCCTGAAATCTCCTTCCAAGCGAACAAAGCATCCAATTCCACCTTCGAATCTTCCCAATCACCCGAATTAAAATTTCTCCACCCCGAATCACGCGAATTCGCCAAGAGGGCGATCGTCATCCCCCAAAGCCGCTTGGTCCTTCACGCCAGCCGTCCGTTTGCAGGTCAGGAAGGCGGCACGAAGAACGGCAGCTCGAGCTCGTGTTCCGGCGGCGGTGGGAAGCTGAAGAGGGTGCGGACCATCTTCACCGCCGAGCAGCTGGAGCGGCTGGAGGGTGAATTCGCCCGCCAGCAGTACATGGTCGGCCCGGAGAGACTGTACCTGGCGCACGCACTCAGGCTGACGGAGGCCCAGGTGAAGGTCTGGTTCCAGAACCGTCGCATCAAGTGGCGGAAACACCACCACGAGCAGCAGAGCCAGAGGGTGCACGAGTTCCAGCGCACCCTGAACTCGTCGCTGGAGCACGAGGACAGCAACGAGGCCGACAAATGGTGAAAGGGCACCGCGTTCCTCGATCGAGCATCGCCACTTCGTTTCCTCGTTTCGCCCCACCGTGTTGCCACTCCCGTTGCTCGATCCTAGAGACGTTCGACTCCTCGCTTGGGACGCGATCAGGAAGAGTCTGACCAAGAGTTTCGACGGGATTCTCGGCTGCGTTCCATCGTTTCTTTCTCATATCCCTTCATCCCGCGATCACCCGTGGATCACCGTGTGCTTCGAGAGGGAAGCTTGCCCCGGTAAACTTTTCGCTGATGCTCGCTGAATGGGCTCGTGCGATCGACGAAACAGGGAGGACTGCTCGTGAATCAGCTCTGGGCCTTGGACCAGTATTTAACGAAGACTATTGGGGGGGGGGGGGGGAAGGGTGGTTCAAGGACCGCTGAATTGTGCGACACGTGAAATTGCAGATAGCGCGTGCCTTTTTCTTAGTGGACGAGTTGATCCTTTGTTCAGCGTCGCCTCGGTATTCTTGAGCGACGATGCAATAGTAGAAAGTCAGAAGAAAGGGACGCAGGAGGGTATGAGAATACTCGGACGCGCGAAAGGACGTTTCATCATTTCTCTGGTATCAAATTGCAACTGCTGGACTTGCGATCATGAAGCACGTCGAGTATAAATCGAAGTGTCCGCCGCACGCGTTCTCCGAGAGTAGGGACCCGCCTGATGCGTACAGCAAGCATTCTCAGAGGAAGAGCCAGTCTGTCGCGTTTGCCAGGAGTTGCAGGTGGGTATCAGAGCGGCGAAAATTAAAGCGTGATGTCGCCTGACGATTAAACAAATCATTCTCTCTGGTCGTGTCCCCAAGGAATCCAGAGACAGTGGCGAGCTACTACGCTTCCGCGACTTCTTACAAGCCGCAGAAGGGTTACGCGGGTCCCAGTCCGACGTACTCCAAGTACCCATCGCCTCACAGCCCCGAGGTGTCACACCACGGCCTCCAAAGTCACTCCAAGCTCTGCAGAGACAAGCATTACCCTCCGAACCCCCCGGCCGTCAGGAAGAATCGCTACGGCGAGGAGTTTGGGGACAGTGAGAGATTGAAGTACGTGGAGGAGAAGCTGGGGAACTTCACTGACGAAAATGGGGAGGAAGAAGCAGAGGAAGAAGGTACAGATTGGATGATCGAACGGTGATCGAGTAGATCGAAGCCTCGTGTGCATAGTTGGATGGGGCAGGAGATCCTGGGTTCAACCGTGAAATATTAACACTTGAGATTTCTTCTGACAGAGGACGTTCACGAGGAGCCGGGCGACTACCTGAACAAGGATTACGAGGAGCAGGAGGCGGACGACGAAACAGACGAAGAATCTGACACATCCCCGCAGACCCATAGAGCTCCGAGGGAGGGCAAGAAAGAGGCATTGCTGAGGGAGCAACGATGGAGAGCCACGGAGCAGCAAGAAGCACGAAGACTTCGTTGCCAGCAGCGCGGGGCTATGGGCCAAGGCCATACGTCGCCCACCAGGTTCGTAAAAGGGGATATAGCGTAAAACACCCTGGAATATCCAATAATATCCAGATATTGAGAGTCTAACGGGAGTAGCTGTTCGAGGATGATAGTGATTAGGGACGAGTAGGTCTCTATAGACCTGAAAGAACACTCTGATCAGGTACTACCAAGATGTTGAACACGAGGTTCCCGAGCCCTTATCAGAAGAAGACTTCGTCCCAACGTCGCTGAAGAACCCATCGAGGAGACCAGCCACGGACTACCACCAGTGGCCACAGTCGCGGAGCGAGTCCGATCGATACGATGCCGCGGCACTGGCGATCCCGACGTCTCGAAGAGCCCGCACCAAGCCCGAGATCGACCACCTGATCGAGGCGGAGTTCGGCAAGACGAGAAAGTGCAATCGCTGCGGCAACCTGTCGAACAAGAAGAGCGAGTCCCCCACGAAGAACTGCTGCAGATTCGACGATCGCGCCAGCTTTCCTACCAAGGGACCAATTGGTAAGCTTCTTCCCAACTTTACCTTTCAATCCAGTTTGTGGACCTCGCTCACGCGGAGCTACTGAATCTTCAGTGCAAGCACCTACTTATTAACAATGAGATTTGTTAAGCAGTGGTTTCACCGACTCAATCTTTCCTAGAATCATGAATGAAAACTACGTCCAAATGACTTGCAACGGCAGATACTGCTGAGTAGTGTCTATCCCAGTCTGGGTGCTTGATAGTCACCACCTTTTCTTCCTGACATTCCAGGCGACGAGCCCGAGAGCCACGAGCAACAATTCTGCGGCCGCTACATCTCCAGGCACAGCTCCAAAGACGCAAACGGTGCCAACGACATCCCGACACCCCTGTATCCGTCAAAACCGCGCAGATCCAGGGACCTGAAATCGCCGACGATCTACGAGGTGCCCGAGCAGATGGAGAAGCTTCCCGACTAC
Source organism: Andrena fulva (assembly GCA_946251845.1). Taxonomy (NCBI): domain Eukaryota; kingdom Metazoa; phylum Arthropoda; class Insecta; order Hymenoptera; family Andrenidae; genus Andrena; species Andrena fulva. Next base: position 7,268,433 of record OX276333.1, read on the forward strand.
TCGCGATCCTCTCCGAGATACCACAGAAAATTCGCCGACGTGTACCCCGAGAAAGTGAAATGCTCCGTGCACACGTCCCACGGTCTTCCGCGAATATCCTCCCGGTACGAGGAGTGACGGAGGGAGCCGGATGGATGTCCCGACGCGAGTCCTCTTCGACTCTCCGAGGGCGGATGAGCGTCGGGGAGCGAGGAGGACGGATGTGCGTCGAAATTCTGTGATGTTCGGTGAATGCATGTCGAAGACCCGAACTGAAAATTCTCGTACCATTTCGTGACCGAAAGCCCCCTTCCCCTTCATTTCGGGATGCGCGTCTGCAAGTATCTCCGTGTACGAACTTGATCCGCTGCCTCCGGATGGACGCTCGCGGACGTGCGCTTGATCGAGAACGTAGAAAACGAACCCTGTCGGACCCGGAGCGAAAGACGGGCCACGAGAATCGAGAATGTATCACGAGGTAGTAGCGTATATCTCCTGTTCGGTCGTTTCCCTCCCACTGGTTGTGTAATATATATTTTTGTAACTGTCCCCGAGTAACTGTAGACGTCACCGCGCGTTCCGCGCAATCAGACCTCCGCACCAATAGCACGATGTACATATAGGCGAAGCTAATTCGACTAGGGTCAATATGTCCTCCGCTTACCTACCGTCTTCGGTGTGATGATCTTCGTTCTAACCACGTTTCTTCGGCACTGGCGCACAAAATCCACTGTATATATTACACGCGACACCGCCGCTAGCACTCTGTGTACACGTACGCGTACATGTTGCAAAAGAATAAACTTTCGAATCTGTAGACCACGAGTTAGAACTCTTCACCCTCGCCACCTTCCTCCTGGTCACCTGGAAATTAAACGACATGTTGGTTTTTTAAGCAGAGAAATATTAATTTTTCCCTCGAATCTCTGCTAATGGGAGCTGAATTTCGAAACACTTTTCTGTTCTAAAAATTTATTGAAAATTTATTGTACCTGGGGTGCAATTTTCAGAGCGCAATTTAGAAACTTTTATTCATCCTTTTTATTTTTTCCGATGCAGTTGAATAGTTGATATACACGTTTTGCAAGGAAAAGATTTAAGAAATGCAGTGATGTTTCTTTAGTAGAGGCTTTATTAAAGATTTCCAGTATAGTAAAACGACTGAAATAAGGATAAAAACAATGTTTCTCAATCGAGGATAAGGCCAGAGATTAAGCTATCGAAAAACTGCCTGTGATGTCCCTTCCTCTCCCCACAATTAGTACTAATTAATTACTGTTACTGCTTAAGCTCTGTCTGGGATTTTATTCGCCTGGCTACGAGGGGGGTGCAGCTTTTTACCCAGCCACAAAGGAGGAGGCTCTCCCTCAGAACTTTTGTTTAAATATTAATAACGCGCTGGAACTCTCCATGCTTCGTTCAATTAAACTTAATATCTCTATCATAACGGAACGTCGAAAGTGGATATTACTTATTGCGGCGAAAGTGAGGGGGTTGAAGTGTTACAATCAGCAAATAGAAATATGTCAAGACTGTAGAATTTTAAAACCGGGGAAAGATTATTTATTAAACCTGCAAAAGGGTGTATTGCGCAGGGACTCCTACCGGTACGTAAAATACCGGTATTATACCGGTATTTTTCGGTTGTATCTTCGTCTGAGACTTAATACCGGTATAACGCTCATACCGGTATTTCGCCAATACGGCTATACCGAAACCGATATCATACCGAAATAGATAAATACCGAAAACAAAAGGTTACCGGTAACCGAAATAAATACCGGTATTTTTTCGGTATTCTTTTCAGTAACATGGTAGGTTTCGGTGTTCACCGAGAAGAATACCGAAAAAATACCGGTATTTATTTCGGTTACCGGTAATTCCGAAAACCGATTGTTTTCGGTATTTATCTTTTTCGGTATGATATCGGTTTCGGTATTTATCTGTTTCGGTATGATATCGGTTTCGGTATAGCTGTATTGGCGAAATACCGGTATGAGCATTATACCGGTATTAAGTCCCTGGTCTTGCGAAGTGCGATAGTGGTCCCTTTTCAATGAGCTTAATTATTAATTTTTCTTTAGAACTTGCAAGGTATCCGGTTAAAACTGATTACACGAGACTAGTTTGCTACCTAATAGGGGCGGGAGGTCGACATAATCGGATCGAATAATGATCAATGGAAGAGCCATGAAGTTGTGGTCATTGATTACACGTACACACGTCGCTCAAGCGGGCGCAATTCCGCCATGGAAAAATCTGATGTGGATGACGTTGGTAACTAATATTCGCTCGTTACGCGCACCCCTTTTGTCGCCGTGATAAATTAGCCGTCGACCCATGTCAAAGGGCTGCAAAGAAAGCAAACCTTCGATGGAGAATCGTACAGACTTCGCTATCACACTAGAGCATCAAGGATATCGATCTGAAACGGGGTGCTTCGATGCTCTAATCTGTCGTCAGCTTCCCTCTCTGCCAAATCAACGTTGCCTCTATCGAATCTAATCCCGATAATGCAGTTACGTTTTGCAGTGATTCGTGAATAAAATTCTCGGGATTCGTCGAGGAACACTACGGTGACGAGCGAAGTCTGAAAGGTCCACGGGGGTGTCATAGATTCCTCCAACTATAAAGCTTAAGAAGATTTAGAAAGAATCGGTAAAATTTTCCACCCCTACTCAATTTTTCGTCCACTAACAAGCAGAGTATTTTAGGTGTCCGCCTCCGATCATTTTGATTTTTGAAAAATAAGAAATACGTGTTTTTTTATTTTTCCCCGTTTTCATATTTGGGGAGTGAAAACTGCGTTCAAAGTTAGGGGTGAAAAATCATTTTTGTGGACTTTTTGAAAATCTGGTGAGTCAGTCATATTTCGCATTCAAAGACACAAAATTCGTCCATTGACACTATTCCCCTATCTCTAATAGTTCTCGAGATATTCCACAAAAATGAGTTTTTAACCCTAACTTTGAACGCAGTTGTCACCCCCCAAATATGAAAACGGGGAAAAATAAAAAAACACGTATTTTTCGGTCCTCTATAACATATCCAAAAATCAAAATGATCGGAGGCGGACACCTACAATACTCTCCTTGTAAGTTTGAAAAATATTAGAATTTAGAATGAAGTCTCACAGGAAGATTAAAGCAGCTGCACAAATTTGCCTCATTTTTTTAAGTGCCATTTAGACCAGCAATTTCCCAGCAACTGGATCTTCTAACACATCTTCAATGGCTTAAGGGGGTAGGTAACCCTCAACAGCCAAAAAGCATGCCCTTTTTCAAACGAATATTCTGAAGTAATAAATGAACATAGAGTAAATTTTTGTTTTAATTTTCAACCATCATTTCGTTGACTTTAATACACAAAACGAAAATTTTAAATACATTTACAGGGAGAAAATTTATAAGTCTAAATGTGAGAGCATGTGCGCGATGCACCGTCTGATGGTGAACACGATTCCGGTCAGGTAAATTACCAAAAACACAAAGTAAAGGCACTTTTATAATCTGTAAGACAGTCCCCATCTTGTGTCGCAAGCAAAATTTTGATAAAGAAATTAATAAAATTTTTATGTTGATTTAAATTTTCATTCAAAACGTTGGAGCGGTTTTCGAGACTTAATGTTCACCGTTTTGGAAAACGTAGTTTCTGGGAAATCGCGTTTAAAGTTGGCCATGCAGTTTTGTCGTTACGCAAAAATCCTAAAATCGAATTTTCGAAATTTTTTAGGGTTACCTACCCTTAAAACATATGCCTCAGAATCCGCATATGCGTTTTGCGTGGAGACATTGAATTAAGGAGCCCCTGCAGGTATCCAAAGAAGAGAAGCAAAATCTGACGCAGAGGGTGGCATTATTGAAACGTAGGTTTCCGAGCGGCCTGGATTATTGGAGGAAGAAATCTGAGCGCGGGGGACGCGGATCAAAATCGACCAGCGGAGAAAAAGAGTGGAGGTGATAAGCCTCGATATCTCCAGCTACACACCCCCAGCGCGAGATGTAAGCTCCGCCTATCCCTGGGGTTACACTAGGGACTTCCAAGACCCCCGTGAACCTCCCACCTCCGGCAGAGGGATATAACCCAACCCTCGTTTCCATCGTCGTTGGCATCCGCGGCATTCCAATTAGCTCGCGAATCAAAAGAGCCCCACTGCCTTTGTGGGGTCTCACCCTACCCCCCCTGGTGAACTGTCTCCTTCTCTCCCCAATCCGCCCTCCGTTTCGCTTCTCTTCCCCCCGCTCGCTCCTTCGTCCTTCTCGTTCCTCCGCTCACGCATCCACCCTCCACCCCCGCCGCCCGTTCCCGCCGCTCGGCAACCCCTCCGACCCCCTCTTTCTTTCCTTCCCTCGGACCTCTTTCCCGCGTTACCATTCTTTTTCCGCGCGCACATTTTGTCGCTCATACGTAGAATTTCGACTCGCCCGGGTCTCCCCAGCCCCTCGCACCTGCGACGCAACGAATCGCGGAGCGGCTTCCCGAATTCATCGATCTTCGGCGAGCCTCTTCCTCGGCCTTTCATCCCCAGGCCGTTCGCCGCTCGTCGTCCTGGCCAAAGAATAAACGAATCCCGAAAAAAAAAACTCGCCCCGAAAAAGCTCGCGCCGCGCGCCCCTTTGCGAAGCCCGCGAGCGCGGGCGCTAGGGTCGCCCGAGCTAATTGAAATTGGACGAAACCGCTCGTGACGTTTTCCCTCCGGCGGCCGCGACGAAGCGCAACACAAATTTTATTACGGCGCGCCTCCATCCACTTCGTTAGATACCACTTTGTTTATCATTCGCGGATATTAAAATCGTCGGTGCGGTGCGCGCGCGTGCCCGCCACCACCCCTTGCCCCAACCCCCCGCCGACCGCGCGCCCCCTCCAGTTTTCCATAAAATCGCGACTGGCGCATATTTTCCCCTCCAATTTTTTCGTTGTTGTTTTTTGCGGTCTTTCCAGTGGTCGCGAGCAGCCGGAACGGATTCGCGTTTCGCAGATTAAAATCCAACGCTAAGAATTCGTCGTGTTCGAGCGAGTCGATGGCACCGTGCCACCCTCCACTCCGCCCTTTTCCACCCCCACCCCCCCCCCTGGGGCTTTTTTATTACTTTTCCCCCGTTTATGAAATCACTCCGGGGCCGCGCGGGGGTGGCAGCGGGAGGGCAGGATTTTTGCGTTTCCGCTAATTGCCGGGCGAATCGCCGAGCATCCTCGAGGCCGGCCAATTGGAACGGCCCCGGCTTGAAATTGATGTAACCCAGCCGAAATTATGTCAAAGCGTGGCGTCGCGGCGAAACGCGTTATTAAACGCGTTTTAATGTGCAACGGGCGCACAGCCGTCGGATAATCGGCGTTCAAATATTTGCAATTTAAACGCTTTGAGCGAAAACTCCGGCCGAAGGGATCCTTTTCCGTCGCATCTGCCATTCGCCGCGGTTATTATTTCCCACCAATCGCATCATTAGGTCTATTTAATCTGTGCTTCAATACTGGGCGCATCATTCTCCAGCTTCTTCATTGCTAAGGGGTGGGAAAAATCTGTGGAGTACTAGAAACGATGGAACCACATTCACTTTTTGTTACGTTTCGCTTTTTCATCGCTACTTATCAGGATTGATAATGGTCTCCTTTGAGATTAATGTTATTTTTCTTTTTCAACCCTTCGTCGTCGCAAGGGGTGTATCGCACCCCAAGAGCAATTTTCAAGCTCAAGAGGGAGATTTTTCGAAAAAAAAATCCCTTCTTCTACGATCGTGGAAAATCGCTTTTCTTGAACTACAAAATTTCATCACATAAAAATTTTCATTTCTAGAAAAAGAGTATTAAGTAGTTAAAAAATTCAAAAATTAAAAGATTCAAATATACGAAAATGGTAACTCAAAAAGGACGCTGGCGTGCAGTGAACCCCAATTTAAAGACACCCAAGGGTGAACCAATCGCGATAGATCATTGAATTTATAAGCAACGTCTTTGATGAGCTTTTTCTCCATTCTCATTGCCATTTTTTTTTTTTTTTTAGCAGCGTAACGGTACACTGATATTTTTTAAAGCAACAGAAATATGTAAGTGCACCCTCCGCACAATATCACCGGTGTCATACGCTCCCTGATATTTCGTTTATTACGAATTTTTCGAGGACCAGAGAGAACAGTCGCAGCGATGCGTAGGAAGCCGCGATCATGGAATACGTCGGCACGATCAAAGGGCATTCCTTTGCGCGAAATATGCCAGAAACCCGCGTCGGAATCATATCCATCGATGACTGAGCCAGTAATCGGTATAAGCAAACGGTAAAGTGCTGTGTGCAATGGGGCTGAAACTGATGCGTCTATCTGCAATCCTGGTGGTATATAAAGAGAAGCTCTCAAAGAAGGGTGTCGTTTAATTTAATGGGGCATAGGTATTTCTTTGAAGCTTATGATTCCCAAGATTTCAAGACCCTTCACGTAGGGTTACTCATTTTTTTTACTGAAATGCAGTGTCCCCCTATCACCTAAAAATGTCCTTTTTTGTTTTATCCACAACTCAAGCGATCCTCTCCTCTCGGCTTTACCTGGCAAAATTCCATCGCTACCCCTACAGCAAATTACGTTGCTGAAAAGTTGCAGAAACGTTGCAGTTTCGTTGCAGTTACCTTGCAGGTAATATTTCTGAGATGTTGCAGAAATGTTCCTATGTCCGCCCGTGTGCAACATTGCATGAAATATTTCTGCAACTTTTCTGCAACGTTTCTGAGATTTTACAGCAACTTTTCTGCAACGTTTCTGCAACGTTTCTGAGATTTTACAGCAACTTTTCTGCAACGTTTCTGCAACGTTTCTGAGATTTTACAGCAACTTTTCTGCAACGTTTCTGCAACGTTTCTGAGATTTTACAGCAACTTTTCTGCAACGTTTCTGCAACGTTTCAGCAACCAAGTGTGCTGTATGGGTAGGAGGACGTGCTCCTTTTCAAACGATTTCACACTAAATTATCCTCCTTTTTTATTTTTGGATCTGGTAACTCTACCTTCATGTGTTTAAAAAATCTGTCTTTAAATTACTTTCAAATGATTCTATCAGGGTGAAGAATAACGATTCCAAGATCTAATGTAATAGCAAATGTTTCTCCCTCCCGAGTCCCGAGTATTTATAAGTACTGCCACGTTGCCCCAATAAATTAATCGGAAAGAAAGGAATTAAGAGACACGGGAGACGCGAAGAAGTGGGACGTTCAAGTAGAACCGCAAAATCAGAGAAATACAAGATTTCTACGGTGCCCAGCGCTCCTCACCCCCGAGGGGTCGCCCATCCCGCCAGCCGGTCCAATTAACGTTGTAGATGCGATAACAAGTGGCCGCCGGTTTAATTTATCGTACGACGAAGCGACCGTTCGCAACAAATTGCAATATTCTTCCCAGATTCGTTGTCTCGCGTCACCGAGCAGCATGACCGATGCTCCTGTTATTAAGGGTGCGAGGAGCATACAAATATTTCCGTTACGATTAGTCGCGGGCAATGCGGACCGGCCGACTGCACCTGCATCTCTGAAACCGACACCATGCATCATAACTTCGATCACGGGTCGGCTGCTGGTACAGGAGCAGCTTCAATAACGATGCAATCTCATTCAGATGCTAGCCAGCGTTAGGTACGAACGAGCACTTTGCCGGAGGTTCCTTGATACAAATGTGCCTTGAAAGTGCTGACCAATGTATTCTTTGGATGACAGGTAGCACGTTCAATTGGAATCGTGTTCTTTCAAGAAATCTGAGTTAGAAGAAATGGTAAATTCTTTGCTAAGTAACTACCACCCCCAGTAGCGTGCTCAGGATTTAATCTTGCGGGGAGCCGAGCTGAAAGGATAAAAATATTTTCAAGGTAAATTCAATAAAATTCATTAGGTGATTATAAAAATTTGCAAAGCTCTTGAATTATAATACTTCAGTCGTGGTGACTTGGGTGGGTATATTTTTCATTTTTCATTGGGGGTGCCAGGGCCCCTTGGTCCTCAGCTGGGTGCGCCACTGACCACCCGCCAGTGGCAAGAATTATAAATTGCAGGGAAGGTCGAGGATTTCGCACATTTTCGATTATTATTAGGATCGATGGATCTAAGTAAGAGTTTCAAATTTTCTAGCGAAATCTTGGGGAAGACGTTCGTTTTTTAATACCCCTGAGATGTGTTACAAGGAAAAGTGGATTATTCAATATCTGCTTTTAAGGTTTCTAACCGTGGATTTCTTTTGGCAGAGATAGTTTGCTCGGTTCGCAGCTATCGCTAATCGCGGCCAGGAATATACATGTCGTGAAAAGCATAACCGCTTTGCTGGGGCCGAGAAGAAGGGGGGTGCACGCAGAGGGGTTGCGTACAGCTCGCATTCATAACATCAGACGTGGGTAATAAAAGTCAGCACTCCCTCCCGCTCTTCCTACATCGCTCCCCACCTTCGCTTTGAGAACTGGGGTGGTCGTAGAGGCACGTAGGTGAATCAAAAAGCGACGAGGGTGAAACGACACGGGGGAATATTATTATTCTGTAACGTCGGGTGGATCCTTTGCCCCTCGAATTTTTCTCATAAACGTGCGCACACTTTTTTGCACGTACACGTGTGGAAAGCTTGCACCAGTGTGGTTTCGCGATGACAATGCAACTATGGACGCTGGAAATCACTCGACTAGTCCATTTAAGCTATCCGCGCTCACCCTGGGAGTCATTGGTAATCAAACAGAATATTCAGAAGACAACGTTTAAATTTTTTGAAATTTCCCTACGATTCCTTGAAAATCAACAAGCTCTTCAGATTTTCCCATGGCTAACAATAATTTAGAATACAAACTCTGTAGTCGCTTTAGAATACAGGGTAGGCTGGGCCGAAAACAGGCAAAAATAATTTTTTTTTAAATTTGACTTGAAATAGGGAAAAAATGTGTGAGGTGTGTCAAAAAGCTCGCTGATTTTTTTTTATAATTTTAAAACTATATTTAGCCGCGCACCGGAAGGTCAAAGGGGTGGCTTGTGAGGTTATAGGTATCGACACTATCTGCTCTATATTCAACAAAAAACTTTTGGTTACTTACTAGCTTGGTAGAAACCGACTGCGCCCTGTGATCTACAAAAACTATTAATTCGAGAAAAAAACGATACCTTTGACCCCCCAGGGCGCGGTTAATAATAGTTTTAAAATTATAAAAAACTCAGCGAGCTTTTTTACAAACCTCACACCTTTTTTCGCTATGTCAAGTCAGATTTAAAAAATATATATTTTTGCACGTTCTCGACACAGCCTACCCTTTAGTGTCCAAGGAACGCGGCTAATCCTGTTTTTTTTTCATGAAAAAAAATCTAATTACTTTTTGTGCAGAGCTACAACTTTTTTTACTATGACGGGGAAAGAATCCAAAATGTTTGTTCGGCCCAGCCTAATACAGGGGCAGCAAAATTGGTAGAAAAAGAAAATTAAAATCATTAAAACCTAATAAACAAGATACCACAAATTCGAATTTAGTATCAAACTTATAAATTGTTTTTCAATCACCCATATAATTACTAAATATTTTATAAAACAAATAGGTACCTAAACAAAAATTTACTCACCGTCAGAAGCTATATTTAAAAACAATTATTTATAATTTACAATTAAACACAAAGGGCGGCAAAAATCATGTTTGCCCTGATGGGACTGAAACTCGTCGGCGACGATGCACCTGACGATCAACGTAACGTGTTAACGAGTGAAATAAGCAGCAGGAATTTCGGCGCGGATTCATTAAACGTTTGTTGCATGGAAGAGGGTGCCGATCCAGAGATCACACAACATGTTACCGTGGCCGATTAAAGGGAAGAATGATCGTATCTTCGACAGTCACTTTGTTCCCGGCATGTAATCCCCTCTGTATTGTGCGCCACTCGTCCGACGGGGACCCCCCTCGTCGCCGGGGGTCAAGTGTTTCCGCCCACTTAGACGCGCCGTGTTTCGCGCTGACGCCGAGGGGGGACGCCATCGGAAGAATCGCAACTATTTCATTTCGGGACAGATTAGACGGATTAGCGACCGAGGACACGGGCGAAACGCTATTTAGAACTGTCGGTTATGCGACTGCATTCCGCAGGGGTCGGCCGGAGAATATTATTTTCCCGAAATCATCCGCGCAACGCCGCGAGACCTCAGCGCCCGTTTTTATATCCCCCTTTTGTGCCCACCCTTTTGTGCTCCCGTCTCGCAACAAATTTGCGGCGGCAGTATCCGTTGTAATATCTTTGCATTGTAATATTCCGGCGTAACGCACGTGAATTCATGTTTATGAAACGCTCTCGTACAGAATCCCGCGCAAAAACCGCTTTATTCTCGGCCGCGGCGGTGATCGCTAGCCGGGGAACGTATTTTTCGGAAGCGATCCGTTCCCTCGGTTCGCGCCGTTAATTTGTGGATAATGAAAGCGATTTTCAGGCGGGCGAAACAAATGTTACATCGCCCGTTGCGCGCGCGGTACTTATCGATACTGGGATCAAGTGCGTTAATTAAGTACCCCTTTCAGCTCGCGATATCTTTATCTACCGGCGTACCTTTCGTTATGTACAAAGGGATTAAGCGGAAAATCGGATTCAGACGTTTCATTTAGAGTGACGGTGAAGTCGAGCCGCGCTTTAAATGTGGCCGGTCAAAGAAGAATGTTAAACTTCGATAATGAACGGTGCTTTGATGAAAGGGACACTGATTGCACGTGTAAAGCAGAAGCATCGTGTAAACAACAAGCCGGCTGCGCACCGAAGAGCAAATATTTTTTACACGTTACCCGTTCGCCGATAACGAGCATTGTTTACTAAACAATTTGAAACGAAAACCGGCTCACAGGACTCCTGGAATTTTCTGAAAAATATTTAATTTTGTTCAAGAAATTGAGAAACTGTGCTCTATAATGTATTTTTCATGCATTTCTGTAGACTTCAATTTCTTATAATTGTATTTCGTAAACCACTTTTCCGGAAATTAAATCCATCTTCAATTTAGGCGCGCAAAATAATTTCGAACCGCGTGGTAAGATAAACTACGAATTTTATAAGAATTTCTAAGAAATCGGTTTTACGAATTGAGAGATTTCAAATTTTATATACTGAAGGAGAAATTAGTGAGAACTGTATGTATTTTCGAATCATTAAAGTTTTTCACGGAATTAGTTTCGAATAAGGTTATTTCAAGTTATCCCGCTTTTTTTCCCACATTGCACAGCGCGCTAAAAGAGGACAGACATGCGTCACTCGTATATCAAATTAAAAACACTCTAGAAGTATTTGTTAAAGAGAAGCCGAGTAAAAACGCTGTCCTAATTTTGCAAATATTAAATTCGCGTGGTATCAGTCATTAATAAGCATTTCTTTGTAATAATTCCGCCAATTTTTCGTTCCTCACTATGAGAGGGAAGAGGACAGGAGTCCCTGTCCCTGTCTATATAGTTACCCGCCTAGCGCTGAGCGCAAGGATTTATGGGAAAAATCTTGCAACAGCTACTGGTCTCTTTCGCGGTCTGTGCGTCTATGATTTTCACTAAATTTTTGTATTTAACTTCAGTGTTTAACGTTGACATTACTTCAAATCGTTTAACAACCTTCGAGTAATCATTGCTATTGTGACGCGATTGTTAGTTTATTTTTCGAGTTAGAACAAAATTTTTACAATCGTCTTAGTAATGCGCTTAGGGCCCTATACCTCCCGATCAAGTGTTGGAGATTCCTCGCATTTTTATCAAATTTTGATGCTCGCCGCCCGCATTATTTTCTCAAATAGTTGCTTTCTTTTATTAACAAAATGTAAGTAGCAATTTGTGAATCGATTTAATGAGTTTTCTAGATTTTCGATTATACGATCTATTACACTTTTTCGCGTGTATATTTCTGCTTGCGTTTCTTGCTTTGATTTAACCGTTCTTCTTTATAAACAGGAAATAATTAGTTAATTGTTTCACTTTTTTTGCATGTCTTCGACGGTGGCTTTGTCAGCCGAATCGTCTGCTTCTCGCGAATGAATCGTTTCCTGGCGGCGTTCGGCGATCGGTGAGTCCTTTCATTTGTTATATTTTTTGTTTTTATGCATGTGTTCCGTAGATTTATGTGTAATGTTAATGGCCCCATTAAGCTGGGCATCCACCTGGAAGGTAAGCTGAGTTAAGCCATGCGGTGCTACGCTATGCTAAGCTAACCCGGAAAAACTGTTTTTGTCGGGTTAGCTCGACGTGGCACGAGATTGCCCCGCGAGAGACTTTTCGGAAACATAGCAAGGCATAGCACAGAAACGTAGGTTTTGGTGGAAAGTATGGAAATTTGTTTGAATATTTTTTAAAACGTAGCATAGTATAGCATGGCTTAGCTTAGCTTCCAGGATTCCCAGCTTCACTGGACATGCGAGGATATAATTGTCAGAAAATCGGTATTTCTTAATATTGGAATATAAGACAAATGTTGGGCTTCCTTGTTTTCAGAATAAATACATTTTTCAGAGTTTTTGCATTTTTGCAACAAAATTCCCTTGAAGCATTATGTTTACTCCTTTGTCCCTATTAATAATCTTACGTCATCCCTTGATTGTATTTATAATTTTGTTGACGAACAGCAGCGTAAGCTTATATTCTTTGGAATTATTAATACACGTCACACTCGTCAGCCATGAACAATGTATGTAAATCAGGTGCGAAAGGCCATCGTTAAGTTTAATATATATTTAAAATAACATGCATCCTCTTGGTAAAAATAGATCAAATTACGTTTAATTTTGTCTGTCTAATTAATTCTCTAATTTCAAGCTGTTTTATTTTGCAAATTATTATTTGTCATTTTTAATGGAAAAGTAAGGACACTTGAATAATATAAGAAATGTGGTTGTTGATGGGGCCATTTACCTTAATACGAAAGAAAAAATATTCAAAAGTAGCGAAGTACAAAATGCACATATATTTTGAATATTTTTCGAAATACAAAAGTTTACATCTGTAGTTGTTTCACTAAATTTTTATATATAAATATAACGCATATTGCTATCACAAGCAACATAAAATTCCATAATGTACGTTTGTATTTCTAAAAGTTCTGAGAAGCTTCTGTGATGTAATAGCATTTTTCCGAAAAATAATTCTTGTGAACACACTACACAGTTTTCTTTCCTTTCAATTTCATTTTTAAGCATATCTGCAATATGAGAGATGCTTATGTTAGCAATATACACCTGATCAAAAAAGTCTCTATATAATACACAAAGATCGCGATGTTTATATTAGATTTTTAATAAATATGGACATTATTTGTAACAGCATTTTCTGCGAAATGAACACAAAGCCTATTAATAATACAATATGCTACAAAGTAGACCATTGCTGTGTTGATAAAGGTGATTTTCGCAACTCTTCTGAGCATTTTGCCATAAAATATTGAAGAGGACTTGTGATTTATTTTCAATGTTGCACAAATGCGGAAAATCTAGTTAGTTCTGGGTTGAGTCTATTTATATTGGGTCTGGGTCAGCCTAGATTAGGTCTGCATTGGTCTAAATTGGGTCTGGGTTAAACTTGGATTCTGTTTGGGTTGAGTCTAAGTTAGGAAAATTATTCCGAATAATAATAAGTAAAAGAACAAAGTCAAATGCATTGAAGAGGTTTGCATACTGTGTATAGAGACTTTTTTGACCGCGTGCATATGCAAATAAATTAGCGCAAAATGTAATTTAAGAACTTATACATTTATGTATGCATGCGACTGGAAATTAGAATTTTTTTTAAACATTTCATATACATGTTCTGAATGTTTATTACGTTATTTTGATTATTCATATTGCAGAAACTTATTGAATAATTGACCAACTGCATTCTTCGAACATTCATTACACAGAGTCATTCGTTTACCCCTTTTTAATAAGTATGAGAGAAACTTTTAATGATAGACTTCTAATGAGAGTAATAAAAAAAAATGATGGTGAAAATGTTTACAGAAATGGTGGATATTAACTTTGAGAATAGAATGTTACGATTTATCTACACATAGGATACGAATAACAAAATCGTAGTTTTTGATGGAAACATAAATTACTAATTTTGTCATAAATTGCTGATGTCACTAATTAGTTTAGTAGTAAAAATCTATTATTATAAGTTTCTGCAATTGTTTTAAAGTCGTTATATATAATTTAATTGAAAAATCACAGCTTTCTTAATAGCTAAATACATAAATAGTCAGATATTTCAGTTTTACGCATATTATGCATTAGAAGTGCAAAATATAGAGACAATTAATGAATTTATGTCTCATTAGAGCATTTATATTAGTAATTATGGTTACAAATAGTAAGCTGTATGAGTATATTATGGATAGCTAAACTTGGCTATACTATAATAGAAGTGGCAGTTATTCAAAAAATTACTAATTACTTTTAATATTGACGTGTTGCGCGATCAATATTAAATATTGCAGACTTTACGTTAGGTCTAGTCCAGGCCTGCACAGCGAGCCTTTTTCAGCGCCTAGCGGCAAGCAACCAGCCGTACGCCGTTACTAAGGGTAGAATCGGTGAGGCGAACTGCAGTAGTGTAGGTGCGGGCTCGTAGCCGCGTAGCGTAAGTATATATGGTTGGGTTCCTTGTGGGGCCCCAGTGTTATTAGTAATAAATGTTTTATTATCAGTAGAATCGAACCGTCAAGTCATACGAAATGCCGGCAGTAGCAAATGTTTTGGAAATTTCATGACCCCACCGAATTATATTACGGGACCTGCTCTGCACTGGGGCCCCACAAGGAACCCAACCATACATACTTACGCTACGCGGCTACGAGCCCGCACCTACACTACTGCAGTTCGCCTCACCGATTCTACCGTTAGTAACGGCGTACGGCTGGTTGCTTGCCGCTAGGCGCTGAAAAAGGCTCGCTGTGCAGGCCTGGTCTAGTCAAAAGCAGCATATAAAAAGTAGTAAGAATGAAATCTCCATTGAGTTTTGAGTAATCTTTGGTAACTAGTCGACAGCATTCGGACATTTTACCAACGAGGTGATGTTTGTGGCATATTTTGTTGATTTGCTAATGACGGTCCACTGTATATAATCATGTAAGCCATTTTATAGACGATACTGAACGAGGTTTTAGTAACTGGAACAAACAGTTTTCTACCTCCATGCAATAAGTGGAGTAAGTCTCTCTGTTAATCTTTGGTAGTTCCTTTCTAATTCGCGTTGGTAGTCTCGTTGATCTGGCCCAATCAGGTTCTTATTTCTTCTCAAAGCATCTAGGCACTTCTTTGAGAAATCCTTGAAACATAAACGTAGCTTGTGCTGCAGTCTGGTTGGTTGGGCGTTCTGCTCCCGTAACCCAGAGAGGAACACAACCGCCACTTCTGCGGGTCCTTGATTAACTGTGGTTCCAATGCAGCCTTGCAGAACCATCTGCAACATCTTCGCATCGGGTGGTTCTTGAGCTGTGGCTGCAGCAACCTGGGAAGAGTTCGATCAAATGAGAAAATTACAGAGACATTTGTTCATTCATTAAATTATACGCATACTTCTGCAGTCTTCTTCTGTATGTCTTCAATCGCAACTTCAATGGGACTTAGAACTATTTGCTTCCTAGCTACCACCCGTATTCTTGTCTTCAAGTAGGGGAAGTGTGTAGCCACTGTTAGAATTGTTTTACGCTTGCACTGTTCCCTTAGCTCGCCATGGGCCTTGCCGCCAGGTGTAAAAGGTGTCGCGTACACAAATCGTTCTAAAAATAATTCGCCGATAACAATAAAATGTAAATTATTTCGGTCGAAATTACTCAAAACGGCACTCACTGATATTAAAATTTCTGTGGAAAATAGTTGGCCTGTGCCTGAGTTCGTGGAGTTCGAAGTATGGCTCTACGTAAGTGATCTGAACGTAGGCCTTATCAGGTTCCAGCTTACTGGGGTCCACAGGGTTCGAGTCCTTTATTATCACAATATTTTCAGTGCCGAATCTCTCCGCATAGAAGTTTTCAAGCCTCGAGAATATTTCTGGTAATTTCGTCAGAGTAGGTTCTTTGTAAACGAACTCTTCACCAGCAAGGTCGCCAAATCGCCCGCCATAGAATCCCACTCTGAAATACGTGCCAAATACTCGCTTCCCTGCTAGTTGCTCTACGCGTGTATAAGCTTCATGAAGCTTCCTACGATAGGAAAAGCACATTAGAATATGGATAACACATCCACACTGCGCTTGAAGGATTTTAAATGCAGTACCCGTGAATATTGGCCAATTTTTTGTAATCATGCGCAGCTTCTGCTATGGGAAGCAACACTCTGTACACGTCAGGAATGGCTTCGTACATTCCGGCGGCATGGAAAGAACTAGCAGCGTGTTCTAATAAACCTGCTAAACCACTCTCCGAGAAATCTGGGCCTAAGCACAGGCCTTCTTCCCTTCTGGCCAGTACATCATCACCAACAGCACTTTCCTCTAAAGAATTTGGGGTAACGGGGCACAGAGCAACAGCTCCTACTGGTCGACCACCACCTCCTGGCTCCAGGAGGTGCAAATATTCTGCTACCAGAGCTGCACTGTGCACCAAACACATTGCAGCTTCTGTATGATTCTTCCTTTCCATGTGTTGCTGGGCCATATTCGCCAACCACGTCAGCCTGAGATCTGGTGATCCTTGATAGCCCTTTGCAATTCTGTAGAATTAACTTCCAATGTGAAATGTGGTCGCGGTTGAGTATTTCATGAGTATCGTCGACTTTCAATTACCTGTACATGAGGTCTAACAGCATTTCTGGATCCTCTTGGAATTCCTTCATTTTAACCGTGTCGGATAAAATCATATGCAAATTGAATAGAAGATCCTTCACTTGCTCTGGGAAACTTGTGTCTGCCAGTTCTGTGTCCCTCTCGGCGTACACTAGCACTGTTTTCAGTGCCCTTCTGAGCGCCCCTTCGCTGGGGGCCCTTCCTCTTCCGACAAGAGCCGATAAAGATGTTGTCACTTGCATCTTAACTCGCGCGAAATTCTGGAATCGGGACAGCATGACAATGAATTCGCGAGTTATCTTGCGCTGACTGAAATGGGTAGTAGGTCCTAAGACACTTACATTACCGATCTCGAAATTCTGACGCATCAGTAAGTAAAGACTCGCAGCAGCATGGCTACGAACTGCGCTCAATGGGGAACTGCACCTAGTTAGTAACGTTAAACACAAATCGCCGCATCTTTCGCTTTCCTCGTCAAACAGTGCGCTGTGGTACTTGAAGACCAAAGCACGTTGCGTGTTAAACATGTGTTGCAATACAGATGTGCTTTGATTTCTGGCTAGTGCTCTTAGAAGCACTTTCAACACTGCCCCCACAACTGCACCTGCATAATGCCCAAATATTGAGAGCGTGAAAATGCATCTGTAAACGTAAGACACTGAAGATTCTACACTTACCACCCCCTCCATCAGCCTGTACAACAGTCTCTAAAGTATCTAAAACCACAAGGGAGGCTTCAGCTGCTAAGGCACCTTCTATATGAGCATCTTGTTCCACTGCTCTTCCTTCTGACTGCTCGCATGACCTTGGAATTAGGAAATCAGTCATGAAGCAGATATTCTAGAGACATTCAAGTGTTCACATACCTGTAAGGCATCTGGTCCTTACGCCATCTCAACTTGTCTCCGCTCATTCTCTCCTTTCTACGAAGCATCATCTCGCTTCTGGCGCTTCCTTGGCCAAGGATCACATCCTCCAGCCTAGATCTGATATCGCTGGTAGCTGCAGCTTGCGGAGGCAGCCTCTTTAGTGCTTTCTTCCCCTTATATTCGAACGCTGCCGTAGCAATGTTCAGAACTTGAAGAAGACACAGGATACGCCTTGAACTTAACTCCGAACACCATTGCACCAGCGCTGACTGCTCCAACCCCTTCAGCATCCATAACACACACATGAGAAGATGTCGTGTAGCCTCAGAACTCAATGAGACTCTGCACTGAGTTCCTGCAGCGTCAGCAGAAACGCCACCAGCTATGGCCAGAGCCACTGACTGCGTGATGGACCCTGATTCGTCAGGATAGACACTTTTGTCCTTAGAATCCCAGTGATACAGCTGCGGCAGAGCATCCATTATGATGTTCAGAAGTGGCAGATACAGGGCTGCGACCCTGGCTTTAGCTGCAGGGTCAGAATACCTAGAGTCCACGTCGTGGTACGCCATGAGGTGTCGAACCGTTCCAATAGCCTTGTTCTGAAGCATGGGATTCGGGATTTCTAGAGTGTTGGACAGGTCAGACAACACGATTCCCACCAAGAAGTGTTGCTGTCGAAACTCCTGGCTAAGCTCGGAGAATCTGGCGCGTTCTCCAGGGACTAGAGTCGATATCAAGCTCCCCGAACTGCCCGTGGATGGGCTGGGCGATGCTGGGGCAGACCCCGACGTGTACCCAGTCCCAAATGGCAGATTCAGAGCCACGTAGTGCTCATGGGAGCACACTGTCCGCACAAGATCCAGCTTCAGCGCGAATAGAGCAGCCGAGTCTGGAATGTGCATGGATGCCTCTGATAAGGAGCAACAAGCAGCCCGAACCAGGGATAGAACGAACCCTCTGTCCATCACTGACAGTAGATCAGACAGAAAGCTACCCACGCTCGATATCAAATTATTGGGCACTCTGTTTTCCTTCCCGCAGCGGGCTATCACTTCAGACGTTAGCGCTGCAGTGAGGGTCGCCACGTCGTCGCAGAATTGGGGCGAGAATCGGGTCTTCCTCGGTGCCTCTAGCATCCCCATCTCTGAGAGTGTCACCACCATGGACCGAACGATCAGCTCTAAGAAGAACCACGAGTACGTGACCGCCAGTTCACGTGCCTGGCCCGTGGACACGACCCAGTGCAATGCCAATTCCTCGTGCAGAAGCCTCCTGGTCGGCTGACTGTTTATGGAGGGTGATTCCTGGCGCATGGATGCTGTTCGATCCAGTCCTCGAGAGTGCACCTCCATTTCTAGGTCCTCCAGGGGTAGGTCAGGGTTGCTCTGAGCTCGTATGATGTTCGGGGAGTGCGCCATTCTGGGTAAAGAGCACTGATAGGCGATGTACGTGGCCAAAAGAGCGTGTCTCCCGTGAGCATCCAGTTGGCCATCTGGCAGATTGGTGATGTTTCGAACCAATAACCCTATAGCCTCGAAAACTGTGGCTGCTACGTTCAGTGGCTGAGAGGGCAGCGTCGGTGGACGCACTAGGAGCGATATTAGCTGGTCGAGTAATTGGGGCAGCGATCGTACTAAAGCAGAGTGCGACGATCTTGCCAATTCTAAGAGCGCAGACTTTAATTCAGACTCCATTCCAGCCTCGCCAATACGCGGAGGTACTTGGCCAGTTTCCAAGTAACCGCACAGAGACAGAAATCTGTAATTCATTTTCGAAATGAATAACTACGAATCGATGGAGCTCAGAGGATATCAGAACAAGTACCTGTCGATGTATTTATCTTGAGGATGAACGCTGGAAACCGGTTCTAAAATCACTGTGAA
Source organism: Andrena fulva (assembly GCA_946251845.1). Lineage (NCBI taxonomy): Eukaryota > Metazoa > Arthropoda > Insecta > Hymenoptera > Andrenidae > Andrena > Andrena fulva. Next base: position 7,287,870 of record OX276333.1, read on the forward strand.
CACGCCCCTGTGGGCGTCCACCCATCTTGTACCTGGCAAAAGCACATCGGGTGCTATGTAGGAGTAATTTGGTGGGGGTGGGTCCAGCATTGCTGGAAGACTGAACTCGCCAGATTGTAAGTGCCCGTCCCTCAAAAGTGGCAGCCACTGAACAGAATATAAAATTGTTAATAGCTACGTTTCTCACGAGTTTAGTTGGTTTTTGACATGATACTTAATTGCCCTTACCGTGTACGCAACAGCAGTTTCAACATTCGGTTGCTCTGCCTTCTTCTGGCAGCTGATGTGGTAGAACGTGAAAAGCAAATGATGCTTGGCACTCAAGTCTGCAGGCAGCCGGATTTTCACTTCGTCGTAGAAATTCGGGTTTTTATTGTGATAGGACACGGAAGTGAAGCACTCGTGGGTCATTTCTGGGCACGAGGATCTTCCAAAAATGGCGGTAAGAGCATCAGCTTCTTGTTCGCCCCCCATTAGCTGCATTCTCACAGCGATATTTCGAGCAGAGCCTGTCCTGGAGCTAAAGTTTGCCTCCTGCAACAGGCAACACATGTTTAATTCACAAAAGGACGTTGATAACACGAACTTAATGTAGGTGAATAGTAATTTACCTTGGGGTAGATGTAGAGGTGATTACGATACGTTAAATCTGGCGAAACTACTTCGCTTGGGAACTCGAGTATTTCTTTAACTGGCCGACTTTTCTCGTCTGGATATGGCACTAGCCTTCTAAGGTCAGTATCCATACACCTGGGCAAATCTTCGGGCCTAGGGCTAAGGTCTAACTTGAGTATACCTGGTAGACATTTCAATCGTTTCAAATTAGATCCAGGTCTTCGTAACTCAACTAAGAGTTTATAGAGATCTTCGTCTCTCAAACGTTCGCTCTCTTGCTTAAAGAAGCTCGAAACGGTCAATGTAATGGGCCTGAAAAACACAGAGTGATATAATACACAAGCAGTAGCAATCTACAGTGCCATTAGAAAAGAATGTACCTAAACGTGTCGAGGCAGTTGGCAAAGTCGTCTGGCGACCAACTGCGTCTTTTGTCGGAACTCCTTCTCTCGAGAGAACCTCTTCGAGTTGGTGGTTCTACTTTTTTACGCCACTGTTCCAGTCCACCCGACTTCCTGTCTAATGACCCAGCACTGCCAGTGCTGTCTGTGTCTCCTCCACCACCTATCACGCCCGAAAGGTGGATGGCAGTCCATGCAAGTGGCATTCTGTATCGACCCAATCTTTCACACGCGGCCGCAGCAGCTGCTCTCACCTATTTCCGGTGTAAATTTGTCGCATCAATAAATGCAGCTCGCACTTGGCTTAATCGTCCGCGAAATACTCCACCTTGTCCTTATTTTTGTCCTCGCGCAAATATGGCTCAGCGCATTCCGAAATGTCGCCCTGCAACACTTTCTCGAGTCTGACAACCAGGAACAAGTCTGGGCTCGGTTTGCTAATGCTCATGACGCAGCTCCTTGCCAAAGTACTGGCATCGCTGTACGCAATATGGCCGCTAAGCATCCTCTTCAAACCTTCGGAATTCATGTCCACGTAAAAGTTCTCGGATACCTGCGGTGTTAGAAAGTACGGCGAATATATCCAGTCCGTTTTCCAGCATTTAAAGTCTCTCAATACCTTTTTCTTTTCTCTGGCATCGTATAATGCCAGACTTGCGAAAATTGGTTCCACTTCCAACTCCAGCTTCAATTGCAGACACTTCACCAGGATCTTGTGGGAGAAAGGTTCTGATGGTTCCGGTGCAACACTAATTTCTTGCCACTCGTCGTCTGGCGAGGCTGGAGGTGCGTACAGTGGAAACAGTGCTTCCTAAAATCGATTAACAGACGAGGATTACAAAGACCAGATAATGTTAGCGCATTTTGTACTCACTTGACGATCTTCTGAGCGTTTCTGCTCGTTCATTTGATCGATAGTCTCGGGGCAGACGCGATCCAATAAGGTTGGAAGAAGAGGATCGTGCTGGGAATGTCTGAGGTCCAGACTCGCCCAAGAACCTCTCGGTGTGTCTCCACAATTCGATAAATCCTCCTCTTCGTTGGGTGACCCCGAGCCATTCGTCTCCTCTTGATCCACCTGTTTTGCATTCACTTTAAATTATTGTTTCAATGGTCTATAACGCATACTTGCTTAAATGAAACACCTCAAAGTCTTGTCTCGGAGTGTCTTGAAGCAGCCTGTCCCTTGTGATGGGGGATACTCTGCGCTTGTATTTTCTGTGCACCACTACCCAGTCAGAAGTGAAGCTTTCAATGCATCTTCTGACGTAAGGAGACACCGTGTCCCTAGAAATGGAAATACTTCAGACAAGAACACGGCGATACCAGTCTTGTCACCCTTTTTAATGACACGAATCTTACATAGATTCATAGGGAACAACTGGTTCCTCCGTTCGAGTTTTCCTCTTGACCACTTGCAGTTCCACATCTTCGGGTGGGAAGTCTAATATTGGTTTGAGAGGATCACGGTCAAGGACTGACTGGTGCTGGGCTAAGAAGTCCTCGTAGTCTAAGGGCTCCAATACTTCGCATAGTGACATCTTAAAGGACCATATTTACAACGAAATTAATGCGAATAATTCGAGGATTTAAAATGCACATCATGTGGATAGGGTGGCACAAAATGCACGACATACCGTCGAGGAAAAGCCCGAGAACGTGCTGCCACTCTTGGATAAATCGCGAGAATACGAGGTAGAGCTGGCAATCTGACGTCTCACGTCGGCTGCGTGCTGTTTACTCAATTTTTGAGTAAAAGCCCGTTGCACGGATGACATTATAAATGCCGTGGTAAAATACTCCTTCGATGAAATCCTGTACGATCGATTTAAAAATGAAAAAATTGAGGGAACTCGGAATGTATCGAATTCGTTTTAATAGAATCTCCATTGTTGATGCACGCTACTTTGCAAGGTTTTGTCGTTAAAGACGATTATCGTAAATTCAATGAAGAGCGATATACTGAGGTGAGAAATTATACTTACGTGACTTTATGTTCACTAAAAGTCCATTGTGCAAAAAGTACGAACAATCACGAGTGGATATTATTACACTATTTTGACAGTTCTTGTCATACAATTGTTGAGCCAGGGCTATGCCTTTGCCACGCCAAAATTCCCATTAACACCATAGAAGTAATGGTGTAGGGAGAAAAGCTATGACCCGAAATACACAGCAGTCGCCCCCTACTTACTTTCCTTCCCAACCATCGCTCATGGTCACCAGCGCTCATGGTCACCAGCGCCAGCGGCGTGCAACGAGCTCAACAATTACTATTGTTGCGCGATTTCGTGTGGATTATTAATAAAAGGCAAGGTTCGTGACCGTGGGGCGTTGATGCACAGGCCTTAATAATAGAGATATTTACATGTAAATTATTAAACATTTCACAGTAGCCTTATAAAAGCTAACTGCAATCTAAAAATATGCCGTAGAGCGTTCGGTAAGACGTCGGCCTGGCGTTCTTGCGGTCGTGAGTTCGAATCCCGCCTGTTGTCTCTGATATATTTTATATATCTTTTTCACACTTTATTTTTTCCACACTGTATCAACAGTGAAAAAAAGGTAACGTTCATTATTAATTCTTTTAAATGTATAAATATAATTAAAGTTTTTTTTAAGGTGGGAAAATCTTCAAAAGACACCCCGACACCTCCAGAGGGGAATCCCTCGTGGGTGGCCGTGAGGTTTTAGTGGGTAAAAATCCCAGTTGGAAAGTATCGATGCATCGATACTGTATCGCCATCACTATCGGGGAGATAACGGTTGCCCGCTTCCAGTTCTCGAGTTCCACTCAAGATCATTGCCACTCGTGCCACCCAGAGTTACACACATTTACACCACCGAAGATCGCAACACTATGCGTGGAAAATGGAATGGCTTCGGGTTGGGGTTGGTCCTCCTAATTCTTCTACGCCTTTCGTCTCAGGTAAAATTAACGCGTTAATCAATCCGTCATCATAAGCATGTACACCAACCGCACTCACACAGTCAAAGAACTGGCGCGGCGTAAGAGAGGTAAAGTACACACTCGTTATAAACGCGTTTCGATGTGAGCCCGGTGACTAGGTATCCCCATCATTTCATGGGATCCTTCGGCCGAGAGTGAGAGAACCCGAGAACGAGCGAGAGAGGACGAAAGAGTCGACACGAAGTTCCCACTTTCGTCAATTACGAACGAGAGAAAGCATGATACTTTGTCTCGCTTCGTCAGTCGAAAAACATGCGATCGCACACGGAAGATAATCATGCAAAAAGTAACAGGTAGCGTGAAACTCATGCGTGTGCAATCGTATGTTTTTCGAATCGAATTAAAAGAACGCCGACGGTCGGACTCTCTCGCACGCTCGGCTGACTCACGGCCTACTCAGTGACCACTCGGAGGTAAACTTATATTACGCGATCTGTACGCACATGAAAGACGAAGCGAGACAAAGTATCATTGCTGTCTCTCTTTCGTTGCCGACGGCAACTTCGTGTCGACTCTTTCGTTCCCTCTCGCTCGCTCTTGGGTTTTCTAACTCGCGGCATTGGCCGCTCGGAATAGCGTCCTCAACGCGCCGTACGCCCGCCGCCAGCCCCGTTCGTCGGATTTATAACGAGTGCGTACTGCACCTATGCACCCATTATTCCACCAAATCTCAGCCTCGTCGCTGTGGACCCGAAATTTTTTTTCTTCAACATGTTGGGGATCTGTCGGACCCCTATGGTCCCCACGGAGTCTTGCCAGACTGTGATTTTCTTATTTTTTATGAAGTTATTGATTAATGGGGGAGAGGGTTCAGCCTCGTCGCGATGAGTCGGAGACGTTCCCAAAGTTGACCCAACTGCCAGACCGTCCGTCCTTTGACTTTCAGCATAAGGTTAATTAGACAGATGATAGAAAAACCCCGTCGCGATGAGACACTAAAAATGTTCACTGGCTCCCGGACTATATATGTACCTATATCTACCTATAGGGAGCGCTTAGCAGTGGCGCGATTGGTGTCCCAGAGCCAAAGGAACTCGGTGCACACTGCGATGCGATCCCTTCCGATCGGTGTGTTAAACAGGCGCCAGAGCAGGACTCGCGGGACTACTATGTAGGAGCGGTGGTGGAATTCGCGCCGACTGCTATTTACGGTAATGGTCCGTTGACTCTGAAGGCGAACACTGAAGCGTACATCAAGTACATAGAAGAAGCGAGCAAACAGGTGCATAAGAAGATACATACATATTACACTGTAGACATATCCTATCACGATTACAATTTCTACGTGTTCGCCAGGGCGCCGATATTATCGTATTCCCGGAAGATGGCTTGACGTCATTGATGATGAACGCGTCGGGGATGAATCCATGGTCAACGGCGATCCCTTCCGCTCTCGATGAATACGTTCCTTGCACAGGGAGCCGTGAAGATGTTAGCGATGTAAGTCCTAATCAAGTGTATTTCCCATAGTCGAGCAGAAATGGAGTCCCGACGCGTTCTATGTTCTTGTATTGTTGAATGTTCGTGCAGACATTAAAGATGCTGTCGTGTGCGGCCAAAGAGAATCGAATTTACGTGGTAATAAACATCGCCGAGAGGAAATCGGACAGCAACAACGACACACATTACTACAACACTAACGCGGTGTTTGACCGGACGGGAAAAGTAATTGCCAGGTGCATAATAAATTTCATAAATACGTTCACGACACCGTTACTACGCAACGCGAGGATGGTAGTTCCCACGGCAGAGTACATAAGATTAATTATTGTTAAATGCAAGGTTATGCTGTAAACAGGTACCGTAAGGTGAATCTCTTCAACGAACGTCCGCCGTTTGATGTCACCGAAACGCCGGAAATCGTTACCTTTGACACCGATTTCGGAGTCAAGTTCGGCACGTTCATATGTTTCGATATACTATTCCATGTACCAGCTCTAAACTTGACGAGGATCGAAGGAGTTTCGAATTTCGTATATCCGGTTGCCTGGGGCTCCGAACTGCCATTCTTAACAGGTAAGTCTGCGAAACACCAGTCTTGCGGCGTTATTCATACATGAATTGGAATGAATTTCATTCCAGCCCTTGAAATGCAATTCGGATGGTCTTTTTCTGAGAATGTGAATCTATTGGCGGCCGGATACCACGGGACCGAGTCTGGGCACATGGGAAGTGGCATTTATATAGGTACGTCGGTAGTGTCGGTACACGCTATCCTCAGTAGTACTGCTACTACTACTACTACTGCTACTAGTACTATGTACTTATGTACCTATGTACACTAAGGGACAGAATCGGCTTCCCTTCGGAAATTTGGCAACGTTGCATGTCACTAGGCATAACTCAGTGGTTCTAGTGATAAGCAACGTTGCCAAATTTCCGACGGGAAGCCGATTCTGTCCCTTAGTGTACATAAGTTCGCCTGAAGGTATAAGTTCGTTCTGCTTTTCTAGGTCGTCATGGAATAGCGGACGTATCGTTTTCTCACCATCCCGACCGTAAACTCTTAATCTCTCGGATCCCGAAAAATCCAGGCTTGGCGAGGAAACCCGACGAGGGGATCAAGCTGGAGATGGAGATGGAGATGGAGAAGGAAGAGAAGACTGATCTCTTGAACGCAAGGCGGGACCACCCCCCCTACTACACTAAAGGCAGAGAGAGGGTTCAAGGAATGATCATGTTCCTGGACAATATCGAGGCATTCAACACTGTTCGTCTAAACGGCTCAATGAACAGCTCTGTTTGCCACAAAGATTTCTGTTGCGCCTTCGATATTGAAACTGCCTCCACCGATTCCTCGTCCAATTATCGTGCTGTCGTTTACAACGGACTTCGCATGCATGGCCGCCAAATGGAAGCGGGTATCCGCGTCTGTGGATTGGTTCAATGTTCCAATGACTCGGTCGTTTCTTGCACTTCCGTTCAACCGTCAAATACCGTGTTTACCAGTCTAAATATTAAGGCAACGTTCTACGATTACCCGCAGCTTCTCGTCATACCAACTCTCATGGACTCTACGCTGTTTCCATTCAAACACTGGACGTACACCACAGACACGCACGGTCAACACACGACCGTCACCCTCGCCTTAAACAAACCGAACAAAGATATCGTTAGTTTTGCTATATATGCAAGAGACTTTAGCGTAGATTATTGGTACTAGCACCATTAATCCTAATTCATTTCATGATTATTCTTGCCTCTTTAACTTTTCAATCTCTGTATTTCCCTTTCCTCATTTCCTTACGTTTTAAGGGTTTTCTTCTTCTTTTCTTTTATTTTCCTTTCATTTCCTTTCAGTCCAATTAAAAATCAAATGTTACGCAAATATTACTTTGTACGCTTTATTTGAAAACCTCATTATCTGTATGTATAAAAGAAGAAGTCTTGACTGACTCATCAACTCCCAGCTGAAACCGTTTAATCTAGGATCGTGAAATTTGGAAGGCACATTGTTTTCATGACGTAGGCGCCCACTAAGGAAGGATTTTTGGAAATTCCATCCCCAAGAGGGGTGAAAAGGGGTAAAATGTATTTTCTCGGACTCCCTAATATCTCTTAGGCCCGATTAGATATCAACTTGGTTCTTACTCACAAAGATTACCCACACAAATGCCTAAAATCCAATTTCAGGATTTTTCCCCAACCAACCCCTAAAGCGGTGAAACGCGGTGAAATGTATTTTCACGGATACCTCAAAATCTCTTAGGCCCGATTAGATGTCATCTTGAGTGAGTCGTTGACAAACCGAGCCAAAGCGCAGCGTAGCGAAAACCTTTTTTTCTTTATTAACCTTGACGAAAATTCGTGATTTCTCAATTCGTGCATCAATTTCATCGATTATTGGACCATGTGAGAGGCCTTTTAACAGGATTCCACTGAGATATACCCGTTAGCTAGAAGACTTTTTCAGAAACTGAAGAACGTTTAAAAACAAGAAGTGCTTTTGCAATCGTGTGTAATGCGATTGTAGGAGTCAGTGGCTCTGCGTGTTAGTAATGTGAACGCGAACTCCCATAGGTCTATCGCTCTATCCTACTCTTCGTCGATATTAACCCTCGCTAGGCAGTGCCGGAGTCATTTCTGACCCCGTCTCGAGAGGGACACGCACACAGGCGCAGATTCAGTGGTGGGGATTCCCGGTCTCGAGAGCGCCATGCGCACAGTCACGGAGCTGTCCGTGAAATCGGAAAGTGATGAACTCCTTCGCGGTATCTCGTGCACTACCATCATGTTGTTGCTATATGGAAACGGATCGGACTATATATATATACATATTATATTATATTAATTTAGCCTTATTACAATTATATATATATATATATAATATAATACGAGGCATTTATATATATAAATTATTGTAATAAGGCTAAATTAATATAATATAATATGTATATATATAGTCCGATCCGTTTCCATATAGCAACAACATGATGGTAGTGCACGAGATACCGCGTAGGAGTTCATCACTTTCCGATATATATATTTCAACATGATCTACAGGTTTCCATGTCTTGTTTGGTAGTAGAATTTCCCGTGCCTTCTTATTGATGTATAAAATAAGGATATCGATGATTTGTTCATTGATGGACAAATTGAAACATTCCTCCATCGTTTTTACGTGTTCACTCCTTCCGGTTAGTGAACCCTGACGTGAAAAGTGAACTTCTGCGTGACTATTGTCAGGTGCAGTGCACTGCCAATTATGTCCAAATACAATATTATATTATATTATAATATGTATATTATAATTATTCTTATACAACGCTTTGCCTTGTCGATCGCTTGATCCTCGGTTCTAGACTGTTCGATCGCTTCCGTTATCGATCCGCTTGGATTTTTCGCATCCGTCTCTCACCCAATCAGAACACTCGTTCTGCCATGTTTCACGCGCATTCGCTCATCTTCACCACCTCATTCATACCGCTAAATTTGATCACAGTTTTAGTAGTTGTTTTGTTATTTTCCTTGTTTTATTCTTTCGTTTTCGCGGACATATGTAAGATAATCCGATGGTCGCATATTCCAATTGCATCCCTGGACATTGGCCTACCGTTCGAAAGGCCAGCAAAAATGGCCGGGACCGTTTGCGCGGGAGAACCTGGGAAAAACCCAGACCCGATTATAGCGTCACGGGAAGGACGCTACGACCTTGCCGCTAGGACGCGGACAGTCTTGTACGGTTCTTGGATACGCTGGTCGACATTACGGAAGCCCTCCACGTCTTTTGTACCATCCGATCATATCATTGTTTGAAGTGTTATCCACGGTGTATTTTTCGCGTGTGTGCTGCTCATTGACTGGAAAACATTTTTACGCATAATGGCTGAAGTATCAGTGAATGAGCAAGCCCTTTATTCCCAAATTGAAGAAGAAGACTCCTATAATTATTATGAGAAATCATCGGACGATGGAAGTTCGTCAAATAGTGACGATGAGCCTGAGGTTCAAGATTCGGAGGACGATGGAAATCCGTCAGATAGTGACGCTGAGCCACAGGTCGAAGATTCGGAACCGGATCAATTGGGAACGCAACATACAGTTCCCAATCATGATGTATTTGGACGCAGCTGGCAGCGCACTGCACCTGACAATAGTCAGGGAGATGTTCATCTTTCGCGTAAGGGTTCACTAACTGAAAGGAGTGAACACGTGGAAACAATGGAGGAATGTTTCAAATTATTCATTAGTGAAGAAATTATTCAAACTGCCATTTTATACACGAATAAAAAGGCACGGGAGAGTCTACCTCCAAAGAAGAAGTGGAAACCCGTGGATCGTGTTGAGATGGACGCATTTTTTGGACTCGTGTTGCTGATTGGACGCTTTAGAGAATCCCGCGAATCTAAACATGACTTGTGGAAACAAAATCCAGCACTCTCGCGACGATATTACGCGGCTATAATGTCACGTGATCGATTTGTACAAATCTTGCGGTATCTGCGTTTCGACGATTCCGCCACACGCGAAGCAAGGAAAGCGGTCGACAAACTGGCACCACTAAGGGATGTAACAAATATTTTTGCTGACAATTGTCAGAATTCGTACCACGCAACGGACGTTGGGTGCGTCGACGAGCAGCTGGTTACATTTCGCGGCCGCTGCTCTTTCAAAGTGTACATGCCCAGCAAACCCGGCAAATATGGGATAAAAATATGGACGCTTTGCGACTCTACGACATTTTACTGTTGCAATATGGATGTCTACCTGGGGAAACGTGGAAACGCCCCAGAAAAGCAGCAAGGACAACGTGTGGTGAAACAATTGACCGATATGTGGAAAAATTCCGAACGGTGTGTTACAACGGACAATTTCTTTACGGATATAACTTTAGCAGAAGAATTATTAGATAATTAAATATTTTTAGTCGGAACCGTTAGAAAAAATAGACGCGACTTACCGAAAAGTCTTGTAAATATAGTAAAGCGGCCTCAACATTCGTCGCAATGGTTATTTACACATAAATTAACGTTAGTTTCATATATACCAAAACCGCGAAAGTGTGTTGTTTTACTTTCGACATTGCACCATAAAGATGAAATAGCCTCAGAATCTGAGAAATTCAAGCCCGAAATAATTAAATATTACAATTCCACAAAAAGTGGTGTAGATGTTCTCGACAAGCTCACCAGAGAATATTCTTGTCGACGGTGTACCCGCCGTTGGCCCTTGTCCCTGTTTTTACATTATATAGACATTGCTGCATATAACGCTTTTGTTATATGGCAAACAAAAAATCCTACATGGGAAGCTACGTCTAGACTAAAAGTTAGGAGAAAATTATTTTTAGAACAGCTAGCGAAAAATTTAACCGATAAAAACATAGACCGAAGAGCCTCGGAATTTGAAAATAATGAATCAGGGCTACATAAGCCTCTGATAAGTGCAATTGAAGCGACAGGGAGGAAAATTGTAAAAAAACCGAAGTTGGAAGGGCAAAAGCGTGCTAGATGTTGTTTATGCGTAGGAAGCAATAACAAATATCCTACTGTATGTAGTCAGTGCAATAGATATGTATGTAAGAACCATTTACAAGAAACAAGGACAATTATATGTGAAGCCTGTAATGTAAATATATAATATAATGTTTTGTAATGTAAATATGTAATGTTCTGTAATGTAAATAATGTTTTATTTTCTGTATATAATGTTTTCTAATGTAAATATATAATATATAATCATGTTTTTGTACTCTGTTTCGTTCTGATTGTTAGTTGTGATGCTTGTCTCTACTATGTATCATTTACTCCTATCTTTGTTACTAAATGGGTCTTACCCGTGCAAGAGAAATAAATAAATAATAAATATTTCTTTCATGATTCACAGGATTATTCTTTCGTATACGTATAACGCAAATCCGAACCTAATCCAAAACCGACTGCTGGAGTTCGAACGACCGTCCCTGCGGTAGTAGTAATACATATCGGTGAGGGTCTCGACTCTCGAGCTCGAGCGACCGTGACTACCTATGTATTAGTGAAATATCGGTGTGAGTCAAAAAAGACCCTGGCACCGACCTCCAAAGTTCCGTAGTCGGAGGGTTAGTCACTAAGGGGGAGAAACAAGTATGTCACTCATATTTCTCCAAATATTCCTCCAACTATTCATTTACACCAATTCAACTAAAATGTAGGTATGCATACATTATAAATAATACTATGTGATATGTATAATCATTAACATTAATTTATCGAACGATTAAACATTGAGAATAAAAGAGAATTCATTGGGCGTAGAAAATCATTTGCAAATCCAAGGTCAAATGTTACTAATTGCTTGATATCACGTGTTGTATCGATCATAGTTAATAATAATTTATACTGGGCGGTTAGTGTAAATGTTGTTAACATTATTTGTCATAGCAATAGCCACTGGAATGGATATTTTAGCGGAAAATCCATTTTTGCCGAAGAATTCGTTGGATTTCGCAATTGTAATCAACCGTCGACCTTGTTTTGGTGGGGGGGGGGGGGGGGGGGGGCATGGTTTCCAGCAGTCTATGTAAGGAGCTCACGGACCTCCAAGTACTCAGTCGTCGCGCGATCCTCCGTGCCTGGAAGACCCCCGGGGACCATTCGGACCTACTGAAGTTCCTGGACTTGTTGGGGACCTTCCTCCACCCCCTGAAGCTTCCGAGCCCCCTGGACCATTCGGACCTACTGGACTTCCTGGGGACCTTCCTCCACCCCCTGGAGCTCCCGAGCCACCTGGACCTACTAAACTTGCTGGACTTCCTGGGGACCTGGTCACAGTTTCAACCCTGGTCCTTCTTCCAACCCCCCGCCCCCCTGGCCTAGGTTAGTGTATACGGTTGGTACCCGATGAACTTTTGGGGTTCGTTACAAGCCATTCAAAATTTTATTGTCCTGCCAAGGTGAAAACTAATTGCTCTTCGTTTCTAACTGATTTCTTCCACGGGTTTGCATAATCTGACCTATTTCATGCATTTTTCGATCGATTTACATGATTTATTGTATTCGATACATTTCTTCGATGGGTTTACATGATTTATTTTATTTGATGCATTTCTTCGATGGGTTTACATGATTTATTTGACAAGATTTATTTTATTTGATGCATTTCTTCGGTGGGTTTACATTATTTATTTTATTTGATGCATTCCTTCGATGGTTTTGCATGATTTGTTCCCTCTCATGCACCTCATCGATGGGTATATATTTCCTGCCCTTCTTCATGTAGGTATTTCTACGATGGTTCTACATGCTCGTGCATGGTCTTCTGTGGTTCCAAATCATTTCCATCGGCACCAGCCTACTAAGTATTTTCTTAGTTCCCTCCCAAGCCTATTATACCATTGCTAACATAACGCAGTTGATTGTTTCAGCTTTACACGTTTACCCTTCCGCGGGGAAGAGAGACAAATAAAATAATATACTTAAATGAAAATAGTGAAAAGTGATAGTGAAAAGTGACAGTGAAAAGTGACAGTGAAAAGTGATAGTGAAAGAAGACATCTAAGGAAGACTAGGTTAATTTATTGTAGCATGAAGTATTTAAGGCCCCATGTAAAATTGCCAAGTAGTCACTAAATCATTAGCTTCGTTGCTCGTTTATTGGCCGTGATGAGGAGGTCACCGCTGCTTCCGTTGTCGGAAGCAAGTGACTGATCATGGAATCGGTATGGGTGGATCGGTTTCATCCCCTGGTGTTCTTGTCGAAAGGGAAAAGTTTCGGGCGTAGGGGGTGTACCTTTTGGTACGCTGCCTGCGTAAGTCTCCCTGTCCGACTACCCAATCTCCGCGTTAAGGTCTACGCACACATATCCGTTCCGTGTCAGTTCCGTTCCGGCGCAGTTCCGGCGTGCCAGTGGTAAGAAGAAGAGACCCTCTACGCCCCTCTTCTACGGATATGTGTGCGCGGACCTTTAGTCGGCTTGAGTCAGGTCACACCTAGTGTTGCTCCTGACGGGTCGCTCGGAGCAACAGGAATCACCTGGGAGGCACCGAGCGCTTTTCCCTTTCGACTCGGACAGCAGGGTGGTAGGAACTGCGCCGTCCAATACTCGTTTCATGCTTACCTTCCGTCTTTCCTTCTTTGCTGAATTTCTTTTAATCGGGTGATTGCTTGGCAGTTCCCTAGATTCTGTATCTAAACCGAAAAGATCGATGGAACTTTGATTCCATCCATCTCCTTGGTTTAGTGGGCTAAGGGTTTCATGTACAGGGAGATCGATGGAACTTTGATTCCATCTATCTCTCTACGGGTCTCGAAGCGCAGCAACCTCCTCGTGGTGAGACCTGGTAATCGGTGAGAACCGAGCCGATAGCTGCCATTGTCAAATGTTCTAGTTGGATATACACTGCATTCCACATTAGGGCATCCCGACGCCCCTACCGATTTGCGACCGATCTGCGCAGCTCCCACTACTACCCACGGTTTGAACCGCATGCGATTGGTCGTGGTAATTTCCAAGCAATAACTGGTACATCCCAAACGCGGGACCTGACCGTTGTCAACGTAAACAGTCCCGCACGAAAAGTGAACAGAGAGAGTAGAGAAGGCCGTGCGACGGAGAAAAACATAGGCGGTTAAGTGGGGAGGCGGCGTAGCAACGTCGCCTGAGGGTCGTGCCTGCGCGAAATCTGTATGCTCTAATGTGGAATCAAGTGTAAGGATTTCTTTAACTTGCAATACCTACTTTGGTAGAATGTAAGAATAAAGTATGTAACTTGAAATGTTGCTGGATTGTTCCTACCCGACCCCAGAACACGAGTATAGTGTTAAGATAGAAGGATAAGTGCAAGTTGGAATATATCATCGAGATACTGGGACTGATGGATTTTTGACAATTTTTAAACTCCTCTCTGCGTCAGCACCTTATTGAAATATACCAAGTTACAATTCCTTGGCGAGGTATTCCACGTTACATCAAGAAAGCATGTCTTCCACAAATAATGTTGTTGTTTACATAAATTTTTATGTTAAATAAATTTGGTTTGCGTTAAATAAACCCGAATAGGACAGCAAGGTTAAAAGGCGTATGTGTTCTTGTTTTTTTGTGATCCTTCTTTCTCTGTCGTTGCACGGAATACGTTTATAAAACGATCTTTAAATTGTTACTCTAACAGAATCATTTGTGAATCGCGGGTTTCGAATGACCTAGTTTTATACGTGTTTAATTCTAATTCCTACCACGCGTAGCGTTACAACCTGTTTCGAGACTTCACCGGTAACGTTGCATGCGACACTAAAATGGTAAAGGGGGTCCTAGGACCCCCCAAACCGGTGACAGAATAATACATTGGTTGATAGGTCTATCCTATTCCTCGTCTGTGCAGTTAGGTTCCTCACTTGGTTCAATCTATTGGGCGACCCATAAAACGTGATTGACACGTTTAACTAGTATTTTTTAATCTGCATGTAACTGCATAAAAATTTATTTCTGCATGACATTAGAATTGCTTATCTGATCGCAGTTGCAAATTCATTTTGGTCGTTCTAAAATTCGCAATATTTACATCCCAAGAATTACAGCCTTTAAAAATGAATATTCAAAAGAATATTCTTCAGAATTTTCTTCAATTTAAAACAATTCCCTCCCCCGAAAATACTCTCTTTCAGGATCCTATCATTTTCCCATTCGACGTACCATATTTCTGCACCGAAATCAACTTTCCAACGCCTTCCCCTGAAAATCAATCGAACGTCTTAAAATCACGCGGAATCCAAAGAATTCAATTCCATTCCATACCTACCACCGATAAAGCCGCCATTGAAAGCTCCCCATTCCATCCACCAGATGTAGCGACGGAGTCTATTCACCGGTCCCTAAACAGTCTCGTAATTTGAAAAGGCCAATAACGAGCTCGAGCTCGCTCCAAAACACGCGGCAGATAGATGTGTAGAACCTAGAAACTTAATCTCCGCGCCACTGTTTTCGGCGAATGCGTTCGCGACGGCACAATCACGAAGCCGTGAGAAGGTGGTCGCGAAGGGGCTAATTGCTGTATCGATTTTCCGTTAACAGGAGCGCAGAAATCGTGAATGCAATTCCCCCGCCGTGTAGCGTGCTTCGCGCTGGCGACGGTGGAACACGGAGATAAAGCCGCGGGAACGTCAAGTCGGGGTGGAATGAAGGCGGCTCTTTATTAGAGGCACCGCGCAATAATCATATCACGATCCACTTGCGTTTCGCTGCTCGGTAACTGTAGCAGCAACGGAGCCGAGACGTAAGCTTTAATTGTATAAACGCAGTCGCGAATACCAGCGAGCTTCTCGCGAAGCATTGTTGCTCGGCCGAGCACTTGGTCCGCGTTGCAGCCCGGACGCTTTATGCTAACCCTTTCCTCCGCATCCTTTGAATGCCTTCTTCCTACCGCCGTCGCATCCCGATTCGAACTTTTATTCGCGACTCGTAGCTTCATTAAAACGGCACCCGTCGACGGGGAACGCCCGGTTCGCCCCATTTCTTCGAGGACAACCTCCTCGCGATTCTGCTCGAAGGCGGGCAGCCGGTATAAAGCGAACCCCAGCGGGTGTCAAGTTCCTCTTTCATGTGTCAATGTTTCGATACGAAATCACCTGTAATCGTTTGAATCGCTCGTTGCATCTTCTTTCGGCAGTCCTGGGGATGTATCTTAAAAGGGTGCAAGAGGTTTCAGTCACCGATTTGGGTCAAATTTCGAGTGGGCTTAGAAGGGAACTTCGGTAATCCCAAATATTTCGATTTTTTGTTAACGTTGCTGGTTCAGAGGGAACCTAAACCTGACCATGTATCGCTTGCACCTGCGGAGAATTCCACAGAGTGGCCATTCGATTGTTTAGCGAACTGGCTGGCATGTGGGGTAGGCAGCAGGTGGCCGTGAGATCGGCGGAAACAGAAGCTGGTTCGCCAGAAGCAAATTCACAAAGAAACACGGTTCCTCTTTGCCCGTATGCGCAGGCCCTCCGCCGCCCCCCCCCCCCCCCCCCCCCCCGACACGAGGCTCACCAGTGAAACTTCCTCCGCTACGGGTAATTTCGCATTCTTCCACTGGAATTTTATTCGAGAAATCGGTACCCCGAACGCCGCGGAACTTGGCGAGCCAGCGAATCAGCCGTGACGGAAACTTTCCGCGATTTTTCCCTGCCAACGGTGTGCGCATTTCTATCTGAAATGCCGCTCGCATGAAACGGATCCAGAAGCATTCGCTTTACGAATACCTGCGGCGCGAAGTGTACTCGATGGCCCTTTAACATAGGGACGGGGCGATCCTACGACCCTCCCTGAATGCGAAAGCGTAAAAAATTCTCGCATCCACCCCCTTTAATGCTTGTTTTTAATTAATTATCCATTAATTAATGCACCTCTCGCATCGTTCGGTTGAGTCCTCGACAAATACCGGAGCTTGCTGCAAGTATCGTTCTTTTCAATCCACCTTCACAGAAATAACGCTGAATTTGGAACGCAAACGCCTTAAGCCCCTTAATTATTCCATCTCGGGTAATAGTGAAATCGGGGAAACGTTGAAACGCGACGCAAGATTTAAAAAAGTTATTTCCCCATTTCATTCGGGACCGGTTTGTACCTTCAATACGGAGCTTTTCAGAATTATCGTATCCGTATCACGCTCGGCAGCGTGCGTTCTCGAAACGCTAAGAAAATGAGAAAGTTATTTAGCTACAAATTCGCGTAACCGGTTGCGTGCAAGCTTAATGAACATTTAAAGGGAACGCTGGCAAAAACGTTGGGAAGCCTAAGCTAAAGGATCCCGCTTTGATCTCGCGGTAAAACTCCCGGGATTTCGTCGTGGAAAAACTTTGATGGCGTAAAAGGATTTTCCTCGGGATAGTGCTCAGGACTGCGTCGCAGAGAATTCCTTCCAGTATCCCGGGGAAGGAAATAAAGTAGAAAGGGTTGATGGCTCGTGACAGAATGAAAAGTATTGGTCTGGGCTTCTGCTCTCATCTTGATCTTTTCGTTCTTTTCTCCCTGTATCTCCTTCCCCCAGCGAGATACTTGCTCGTGGCGCGGAGAAGGGGAAGCGCAAAACCAGCGGGCGGCTGTTTCCTTCCGCCCGTTTTATTAACGTTTAGTTAATTCCCGGCGATTCCTGCTTTTATTCATCCCCCGCGCATATATACCCCACTGTTTTTCCCATCTGCTGGTCATCGCCCAGCTACGCGATATTCAAACAACACCTTCCACTCCGCTCTCTTCCTGCTCTGTTTTTATTCGTGTTTTTTACAATGGAATTGGGGGTCTCAATTAAAAACTGACGGCCCCTGGAGCGTAGCCGACAGTATCGGTTAATTGTGTATTTCCAGGTATTTTCTGGACGGAATGAAGCTGCCGGAAAACCTTTCTGATAAAACGACCCCTAGCTTTCATTGGTTTCCGTCGTAAAGGATACGTATAAGTAGACCTAAGACACTCATAGCGTGATGCGTTCCTTCTTGCCTTTAAGCCGATTTCACAACTGATCTGAACCCTATTTTTGCAAACATCCCCACTTTTTTCTTGCTTCACGCTTGAAATATTAAAAATACTCTCTGTATTAAGCGTACTGTGACGAGAAGCAGTGTTGAAAATTTCCAGATTTATTTTCAGAATTGCGTGATATTTTTAAGACATGTGGCTGATTTATTTTCAATCGTTTCCCAGCCACGATTGGGCAAAATGATTGCCACAGACAGAAGTCAGTTATCACGGTAGAAACACGTTAATATGTTTGGGAAAAAGGCACTCTCTAGAAATGCCTCCGTGGAACCGTCGTCGGTGTGCATTCACCTTTAAGCCCGCCGATAGAGAAGTGCAACGACCGAAAAAAAAGCCAGGTGAAGGCGACCCGGAGACAAGTGGTGATCGTAAAAAACAAAGCTGACGCCGCTGGGAGTGGAGAATTCGCGGTTGTCAATAAATTTCGCGCCGCTGAGTGCGACTCGAGCGTTTAGTGCTTCCCTCGAACGAGTTAATTCGCTGAATTCGACGAGACGCTTCGCCCGCCTGGCCTTTCAGAGGCTCCGCCGCTGCGGAACGGCCGCCGAACTTCTCCGTCACGGGAGGTGGAAAATTCTGCACGGAAATTGCTCGCCGCGGTTTTTCGGACGAGCGTTTAGAGTAATCCGGCGCGGTGGGCGGAATTTTAACGATAAAGACGTCAAGTTACGGCGTGGTTGATTAAACTCGATTAACCCGACACCCGTTGTATATGGCGCTTCGTTAACTCCGACGCACCGACTTCCTCGGGATTAGGTTTGCCACGTTAGGCTGCTTCCTCGAGGCCTTCGCAACTAGAGGCACCTCCGCCACAGAGGTCTTCGACGAGCCGCGGTGTAGCTACACATCAAGGAGACGATGAATCCCAAGTACAGCGACTGCTTTTGGGAATTTAATCATCCGGTTCGAGTAACTGCCGCTGCTCGCTAAACCCCTCGAGATCTCGTCAAGTTTCTGTAGTTCGAGGAGCGCGTTACACTCTATCCTGTCGCGGGAAAAACCAGTAATTAGCATTGCTTGTAATAATCACTGCGCTCCGCTGCGCCGGCTAATTAGAAAATGCGGACGACGAAATACAGGCGGGCGTGGTGGGACTGGGCAAATTATCCGCAGCACTGTTCCTCTAGCTTCCCGTGGTCTAAAGGCGGGATCTCCTACCTGCGACTGGTCGCAGCGATTTGACCCAGCGACTGGCCCCAGGCTGAATCTCCTTTCCTGCGACCAGGGGTGTGCGGATACCCGACTTTTCGGGCTCGGGACGGGCCGGACACTTTCGGGCGGGGTCCCGATACTTTCGTATTGCTCGAGATCCCGACGGTTTCGGGATCCCGAGACTCGATTCGGGCTACAAGCATAGCCGCCATGAGCGGGCAATTTGATTTCAGGTCGGCTCGGCAAAACTCGGACGTTTAAACTGGTTGTCTATTCGAGCGGGATATTCAAATCGACTAAATGTACCTTACCGCAGTTTGCTGATTATTGGCGAAGTTTACCAATCATTGCCGAATGGGCATGTAAATTGGTTGTCTAGTGATTTCCCTAGTTTATTTCTGTCCTTGTCGAGTGACGCCTCTTATTATATCTCCTCTTTGCTTGTAGCCCGAAACGAGTCTCGGGATCCCGAAAACTTCGAGCAATACGAAAGTATCGCGACCCCACCCGAAATTTCCCGACCCGTCCCGAGGGCCAGGTACCCGAGCCTCGGGACTATCCGCACACTCCTACCTGCCACCAAGTCCATTGCCACAGTGGGGCAGAATCCCAAGAAACAAGGAAACGAGTCAGAATTCAAAAGTTGTGGGAGGATTATGTATTTTTATATATTTATCATAATAATAATAATAAATCGTGTTTATTCTTTTATAATATTTGATACAACGCAGTGGAGTTAGAAACGCAAAGTACCTACAGAATGGGCGAGGCTCAGCGTCGCTGTTATTCATGCCTGACCCGAATATTTCTTGCAAGCTACTAATATGAGCTCCTAAAAAAGGTAAAAACCCAGAAAGAAGACCCAAAAAGAAGCCAGAAATAAAGATTTTAAAAATTATAGAAAAAATTGTAGCTAAAAATATTCTATCCTCCCAATGGCCCACCTTCTCTCACATCTGAATACGTCAGCGCGTGCTTTTGTTTTGATATTCCAACGCGTGTTTATATTCGAGAGATAAGAGATCGATCTCGAATTTGTAGGGAGGACAAAGCA
This sequence comes from Andrena fulva, assembly GCA_946251845.1. NCBI lineage: Eukaryota > Metazoa > Arthropoda > Insecta > Hymenoptera > Andrenidae > Andrena > Andrena fulva. Next base: position 7,308,002 of record OX276333.1, read on the forward strand.
GGCGGCACCACGCGCAGTCAGCGGTCCACCCATTATCTTCCTGCGGCTCTCCGCGAGGCGTACTGGTCTTTCTGCAGAATAATTTCGATTCCTACCCCATTGTCAGGGAAACATTCTTCGATCTAACATAAGAACATCTTCTTCTTTTGGTAATTGTGCGGACCATAAAATTAATTTTCGTCACGGTCAACGTTCCGACCATACTTATTCTTTTATACTGTAGCGAAACACGGTTTATTGCCTGTCGAACGTAGAGGAATTAGCTTGTAGCAATTGGGGATTAAGCCTAAAAATTGTTCAGCTGTTCTGAAAGTTACTTGGCAGATATTTCCTAATTACTTTATATCGTGTAGGGGGCCAAAGGTCTAGTGTAATAAAGCTGTAGTAAACCGTGACCCGCTAACAATCCGTTTAGGGCATCACTCACCACGCTACATCATGGAACTTCGCGCGTGTGTCAAACATAAACACGTGTTTACACACAGATCAGAAGTAGGCGTCATGATATTTTTACCTTTTTTAGGTGCTCATATTAGTACTCTACAGGTAACATATAAAAATACATACTCCCATATCTTTTGAAATCTGACTTATTTCTTTATTTCTTGGGATTCTGTCCCACTGTGGCAATGGGTCGCAGTGCGACTGGTCGCTAGACTCCCTCCGGAGGGAGTCAAGCGACCGGTGGTCGCAGTGCCCAGCCTGCGACTAGGTATAATGGGAAACAGACCCTATCGCATTGTGTTGCCTCTCGAGTAGCCTAGGCTGGTACTCAAACAGACTCGCGTCAGGCTCCTACGTCTGGCGCATACCCGACGATCGCAGACGCTTGTAGGAGAACAGATGAATGCTTTCCCATTGAACCAGTATACTGCGACCGGTCGCAGGTAGGAGATCCCGCCTTAAGCTCGTGGAAGTAAAAACGGCGCTTCTTAAACATTGCGAGCACTCACAAAGATATTGCGACAGGTATTTATTTCCGATAACGTCGATTGCTACTTGAGCTACTTAAGTTATAACATTAGGTTATAAATAAGTAGTGTGGATTTAACGCGATATCACTTCTTCTGAAACTCTGACTTAACGGGGTAGTGGACGATTAAATACGTAAAATCGTTAGTTTCTTTGACGCTAAAGTACTTTGATACCTAATAATCATTATAGTTGTGCTTTTCGCAATCTATTGTGGGCACGTTTGTGAGTAATTACCAAAAAAAAAAATCGTCGGAATGTATAAAATTGTCGAAGTTATTAATACAGTAAGCACTCGTTATAAGCCCGTTTCTACCATCCGCCGTACGCCCGCCGATAGGTGTTGGTCGGGCTTATAACGAGTGTGTACTGTAGTTGAAGACAGCCCTGTACGGCGTACCGCGGCAGGTGGTGTACATCAATTCAGGCGAGCCAATCGTTTGAAAGCAAAATGCTTTGGGGTGAGTACTTTATACACCAAAATCTACAGAGTGGAACTTTGATGATGAATTTGAACAAAAATTGTGGAAGTTACTATTACCGCGCGAAAAGAAGACTCCTAGCAGGCGGGCTCGGACTGTGCCGTCCGCCGCTGTGACGATTGGGCGAGTCACCTATTTGGGCACACTTTTAAAGACGCGGCACACGTATTTTGGTTATTGGCTGAAGTAGGCACAAACATTGTCGCACCGCGCGACGAAGAGAGCGAACGAAACACATCGAGACCGAGTGGGATAGAGCGATCTGACCGACGATCGCCAAAGCAATAGCGTAGGCATCTCACAAGGAGAGTATTTTAGGTGTCCGCCTCCGATCATTTTGATTTTCGGATATGTTATAGAGGACTAAAAAATAAGAAATACGTGTTTTTTTATTTTTCCCCGTTTTCATATTTGGGGGGTGAAAACTGCGTTCAAAGTTAGGGTTAAAAACTCATTTTTGTAGAATATCTCGAGAACTATTAGAGATAGGGGAATAGTGTCAATGGACGAATTTTGTGTCTTTGAATGCGAAATAGTGACTGACTCACCAGATTTTCAAAAAGTCCACAAAAATGAGTTTTCACCCCTAACTTTGAACGCAGTTTTCACCCCCAAAATATGAAAACGGGGAAAAATAGAAAACACGTATTTCTTATTTTTCGGTCCTCTATAACATATCCAAAAATCAAAATGATCGGAGGCGGACACCTAAAATACTCTCCTTGTGAGATGCCTACGCTATTGCTTTGGCGATCGTCGGTCAGATCGCTCTAGCCCACTCGGTCTCGATGTGTTTCGTTCGCTCTCTTCGTCGCGCGGTGCGACAATGTTTGTGCCTACTTCAGCCAATAACCAAAATACGTGTGCCGCGTCTTTAAAAGTGTGCCCAAATAGGTGACTCGACCAATCGTCACAGCGGCGGACGGCACAGTCCGAGCCCACCTGCTAGGAGTCTTCTTTTCGCGCGGTAATAGTACGCGCGAATCAATTTTTACCCCACATTTTTACTAATATTGATGCGGGTATTCCACTCTGTAGAGGAAGGAATTCTACACGAGGCATCAATAGAGGGTGGTTTTATCGAAAAGGCAAAACTGTTTGCTGCAACACTCTAAGCAGGCAACTATCCCTCGGGATGCATAACACACGAAGAGGAGACGACGCTCTTATCATTTCGAGCTGTACATGATCCCCGACTGCTTTCCGCGTGTAGCCACGGTACGTATCGCGCGAGACAAGCCGCCATAAAAATACAGCCGCCTAGCACGGCGTCGCGGTTACTCGAGAAACATGTATACGGCATTAAAGCCGACACATGTCCCGATGTCAGGGATATTTATGATCCCTGAAGAGTCTAGGGTGCTTGGAGCCGCGATCACGGCGCTCCTCGTCGAAAAGTGGAAGCGCCGGGCGGGCGTGAAGCCGCGATGTACCAGCCTTGAATAAACGCGGCCTTAAAGGTTCCCGGCGACGTGTTGGCGCAGGGCTTGGTTTTTTCGCGAACGAGACGCGCTTAGCCTTGTTTTCCTTAATCCCGCGACTGTTCCTGCCTCCGGTGCCTTGCTCCCCGTGCGTTCCGCCCGTCTTATCAATTCGCAAGACGGCTGGGAGGGGCGGACGAGGTGGATGCTGAATAAATATCCAAGAGACGGCTACCAAATTCGGGATACACAGCCCTCGAAAGCACACTGGGAGCACAGAGCGGCGTAAGACCGTGTTTAATTTATTTCGACTGCCGAGGGCCCAGACATTAAGCTTCTACCATTCTCCTCCACCTTCCGTATTTGCCTTGCATTCGTCACCGGCGCGAGCAGTACGTTCCGTCCTGAAGAACGCCCCAGGCACGGCCCTCCCTTCAACCCTTCACGCAGTCTAATCCTTTTGCTTACGCGCTCGTCCCGCCTTTTGCCGGGCAAACTACACGTTAAGAATCACAATTAACGTTCGCCATATCTCCCCCAGCCACCCCGCCCGGTCGAATTCTATGCTCTTCGCGTGTGCTCGCGGTTGGGGGTGAGATAGCGGGAGAGGAGTTGGTCGGATTACAGGTTGTTTTAGAAACTCGCGTTTCGCCACGGCTGTTCGGTATCGTCGAAGAAACCGAATTGGTTCAGTTAATTAATTTTCGAGATGGCTGCCCGGCTATCCAATTTCAGGCTGGGTATCCATTACTCGTTACGAGTGTCTAGAACAGGAACGAGGGAAAAAGAAAGGGAACCGATGGAAGATGTAAATTGCGTTTCAATAATTACGCTCGATACAAAATAGCGCGGTGGAATTGGATCCCTTCGAAGTAACAATTAAGTTTCGATATTTCCGACGCATGTTCTTCTGTTTCCCATGTAAATTGAGTACCTATACGCAAGGGTTTCCAAGCCGTTGCACTTTCTGCCGTGATACCGCTAGGGAAAATCACGATTGAGGTTATGTTTGCGGGTTACTTTCCTTGTCTCCCGTAAAGAAGGGGGCGGAGCTAAGGGACGAGAGGTGGTCGTAGCCCCTCCCAGTGACCCTGAGCGACCGGTTGCTCTTGTTCAGACTATAGTTCCCAAAGTTAAATTACAATTATCGGTCTTTAAGCGCTAATACCACTAACTCATCCATATTCATTGATAGCGTTACCCACAGCGCCGCATCCTCCGGATATTTTCGGCTCGAGTTACTAAATTGCAGTTTCGCTTTAACCTCCAACACCAATTCGCATAAAAGCCAGTGCGCGTAGAGGGCAGGAGAAAGCAACGCGGGAACGGACTTGAAAAAGATTCCTCGGAGCTAAAGTAACAAGTCTTGCTTGACGAGACAAGATTTCTTAATTATCTCGGAAATAGAATTTTCTCGGCACCGCGGTGTCGCGTTACGTGTGTCTCTTGAATATTCCTTAAGGTCCAACAACACGGGTCCAAACAATTTAACGAGCCACATGTTTTAACCCTCTCGGCTAATGAAAGCTTACACTCCAAATAAACTAACAAATTACTAAAAACATTTACTCCACCGCTGCGCGAAAACTCACTTTCGTTATTAAGGGGACTTTGTCATCAAATCGCTAAAAAAATAGGTAATCTGCAGGATTTTTTTTTTTAAAAGGTCTTTATTAAAATTTGTGTTATTCAAGTAAATGCACAAAATATTTTTTTTTCACTTTCTTGTAGTACACTGTTATAACAAAAAAGGCCGTAGAATTTTTTTACTGCATGTTGTATATATTTTTAAAATAAGAATCCTAAAAATTACCTATTTTTTCTTAGCGATTTGATGAGAAAGTCCCCTTAATATTTTGCAAAATATTAAAATTCGTGAGAATCTAGATAGTAGGTCTACCTATTGGTGGAAAAAAAGTTTGGTTTAATTACCACTTACAGTTTCGCCTGAGAAAAATTCCCGAAGTTGTGTCGTCTTCTCGGACTCCTAGGTAGATAGCCACCCCTTAGTTGGCACGGACTTCCGTCGCCTGAGAGACGCGAAAATGATGAGTTTTGTGATAATTAGATGAGCAGGTAGTAGCTGCGAGGACGATGGTTATTATGAATTAGCTCGATATCTCGCGTCGATGCTTCCTCGTCGCTTCTCGTTTCAGCCAAACTCTAACACCGTAAACTCATCTCGCGGTTATTACAAAAGGGAGATTGAGAGAAGAGCAGGGCAGAGGTGAAACTTTCGCGAAACTCCTTAACGAGACGTAACAAGGTCCATTCTTTACGGTGTGCTACGAGGGCTCCTTGGAAAATGGCGCTGCGCGCACCTATAATTCGAGAGAATCAGCCAAGTTCGACGATAAATAAGCGAAAAATATTACCGGCAAGCTAGGGCGCTGCTGTTTCGTCTACTTCCCGCAGTCTATCGGCGTGAATTCCCTTCCCCCGAAATCACCTTTATATTAAAATTTCGAGAAAGCCTGGGCGAATTCTAAGGATGCTATAAGTTTACGAATAGCAGAGTGAATTTATGTCGATTTTGCAGCTACGCTCGCGAGCTTGATTAAATTATGAACACCATTTCGCGGGGGACAATTAGCACAGGCAGCTACCGCTTCAGATTCAGAATAATGCACCTTCTACCTAATATCCCGCTTTTCAATAAATATTACGCGCCATGTACGCCCTGGGACAATACAGTTTGGCGCGAACACGGGTGAAGTTTAATTACTCGCGTCCCAGGCACACATCATTTTGAAGTCTTTAATTATTTTGGCAGTTCTTCATTAACGTTACTATAGATTCCACTTAACATTTTCGTGTCACATGCAGCTTTAGCGATTTCGAACCGGACACCTTCAAAATGCTATAGATTTAAGTTGAAATTACGTAGGGGAGACCGGGGCTAAAAGTTCCGATTTTGATAAAACATAAAAAATGACTGGAAAATAATGTACCTATTCTCTTCGCTATTGACTAATTTCATGTTAAATTTATTGTACTTTATGATTATAAGCTTGTATTTAATATGTTGTAATAGGTTTTTAATAAAAAGTCATTTATTTGTGACTAGTCGAAGCGGAACTTCTTACCCCTTTATGGGGCAAGTTGTTATCGCATTGGGGTAAGTTGTTACTACGTTATAAGAGTTGCTTTTTAATGAAATATTTCATTCTTTAATGAAATAAAACAATTTTATTAATAATGTTTATTTATGAAAGAAAACCAAAACAATATAATAATCATAAACATTATCTTTGGTATAAAAATTATAATCGACTAATCAGCGTGTGATGATAAGTCATTAACAACCTTAAACCTAGTATAATTAATTAGCCGTCTAGAAGAACAAAATCAAACATCATCACACGACTCATCAGACTCACAGTTTGGGCAAACGTATACTACCGTGTTTATGTTTTTTATGCATTTGGAATGAGCCCAGTTCTTGCAAAGAATACACTCGATCCATTCTTCTCTGGGCTGCGATTTGGAATATGCATCACAACAGACAATGCAATAATACTCCAAGTTGTCTTCCTCATCATCAGTCTCGTGTTTTTCTTGAAGAATCTTCCGCTTAACTTGGTCTTTACCTTTCCTTTTCACTTTTCCTTTCCCTTTGTTTTTAGTTTTTGAACTAATTTCTTCTTTTTTCCTTTTGTTATTTGACTGTTCTTCAGCTAATTTATTCCTTTCTGGGGTGTCAGTCAAGACAGCTGACTTTCTAACACGACGACGCGTTGATTTCTTCTGTCTCGGTGTCGCTTTTGGTACAGGACGGACTATTTCAGGTGAAAATTCCGGAACATGATCTTCAACAATGTCAGTAACAATCGATTGTCCTACGTTATGAACATTGGAGGGCCCTGGTCGAGGTTCGTTTTCCTTTTCGACATTCTGATGCATTAGGACAGCTGGTTCCTGGTTCTCAACTAAAGGGCGGTCAGTCACATAAGTTGGAGCAAAGTCCTCATCCGCGAATATATTTTTGTTATATGGACATATTCCAGTTTTCTTGAATGCATTAATTATATTGTTCGCATTTGATGCCAAGGGCCAAGCATATTTAATAATCCCTGGAATCTCATAGATTGACATGGTTTTTCCCGGATTATTATGCATCCAGGTATCTTGTGCAATAGCACAATAACTTTTGAACGGTCCATAGACACCAATATCTAAAGGTTGTAAACGATGGGTGCAATGAGGAGGGAAAGAAAGCATTATGGCCCCGTTAGCTTTTGCTTTTTCAACAACGTTTATGTTGATATGCGAAGAATGATTGTCAAGTAGCAATAAGACTGGCTCAGATGGAGTTGGTTTCACATGTTTTATGAAGTGATCCATATATATTAGAAACTCAGTCGCTGTCATCCACCCAGAGCTATTTCCTGCTCCATTTGATTCTGGTGGACCATCTCGGATAAATAAGTCTTTATATTTGAGTCGCGGGAAAACAAACATCGGTGGTATAGTGTTTCCGAATGAATTAACTGCCATTTCAAGGGTAACTAGTGTGCCGCGTTCAGCTGATACTATAGAGCCCACTTGCTTAATGCCTTTTCCAGCAACTATTTTTTGGGGCTTTTGAACAGTTAGTACGCCAGTTTCGTCCACATTCCAAACTTTTGATGGTGGTAAATTATGTTTAACCAATATATCACCAAGCTTAGAAAAGAAATGATCTATGTTGTGTTTATTGAATGAAGTAGCTCGATTAAAACTTGTTGCCTCAGGAGTCCTTATTGAAAGTCTTGGATTTCTCTTTAAAAAAGCACTTAGCCAATCAGAACCAGCCATACCATATTTGTGCCAAGAAGGTGGAATGTTCTTGTGGTCAAATTTTAGTGCACATTCATACGCTAATTCTCTTACTTCTTGTGGTATAAGACCAAAATAAATCGAGGAGCATTTCAAAAGGTATTCTGACATTACTTTTTCTTGTTGCTCATTAAAAACCAACTTCGTTTTCTTGTAGCCTACTGTGGCCTCTTGTCCAGATTTTACTTTTTTAACAAATCTCAATAAAGTCATGTGGCAGATATCGAATTGTCTAGCGACGGTTTTTATCTTCTGACCTTGCATAACGGCTTCAGCGGCGTTACGCATAACTTCGATGGAAGTGGTGCCCCTTTCCGTCTTTCGTTGATATGTTCGCATCCTAAAACACATCAGGAACAATTTATACATTTGCGGTGGGGTAAGTTGTTACGGTAACAACTTGCCCCAAGTCACGGGAACAACTAGCCCCAATCGACACACCCCATACAGCACAACTCCATGGCAGGAACGTTCCCTGAAAGTGGCAGGAACGTTGCCGTGGAATGTTCCACCGGGAACATTGCTGGAACGTTGCCGGAACCTTCCTATGTCCGCCCCTGTGGAACATTCCACGGCAACCTTCCTGCCACCTTCAGGGAACGTTCCGGGCATTCTCTGGCCACCTTCAGGGAACGTTCCGGGCATTCTCTGGCCACCTTCAGGGAACGTTCCGGGCATTCTCTGGCCACCTTCAGGGAACCTTCCGGGCATTCTCTGGCCACCTTCAGGGAACGTTCCGGGCATTCTCTGGCCACCTTCAGGGAACCTTCCGGGCATTCTCTGGCCACCTTCAGGGAACCTTCCAGGCATTCTCTGGCCACCTTCAGGGAACCTTCCGGGCATTCTCTGGCCACCTTCAGGGAACCTTCCGGGCATTCTCTGGCCACCTTCATGGAACTTTTCGGAAATTTTACAACAAAGGTCCCACAGTAAGCAGGGCTCGAAAACTGTTATAATATCGATTTCGGTTCTCCAAACGGTTATAAAGAACCTTTATTCTGAATAATTGTTATGAAGAACCGAAATTATCTGTTTCGGTTACGGTTCCTATTTCCCTCCTCATATCGGTTCCATAACCGTAATTGTATCGACTTTTCCCTAATTGATATCAATAATAATTATTGTAGTTGCAGATTATACTGTATATGTGCATATTTTTTACAAAATCCTTATGGAGGATTCTCCTATATAAAGGAGAAACATTTATACACACCATTGATTTCTTAAATAAATTAGCTACACATTTTTTACATTCACATACACTATATTATTCAGAGTAGGAAGTTAAAAGTTTCTCCTGTATATTAGGTACTTACGCTTTGTGTAGACGATGTAAGGTCAATTGTTGTATGCTTTATGTAAACTATGGGACTATTCCCGTTTATAATAATAACAACAATAATAATAATAATAATAATAATAATAATAACAATAATAATAATAATAATAATAATAATAATAATAATAATAATAATAGTAGTATTGGCTCTGGTGGATCTTCCCAAGCCGGCGGCGTGGTGAAGATCCAGGCGTTGTGTGACGTACCTCACGTGCGACACGACAGGTTGCAAAGCCAAAGCACGTAAGAAAGCACACGCGTAAATAGTTAGAGCGTGATTAGTTATCAATTGCTTTAAGTAGTAAAAATGGTTAGAACGTGTGTGTTTTGTGGTGCAGGAGACCTGAGTGAATTGGGTGAAGGTTTGACATATCACGGGTAAGTAGAACCCATGTATATGCTACTTGTAGGTTATGTCGAACTTCTTAAAAATAAATATTTTTGTTTGTTTCATATAGATTTCCGTTGAAGAATGAAAACTATCTGCATCGTTGGTTACAGAACATGGGTCTGGGCCTGAATTTCGTACATTCAAAGAAATCTTCTCTCTGCAAGCATTCCTACTGTATTTGGACAATATAAATGTTCTTGTAAGTAATATATATGAATTATTCAAATTAAGGAGCTTATTTTTAAGTTAAAGTAACTAATATAAAATATTTGATGCCTATTAACAAACTGCAATTTTCTAATTATTTAACATACATATATTTCTTTGCTTTCTGTGCTACAAGCTTTTACTTTTCGCACAGTTTCCTTGTAAACATGCATGTACTGTACAACTTTCATTTCACTTTCCGTTCAATTATTTAAAGTAACGGTGATTGTTATTTTTCCATTGCGTCGCTTGAATGCAGCCTGCGATTGGCGTTACATGAATGTTGTTTTTAATGAAGCCATTTTTCATGACTGAAATAATTTATTGATGACCTTTTATAGATTCATTTACTGAAGAGAAGCTGTGGAAGCTGCTGATATTAAATAAATTAATAGAGGATTCTGTGGCAGAGAAATATACAAAAAGAATCATTCATATATTCAAACATATAGTAAAATGAGTAAGTCAATTTATTATTTATCTCATTTCAGCACTTAAAGTTGTAAAATTGTAAAATAAATGCATGTATTATTCCAGGTTCATTACACGCTGCATGCAGTACATTTTAAGTAAAGAGAGCGGAAGATCCTGGAACTCCACATACGCGGGTTTGAGAAGATCCACCAGAGCCAATACTATTTGTTGGAGATAGAGCAACATATAGTGCGGACGCGCCAAGGCAGTCGTGGAAACGCTGCCTTGATGCCCTGCGACGACGCTTCAGCAGCGACCTCTGGATCGCTTCTCTCACGTTGTAGCGTAGCAGTTTGCGCGCATCGACGTTTCTCATTGTATCAGCTTTTATTTTATTATATCACTTAACAGAACAAACGCATTATTCTTCTTAACCGACTTGCAAACTCTAACACTATTATTATTTTTATTATTTTTATTATTGTTCTTGTGGTTGTCGGCTTGTATAGAAAAAATATATGAATATTTAATTGTCAGTATTTATTGTAATTTAATTAATTTCCTTAACCGTGACCATTCCTAGAAAATGCCCGGAACGTTCCCTGAAGGTGGCTAGAGAATGCCCGGAACGTTCCCTGAAGGTGGCCAGAGAATGCCCGGAACGTTCCCTGAAGGTGGCAGGAAGGTTGCCGTGGAATGTTCCACAGGGGCGGACATAGGAAGGTTCCGGCAACGTTCCAGCAATGTTCCGGTGGAACGTTCCGGCAACCTTCCTGCCATGGAGTGTGCTGTATGGGACGTAGCAATTTGAGAGATTATTTTGCTTATACATATATTGAAACGATAAACACTCTTACACCATGTTCTTAAATGTCGTTTGATCCTTAATGACGAATCAATCAATGATATCGACGATAATAATCGAAATACTGTGTTTTAAGAGACTATAAACAAATGAATAGAAAAACATGCATCAATTTTAATATATTAATTAATATTAATTAATATATTAAAATTTAATACAAAAACTGTACATTATTCCTGAAAAAAATTCTAAAAAAAAAATCTTCACTTCGCGACACACGAACTCCCATAAGATGTTACTTCTGTTAAAACATACGTCGTCTGGGACCTTGATCATCCCCGCGGCAGCTTTTCGCGAAAACACTTGGGTAAACGTTGCGAATTTAATTATCTCAAAACCCCGGTTCTGTTGGAAACGCACGCGTTGTACCCACCCCCGCGTCGCGAGTGATATTGAAATGGATATTGCAGCCAGGAAGGCAGGCAGCCCGTGTTCCTGTAATCCTCGCGGAACACTCGGCCAGCCCCCTGAATCGTTCGAATTTTTCATTTAATCGTCCACCTAGGCGGTTAATTGAAGCTTCCGCGGCACCCACAACTCGCGATAAAGTTTCTCGACCGTGGTCTCCATTATTGCGAGTTGGCGAGCGGCGTGCGTCCACCCGACGGCTTTAATCCTCTTCGCAAATATTGACCACTGTGTTCGATCGGCAGGAAAAGTTTGCAAAAGTTTTATTTGAATTCTAATAACGCGCCGCTCTCACTTGTCGTTTAATAACGCTAAAACAACGCGGCAAATTTCTTTTCTCGCCATTGTTACCATTTTTTTTTTTTTTTTTTTTTTTTTTTTTTAATTTCTGGCCAACCCTGTCGCAATAAAACGGCTCGCGAATGGACGTGCGTGTCACCCTGTCAGCCTCTCGAGGCTGAAACGCTTGAACGCCGCCAAACACAGTCACTGTTTTATCAGGGGCGTATCATCACGTATGTAGTTTTCGAATCGTTGCACCACGGGCACGGCACCATTTCGTTAATTGGTGGAACAATGCGCTGCCAGCTTCGGTTTGCACCCTGGGGTGCTTTTATCGATACACGTTCCGCCGTGGTGTTTGTCCCTCCGCAGGTACTATCCAGCTGCTCCCAAACGAGTTGGAATGATACGAGAAAGTGAAACTGCGACTGCACACGTTGCAGCTCCATCAATTTTCTTTGCGCCGTGAAGTGTAATTTTTCAAGGACTCGTTCCATATAGCTTCAATTAATTACAGCGTTACTCGGCGCAACGTAAAATTCCGCGGAATACTCGTTGAATGCCTTCTGCTTTCATTATCGTGATATAAGTACAATGACCTATCCGAGGGCGAAGGTAATTACGATAGGGGAAGGGAGACTTATTTCCCCTTGTCACGACTCTGTTTTCCACCCCCTGCGGCTAGTCTTCGTTAGGGTGTTTCTAATTTTACTTGCAATTTCGCGACGTCATTCAGTGTCAGATGATCGAGTTCCCAGAGTACGACGCGTGAAATGCGAGCTCGTGAGCTTGCGCGGCGATGAGTCGGGAAAATGGAAGGCTGTAGGTACTTCCGAATAGCCCCAGTGGCCGATGGTCACGAGGTTTGAGCGGTGCAGTGAGTAGGGTGTGTGGAACTTAAATTTAAAATTGTTGCTTCAGGAATTTATTAGTTTCCGAGATATTAATAAAAAAACTTCTAGTATTTCTGTTGACTTATTAAAGCATGGTAGCGAACCGATGTGAGTTTGGAGATTTGAACCAGAACATTGCGGATGCGATCCATCCTATTATACCGGGTGGATATCTATTACTCTACTGATAGTTAATACACTAGGGGGTGATTCTACAGGCCAAAATAAGACGAAAATGTGGAATACAATTTTTTAATACCGCGCATTGTTTTCGAGAAACTTGGCTTTGAATTTCAGCTGAATACGAGTGCCTTTTCGGCGGCTGAGGGGCACGCCGAAGTAAGGAGAACGCGTCCAACTGTCCATAGAACAGATGGGGGGGGGGGGGTGCAGGAGGGACCCCCGTCAGGGTTACGTGTATGCAGTTCAAAAGAATAATTTGTAAAAAAGGTTAACAATACTATTTTATTAATATTTCGGAAACGAATAAATACCCGAAGCTACAATTTCAGATTTAGGATCCACACCCCCACCCTCCCCTCAAACCTCGTGCCGATCGGCCACCGGGGCCATTCGGAAGAATATCCAAATGGAATTTTAGTAGGCCAGCGTCGCGGCAGACACAGCGTTGCCAGAGAAGTGCTGCGAGGCACAGCGTTGCCAGAGAAGTGTTGCTAGGCGGTACCCCGGGAGAACTGCGCGGCCGAGTGGTCTGCGTCGAGCCGAGTAACGGCTTCTATTTAACCCAACAGAATATTCGCCCGTTTCCGTGTATCGCTCTTCAGCCTGCATCAGACGATGAAAATAGCCACGAATGTTTATCGTTACCTAGACGTCAGGCGTTAATTCCGCCTCGTATGAGAGCCACGCGTGAAACCGTAGCTGACTTCGCAGTTCCACCGCAGATATCTCATTTGTTAGCTGTCAGGCTCGTTCATTGAGCTATAAGAATACCTGGAGAGGGAACAGAGCAATGGCGGCCGGTCAGAGAAAAAGAGGGAATGTGCTATGTTCATTGAGCTCAATGAACATAGCACATTTACTACATGATAGTACAGAGTGAGAGGGATAATAGGAAGAAGAAGGATAGGTTCACCCGTAATCTTCTATTTTTCTCTGACCGCTGTCGCCTCTACTTCTTCCCATTGCTGTTCTCTCTCCAGGTATTCTTATAGCTCAATGGGCTCGTTACAAGATCCTTTCGCTCCATCTTCCGACGGTTTCATAAAAATCATCTGGTAAATCTTCCGCGAAGCAACATCGGGAAGCTGAAACTTTGAATGTTTGCTCCTTGAAGCCTCAGCAGCTGAAAAATCTTCTGAACAACTTGGGGCCAAGTTTAGTTTTGGCCTGCCTATTATCCATTGAAATGGTACTTGTAAGTAGCACTTTAGCGGCGACGACAACAACGCTATAGAGAATCCTGTGTAAATTATAATCCAGCTGGTGTCGGCGTGTGACGATTAATTCTTTTACGAAGACGCTCGTGCATCATTTCTGCACGTGGCTGTACGCTTCTTTCGTCCGGCGACGATCAATGGCCCGCGTGTACTTCGTGCGCCACGGTCCAGCAATCCCAGAATTCAGCGCGAATATTGCCCTGGACATAATCCTTGGGGTCTGGATAAACTCGCACCCGTGCTCGTGTTGGTGGTACACACAACCGAGCTTAGGGCCGGCTGGAAGCTACTGTGCCAAGGATCGACAGTGCTTCCTGTCGGCCACCTTTTAGAGACGGGTAGCACTAGGCGTTATTGCACCGTCTTCGCCCCCTTTCACGAGGCCATTCCGTTATTTGCACGCTCCATCCCTTCAGAATCGTCGCTAACGAACGGCGAATAGCTGGCCGATGGATACCGGTCCACTGGCCGAAGTCGCCGATTATACTTGGAGATACATGGGAACAGTGACGGTTGTTTCGTGATTTACGCGCGTTGTAGCCTCGCTCACGACTATCGCTCCGCGATTATCGCAAATAATGGAGGATTTATGTCAGCCCTTCATTTGCAATTACCCGCCGGGATTTATAATCTCGTCTATCGACCACCCCGCCGCGGCTTTCTCTCTCGTTTATTCTCATTTTCCCACCCCTCTGTCGCCGGCTGGCTCCATTCTATCAGGATACACTTTCGACGAAGTTGCAGTCGTCCATTATCTCGGACGGTCCTTTATGGCTGTTATTTACGATTATTATTATTGCACGGTGATGGCCGACCCGCTATTCCGTCGCGCCACCGCAGATACAGAAACCGCTCGCGCTAAGGGTGGAGGGCGAGAGGCCCGCGGTGGAAGTTGCCACTTGGTAATTTTATTTTCGAGCATCCCTCTCGCTGCGGAATTAGATGTTCCGCGGGACCGTAATATAAGTAGCGAAAGGGGGGAAACTCGGTTACCGCCGGAGTTTCGATTCTTATTCAATTGGAGGGGCGAGTTACGCCCGACTGTTTTTCAGAAATATTTCCCTCCCTTTCTTCGTCTAACTTCCGCGGCGGGCCGGGGATTCCTCGTAACTGAATATCGCCCAGCTCGACCTGGTTGTTTGATGAGGAAGACGCTGACGAGTGTCGGGGTCATTTGTAGATCTTGCAGAGACTGTGTGCACAGCTAAGATTTCATAATCGATGCTACTCACTGTCAGACCTACTTCTTCAGTTTCGTGAATTCTCGATTAACTGTTATTCAGGAACAGAGGGGGATCTTAAGGTTCGCGTATTTTAATACGGAGCGTTCTTCTTCACAAGTAGAAAAATGGGTGTGTCGAAGGCAAAGTCCAGGGTGGGAACCAGGGTGCCGGCCGGAAAAAAGGCTAATTTCGAGGCTCTGTTTTTGGTAAATTAAAAGTTTTTATAAAATATCTTTATTGGCATTGGAGTGTATAGGTATATCTGGAACAAAGTTTTTCCCTTTAAACAAAACACACATGTTTTTTAAAGCTTATGATGTTAATAAACTTCATGCCAAAGAAAAGTCTCAGTTTCAATTTGTTTCTTCGCAATTAAATGGAACAGAAATGCTTCATTTTAGACAGGAACGACTGCCTAGTACGCTCACCAAGTTATTGGAATTTCGCGCGAAGTACTTACAGGATCACCTATCATAATTATCTTCTCTGTATTTCAAATGCAAATACATTCCCTCCCAGCGTTCTCCTGGCACCATTAAGAGGAATAATTAACTGCAATGAAGAGACAAGCGATAACGAGCTGCACCTGGTGTCTTCTCACCTAACAAGCTGTTCTACAGCCAATTCATAATTGCGCGGCATCTTAATTCACGGGATCTCATTAAAATCCTCCCGGCAACATAAAGAAACTCTTTGACACGCCATTCGAGTTTCACAGTTCTATAAATTCCACAAAGGTATCGCTGCGTTGAGTGCGCAGCTACCCTTCGTCCCTCAAACTCATCGCTCCTGATTGCCCGGAACCATCATCCCGTAATCGTTTCCACTGTGTTTATAATCCGAAGCAGCGCCGTTTGGCAGAGCCCCGAGACGGAAGGATGTAGACACGGTGAAAATTTAAGCAGCGTTTCCCCCCGGCACAATACGACCACTTATCGTAATGCATAAAGTGTTCGTTATCAGCAGCATCGTGCATAGAGCGGGTTTAATCCCAGCGCCGCGGCCCCCGCCGCCCCGTTACGTCCGAGCCACCCCTATAACTTACATCACAGGTCGGCGACCCTGAAGGTTACGGAAGCTACTTTGAATATCTGAAGCCGCTGCGAGAGCCCCCGCTATACGTGCACGTGTCGTGGCAAGAGTAAAGGCGAGGAGGAGACAAGAATTTGCCGTAACAAAGCTCGGGCGGAGCCTGGTATTCCTTTGATCGGTCTGCACCCGCGGAATCAAAATCCATCTCCGAAAGAGGCCCTTTGAGATGTCACGTGGAATCATTTGAATTCGGTTTGCCCGGGATTGCGGCGCGCGGACCAACGAAATTTACGGTGCACGGTGGGAAGTGGACTGCTGTGTGTTCAGAAGGACCCGGAGACACGCTTCGCAGGAGGCTGCAGCCACGTTCTCGCGTTACACTACGATACCTCGGTGACACAGCGCGTTAAGAACGAGGCTGACGGACTCCGGGGGGTAGTTTCTCCTCCCCCTGATGATATAAAGAAAGGAAACACGCAGGGTAATGGAATGGAGAGGCGAAATAGAAAACGGGCTGCGCTGGGGACGGTGTTACCAAGCGTGAATAGACTTCTCAGGGAGGAGCAGAGCGGAGGGACACCGAGGGGTCAGAATTGTGGCACTGAACACTTTCCACGGATACAGTACCTATGTAATTAGGCCACTCGATGGCTCGACGTAATAATAACTCTGTACCACGTGGGCTTCTCTTCGGGAGCACGAGAAAAGGAGAGACACCTTCTTTCGTGGTGCACAGTGTCAAGGTACACAGCTAAGTTGGGCGCGAGTCCTACCGCTACATGCATTATTCGACTAAATTTTTAATCGAGATATTCGAGAATAAACGAATAAACTTTTAGTCGACTAGATTTTATTATTTGACTAAATTTTTAGTCCTTATCGTTATTCGAAGGACCTCCGTGGCGACTCTTAAGTTTGTGTGTGGAAGGTAAAGGTCCGCGCACACATATCCGTTCCGTCTCAGTTCCGTATCAGTGTGCCATTGGTAAGAAGAAGAGACCCTCTACGCCCCTCTTCTTCTTACCAATGGCACACTGACGCGGAACTGAGACGGAACGGATATGTGTGTTTAGACCTTAAAGGTTGAGTTTCCTAGCCGCCGATCGCGGCTAGGAAACTCAACCTTAAGATGGAAGGAAGGAAAAGGAAGTTGCGTTTCGTCCCGGGCCTGCTAATGGACTCTCATCGGTAAGGCGAATCTAGCAGGCCCTGACTTAGACGCTGGGAGGTTAGGATTATTATTTTTTTTTTTTAAATGAGTTTTCACAGTAGAGGGGAGATTTATTGTGCCCCTCTTAAACGCTGGGATGTTAAGAGTAAGACAAAACGGGTATATATAACTAGTCCAGTGAAATTAGGATTTGTCTTCGGAATAAATCCCACCAAGCTAAATTTTGGTATGGGCCTTTATTTGGTCGTTTTAAACAATATGTCAAAAGTCCCCATCGATCCGAGTGCCGCTAAAAATTTTACAGAGGGTTGAAAAAAAAATAACACTTTTTCGCGAATATCTCGTTATCTAGCAGTTTTGCGACAAAAATAGGTCTCACACAATTTATAACCTAGGAAATTCTCTACAAAAAAGGTTGTATGAGTTTTTTTCGTAGGAGTAACCATTTTCATGTGTGCCGGGTTACCAAGTTTCAACCCCCATACTTTTGACAAGGGAAGATCCCAAACCCAGAAATTCAGAAAATTATGAAACTCTGTAAATATGTAGCGGAAGTCCTGTTGAGTACAACACAATTTCGTTTGCTGCCCAAATTCACTCCAAGAGGGTGCAATTGACCCCTGAGAATTTTTTTATTTTGTATTATTACTCGCGAACTGAAGGAGATAGAAAAAAAGTGTTCAGGAAAAGGTTACTTCTCTTAATTAGGACTAACATTTGGTACATTATAGTTCTTACAGTTCTTACGGTTCGTGAGTTATAACACAAAATCGGAAAATAGCCGGATTTTCAGGGGTCAATTTCACCCCCTTCGAGTGAACAAATTTAAACTTTAATCTTTGGGGATAAGTAGAGGATATATAGGTATGTATTACTCAATTTTTGTTGCTGCCCAAATTCACTCTAAGAGGGTGACATTGACCCCTGAAAATCCGTTTTTTTTTAGATTTTGTGTTATAACTCACGCACCGTAAGAACTGTAAGAACTATAATTTATCAAATGTTAGTCCTAATTAAGAGAAGTAACTTTTTCCTGAACACTTTTTTTCTATCTCCTTCAGTTCGCGAGTAATAATACAAAATAAAAAAAATTTCAGGGGTCAATTGCACCCTCTTGAAGTTAATTTGGGCAGCAAACGAAATTGCGTTGTACTCAGCAGGACTTTCGCTACATATTTACAGAGTTTCATAATTTTCTGAATTTCCGGGTTCGGGATCTTCCCTTGTCAAAAGTATGGGGGTTGAAATTTGGTAACCCGGCACACATGAAAATGGTTACTCCTGCGAAAAAAACTCATACAACCTTTTTTGTAGAGAATTTCCTAGGTTATATATTGTGTGAGACCTATTTTTGTCGCAAAACTGCTAGATAACGAGATATTCGCGAAAAACTGTTTATTTTTCAACCCTCTGTAAAATTTTTAGCGGCACTCGGATCGATGGGGACTTTTGACATATTGTTTAAAACGACCAAATAAAGGCCCATACCAAAATTTAGCTTGCTGGGATCTATTCCGAAGATTGGGCAGATTTCCGTCTAATTTCACTGGACTAAACATGCGAGAGAGCGGAGCAGTCGCGTGGCCCTCTGGTGGCGGTGACGGAGGTGTCGCTACAAGTTGAATAAAAATTTAGTCGACTAAAAATTTATGCGTTAGTTTCGAATAACTTCATTTTATTCGAATGTCTCGAATAAAATTTTGATCGAATAAAAATTTCGACTAATTCCCAACTCTGGTACACAGCGCACCTTCAAAGCTGTGAAACCTCTGGCACATATCTGATCAAAAGCATCAGAAATATTCAGGTCTGCCTATCCAAACATCCTCTACGTGTATTAAAATCAGCCACCCTTTTAATTAAATTCTCGAGTAAGGGGTAGAATTTCTACCTACTACCAGCGCACCCTCCAGACTCGCGTGCAAACGTTTCGAGCGCATCCACCGCGGTGTTTCGGCGAAGTAGACAGAAGACCCGAAAGAAATATGATTGCTGCACGCCGTTGAGGCTAACGCGAGCAGAGAGTTCCGCGGGAAAAGATTTCCTCTTCGGCCACGAGTGGATTCGCGCGTTGGTATTGCGACTACTCCCGCGCCACGAGGCTTTGGGGATGATTGCGGCGCACCCGCGGGTGTGTTTCTCCTTTACGGTGAACGGAGGATCACGCGGTGATTTCGAGGGCGGCGTAAAAACCACGGGCGACGACGACGTAACGCGGCGCGGACGTAAACGGCAACGTCGTTGAGCGACGACAGGCAGGGGATACCCACGCAGGATGGAAAAAGGGGACAGCCTGGGGGTGGTTGGAGCGCGGGAACTCCGTTTCTAGATGTTCGCCGCGGCGCGGATAGTCGGAGGGCGATGATGGTAAGTCCTGGAGAACAACGCCTCGGGGAATCGTTTTCCACGGGTAGCCGGGAACTTGCTCAAGTCTTCCCTCCTATCCCGCCCACTTCGGGATCCGAAACCTTTGTTTAGGAAAGCGAGAAACTACGGTGGAATTTTATTAACCGGCGAACCAGCGCGGAGTGACGAGTCGCGCGCAAAAAAATCGGAATTCTTTGATACTCGATACCTATTTGCGCACCGTTCTGTCGGGAATTCAATGTCCTCCCCCCCGGGAGGTCCTCGATCTAGCTGAGCATCGACGGCGAATCGAGGAGCGCGGTATTCCCGAAGAATTCCTGATTCTACGCGCGTCTGCATGCAAGAGAGAGGGACCCACCATCGGTCACCAACTCGACGCTCGGTAAGTGCGTGCCACCGAAGAGATACAATGGCGATATTGCAGCAGTGGCGGCTAGTAAGCAGCCAACTGCGCGAGATTAATACCCCGCCGAAAGGGCTGCGGGGTGACGGTGAATCGAAACCCCGGGCATACGGGGATTTCCCGGACGTCCATTCGCGGGGATGCTCAGCTTTGTTTCTCAGAATATCCCGGGGTCATTGTGATTCCGTTAGACGCAGCTCAAACGGCTTAAGCGGTAGGGGGTACATTTCGTATGCAAATGGGAAATGTGTTCCCGAATAAGCTTACGTCTGTGTAGCTGTTACGGATCAGCTCCCGCGACGTAAATCGTTTCCGGGCCACTCCAGTCCCGCGTGCTTCCACAATCAACTTTTCGTAACTCGATTAATCTTTCACCCATCGCCGGTTTATTTGCGTCGGAGTAATTCAGAGCGACGCCGCCGCGCGGCGCTGCGCCTCCCGTAATTCGACGAGTCGGTAATCGCTCGGCGTCGGCTCGGCAGCATTGTTTCATCGGCAGCTCGGTTAAACGTCGGAGCGCCGGGCTATCCCCTTAGGCGTTATAACTTCTGATTGAGGTATAGGCGCGAGTGCTTATCGAGTTTCGCTCCGGCGTGGTCCGGATAAATATGCGCGCGGCAAATGCGGCGGAAAAACAAGCGGTTGTGCTTGCCGGTGACGCGGACGGTATTTAATCAGGCCGTCGGGGAATTGCGAAGCGACAGGTTTTTATACAGAGCGATCGATAGATTCCCTATGACAGTCCGTCGATTCGGCGCCACGATCTGAGACGACAGTCTTCATCGTTTTCTCCACCGACAAATTCCCAGGATGCATCCCGCTCTGGTCCGGGCTTTTTGGGCCATCTCGGGGCAGGAAAGCTCGAGGCCGTCGTTCCAAGGGACAGAGGTCCCTCGTGTGCAAGGCGAAACTAAGTTCTAATCGAATCAACGTCGCCCCGTCCCTCCTTCGTTTCGATTTACTCTGGACGAAGGAACGGCGAGGGAGCAACTCGTCGAACTATCTCCCATAGATGAAGCGGCAGCAGCTGTTCCTTATTTTCTTCTCGCGCTGCTCCCAGCTCCCTTGAAATATTATTTACTTTTCTTCCGCTACACGCTCCGGGATCGTTGTAATGCTCCGTTACCTCTCCTGTGTTTACGATCAGCGAGCTCCTATTGCCGATACACGCGATTTCGAGGGGGAGGATTACATTGAGTGCATGCTGAAGAACACGCGATGGGTGGGAATCGTAGGTTGCTGCTCTTATTGTTAGTTTGGATGTAGATGTCACTTCGAATATGCTTCGTTTCGCTCCGATTTAAGGAGGGATTCTCCTGTAACAGCTCCCGAAATTTAGGTTTTTTTTTTGAAAAAACTATTATTAATATTGCATTGAAATCTTTTGGGATATTAGGAGGCATCTTTAAACTTGCAGAAAATATTTTTTTATGTCGATTCATCTTATTATTTATTAATTATTGTAGACATCTTCGACGATGTTGATGTCAGGTGTAGCACTTGTCACAGTCATCTGATTGCAAAAGGAAGAAAATATTCTTAAAGTTAACTAATTTACGCTGGGACTGGACCAAAAATTTTAATTTTAGTTTCTATTTATAATACTTTTTTCGTCGATGCAAAGAATAATATGAAAAATTTGTCTAAGGAAAAAACTTAATTTTTCTTTCGAACGCTATAACTTTTTAAATTTTTATTTTTTTTTTCTTTTAAGTGGACCAGTACCCGCATAAACTATCTAACTTTAAGAAACTTCTAGTTTTTTTATAAAACTTGCAAAAAATTTTCTCTGCGAGTTTAAAGATGCCTCATTATATCTCAAAAGAATTTAATTCAATACGACGAATAATTTTTTAAAAAAACATTCTTAAATATCAGTCACTTTTGGAGCTGTTAGACGAGAATTCCCCTTAACCCATACAGCACACCTCGTTGCAGCAGTATTGCAGGGACGTTGCTGCAATATTACGTTGTTGCAGGTTGCATTGCAATATGGTAGGAACGTTCCTGCAATATTGTCGTGCATTATTGGAGTGGCAACGATCCTGCAATATTGCTGCAATATTGCGCCCACATCGTCGTGCAATGTTCCAGTGGCAACAGTCCTACAATATTTCTGCAATATTGGGCGCACATCGTCGTGCAATGTTCCAGTGGCAACGATCCTACAATATTGCAAGAACGTTGCCGTGCAATGTTCCATTGGCAACGATCCTACCATATTTCTGCAATATTGCGCGCACATGGACGTGCAATGTTCCAGTGGCAACGGTCCTACAATATTTCTGCAATATTGCGCGCACATCGTCGTGCAATACTGTAGTGAAAACTTGTGGAAACATTACAACAATATTCTGAAGCAACTATGACTTTGTCAAAATTTTTCGAAATATGTACATGACGTCGAGTGGATTCTACGGCGTGTTTCATTTAACTGGATACGCACCGCAATATTGCCGAAGAGTTGCAGGATCATTGCCACAATTTTGCCGTTTCGTTGCAGAATCATTGCCGGAACGTTGCAGGACTACATATTCGTAATGTTGCCGCAACTTTGCAAAAATACACACCTGCAATATTGCGAAGGCGGACATAGGACTGAACCTGCAACGTCTCTGCAATGTTATGTTGCAACATTGCCATCTTGCACCGCATCATTGCAGAGACGTTGCTGCAATGTTATGGTGCTGTGTGGGAACGTTTGTGTGAGGATAGTGGAAGTATGATCGTTGACAAAGGGCGAAAGCAGATATTCGTATCGTTGGAAATTTTCCTTTGCAAAAAATGACCAACCCATGGAACAACTCTTACATTATACAATTATTAAAACTACCAACCCATAATTCCATTTTCGGCTTAAAAAACAGAAGCTACAGAAAATTTGAAATAATATTAATTATACTACTCGCTATTACCCATTAAAAAGCATTGTAAAACTATAACAAGAAATAAAATACACCCAATAGAAATAAAGCTACTCTTCTTTAACAATTAAAATTTTCAAACTAAATTTACAGTAAAATTGCATTTAATAGTCTCTAACAAACAATTTTCCGCGAAAATGCATTAAGGTGGAATCTCACGGACCGTGGATCGGCGAGCTTGGCACGAGACTCGCCGAGCCCACGCGCCGTGAGAACGCACATGGCTCGCCGAATCGCGAGCCTGGCCGAGCCTAGGCGAGCCGACTCGCCGATCCACGCGCCGTGAGAACACTCATGGCTCGCCGACACGCGAGCCTGAGCGAGCCTGAGCGAGCCTGGGCGAGCCTGGGCGAGCCGAGCCGACTCGCCGATCCACGCGCCGTGAGAACGTCATGGATCGCCAATTCGCGAGCCTGGGCGAGCCTGGGCGAGCCGAGCCGGCTCGCCGATCCACGTGCCGTCAGATTCCACCTTTAGACTGATAATGCGACACAGATAAATTGACGATCAGTAGATACCATGAGAAAATCGACTTACACTCTATGAGGTTACCGAACCGAATTATCTGTGCTGTCAACCGAAATTCCAACTATCGAGTCATTCCTGCCGAACAAAGTACATGATTCTCGAAATCTTTCAACTGCCATTTCGAGGGTCTCTAGACTTCGTCTACATCTGTAAAAATGTAAAATGGGAAATCGATGAATCACGATACGCCGAACGGAGTATCCTCTACAATTGCGAGTTCCCGGTAACGGATCACATCGGTCTCGTGGTTCGAAATGTGGTGGCTGAAGCATTCCCCCGCAAACGGTGCTGCGGTGCTCTTTGGTCTGGGTTACGAGAATCGACGTGGCCTTAAAGCGTACATGCGCAACGTACGCGAAGAAAAGGTACACAGAAGTTTCCAGCCACGTTAACAACGAGCTCATACATATGTTGGAAGCCTCGGAGGAGTAACGATTTATGAATACGAAAGTGGTAAACATAATCGTCGCAGGATGAGGAGAAAGAAACGACGATTAAGCGGGCATAGTACTTTCTTTGCCCGAAAATTAAGCATTCCTTATGAATTTTTTCTATCTGAAAATGAAAAGCTAGAATGACGGGGTTTGTTGCAAATGAAAGATCACGGTCTGAAAGTATTAAAAGAATTTTTATTAAAAATAAAACACCTTCCCTTCCCTCGCTATATTCCCTTAAATTTGGTCCCTCGCGGGGTGAGTAGAATTGCGGTGCCATAAACTCACTTTTATATAGAAAAAAATTCATAAAGAATGCTTAATTTTCGGGCAAAGAGAGTACTATGCCTCTTTAAGGATGACATCGGTACACGTGTAGGATCTGATTGTTGCATTGCATATGTTTAACTGAAGACATCATTACTGGGATCAACTATATAACACGCTGGAAACGCTCCGGGGAAACGCCCAACGATGTGTCCTCGACGTTGATAGCATTCACTTGGGAATTTACGCGTCCCTTGGCCACTGTTTGGCCTTGTCTCGCAAAGTCGATAAACGTCTGAACGCTTCCACGGTGTAATAAAAGAATAAGGGATGATCGGAGAGTGTGTGTTCTATTATTAAGATTTGAAGGACGGGTGATTAGAGCGATCGTTTCGTTGGTGTGATAAATTACCGATTTTAGGGCGATGATGGATGCTCTTTAGTATCCGTAGTCCCTCTGGGGGTTGGAAAGGGCAGGTGCGTTGATTTGGATCCTGAAATTTTGGTTGGTTTTAAGATCGATGGGCTTGGCAACCTCGGTTTTCCCAGCTTTTACCAGTCGATTTCGTTACTCTGCTCGATTCATTTTGCAGTACTTGCATAGGGCATCAGGCATATCGGTTCGGTGCGGGGGATGACCATTGAGTGCGATGTTGTGTCCGACATCTTTGCGTAATCCACTCAGACTGATGGGTACCGCTGGCATTGCACCGCGTTCCAGCAGAGAGATTACGCAATTCGTCGAAAATATTTCTACGCGAATGCTCCGCGTAATATTTATATTGCGACGCAAATGTGCTGCACACTTTCCTAGGAAACGTCGCTGTTATAATATATGAAATGTATATACGTTGGGGAGAAGAGTTTGCTGGAGTTACAATGGATGGTTCGATCTCTGATGGGGATACTTTTTCCCCCGAGTATCTGTTTTACATTTCACGAAATATAAAACCGATAGACAACGGCGAAGAAACTTGTTACCATTTATGGTTACATGAGACGGCTGTTAAATATTGATACGTTTACCACTGACCACATCACACTGTTGGTAGTCTTGCACAAAACATGCGATGAGGAAGTCCGGTTGATCTTTTGAACATCCCCTAAACTGGTTCCAAAATTTTAGGAAATTCGACATCGTTTGTTGCATCGCACAGTGCGGCAAGTAATGGACAAATATCGAAATAATAAATATTCAATTCTGATCTGGTTATCCTATATAACCATTAGTCCGTAAATAAGGAATGTGGATGTGAAATATAATACTATAAAAAACCAATAGAGTATCACTTATTATCATGTTTGTTATAATTTAAAATCTACAAACTTAGCGTCTTCGTACATTATGCGTTCTTGTTTAGGATTATTTAAAAAAAAGGAATTTTAATATAAACGGTTCAAACCATCCAGTAATTTTGATTGTTCTGTATCCAGAAGCTATTGTATCACATTGCTATACAATTTTTTTTTCCGTACAAACTGGTACACTGAATGTTATTTTTCTTTTTGCCAGAGAAATCTATTCGCAATAGCGATTTAGTTGAAGATAACATCAATAAAATGATGTATTTTTATTCGTTTTTATGTATATATGTATTCTTTTTTGGTATTTTATATATATTTTATATTCTATATTTTATATTTTATATTTTATATTTTATATTTTATATTTTATATTTTACACTTTACACTTTACACTTTACACTTTACACTTTACACTTTACACTTTACACTTTACACTTTACACTTTACACTTTACACTTTACACTTCACACTTCACACTTCACACTTCACACTTCACACTTCACACTTCACACTTTACACTTTACACTTTACACTTTACACTTTACACTTTACACTTTTCACTTTACACTTTACCATCCACACTTCACACTTCACACTTCACACTTCGCACTTCGCACTCTACATTTCATATACATAATTTTTTTTAGTGATTTGATTACACTAATATTGCCGTTTATTATTTTATTATAATATTTTAATACAATTTTTATTATAATTACTATATTTCTGTAACAAATCTCAGTTAACTTAATTAGAACAACTTTAAATATAAAAATGTGAATTCTTACCACATTGTATATATTCTTTTATTTTTGTCCCAAATCCTCATTCAAGTGCCACACAGCGCATCGGAATAAAATGCAAAATTATCACGATTTATCATGCTAAATTGTGTTAATGCCCGGTAGGAGCAGCAAGAGCTCGCAATTCCAAGCTCCTCTGGTCAGTGTTATTTCTCAAAAACACCCTTAGCGAACTCCAACCCCCGACGCGCTCCGAAGTGCACAGAACTTCAGCGAGACTTGAAAAGTGTATACCGAAGAATATTCTTCGGTACACGGCCAGCGTCGTGCCAGTTTCGAAGTTGCGCGTCGAATCGATTCGTCCCGGCGACGACGACACGATTATTTAACCTGGTGCCTCAGAAGCGCATCGTTCTCGAAGCACACGGGGGGCAATTCCCTCGACTTGCAAATCCGCGCCTACTTTCTATAGGAACTATAGAAACTATAAAATTCTATAGATCTATAGAAACTATAAAATTATAAAACATCGCGGGGGTTGCGCCGCGCCCCAGCTCGGCGAATCGGCGGTGGCACGAGCGGATGGCGGGGAGCGGAGGAGGCCACGGCGAGATATCGATATCGATGTCGACGTGTGACCTACCTGCATTCAGGTAAAATGTCCCAGCAATTTCTCCCCTCGCTCGTTGCCCCAGCCCTCGCCGTTCCGACTCTCTCCCCCGTCTCCTAATCCGACGTGAAAAATTGCGTTTCCCCGCCAAGATATACGCGCCCACCCCCTCGCGCAGGGGCGAAAATCTCGGTGACTGATATTTCATTCCGCGTTTCTCGCGGCCGCGTCACAAAATACGGCGTCAGAACGGCGCGGGGCTCGCGGGACGATTCGTGGAAAATGGTAATTACCGGGAACATGGAGAATCCCTTCTGTAAGGGATGTTCGTATGGATAGAGGGCCGCTCGGCAATCGATTGCCTCGTTCCGAGTGGGCGCCTGGATCTCGAGGCTCCCAGTCACACGTAACGCTGGAATCCGGCTGGATTGCATATAATTAATGGACATTATTTGTACTGCGGAGGGTGATTAAAACGGTCGCGCGGGAGTATTATGGCGTAGAATGCAATTTCTTCCGATCAATGATATTATCCGCTCGCGTGCGCACCGCGCCCTGCCTGTAATATTCGATTTTACGGTTGTGATTCCCACGCCATGCACCCTGAATCTCTTCAATCGCCTGCCATCAAGGGATTGTTAAACGACTCGTTCGTGAATATCTTTACTGACCCAGATCTCGATGAAAGGGCGCACTTTGCATGAATTCAGCAGCCGTACTTTGCAGCGCTCGACGCTGATCTCGGAATAACAAATTCCGCGCGCATAAAGAAACGACGGGTAAACAACAACGAAACTCGTCCAGGCGGTGTGAAATAATTTTCTGAAAAACTACCCGACGTGTATACTCTGCTGGTAGCAATTTGATTATTTTCAAAATATTCGTCGGTGCTCAAGAAAAAATTCCGAAAAGTTTCTAAGGGTTGATCAAAAATTTATTTCATTGCACTTGCTTCGGAGAAATTCGTAACGTTCCTGTCGGGATTTTAAGAGAAAATTCTCCTCGAGCTTGTTTATCGAAGCGCCTCTGTGAAACCAGAAATTCCGAGACGCCCGGCATTCGTTGGCAGACAGAATTTTATCCCCCGCAGATTAAACGGTTTGGCAACAATCCGTACGTTCCGTCGCGCTATCAATGCCACGTTATCAACGCTTGTCATATAGGCAACGTTTACTTAGCCTCCGAAAACTCGTACATCACGAGAGTCGAGGAAATCTTCATACGCGATACATGCTTTTGCATATATAACGAGCGTGTAATATTTGCATATTTCCTGGTAAACGTGGTTGTTCGTAGCATTATTTATTGCCCCCGCTATCTTGCCCTCCCCTGGCGTATGAATTTTAGAAAGAACCATGCTTGAATACTTTATTTCTCGTTCGGCCGTTATGAACCGTACGTGAATTCTTAACCACGATCGGCTCCGAAGTACAACAGAGCCTGTATGGAGGTGAAATAAAAGTTCAGCTCACATCCGTCTGTTCGCAGCTTCCGCCGGATGTTGATTTAAATATGGGCGGTATTTTTAAATACGCTGCTCCATACGGCGTTTTTGGTTCAAATGCAGAGGCTTCGTTGCTGCTGGGTCTGTTAATTAAACGAAGCATTTATTTGCGCGAATGTTAATTAATTTGAAATAGATTGGAATATTCTGCGATGGAAATGACGACGGGCATCGTTTTCACTGAATTTCTGAATCTTACACAATATGTATTTATCATGAAATTCACTAAAAAAAAAATACACAAGTAGGGAAAGGTGTTATTCCTTTGACCACCATGTGTTACGGAGCCATTTGTTAAATGTATGTGAAAATAAAATTTTTAGTGCATTTGTTAGCCATCAGATTTGTAATTTAATGGCTTGTTGTAAGGATACCGCAGTTCATGTGGCCACAGAAAACTGTTACTCGATTTCATAAAATTTTAACAAGTTAATATTTTTTTACGTTTTGTTATACTAAGCTGTAGAAAAGACTGTGACAAATGAGTATGCAAGGTTTGAAGTTGATCGGTCTGACCAGTCAAAGGTACAACACTCTAGCATGGATAAAGAAATTAACATAACTCGAGCTATAACTAACGAAATAAAGGAAGAAAATTGTTTGCATAATGAAATGCTCACTTCGCTAAAAATAGTCAAATGTACATATATGAAATTTGGTGCTTTTTAATCGGGGAAACGCCAGGAATCCAATACGCCTGTAACTGTAGAATAATATAAAATTTCACATTTGATGTTTTTATTTTTAATTTTATTTCTCTTTGCGAGAGCAACAGCTTTTAACCGGGAAGCTGTTTCTACAGTTTTTAACCATTGCATACAGATTTTTTAGAATGATATATGTTTGATGCAACTAATATTTGGAACTGTGATGAAACGGGCATCGCAACAGTTCATGTACCTCCAAAAATTTTAGCCCAAAAAGGGTAGAAACAAATTGGTGGCGTGACATCAACAAATACACCAGAGAAACTTGCTATTGGAGGGAAGAAACTTATAGTTTTATGACAGAGAAATTTAAAATTTATAGAGTAATTTATAGTTTTATGATGTAGTATAAATTTTATAGTCTATAAGTTACTGTAACATTATAATAAACATTTTTATTCAGTTAAGCCTACTTCTTTTTATTATGTATCATTATATGTATACTTGCTGGTCAAAGTTACAACATATAAATTTTCAAGACTTTTATAACACATATTTTTAGCAAATTTTAATATATTTTTTACTATCATTTTCCGGCAGTTTAAAGAAAAAAAAATGAAAATTGGTCAAAGGAACAACGGGCTGTTGTACCTCGATAGTAAAAAATATATTAAAAATACATATTAAATATATTAAAATTTGATAAAAATATATATGTTAATAAAAGCCTCGAAAATTAATATGAGCCCTTTGCCGAATTTTTTTTAGCAAAACTGAGGTGGAGAAAATTCGAAAACTTCAAACCGGTCCAAGGTACAACACCTTCCCCTACCTAACATAAAACTAGTGACAATAACGTCACTATGGGCACAAACCCTCTGGTCTTTGAGTAAAGTTACGCGAAAGTCTCTCTCGAAGGTACCTCGCCAGTTGAACAGCATAGTAACCGTATTTTTCGTTGCGCCAAGGGGAAACGTTAATTGCCATACAATCTTCGATAACGGCCCCCTCCGTCGGCCCTCATAAAGTATAACCCGGTGTTCGTCCAGCTGCAGTCTCTATTTCCATCGTGTTCCATCCCCGAGCTCTATATAAGCCCGACGGATATATCGATATCTCGATACGCGGCTGGCGCTCTGCAAAGAGGCTACATAATCTGACGTGAAATATTGCGCGACGAGGTTATAGCCTCATTGTAACCGCGCCTGTGTGGCAACCTCGCCCGTGTGCCCGCGCGAACGAATATACGGCCGCGTATTCGAATTCCGCGTGGCTGCTGATACGCGAATGAATACACGGTCGGAAGACGGATCTATCGGCGGGAAAGCAGCGAATCAGCCTCCACCCCCGCTCGCCTCCCTCATAATGCCACCCCTCTGTGCGTGCACACGGTTACAGAATATTTTCATAAACCACCCGCGACCCGTTGCCACTGGCCACCCCCTCGTGCGTGACACCAGCCCTTCAGCCGTATTCGATTTCCCTCCCGGTTCCTCGAATCGGTCGCGCGCCCCGGCCGAGCCTCGGCGTTCTCGGCTCGGCACCGTTGTCCGGCGCGGACTATTACGCGGTTGCGCTCGGGACTCGTAGCGAATTAACGGCGGCCGTGCCGTTGATAGGTGCACCGCTCGAAGCGTCTGCCCTTTCTCGGCGAAAGTAATTGATCAAAGAAGTTACCGGGGCGAGGGGTTGTCTGCGAGAGTTGCAGCTGCAGTCGAACGCACGGTGCTAATGATTCAGGGGTAGGTGCAGCGTCGGCTGAGAAGGATTAATCAGAGATTTAACGAGTATTTTCGACGCCCCTTAGAGGGTGAGCACCATTCGAAGATCCTGAAGAAAGATGCATCGGTAGACGGGAAGTAGCGACGGCTTTATCGGTCGCGCTTTGCTGCCCACACCCACGCGCCAGGGTGCGGATAGATATAGTGCTTATCGATCGTCCGGTAATCGTCGTAGAAAGGAGCCTCTGTGTTTCGCGTGCACGAGTTCTCTTTGATTTTTTCTGGATTATCGCGCTGCGAAGCGGCAGGTGGATCGGGTTGTTGGAGTCTGTGGATTACTTAGCCTGATAAGCGATTTGAGTATAGTGAATACACTGCTGTTATGGCGCAGCTTGTGTGACGTTTATTAAAGCGGGGGGCGAATTTAAGAAGGGACGATGTCAGTGTTAATTTTAATCTTGCAAAGTTGACTTAGGGGCAATGAAAATATAGAACATTTTTGCGAAGTGTCTAAAGCCAGTTTAGGGTTTGTCGGATTTTAAAAACCGGGTTTAGAACCCGGTTTTTTTTATAAATTTGTAAAACTCGGAAACCGGTTTTATTTGATATGTAAAATTGAATTAATTATTTAATTAAAAACGTTAAGATTTTGACTTGAAATCGCCTCGAACACAAGCATATTGTAGTAGGTAACAGTTTAGAAAAATACTAAATGAAATAAAAATTTATAATTTATATTTTGTACGGATTTTAGTTATTTTAGTTTTTTTTTTCATTTGGTTTTGTATGCAGTCTATTTTATTGTGTTATATTTTTGTAGATCCGTGAATATTAAATGAACTCAAAAATTGTACGGATTTTAGTTATTTTAATTTTTTTTATTTATTTGGTTTTGCATAGATAGAGTATATTTTGTTTTGTTATATTTTTGTAATTCCCTAAATATTACAAAAATACTGAAAATTTTTAAAATAATTACAAATATTGATTTTCTATTTTAATTATATTTTTTGTGAAAATTCGAAAACCGGGTTTTTGGAAATAGTGGAATTCGAAAACCGGTTTTTTCAAAAGTCGGGTTTTGTATAAATCCTAAATTAGTCAATTTCGACTTTGGCCATTTTTGAACTCATCCACATACGAGGCCACCGAAGGGTGACAGTTACACGCTTCTAGAGCAATTAATTGACAGGGTGGTGTTGATTGATACACGTGTGAGGGGACTGAGCAGAAAATGGAGCACATTTACTTCTTGTTCAGAAAACTCTACTGGTCGAGTTGCTCGTTTCTTTTGCTGCACGGTGTCCGATTTTTCGGCCACCTCGAATTCACGTGGCACCGTAGACATTCTGCTTCTGTCAGTGGAACATTCGACACGCGACGCGTTCTAACTGAAAACCCGAAACAAGACAGATCGAGTCATTTCGATTCCTCGAGCAGCGTCAAATGGATGGAACCTATATTCCCCTCTTGGAAATTCTGAAGGTGTTCCGCAGAATGTTCAGGATGAATGATAGAGGCGTGGTACGAGTCCAGATCTCGCGCACCAGCTTCGAGGTATTTGCTCGGCTAATTCGGGTATCCTGTCCGAGTCGATGTAGCACGGAAAGCAAGCAAAAAGAATCGCGCAAACAAATAGCCGGAGCAGGCAGAGGCAGAATCGAGGAGTCCTTTAGATGTAGCCTTTTGTGGCGAAGCTCCGGTCAGTGACGGATGGTTGCTGTACCACTGAGAGAATAGGGTAGGACTCGGTGAACCTGGTTATTTGTCCACGATCAGGGCGCCATTAGTGGACCATTTCTTCTGACAGATGACACGAATCGTTAATAGGTCCTGGTGGCGCTCGAAATTGGAGACGCACAGTGTCCGTGGCCACGAGGCTTTAATAATACAGATTTTTACATGTAAATTATTAAACATTTCATAGTGGCCGTGGGTAAAAATCCCACACTACCCTGGCACCTCTGGGGGATTCCCCTCTGGAGGCGTGGGGGTGCCTTTTGAAGATTTCCTACCTTAAAAAAATAAAGTTTATAATTTTTTTATAAATTTTTTTTAACGTGGGAAAATCTTCAAAAGGCACTCCGACACCCCCAGAGAGGAATCCCCGGGGGGGGGGTGCCAGGGTAGCGTGGGATTTTTACCCACCAAAACCCCACGGCCACCCCCAAATTTTTAATAATTTACATGTAAATATCTTTATTATTAAGACCCATTTGCTTAAACGCTCGGACAAAAATTTCCTTATTTTCTACATAGATCCACCGCGCTAAGGCTCATGAAAATCGATGTCTACCGCTCCCCTCGCGAGTATAATAATTTCGCCACCCACTGTACATCCCACGACCATGACGTTTCCGTCCCGCGTAATTAACGATCCAATTTGTTCAAGCATTTCGACAGAAATGCATTCCCCAGCTTCAGCCATTTATTCGTAAACATCTATACAGTGGAACCTTGACCACCACAGTGCGCTATGCACATAGGGTTGACAGTCCCAGTTTCCCCGTCTAGCATATCACGTCCAAACCACAACTCCACCTGCCCACATCACGTTGTCCTCCGCCACTGCGTTTGCTGGGAGGAGTGCAATAGTACGTACGTCAGTACAGTGTACACTCGTCCCGAGCCTCTAAGAACTCCCCAACGGCGTTCACTTATTCAGAAGTTGCGGCGAGCTTATCAACTACCCCCGTCTCCCGCGTATCAGCGTCTTCGTTACTTCTGCGTTCAACGGAAACCGGGGACTCTTTTCGCCGCGTTTGCCCGCGGTAGCCAGTTCCGAAAGCGCCCGACGGGCAGGCAATTCCAGCCGCTTTTTTCGGGTAACTCGTGCCCCGTTGTATGCGCGCGCGCGCCAACCCCGCTACATGTATCTGGTTATCACCGCGTGCACGGTATCCATTTCGTGCGGATGCCCTGCGGCGGATTCCAGGCACGGGAGCCGCCGGCGTCCCGCGGGAGAATCGGGGAAACGCGAAACGTCAAACGCGTTCGCCCACCAACCCTCTGTGTTCCTCTCCGGCACCTCCCTTGTCGGCTGGCTGTGTCTGCTCTCTGCCACCTCCTTTTTCCTTCTTACATTCTTACCTCACCGTATTCTCTATGCCCCCGGTGGCTCTTCGGCCGGTGCGCCCCCTACGCCCATCCCCCACCGACCGGTGGCGGTGATGGTGGTGGTTCCGGGGGGTGAGAGCGATCCCGCGGGAATATCGGGAGCCATCGAAGCGAACCAGCGGGGTCAGGCACACAGGGGGTGAGGCTGGGGTGAGCAATGCTGCTGTGCCCACTACTCCGCTACCGTCCTCGGAATCGATATTTTTCTCTGCCTGGGGACCCTAGAGCGCGATCCACGTCGAGGGGCGAAATAAATTAAACGAGCGAAACTGCGTGGACGCGGGCCGGTGTAATTCTCGGCGAGAGTTTTGACGCTGCCGTGCGCGCGGATAGTGGACACGGGTGTCCAGCGATAACCACGATTCATAACTTTTAGTGGCAGCTAAATGGGAAAACCTGCGACGGGGGTGGGCTTCCGAATTTTTTGGGATTTAATTTATTATTCTTGTGAATAAGGGAAAATGTTATTTGATATTTAATGAGGATGCGAGCTTAAGGGGTTGGTCCACTTCGGCCAGGTCAAGAAATATCGCATGTTTGTCAAGTTTTTCGATATTTTAATTTTTACCTGACTTATGCGTAAGTAAAGTCCATTTTCTTACACATGAAAGTAAGCTTTTTGCTTCGAAGTAAGTAGCTGTTTTGTTCTTTTAAAACCAATTGAAACACTTGACGGTCGGACGGTAGGGAATAGATTTAAGAACATCTGTGCAAAATTGTACAAAAATCCGTAGAGTTTTACTAAGCAATTCTAAAAGCATAGTTTTGAGGAAGACGGGTTTAAAGATTTAGGTACTGTTATTTTTTAATTAATTTTTTTTTAAAATGTCGCCTAAATATGTACAAATATAGGCATAAAGTTTTCTATTAATATAATTTGAGGGTTTCTATTAAAAAAAATCCCAAACGTCGCGCTTCTTTTCACGCCGTCAAAGTAGGCAAACCCCTAAGGGGGTACACGGGTATTAAACGGCTAAAATGAACGGTTCCTTTTGGGTTGGATCGAAGGACGACCAATAATTCATACCACTTGCACGTTTTACAATACTTTACTGTGGATATAACACGCATTTTAAGACCAGGAAACCCGAAAAATATTAAAAACTAAATGAATTACAAAAGCGCCAAAGTGTGGCGCTGCGCAACGAACGCGTTAAAACGGTGAACATCATAACTCGAGAACGGATTAATATTTTTGATTGAAATTTTAACGGAACCTACAAAAGACACTTCTCCCAAATGTGGACCTCGGTCGAAAAATTTTAATAAAAATTCACGGAGTTCTACAACAAATATCAACTTTGAAGGATTTTACTGAAGTAATCCTGTGATAAATATTGTCTCAATTGCTGTTAAAGTTATGCGATCTTATCGACCGAGTTCCACATTGTGGAGAAAAGTGTTTTGTAGGTTCAGTTAAAATTTCAACAAAAAATATCGATCCGCTGTCGAGTTACAATGTTCACCGTCTTGAGAAACATAGTTTCGTTAAAAACAGCTTTAAGGGGTTAGCTCCCCTCAGGAGGTAGAAAATGTATCGATTCTTTGGGAATTTATTTCAGAAAGTACATGCATATTTTTATGCAATGGTTTTTATATTCAAATGAGAGACACTTTAACAGGTTGT
This sequence comes from Andrena fulva, assembly GCA_946251845.1. Classification (NCBI taxonomy): domain Eukaryota; kingdom Metazoa; phylum Arthropoda; class Insecta; order Hymenoptera; family Andrenidae; genus Andrena; species Andrena fulva. The sequence continues at coordinate 7,343,517 of OX276333.1, forward strand.
TATATTGTGTTTTGCTGTAAAATTATATATTTATTGCAAAATTATAACTGATTTCCCGAAATGGGTGTGTCGATTGCGGTGACCAGGATTTCTCAAAAACCGCTTCGCCAATCTTTCTGAAACTTTGTAGGTTTCTTCTAGACATTCAAATCTAGTCTTTAATCGAAGCATTTGTTTCTCCAATGCATAGTTTTTATTTTATGGATGAAAAACAAGTGTTTTTTTTCTACGAAAATCGATCATTTCACATTAACATTCGCCATTTTGTTGCAGATTAATATTTTATAAAACGGAACGATTAAAGACTAGACAAACTATTGTACTAACTAAATCTGCATCGCTTTTTGATTTCAGATAACCCAGTTCCAAATTACGTTGGTCACCGCGAAACGTGTTTCTAAAAACAGCTTCCGGGAAAACAGTTGTAATTATGAAATAAATAAATATTTTTATACCAAAACATAATATAATAATCTGTTAAAGTGTCTCTCATTTGAACATAAAAACCATTGTATAAAAATATGCATGTACTTTCTGAAATAAATTCCCAAAGAATCGATACATTTTCTACCTCCTGAGGGGAGCTAACCCCTTAAAGCCTGCCACTCATAACTTTTTACGCTGTAACTCTCGCAATTATTCGAATTTCACAACGAAATCTTTTTTAAAATACTTCAAAGCCTTGTGGCTGAAATTTTCCCTTAAGTTCCGTGCTTCGGGCAGTTATTTCTGGATGTCTAAAAATCTATATATGCAGCTACACGTGCGTCAGCTCGTAATTTCGTTGCTTCCAACTAGCGCCGATATCAAACCCATTACCTCCATTGTTGTAACATAATACTGTCCCCTGTCATTGCCTCTATTATCATTGTCATTATGCCGGTTTCACTCTAACTAGCCTCTTCGCAAACCACTCGATTATCCGGCGCGTTTCGAGGGTGAATTTGTCAGTGGGACAATGCATCGTTCGCCGCATTTGGCAAACAAACGCAGACGCAATAGTCTAAGCGCGCGCAGAGTCGGCAACGGCGACACGATCCCTCGCGCGTCGTTTTCCCCGAGAATTTCCTGTCCGAGTTATCACTTTCAAATCGAACCATTCGTAAGTCGATTACCCTCCGACCACGGTGGAAGAGAACAAGTCGCCGTGAACGAGCTCGGTCGACGATTGAATCCACAAGGATTGGAGGCGATTGAAAATTCTGGCAGTCGATGAAACAGTGCTTCTGTCACATATATCGTTCCTATTTTTCCTTTTAAACGAACAGTGCTATTCCCGAGGAAGAGGGGAAACGAAGTGCCCCATATATAAATCAATTAACTCACCGTAGCCCTCGCCTCTGCGAAGCGTCATCGTGCTTTCAATGGTTAAGCTCTTCAGCGGGCATCTCTGAATGTTTCAAGGGAGGACTCGCGCCGCGAAAATCGGACGGTGCACTCTCCCTGGCCGGATTATCGCAGCAGTTAATGATATTATACATGTAAATATTTGGCCCGACGGCGGCTGCGCGCGGCACAATTTAATCCTCCGGCCAGGAGATGTAACATTAAGCGCCGGAATTATGCGGTAATTTGTTACCGAGAAATCAGATACGCGGTAACGCGATATTTCGCGCAGCCCTGCGCTTTTCGCCGGCGGGAATACTGTTACCAGGCCGAGTTTCTTTGCGAAATATCGAATAATCTGGGACACGAGATATTCAAAGAGGATCCTCGTCACTTTTGTGCGCGATTTGTATCCGAACGCGCCGCGACGCCGGGTCTCCTCTCTTTCCCTCTCAGGGCTGTTGAATAATAACGATATCAGGTGACGGAACACTTTACGCATTCAGCGAAAGCTTTGTAACGGTTATATTGTAAATCCCGCGGCATTAAAAGGATACCTGCAGCGACATTTACTTGGCCTCTCCACCCGCGTCACGTCCCTCCTGCGAGCTCCACTGTATAGTTCCTATACGAGCTATAGTGACTTTGGTGTGACGTCACCCAGCGGGGTCTTACCCGACACCCTGCTGGGTACTGGCTGCTAAACGTGTCCCCTAGTACCTCTTGCAGGACTGTATTTAGAGAAGACCAGAACAAAACCGGGGCCTTAAGACCAGGACAAACCGGGGCCCTAAGGCCCTAAGATCAGGACAAAACTGGGGTCCTAAGACCCTAAGACCAAGACAAAACCGGGGCCCTAAGGCCCTAAGATCAGGACAAAACCGGGGTCCTAAGACCCTAAGACCAGGACAAAACCGGGGCCCTAAGGCCCTAAGACCAGATCAAAACCGGGGCCCTAAGGCCCTAAGACCCTAAGACCAGGACAAAACCGGGGCCCTAAGGCCCTAAGACCAGGACCAAACCAGGGCCCTGAGGCCCTAAGACCAGGACAAAACCGGGTCCCTAAGGCCCTAAGACCAGGACAAACCGGGGCCCTAAGGCCCTCAGATCAGGACAAAACCGGGGTCCTAAGACCCTAAGACCAGGACAAAACCGGGGCCCTAAGGCCCTAAGACCAGGACAAAACCGGGGCCCTAAGGCCCTAAGACCAGGGCCAAACCAGGGCCCTGAGGCCCTAAGACCAGGACAAAACCAGGGCCCTAAGGCCCTAAGACCAGGACAAAACCGGGGCCCTAATATCCTAAGACCAGGACAAAACCGGGGCCCTAAGGCCCTAAGACCAGGACAAAACCGGGGCCCTAAGGCCCTAAGACCAGGTCTTCTCTAAATACAGTCCTGCAAGAGGTAGTAGAGGGCACGTTTCGCGACCAGTACCCAGCAGGGTGTCGGGTAAGACTCCGCTGAGTGACTTCACACCTAAGTCACTATAGCTCGTATAGGCGCTATACAAATAACTTTTTCGAATTTCGTCGAGGAGCACTGTCCAAAATTGCGCGAAAAGAATTTGAAGGAGAAGTGAAATTTAGATTTGTCGGTGAACATTTGTATCGAACCGGTTCCCTCATTTTAATTCAGATATTTAACGCGCAACAATTCCGTGCCATTTTCACCCTGCCATCATCGCTGCCCTCCCCTATTTTCCACCTGGCTGTTCGAATTTCATCGAAGTTATTCGTTCACGTCATACTTTCCCCCGGCTGGTTCTCCGGCGCAGCTTTTTCCGCCAGTTCATCGGCGGTTCCAATAGCGTGTTCGGTTCCGTACGAATTTCGAAACTTTTTATCTTCATTTTCGTTGGTCCTCCTCCAGCGGGGATTAGTCAAAAGTGCTCGCGTCACGACTCGCCGCGATTCATCCCTCCCGCGATTTTCTTGCTTTTAAGCTCTCGATCCACTCGTCGACCTTAATTTTTCGTTTGCCCCTACCGCCTCTCGCCCACCCGCTTCCTTCGAATCGGATGCACTTCCCTTCGCATTTATTTTTCATTTTTTGTCCCTTTGCAGGATCCTTCAGGCTTTACGCGCACCCCGTTCGCGTGCCACGAATGGCCCTCGTCTACGTGACGCTTTTACACCGGGCCGTTCCATCCACCGCTGATCACCACAACAATCTTCCAGTTCCATAAAACATTCCCTCCTTTGTCTCCAATGTATTTTTTATTCCCGGCGGCCTTCCTTATTCATTTTTCTTCCCTCAGTTCCCTCGGCGCGGCCTCCCTTGCCCGCCGTAATTTTAATGCTGGAATACCATTAACCCCCCGCCTTCGGAGCGCTCTGCACCCTCCCTTTCGCTAAGTAGCTTTTTTTTTTGCACCTCTACACCTTGTATCCATAGACTGGCTGCAGTCCACACTTTCAGCGGACTCAGGCGTCGATCTTCCGCTATTCCCGCTTTCTCCACTGTTGACTTTTACCTTGGCTGTCGCCCCGGTGTGCAGTTGTAAGTGCTGAACTCTGTGCTTCACCTGAAGCTCCTCTTCCAATGGTTCGTAGCGTGAACGGCGATGAAAAACGAAGAGCGATCTCTTTATGGTGTGGACATTATCGTAAAGTGCCTTTAACACTTTGACGGCCGCTGTCGAATGTAGCAGGTACTGGAAATATTTATTACATCACTCTCGAATTTAGTACTCACAAGTTTCATAGCAATATGAGGGATAAAATGATTCAAGATAGTGAGCTACATATTTTTGCGACAAATCAAATTTATAGGAATACTTTCTTTGTATTAATAATAAGGAGGTATAAATGACTAGCAAAATAACCCTGCGCTTCGCTTCGGGCCTAAGAGATATTAAGGACTTCATGAAAACACATTTCACCCCTTTTCACGACCCCCTTAGGGGTTGATTGGGGCAAAAGTCCTGAAATTGGTTTTTAGGCATTTGCGTGGGCAATCTTTGTGAGTAAGAACCAAGTTGATATCTAATCGGATCTAAGAGACTTTGAGGAATCCGTGAAAACACATTTCACCACTTTTCACCCCATTGTGGGTTGGTTAGGGTAAGATCCTGAAATTGGTTTTTAGACATTTATGTGGGTAACCTTTCGAAGGAAAAATCAAGTTGATATCTAATGGGACCTAAGAGATTTCGAGGACCCCGTAAAAACACATTTCACCCCTTTTCACCCCCTTGCGGACGGAATTTCCAATAATACTTCCTTCGTGGATGCCTATGTCATGAAAACAATGTACCTTCCGCGTTAAAGTTGGTCCACTTTCATTATTAATAAATGATGTTAATTGTAAATTGTGAAGTCAGTAATTATTATATTTAAAAAAAACACAAGGAAGTCGAAAGCGATTTTTTTCGCACCTCAACCCTCCGTGGTCACACCATCTTATAATCACAAATTGGTCACATGGGGTTCACTGCACCCCATCGTCATTTTTGAGTTATCATTTTCGTATTTTTGAATTTTTTAACTTTTGCGTGATAATTGTACATTAGTAATACTCATAAAATCACGTTCTAATAGTCTTTTTCTAGCAATTTAACGTTTGATATGATGAAATTTGTAGTTCAGGAAGAGTCATTTTCCAGGGTTGTGGAAAAAAGCGATATTTTTTTACGACAAATCCTCTTTGGGAGCCGTAAAGTCGCGACGGTTGAACTCGAAAATTGCTCTTGGAGTGCGATACACCCCGCGTGACCGCGAAGAGTTAATCCCCTTTTACCACAGCACGTCACATATGCTTCAAAAAATCAAAGAACAGTTGAAAAATGGTAAAAAGTCCGACAGTGCACGAACAGTGGTTTCCAAATTATTGTACTCAAACAAAAAATTTTATATTTTGTATGTCTCGTTTTTAATGTTACAATATTATTTTTTAACAGTAGTCTACGTATTTAAGAAAGCAAATTAAATACATTTACATAGGTTTAAGGCTATATTGAGACCGATAAATACGATTACTCAATATTTGGTGACTCCGCCTTTAGCTTTTATAACATCTTAGATTCTGTGGCTACTTCCCGCAGTTTTCGAGTATTCTGCCATACTCTGATGATATTCTCTATTATTTCCGTCTTATTTCTAATAATTATATCCCCGCCGTTTTAAAAACAAATGAACTCACAACGTTGCTTGCAGATGTTGTAGCTGATCAATAAACGAAGAAACAATAAAATTCATGCATCGTTAAGGTAAATGTACCAATAACGAGCCATGCACCAGTACCTAGCCATCTGTTGAAATATTAATAATTGTTAAACTATGCACGTAAGATAAAATACATATTTGGTGTAATTTGCATTATTTAATTGTTCGGTTTAATATCTGAAGTTATATCGTCTTGTTTTTTTGTCTAGATATTTAGAAATACCATTTATAGTCTCGAGGCCAGATATATGACGCGTTTTCAGACATTCGTTATGACATGGCTAAGAAGAGCGTGCTTCTTGTTAAGAGCATAATTATTATAGGATGATAGTTTTTTTAGATAGAAAAAAAGGGTTTTAGAATCTTGAAAATATTTGTAACACATAGAAAGAAAAAATTTGAATATGAAAACTATTTTTTATTTGAATATTTACATGGCTATTTATCGGTGCAAACAAATCTTGTTAGCCCAGTAACTAACCACGTGTTCAATAAATCGGGTGAAGTGAGTTGCAAATGTTAATCGGCATCGCCAGAGCAAAATTACGAAAAAAGTGTGAATTTCTGACTCGATATTTGGAATAAAGCCGGTAAGTATTTTGATCATAAATCATAATATAAACATTATTTTTCTAGATAATAATGATAGCATTTAATTTAAGTTTATTAAAGTTTAGGTATATGTACAGTTTAATGAATTTGTTGGTTGTTTTGAGTCTTATATAAAATAACCACAAAGTTCTATTAATAGTGTAACTAAACTTATTGTTTTTTGCATTTATTTTCTAATCTGTTTATTATGGTTATTTATACAATAATTTTATATTTCTGTACCTCTTAATTTTCCTTAACAGATTTTTCAATTTAAGACAAAGAATCAGTTTTTAAAATAATTTTTACACGATTATAAAACCTATGGCTAGGTATACTGGGACATGAAAATCGGGCCGCTAGGTCAATCGCGTGAGGTTGGCTATATGTATATTGGTACATTTACACGTACAAATATTCTTGTTTATTTTACGTTAAATATATAAAAAAACAAAATTTTGTTATGTGCTACATATTGCACAAAATCTTTATGAATGAAAAAAGTTTCACTTAAATTGTTAATTTTATACACAATATTCATTATACTTTGTCACCGTTTTCTTAAACGGCTCGTTATTGGTACATTTACCTTACTGTAATAACAGCCACGACTTTCACAGACTTTGAGGAAATTTCTTTCCGTATAATAATTTGGCCACCCTCTGTAAGTTCGCCCCAAAAAACGTGCGGCCATCAAAGCGTGAACAGCAAAGTCGAAGAGCCATCCAGAATAGAGACAAGACAGCAGGGACTTCTTCCTGCGAAACTACCCCTCCAGCCAATTTCATCTTCCCGCAACCTGAGTATAGAAATATCCTCTTGATCTCGCGTGTAAAATCCGCCACGTAACACGTTCTTTCTCATTTATCCACCACCGCGCGCTCCCTCGCCCCTTCGCCACCCTTTCTCCCGCCTGTCCGCGCTCGCTGATCTCCACCGTCTTCCAGGCCCATAAAACGTTGGCCGCGGGTCGCCCGGAATCGTGAATCATGTCCCTGGGGGGGAGGGCACGGGGGAAGAGGCTGCACGGAACGGCGGAGGACGGAGAAACAGGGGCGGCTAGTTCGCGGGAGGAAAATATTAGCGATAAATTATTGCGCTGCATCGAGCCCCGGTAAGTTATTGCTAGTCCTGCGCCGGCAATAACCGTGCTGCGCCCGTTGATATAGACGTGATATTCTCAGCACGGTGTACCATTGGCGTCCTACGTGTCGTGCCCCGTGATATCGAATAGATTTTTGTAATTAAACCCCCCCTCCCTCCCGCGGCCGCCGCGCGCGCGCGCCGCTTTAATGGCCCTCGCCTTTCCTATTCGTTTTCCCGACCCCCTGCCAATTGGCAATAATTGCGCGCCGCGTTTGAATTTATCGCCGACCCGCGATCTTAGCAGTGGCGCGGCAGTTTACGAGCCAGCGGAGCTCCCGCCCGAATCATTCGCAGCGGAAGATCGCGATGGCAAATATTATTTATCGACTAATTGTAAGTAAACGTATCTCCGTGTACACTGGGAGGGTAGGCGGCGGCAGTTGGAGCTCGCCGGGCGCTCGAATCGAAGCGTGCCGGCGTTTTGTCGCAATTTTGGAACACGGCTCGGCACACTAATTAAAGTTGGAACAGCGAAGTCTCGAGTCTGGAATGTATTAGTTGGATTGCAATGTACGCACCCGGATGGAAGGTGTGTGCACTGTGACTCCACTTCGTGCGTGCTTGCCGGGGATTGCGCCGCGGCAGGTCTGAGGCGCTGGAATTAAATTTGTTACACAAAGTGGGGTCGCAATAAATGAAATTTATTGATATCAACTTTTCTCTGGCCAATCGCCTCCCCCGATTTGTCTACATCGAGGGACATTGAAATTTTTTTTTATATTTATTTTCTCTCAACTCCTAGAACAGTGCCATTTCATAAACAAATAGTCACTGAAAAAGATTATTGCAATCGGACAACAGGACAGGTTGCCGACCAGGGCTTCAAGTTTAGAATTCATCAATGGTTTGAATTTGAAGAATTTCTCAAAAACGGTAAGCCCTATTGAAATTTTGTTCAAATAATACTAAAAGAGCATTCAATTTTCTACAATTACTGTGTATATAATTTTTTCGTGCTTCCAACCATTTTTTAGATAATTGCGTTTGAATATACAAAGATCAGCAACCACGCGCGTATAGACAATACGTTCACGCTATACAGGTGGTACGCGCGAAGTGCGCACCTCTCTACTTATTCAAACGCTGTTATCTAAAAAATGGTTGGAAGCACGAAAAAATTATATATACCGTAATTGTAGAAAATTGAATGCTCTTTCAGTATTATTTGAACAATATTTCGATAGGGCTCACCATTTTTGAAAAAATTCTTGAAATCCAAACTATTGATGAATTCCAAACTTTAAGTTTAACTATTTTTTTTTATGAAACGGAACCATATCAGGGGGTGGTAGCAAAGAAGTACGAAAAGACATTTCAGCATGTATATATAAGGGCCGCCCTAGTATGCAGCGCAGGTAGCTTAATGTTCGAGCGTATATCATTGAAAATAGGTCAGGGAGAAATTGGAAATGGAACGACGGGGAAATCGAGGCGGAAAGTAACATGGCGTCGAGGAGGAAAATAGGCAAGCACACGCGGTGCATTCGATTTCCACCGACGAAATTTAATAATCCCCGGGAAGCATCATCGACGATCGCGTCAGGGGATGATAGACGAGTAGATTGACGTACGATCGACGCTGGGGGGTCGCGTATTTTCCATCGCAACGCAAGAAACCAAAATCGCACCCTTAACGCACACGAACCGAAATTCCATCTCGTATTCCATCCCGCAATTACATTTTTCCCCCCTCGCGCATTCACGAATCCTCCGCCCGGGTTGACCGTCGCACCTCTCCGGGGTGCACAAACTTCCAGGAAATGTTCCATTTTGTGCTGAAGTTCGGTCGAGTCGAAAGTTGGACGTGCACGCCCTTTCCGGGGGTTTCTGAAAATACGCGAGTCAACCCCAGCGACGGGGATTAAACGAAGAGGTCGAAGGTGTTCAGCGATGCGCGACCTATCGCGATCGTTCCCACTCGTGACGATCTCCTTCGTCAGCTACTCGCCGAATTACCCCTCGAGCAGCACCCCTGCGCTCCACTCGGCTTCTTAAATTGCCTGGCCGGCGGAGGGAGAAGACACGACCCCCGCATATTTTAATTTTATTGCGGAATCTTAATCCATCTTTCTTCCGCAACCCCCTCGAGTTGCCTCTCACGAACGGCTCATTCATCAATGTCTGGCCGCTTTATTCGATACCGACGTTCGACTTTTCTCATCTTCCTCCTCTCCTCCTGGCCGGTGTCGCGGGATTTGCTCGATATCGCGGGAACAAGAAGATCGGACACGGAGGAATATTATTCTTCAGCCCCTAGAGACCGCCAAGGGAGAATATATTCATAATTAAATGGTGTGACAGTGATGACAGGCGTGTGTCCCGATGCAAGTGGTTCAAAGATGCAGCCTGCTGACAGTAGACTATTCCGATTCCAAAGTGGTTTCTTACTGAAAATAAGACCCGCTCTTTACGCTGCCTCCGAGCGGAAGTTTTGCCCCATGGCTGCCATCCCGCTTTTACGTGATCGCCCGCGGAGCAGACGACTCCAAAAAAACATTAAAAATGTAGGAGCATTTCGCTGGGTATGTACAATGCACACGTATGAAGGGAGGAAGGGAGCTGTCTCACCGAAAGGGATGGTTGCACGAAAGTTTACGACCGAGACAGGCGACGGGGAAATTTGTCCCCTTTTCCTGTTGTTCTGGCTTTCAAAAATATCCTTCCTTCGACTCGATTTCTGCACGATTTATCGTCATTAATCGAGGGGCGCGTTTACATGGATTCTTTATTTTCTGACGATCTAATTTCCTGGGAAAATTATTTTCTCTGAAAATTGTTTGTAGTAATACAGCGTATGCCTGATTTTCATTGGTCTCGAAACGCGTACAAGTTGGCGAGCGAGATAAAGCGCGCCCGCTATAAATCGCACGCGACTGCATAGGGGTAGCTGCGAGGAACGGATTCGCAGTTTCCCGTGTCGAAAATAAGTGATATCCGTGCTCAAACTAGATTCCCGCCCGCGCACGCGCCCGCCGGGGATAATATAAGTATTCCAGTGGTATCGATATCCGCGAGAATAGATTTCCGAGGAAATGTGTGCAATCACTTCTCTTGCTATCGATATCTTCGCGGGGATGTATGCATGCACGTCGGACTATTGTAAATTCTGAAGAGATTTGATTTGTAGCCAGCCGCAGTATGCCACGAACCTCCGAGCTGAATACCGTCATTCTCCGAGAACACACCGCGATGGGGTGCGTGTCGAATAACTTTCCACCCTTAAAATTAGTGGGCAATCGCTTTTCCGAACGAGAGTTTTGGCAAACGAGTGCGTCACGCTATCCACATTCCACGCAACCCGTTCCTTTAGTTTCTATGAATACACAATCGTAGTTCCCCAGATGGCGCTGTTCAGAAACTTGCCGCGATTTTGCGGTAAATGGGATTTTATTCAAAATACTTGGCGCTGCGCCTCGAATTAGTGTTGCTAAACTGAATAAATATGTATAAATTGCATTAATCTTTTTCTTCTTTTCTTGTGTGTGCGTTCGTAATGTATTTTAGATTGTAAGTGAGTTATTGTAAATTATTAATTTACTATTAATAAGACAATTAACATTTTTTCGGGTTCGCAGCGCCAAGTATTTTGAATAAAATATTTATTGGTATTGAAATATTTATTTCTATAATAAAATAATTACAGTAAATACTCGTTAGGAGCCCGTCGAACGGGGCTGGCGGCGGGCCCCTAACGCGACTGGACACTATTCCGCGCGGCCACTGGCGCGAGTGACAAAACCCAATGAGCGAGCGAGAGGAAACGAAAGCCGACGGCAACTTCGTGTCGACTCGTTCGTTTCCTCTCGCTCGCTCATTGGGTTTTCTCACTCTCCTCCGAAGGATTCCAAGAAATGGTGGGGATAGTCGCCGGGCTCCTAACGCGTGGTAGAAACGGGCTCCAAACGAGGATTTACTGTATCTTCTATTTTTTGTGATTTATTTGATTTCGTGTACTTGGCGTAATTTTTTTACTTTTTTGAAGTTTTTTATGGGGATATCACTTCTTTTTACAAAGATAATTTGCATAGGGAATGACTTCAGATAATCTTTAATATATATTATATTATCTTCTATTTTTTGTGATTTATTTGATTTCGTGTACTTGGCGTAATTTTTTTACTTTTTTGAAGTTTTTTATGGGGATATCACTTCTTTTTACAAATATAATTTGCATAGGGAATGACTTCAGATAATCTTTAATATATATTATATTATCTTCCATTTTTTGTGATTTATTTGATTTCGTGTACTTGGGGTAATTTTTTTACTTTTTTGAAGTTTTTATGGGGATAAGCTTTACATAAAAACTAGAGATGTACTGAATAGTGGCCGACTAGTCGGTTAAGCCGACTATCCGACCACTTTTGTAGTCGGCGACTAGTCGACGACTAGTCGGCTTCTTGGGGGCCGATTAATCAGCTAGTCGGCTAGTCGGCCAAAACCCTAGTCGGTACATCTCTAATAAAAACCCTAAATTAAAAATAATTTGCTGGTATAAAAACAAATCCCCATAAAAAATCTATTAAACATTTTTGGCGACTTACCTTGTTAATTGAGACAATAATTCAGTGTCTTATGTGGTGTAAAAATTCGTGACATTTCAGAAAATTTCGACAACTTTCCTTATTTGACACTTGGTAGGTTATAAAATTCAATAGTATACATAGGTATATATGTACAATGACGGACGACGATCCCTGTCGAATGATCCCGAGAGTCGACGAACGAAACCTACACTAGTTTCTTTTGGCTGAAGGTGTGCGTGTAACGCGTATATACGTATTATGTTGACGAAAATTTGACTGGAGAATCACAAGAAAAACCTTACCGTTTCCGACTGATTCATGAGACGATATTATGATATCTCTGTCATGCGTGGACAGATTTTATTGAAATTTGGTCTTCTTCGAAAGCTTATATGCGGTTTACATAAGAAAAATGCCTTTAAATTTAGAAAATATTGCAGGCGTGATGAGATATTAATGAAATAAGTTTCAGGTTAGGTTGGATTAGCCGTTTCTCGAGTAAATGATAGCAGTAGCGACAGTCGACATATACAGGGTGTCTTTCCTGTACTTGGCGTCGAGACGCTGCCGCGTGTCTAGATCTGCTTGAAATCACGGGTCCCGTGTTTGTTCAAAGTAAAAGCTGCATGGATCCAAATTACCCCCTCTGGTAAACAGGCTACTTATTTTTTCAGGAGGTTCCGGCGCGATTTACCGTGCAACTCGCACACTTTTCTCCTCAAAGCACCACTATACTACGCTTAGCACCGCGCTGCTTCGCGAAGCTGAATGGTCCTCGGATGACAGTGATAATTGAAATGAATATACCGGAGTACAGGAGTTTTAAGAAATAGAAAACTCCCGCAAGCAGTTGCTCGGCTGAACTGTCAGCTGGAACACCCATCTTTCTCGCGCGGAATTCTTTTAACCTTCGTTGTCTGCTAGGTGTCTCCGGAGGAAGGGTGCGACCTGTGTCGAAAAAAGGTTAGGGGCTGGGTGGCGGAGGAGCCGAGGGTATTACGGTAGCCGCTCTATCTTTCAGCTCGATTTCTTCCGATATTCCTCTGTCTCGTGGATGCCCAGCTCTGAATGGGCATGAAAATTATTATACCCCCAGGCGGGGGGGCATTCTACCGCCCCGATTATTTATTGACACCCGATAGATAAAGTGCCGGCCTCCCTTCGAATTTCTATGAATTCCCGAATCTTTTCATGGGCCGAAACGGTATTTATGCGCCCCTTTCATTCGTATTCGAAAGCAAAAGCGCCGTGGCAAGGAGCCTCCGAGCACATTCCGACGGTCGATCCACCTGTAATGCTGCGGGTGTTAAGGTCTGGGCAGTTCGGAGCCGTCAGTGTCAATTAGTGTCTCTTTGTTTCAGTGTCAGGAACTGAGAGTGTTGGATGATGAGAAGGAGCCATGTCATGGAACTGATATGTGTGCACTGTGCAACAGACCTTAAGGGGTCTTTTTACTTCGATCGGCCGAAAACTGAAACTACTTTTACAGATTTTTTTCTCATAAAATGGAACATATAACGAAATAATGTTCTTTAAATTTATTAACCTACTCTTATAGGGTAAGTCGGGTAGAGATGGCCCACTTTTTTAAAACAATCAGTACACCGTAAATTTAGTGGTTTTATAAAGGACAAAAATATATTTGCAAAAGGAAATACATTTAGAAGAATAATATAAAATTGAATTAAAAAAATAATCATACATTTAAGAAAAATAAAATAAAATTGCAGTCTATGCGAAAGGCCATCTCACCCGGCCAATCCGGGTGAGATGCTCCATATGAAAAATACATGTTATAAGGTTAATATGACGAAAAATTATTTCGTTTTCTTGCACAGAACTTTTCCACACTCATTACATAAATTCAAAAATTTTGAGCATCCTTCGTGAAACCATTTTTTACAGGTCATACACCGAACCCAGTCATCGGGTACTGCTCCCCACAACCCACCCATTTTGCCACTTTCGGACAGCTTCTACGGCTTTCAACAATGCCTCGTTTGTCCATAACTTCCTGCGCTGATTATATCTTCGTTTATATTCCGTTGGCATGTTAGCTACAAAAACGTTTACTAGCTATTATGCATGATTTTATGATGGGCCAAGTATCTCCGAAAAAATCGGGCTAACTAACCTGAGAGTCAAGGAGCGCTGGCTCGCTAGTTTTTTCAATAATGCTACGGCAATATCTCATCACAAGAACGGAAATATAACCTCTAAACATTATATTAACGCACTGCATTCAGAAAAAGTCATTACTTTTTCGTAAAATGTTAGTAAATTATAATTTAAAGAACACGTAGAAATTTTTCGAGAATAGTCAATTTTTACATTACAAATAACTTACCTGATTTCACAGTTGAAAGCAAACAGAAAACACGATTAATGCGGCGTGTGAGCGACCCGCAACATACCACTAAAAACAACTGAAAATCGCAACGTTCTAGAACATAAACATGATCGAGCCGTCTCACCCGCAAGGCCATCTCACCCGGAATTACCCTATTATACAAAAGAATTAAAGAGAATTTCTCTTTTTGTGGTGACATATTTAACCTAACCGAACCTAACCTACTCTTATATTATACAAAAGAATTAAAAAGAATTTCTCTTTTTTGTGGTGACATATTTACGCTATAAAAAAGCCTTTAAAACAAATTAAAAAATTCTCTTAATATTTTTGGATAATATACGAGTAACCTAATAAATACCAAAAAGATTTATTTCGTTTATATATTATATTTTATGAGAAAAAAATCTTTAAAAATAGCTTCATTCTTCTTAACAGCTGGGAAAATAGGGTCACCTTTACGATTTATTTTTTCATATAAACACCCGTTATGTTTAAAAATCAAGACCTACACCTTTCTGTGTATTAACTAAACAGTATTCTCTTCAAAAATAAATTTGGTATCTCAAGAAATTATGCCATAGCAGCCCCTTCTGTCAAGGCTTCAAAATCTGTATATTCATCGGTGATAATTAAAATGAGAACAGTAATAAAAGAACACCTATGCTTAATATTACAAAGATTACTTGTGCCCCGTGGAATAGTGGCCATTTTTAATCGCCAGTGGCAACGAAGCTTGAACATTAGACACAGTTCTTACGAGTAGCTCGCTCGAACAGCAACAACATGGCCGAAGTAATTCCGCGGGTTGTCGTGTGCTGCCGTTACGTTGTAATCTCCCGTGGCTTTAATTAAGTGCACCGATTCCAGTGGAACACGTTTCGAAATCAGAACTCGGGTTTTAACTAATTAGAGGAAAGCGCTAAATTCTCAGCTTCGCGTTTGAAGTTCAGCCACTGCAGACACGCATCTTCAACCGACACGCCGACAATGGCCTATAAATACTAAACACTTTAATACATCGTTTCTCGGAGTGAAACTTGAGCGGGTCGCTGGTAAAGCGGGCGCAATTATTTGAAACGAGACGATGTATCCATTATGGGGGCTGATGGGGGGGGGGGGGGGGGGGCGTGTAATGTCTGATATAATTTCGGAGCGCCGTTAAGAAGTTTGGAAAAGTGCGGGGACCGTTAAGAAAATGGGAAGATAACTATATCCAACGAGTGCAGCGGCGCTTTCGAGGAAAAACGGACGGGGGCTTAAGACCGTGCCCCGCGTGGGTGCGCGACGGTGATATCGTTAACATAATTTAAATGTAAGTTCCCCGGGCCATAATACGGCGATAATAAAAGCGATAGTATTATCGCCTTAACATCGACGCTGGAATCGCTAAAAATCCTGTCGGACTCTATCAAATGCAAATGCGAAAACCTTCGCCCCCACAAATTCTGCTGCATAATCAGCCGTCTTCACATTCAACGGGCGGCGCAAGTCGCGACAAACGATGCTCGTTAACCAAGAACGTGTCACTCCGTTGCGATTTCCATACAGATCCCCGGATTGTCACACCAAATGGCAATCATCCCAGCCCATACAAGGCTGCTCTAAATTATACCGCAACACCAGCACACGTGGCTAGGTACTTTAGAAACCAGCGAATGATTAAAACCCTTTTCTACCTACCTAGCAGCCACCCAATCCGCGCGAATCTCAAAAATCTCTTCGGAGCTGGCGGACCAGCCGAATCTTCGATGACAAGGATGATCCCCGAAATAATGGATTACCGAGAAGCCTGGTAGTCGCGAATAAAAGCGCCGCCGGGCTCTTTTGCCGCCCCCGTTTCCGATCGAGAAGCGAGCGGGTTACTTGGGAATTGATAGATCACCCGTTAGCGGGCGCATCCGCCCGGTGCAAATAGTCGCGGAGGGGCGAGGGAGCAGCGGGCCGGATTCTGGCGCAGCTAGCCAGGCGTTAGGCACGCGGAGGAAGAGGTATAAGGTGGTTCCTTCAACTACGAAGAAGCGCAGTGGAGCGTGCAGCCGATAAGGGCCATCTCCGACGTCCCCTTTCTGCGCCAGCGGACGAACGCTCCGCGCGCATCCTTCGAGGGTTGCGATCCTCAGGGGCGGCCGGGCCGATCCTGGCCGAGCCACGGAAGGAGCCATCCGCAATTTATACCGATATTTAGGCCGACCACCGATGGAATTAGCCCCCCCGGTGGACGTCATTCAGCGTTTCCACGGGATCTTCCCTCATCTTCCACAATCTCGCCCCTCACTCACCCTATCCGACTACCTACGTCGAGGCCATTGCTCGCCCCTTACGGACCGTGACCCGCGCGCTCTCCGTCCAGCCCGCTCCGGAATCACTCGAGGAACGTACACGAGAATGGGATCCCGCGATAAAACTCGCTGGCCCACTCTGCGGCGAGCCAGGAAATCCTGAGGGTCGCAGGGTGGACAGTCGGTTCGTCTTTCAGGTCCGTTTGTTTGCGCCGGCTTGGGAGAAAAATGGCAGGGCTGTGCGGAGCCTGTATCGCCGCTGGTGCTGGGCGGTAGCGGAGGTTGGTATCGATTAAAGCTTGTCTTTTAGGAGGTCGGGCGACTCTGGGGCTGCCTCGAGGAATTCTCAATCTCTCGGGGGATGTTCCCTTTACGAACGCATCGGCCGCGGACGTTTTCGGCGCTTCTCCTTTATTCCGGTGGCGTCGCCCGTATTTTCGAGGGGACCGCTGGAAGGTCGAAGGCCGAGATTTACGATCCTCGATCCCGCTTGCTCGTTCCGATTAACGCGTCGACGTATTGTCCCCGCCGCGGCCGCCCCGCTTCGGCGTTCATTATGCAACGGGGGGGAGGCGCGTGGGTCCGAACGAACAGTGCTCAGAGTTGGACGCGCCTGAAAAATTAGCCATGTAAATAGCGCAGTAACAATAATTTAGCCGCGGCGAGCCGGGGGGTAGAAATTTTCGCGCCGGGGTGAAATATCGCGGCCGCGTTGTTGATTACCCATCCTGCACTCGGGTCGCGTGGCCGGGTTGTGTCGGGGCGCCGGTGCATTGAAAATTCGCGTTCACGAAAATTTAATTTCCACTCTGCTCAGGGGAACTCCCGTTAAAACGGCTCTCCGCCGGTTTTTATGCATGACGCCCCGGCGAGGGTATTAGTATTTCCCATTGAGATCCGGTTTCGAATGGGACTTGATTAAATTCTGTAATGGAGACGCCAGCCACAGAGGAAACAAAAGGTGTTGCTGGCTCCATCGACAGCGCTACGGGGATAATTAAATTTTTTCGGGATGTTTCATGCCACGTTATTCCATTTGTCGACCCTATCGATTAGTTGGGGGTGGATCTACGTACAGTAGGGTGGACCTTATTTTTCGACCATCAGATTTTTTTGGTTCCACCCCCTCCCCAGAATTGTGACACTTGTTGGGAAAATGATCTGGAAAAAATTTCAGGCCGATTGGACCACGGGAAAACGGAAGCGCATCGAATTTGAAAATTTTGAATTTTTTAAAAATTGACATAAATATACATTATGATATATCGTTGAATTTGTATTTTTATTCTGTTTAAGAATACATACATAGCATATACGATTGTTAGTCAGAACCGATATATAACATTTTTAAAACAGTTATTTTCGGAATCGTTTCAACCCCTGTGGAAATGTTTAATATCTCCATCGTTTACGGATATATGAAAAAACTCGCCAGACAAAAGTTGTAGTATATAAAGAGGCGAATATAATGGCGGGGAAATTATTTTTTTCAAGGTCACTTTTTCGAGTTTTCAAGGTCACAGTTGTTTTTATAGTTAACAATCGTATATGCTGTGTATGAATTCTTAAACAGAAAAAAAAATACAAAATCAACGATATACATAATGTATATTTATGTCAAGTTTTAAAAAATTAAAAAATACCTTTCTCGTCGTCTAATCGGCCTGAAAATTTTTTCCAGGTCATTTTACCAACAAGTGTCACAATTCTGGGGGGTGAGACCAAAAAATCTCGCAAAATAATTTTCGTCAAAAGTAGCTAAGATCCATCCTAACGTACAGTGGACGTTGAGGAATTTATGCATGTTCCAATTGGTAGAATCTGCGGAGTCGTGTTTGGTTTATAAATTATTTATTATCGTTCTGTAAAAGAGGTGGGACATTGTTAGCACAGAATGGTTCAGTTGATTCCTTTTCTGCAACGATCTTCTGATATTGCATCTCCAGATGTTCCCCTAGAAACTTTCTATATCCGTGGAATTATTCTAACTTTCGCTCGCACGCAACACTGAAAAGGGAAGGAAAGAAACTTTTTACGATAGAAATAGGAAACTTTCTCGCAGTGTAGAAGTCTTTGAAAAGGGCCTTCTGCGAAGGGAAGCTATTGTTATTCTAACCAAAGACAACCATTTATCGAGCAGCCACTCGTCGCTGAATACTAACGGTTTTCTTTAAGTCTATTTTTCAAGCTCACTCTTCATCATTCCTTGAAAGCTCGTTAAAAGATCTCGACTACAATTTCGCGAAGACAAAGAAGAAAATGTAATGTAGCATGTAATGATCCTGCAGAGAGGAAGATTCCCACAACTGTTTGTTCCTTCCAGGAAAATTTGCTTCGCCCAAGAAAATCCCATCGATTTATATGCAATCGTTCGATCGCGTCATTCCGAAGGAAATCCTCTTTCCAGAGTCTTAACCTTCGTTTCTCTGGAACAACTTCTGTCGTTTCGTGCCGCATCCCTATCGGAGTGCAGCAGCGTAGTGTCCCAAAGAATTTTCGTACCATGTCTAATTTATAAAATTCATAGAGCCTGAAATAGATTTGAGGTTACTGGAAAGTCCAATCGTCTGCCTCCTCTACTCTCGTGAACTGCCTCCAACCAAATGCCCCATTCTTCATTGATCTGCTGCAACTGACGCTGCCACTTCGGTCTCCATGGCAGAGGAGCATTCTTTTCTCGTTTGTATCGAATCCCGTCGACCGAGGGGGTTTAAGTATCTCTTCTGCTTCGAAGGACATAATTACAATCGGATCACCACCCTTCATTTCATTCCTTTGCTCCCTGGGCGTCCTTTGCAAGGTGCTCTCCCCGTAACAATTCCTCCTCAACGTTTATACCGGTGAAACAATTCATCACACTCCTCCGTGCCGTTTCTCCAATTGACTCCTCGGCTGCAAATTACTGGCGGCACCTTGGTCCGCAGCTCCATCAATTACCCCGCTATCTGAGCGCGTTACGAAGCAGACTTTTATCAGGGCGCAAGCGTGGCCCCACAATTATTCATGCCCAACTATTGCCCACCGTTTATACGTATTCCCCGGACGGCGAATTTCTGGTCTCGCCGTTGCGGGGAACGTAATTATCCCCGGCCCGGCGTAATCAGTTGCACGGAATTCGAAGGGACGTGTATAATGTCCAGGCGAGGGGACTTCTTTGCTGGCAACCTGTTTGCAACATTTAATTACTGCAGAAAGTCCGGCGCGCCGTGGAAAACAGTATCGGCTGAAAACATTGTTGGCGAGCAGAAAGCGGCTCGGGCCGAGCTCGTCCGGCGGTTCTTCAGCGTCGTTGAACGCTGCTAATTAGACAGGGCACGTGCCCCCGCATTTCCCGCCTGGTCCCCTCTACATGGAACCTTTCGAGTGTCGCGCGGCCGGCGAGCTCTTGGGAATGGGGCGAGTTGGGAATTGACTTCGACTGGGAAACTTCGTCGGGCGGGGACGGCATTTGTTGCTGCTGCTCCATCGGAATCACCATAACCAACTGCGCCGCAACTACCTGGCACGGCCCTCGAGCGCGTTTGCTTAAGGGTGATGCGACCCTAATCAATTTCCTTCTCGCTCGAAGCCCGCCTCTTCCTTCGAACATTCCATGTGTCTCCTGGATTCGACGAGGAACTTCCTCTAATCGGGCCCAATCACCTCGCTGATCCTATCTATCAACTTGATCGCGGATTCGTGGCGGGTTTGGAAGGTCGAAAGGCTACGCGAACTCTTTTCATGTCGAATGTATCGCTGGTGGAAAATGGTGGAGCGGTGTTGAACATGTAGCTTCACCGAAGCCTGTCAGCTTGGAGGAAGACTCGATTGAATTATCGAGCGTTCGAAACTGCTCGCGAGGTTGTCAATGGAAAACAAACTAGTCATTCACATCGTCACACTTGGTCCAACCTCGCAGCGGTGTGGCAGTGCGCAGATATTAATCGAGTTCGATTGGCGCGAGTTACACAGTCGGGGGCACTGTTTGCTGATCTGTTCGATCACAGATCGCAGTGTTACATTCTGAAAATAGGGGTAGAAAGCGAATGGTACCTGTGGGAAAGAAGCTTCTCTACTTTGAGTTCTTGTTTTCTAATGTTTGTTGCTGCTGTAGGATACATTAGACGAAGACGGGGTGGAGATGTGGATTGCGTCTTCTTGTTGAATTGAATCCTCTTGGAAAATTAGAAAAGGCGTGGAAGGTGCCTTTTGGCAGTTATTGCGCCCTGCAGCGATATAGTGACGTAAAAGCATTAGAGGGGATGTGAGCGAGCACCCTGTCTTGGAAACGAATCAAAAGCTCGGGGACGATTCCAGCACAGTTTTTGGACATTATTTCTGTGTCATGCCTGGGGTTGCACGGAAATGTCCAAGAATATCGCTGCATGCGTCACTTACGGGGGGAATCCTATTTCGGGGGCTAAAAACATAGCAGGGGATTTTTTTCTGAAGAAACTTATTCATCAAATTGAAGCTACCTATGTTTAAAGTAAAACGTGATGGTCGATCATGCATAACTCCTATATTTATTATTAAAAATTAATAAAAAAAAAACAGCAACTTCTTCAAAAATTCCTAAAAATATGGTCCAAATTTCAGATGAATCGAATTGCTAGTTTCTTAAAAAAAAATCGTAAATTTTGCTAAGTTTTTAGGCCCCCAAAAATAGGATTCCCCTTAAGGGGTTATACCTAGTCAGGCGGCCGAAAAGAGGCGAATGGTTGTGAATTGTTTTTAAACAAGCGGAAGCATATATTTTTATGAAACTTTTTGCACTTAAAAGGGCAACATTTCAAGAGCATTTAGTAATTTTTTTGTAGAAAAATATTTACGTTTATAATAAAACTACAACGACATCCAAGAAGCCTTTTTAAAAACGGTGAGTAAGATATCTCAACAACCACTGCGCCAATCATTCTAAAATTTTGTGGGCTTATTTTTTATATAAAAATCTACAGAATGTCGTTCGCATTTTTTTCAATGTATATTTGCGACTTTATCAACGAAAAATGGCCGTTTTCGCACGAAAATCAGGACTTCAAACTTTAAATAGCCGCCATTTTATTTTAAATTAATATTTCGGAAATTCCCCCCCCCCCCCCCCCCCCCCCGTCAGTCGAAAGATACATTAATATACTAACGAAATCTTTTTTGTTTTTTGATTTTTAGATAATCTGGTTCCGAATGGCACTGCTCACCGCAAAACAACTTTTTAAAAAGGCTTCTTGGATATCCGATGTAATTTTATTATAAACGTAAATATTTTTTTACGAAAAAGTTACCAAATCGTCTTTAAATGTTGCTCTTTTAAGCGCAAAATGTTTTGTAAAAATACATGCTTCCGTTTTTCAAAAAAAAATTCACAAACATTCGCCACTTTTCGGCCTCCTGACTAGGATATAACTCCTTAAGTGAATCCTACATCACCATTCCTACAAGGAACACCACCGTTTTCTTCGCTCCCAAAAATCCTGGTTAAACCGGAAAGTCGCTAACAACTAGCAGCACGTCGACCTTGCCGACGCAACCGTTCCCTTGGCTTCTGCTTTTCTAATTATCAGCAAAGGGAAGACTGGAAGACGGTCCATTGTATTCTGCCGGGCATTGATTCTCGTTAATGCAATATGCCAAGCAATGGTGACACGATGCTGCTCGACTCGTGACGACCAGTAAAAGCGGGATCGGTGTTCCGGAAACTCGATCCCAGCCGACTCCAGACTGCTCCGAGCTTCTTCTTTTCGCTACTCGCTCCTCCCCCACCTGCCCCTCTCCCCATATAAATGCAGCCCCGGAGAAGGGGCGGAAAGGGGAGATCGCCAAACTTATTTATTTATATCGGGTCACGAAATCTTGCAGCCATTTAACCAAGATTTCCTCCATCACGGAGGGACCTGTGTTACGCCCGCACAGAGCCAGCCACTCGAGCCCCTATTCTGCTTCACGACTTCTTCGAGCCCTTTCATCCGTGGCCGGGGGGGGGGGGGGGGGTGTCGGTCTCCCTCCACTTTGCTCGCCCGCGCCGCTCCTTCGTCGTCGGACGCCAAATCCTCCGGTTACCGCGCTGCCTATCCCGGCGCCACCCCGCTGGGACCGATGCCACCCGCGGCGGGGGCCAAGGCCTTCTTTCACACTCGATTGAGATCTAATTTCCGTATTAAGATCGGGCGCAGTCAATAGCCCTTCTCGGAGATCGCGATACGGTGAATTGAAACGGAGATAGCGAGCTAACGGCAAATCGACCGTGACTAAACGGATTTCCTTGGGGCTGCGGTGGCTGGCGTTGGTGAATTTAAATAAGCGCCGGTGGAAATTAATTTTCGAGGCAGAAGGACGAGGGCTATCGATCCGGAGCGAAGTTGCAACAAACCTGCTCGAAGCCGACGCGTTAGGGCGGCCACCCCCGAAACGTTTCAATCGACCATGAGATACCGCGGCGCCTCATCTATTCGCACGCGTGTATGGTAGGCGTCGGCGTCCCGGTGCCACGCTCCCTGGTATGTTAATTAAGCAGTCTCACTTAGCGTTTGTGCCCCTCTTAACGCTGCCATGATTTCACGCGAAATTACTTGGCAATTGCTGAAACCGGTGGTAACCCAGCGCTGTGACTCGGCAAGTCAATTTTTGGTCTAAACGCTAATGGAGGAATAATATGGGTTTATGTTTTGAAGATGTTTATGGGTGGGGTGGCATCAACTATGCAGCCTTCATGATGGCTTGTAGATGTGGGAAAACTTGGGAGCGGCAAGCGACCAGGTGTTGGATCACTTTCAAAACACTGATATTGTTGATGAAGGACCGCAGCGCGGAGTAGGGAGCGCGGTAGTGTCTTCTGGTAAGTGTACTGTCTCGAACAACGCAGCGTTTACTCGAGAACCGCAGAAGCGAAAGTATATCCAGTGGTCGATGCCCTACCTCGCCAGCGATCGAATTTATTAACCCTACACTGCGCTTTTCTGTGCAAGAGAAATAGTTTCTTACGTAGATTTTGCCTGCGAATCCGGGAGAAATAATGAAAGAATTCAATGTTTGTGAATTAATTTTGGAAAAGTGGAAGCATATATTTTTACAGAACTTTTTGCATTTTAAAGAGCAGCCTTTAAAGAACATTTGGTAATTTTTTGGTAGAAAAATATTTACATTTATAATAAAATTACAACCGACATCCAAGAAGCCTTTTTAAAAATCGCGTGATTTTTGCGCGGAAAAATTAGATCTTCGACTTTAAATAGCCGCCATTTTGTTTTAAATTAATATTTCGGAAATTCCCTCCGCGAATCAGAGGATACATTATTATACTAACGAAATCTTTTTTGTATTTTGATTTTAGATAATCCGGTCGCGAATGGCAGTGTTCACCCCCAAAACAACTTCTTTAAAAAGGCTTCTTGGATGTCGGTTGTAGTTTTATTATAAACGTAAATATTTTTCTCCAGAAAAATTACCAAATGTTCTTTAAATGTTGCTCTTTGAAATGCAAAAAGTTCTGTAAAAATATATGCCCTCGCTTTTTCAAAAAAAATTCACAAACATTCGCCAATCCGGTGAGCAATTTGCGTAACACCCATTCGGCATGAAAATCTACTAAAAGTAGACGAACTATTCTGCTCCGGAGGGAAGTTTTTCGATCGATCCGTTTAAGAATTTTCCCGCACCCCTTGAGCCACTATTTCTCATTTACCATTATTATTTCTGACGCGGCGTCGAGTGCCCCTGAGGGTTCTATATGATAGAAAAATTCGGTCGAATAATTCCCTCCCGAAGAGGGAGACCCGGCAGATCCCGTGTCATCTCCATAGCGTTCGAAAAGTTTAGTAGGTGCGAGAGCCAAATCCTTTAAGAAACCGTATGAAACGATCTCGCCGCCTCACGGGGTTCGGGGGACAAATTACGCCAGTTCTGCTGCTGAAAGCGGAGCTAGATCCAAACGGTTTTTCGTCCCACTCAAGTTTACTCCTAACTGTGGACAGAATGTAACGGACTATTCGGTAAAAGAAGACGCTAGGAATTCACTTCTTCGTGGTCGAGCTGGTGTATACTTACATTTGGGGTATCGAGCACTGTGCAGTCAATTCTGGAGTTGATGACGTTCTGTTTTCAATTTTGAGACAACTGTCTGTGCTGAATAATTTATAATTACCTTTATTATTATTACGTAATGAATGAGCAACGCAGGTGATAATATATCGCAGTAAATAACATTGTGGACCGTAGCGAATATAAATATAAATTTGCCACGATTCTCAGGTAAATTTTATATTTTCTTCACACAATATTATTTAGATAAAATAGTCGGTTAGTTTTATATTAATTCAGGTTTGATTAGATTTAAGACTGAAAGTGGGGAGAGCAATATGGACTTTGGAATTGAAATACAAATGGGAACAGTGTTGCCACGAAAGTAATTTGATGACACACAGCTCTCGAGGGCAAAACACATTGTCCCTCGCCCCAGTTTAAATGTTGCAATATCGCAGGCAACGGTGCCTTTATTCAGACAAATCGTGGGGGGGGGGGGGGGGGATGAAGAAAGTCTCTCACTCGAGGTAACTTCTAAGCTGTCGTCCGAATCTCTTCCCTCCGCGAAAGTTTTTTGCAGTGGTTGATTGTCCATCCAAGTTTCGAATTTACCGGGGGAAAGAATTTCACGCGGGTCAGAGAGGAAGCAAAGTTCTCGAGTAATCGGCGCTATTACACAGAAAGTTGTCCAAAAACTTTCCTGGTAAGTAATGACCAGATTAGAATTACTGTTGGAAGGGAATAGCGGGAGCTGCTCCGGTGGAATTCCACAAAGTCCCGCGACTTTTTCGATTTTAATGAAACGTTCAACCCTAAAATGAATCTGCTACTACTCGCTGGTCGCCACTGTTCGCGGATACTTATACACTTCGATGTTTTATGCAGAACCTTGCATGGAAATAGGAGTCCGTGATGACGAACTTCAGTTTCGCTCCGAGCTTCCCAAATGGCCCGGTTAAACATTCAGGACCCTTTTGAAAATTGACTTTCTTGGCACCCCTTGCTGAAATCTCAATAGATTCCAAATAACCGATGAATAGCCGGTCCAAGTAGTCTTAGAATTAGTAATCAGGCAGCTCTGATGGCCCCAAGGCGAAATCCTGTTAGGGGGAATCCTATTCTTTGGGCTAAAAAAATTTTAGATTTTTTTTTTAAGAAACTACCGATTCGAATAATGCGAAATTTGGACCATGCTTTTATGCATCTTTGAAGAAGTTGTAGTATTTTTATTAGTTTTTAATAATTTTAAATAAAAAAAAAATATTGCTTCCTCGAAGATGCATCAAAATATGGTCCAAATTTCAGATGAATCAAATCGCTAGTTTCTTAAAAAAAAATCCCCAATTTTGCTATGTTTTTAGTCCAACAGATAGGATTCCTCCTTCACTCATAATTCTTCTACATCCCACGAAGTGCAGTTTTAATTCCCACAAAAGTTATAACACTCTAGGCACCAAACGCGAGTTACCTAGTTAATTATTCTTACCTTTTGCGACCAAATCTGCGAGTCACCTCCGTTTTCCTCCGTAAAGAAAGCTGCCGGCCCCGTTGCTCTAGTCGAACTGGACATTGTCCGAGGGAAGAATGGCTAGAAAAGGTCATGGCCCATGGCCATATGAAGTGAGACGTTTGCAGAAACGCTTCATCCCTCGCGCCATATCTGTCTCGTTGGCCAAAGAAAAAGGGGCATGAATGTATGAGGGGCTGGAGCACTCGCGGCCAAAAACGCCCAGCCAATAAGCTTAAGTCCACCTGCTCGTGAAACGTAATTTCATTCTTATTTTATCATTGTCTACGCTCTCCGCACAGAGCTCCTCCGTCGAATCGCTCTCACGCAGACCTGCATCCTGGAAGCTCTCCTGGAAGGTTTCAAGTTTTAAGAGACCTTCAACTGTTCTATTGGGGATCGAGGGCGCGAGGCGTTCCATATAAAGGGCTTTCAAAAAAATACTGACTTCTCTTGTTAACTTCGTTAACGCCAGGGGGTGAGAAGATGGGGCGCAAATACATTTGAATGATAATTTTCCTGTTTCGAATTTAATTCGAAATCCAGGTCTGATTATTATTCAACCATTGAGGGGCAGGTTATTATTACTGTTAATTATTTTGCGAGTGATGTTTCGGCCAAATGGCTCCGCATAACAAATGATTCCCCTCTGAATTACATATTTCGTTGCATGGCTGCGAATCAAATGATTTTTAATTTTATTTTGCATTTGAATATGCGCTCCCCGAAATAAACATGCAAATTATTCCTGACGCGGCTGTCCTTTTTATGAAATTTTTTAAATCAGATCTCCGAAGAGCGAACGCTGTTAAATTTTAAAATAAAGTTGTTATTCCAACATTTGAATATTGCAGTTGCGCAATTTTACTTTTGATTTAAACACATTTAAAATGCAATTTCTCAAACTTATAATCGTGTGTTTTTTTATTTGTAACGATTGACTAACTAAATTATTTTATGCTGGCACAAAATAAGGCTACTTTTTCGATGTTATTTGAAAACAGAAGTGGTAAAGTGGTGCAAATAACTTCTAGCCGTATCTGAGGTGTAGACAGGGGATCCCTCGAAAATTGTGCACGATTCCAGTGGGGCATTGTATTTGTCGAAGATCGCTGGCAGGCAAGTTCATTTTCAGAAAATAACTTTTTACGAGCGATCTGATAAGTTTTCTTAGTACGTGGATGGCCGTGGTGGAGATTCTGCGGGTACGATAAGCCCTTGCTGGCGAGACTCGATGAAAACGGTGGGGGATGAAGGTCGTGCTCTGTAACAAGGGTGAAACCACCCTCCGATATCCACCCAGAAAGATAGACGCTATCTGGTCCCAAAAAACTGTCGACTTTTCGGTGAAACACGGGGGCAACTTTATTTTCGTAATTGCACCACCGTTCTACAAGTTCATGTGTTTTGTAAAGTGCATTGAGTCGGAAAAAGTAAACACGTGGTACTTGGTGAAAAAAAATGGTAAATGTAAGATAAATGTCCACTAGGGTGGCCCTTATTTATACGTGTCGAAATTCTTGTTCGTATTATGGTTCCCCCTAATATGGTTCCATTTCATAAAAAAATAGTC